>CM034708.1:51588056-51611017 GCA_020142125.1 Phrynosoma platyrhinos | reverse complement strand
AGGGGAAAGGTTGCCTACCCCTGGTCTAGTCATAACTGACTGTAGGGGGCAGTGTTCATCTCTGTTACTAAGCCAAAGAACCAGCATTGTCCGAAGACGAATCCGGTGGTCACGTGGCCAGCATGACTGCATCGAATGCTGTTACCTTCCCACCGAAGTGGTACTTATTTATCTACTTGCATTTACATGCTTTCGAACTTCTAGGTTGGCAGAAGCTGGGATTAGTGAGAGAGGCTCACCCCATCATGCAGCACCCGGGCCTCGAACTGCCAACCTTCCAATTTTCCAATAGTCAGAATTGGCGTCTTAACCACTAAGCCACCGCATCCCTATAATATTAGATGTACAGGATATTAATTTGAATGTCTGCAGTTTTTTAAAATTATAATGACAAAAGCATGTTTTGAGGCAACCAACTTCATAATATGTTGTGAGTAACATTTTTTTATACTTGATATATATATTTTAAAAAAGAACAGCATTCAAAATCTGTGTGTGTGCGTGCGTGTGCATGCCTTCAAGTCACCTGTTGTTTTATGACATCCATGAATTTCGTAGGGTTTTCTTAGGCAGTACATAGTCAGAAGTGGTTTTGTCAGTTCCTTCCTGTGAGTAGAAAACTATTAATAGGATGACAGAAAGCAAACATGATGTAGACAGCAGAGTAATGCATGTACTTCTACAATGTTACATGGAAGATTGCTCTGTTTTAATATGTATAGAATTAATCTTGTGTTTTTTATGTAATAATTTCAAACTTTGTGAGTGAGTGGAATGGAAAGGATGTTAGATGACAGCATTTGTTTCCCTCTCTCTTCTTACAGCTGTCATAAATGACTAGCAAAGGACATGTCAAATATTTCTGTTAGCATATGTTTCTCTTTCATTGGGAATTGAAGCTTTTAAGAAATTTTAGTCTTGTCTCTTGGATTGAAGAAATGCTAATAAATGTGGTTTCTTACACTGTGAACTGGGTAAAGGGATAGCATTTAAAAATAATTCATAGCAAATAGGCTGTTCTCCTGCAAACTGTGTTGTCTATAAACTGAGGTCTGGGGTAACAGTTCTTTCTTATTTTAGGGATATTCTACAATTATATCCAACTATTTTTGTTATTGTGTATCTTTTCACTTGGTACAAAGATAAATTTATGCATTACATGTTATGGTTCCCATTAACAACAATTTGATTTTAGTTGAGAATTACTAAGTTGTTCCATTGGTTTCTGTGCCCTGTTTTCTATGACATGAGAACTAGGGGAACACCGACCTATTAATTATGACATTTTGCTGGTACATGCTAGTTGCTTGCATCTAGACAAACCATGGAGCAGTGGTTTGTTTACTGTGTCAAGCAAACCCAGCAGCAGGTGTCACACCGGTTTGCTCCTGTCCCAACAAATCAGACTATTGAATCCACAAATAACACTTTAAAAAAACATGTTTATATTGAGATTTTTTACATAATTAAATAGGCACATAACATTTTTTTTTACAGAAAAAAGCAAGAACATACCAAGTCTTGCATATTAGTTCTCAAAAAGCCCAAGATTTTCACATATAATACAAAAAATTAGTTCAGATTCACACTGTGTGAAAATAGAAACAAATCAGTAAATGGGTGGCACTCTACCATTCAACTAGAGCAGGGGTAGGCAACCTTTCCCCTTTAAGGGCTGAAGGACTTCAGCTCCTAGAAGCCTCATCTATGTTGGCCAATAGTCCCATGTTGGCCAATAGCTCCTGGGATTCTGGGAGCTGAAGTCCTCGGCCCTTAAAGGGGAACGGTTGCCTACCCTTGAACTAGAGCATCTTTCCAAATGTTACCATGATGGAGGTACAAACTTACTACCATTGTTGATTAAATTAATAAAAAGGAAACTGGGAAATCTCCATACAATACTAGAACAATTAGAAGATTATGTCTCTCATTTTTTGTGGGGAGGGGATAATCTAGGTTGCAGGCGTGCCTGGATTTGCACAACATCGTAAACCATGGAACAAAGCTTCATGATTTGTTTAGCTGTTCCTGGATGCAAACTGATCAAACATCATACACCAGTACACTACCTGTCTCTGTTAAGCCAGAGTTGTTCTGGGTCCCCAGCTTATTTTGTAATGCAACCATGGACAATAAGAACATGGAGCTCAATTTTATGCATGCTTTGCTTACATTTCACTATATGTAGTTGTATGATGCTAATGATTGTATTTATTGTATGATGCTAGGCCCAGCACCATCGGGCCTGGAATAATAATAAGAGCCCTCCCTCCATTACCATCCAATGTCATTTGGGGGAGAGACACTAGGCCCAGCACCATCGGGCCTGGAATAAGAAAAAGAGCCCTCACTCCATTACCATCCAATGTCATCTGGGGGAGAGACACTAGGCCTAGCACCATCAGGCCTAAAATAAGAAGAACCCTTACTTCTTAAAGGATGGGTGGGATTTGGGATTTTATGTTCTGTTTAATATATCTGTATGGAAATTGTAATGTTGTAAGCTGCCCCGATTGCTCTGCAGAGGGGTGGGATATAAATTATTATTATTATTATTATTATTATTATTATTATTATTATTATTATTATTATTATTATTATGTAGCATCAGTTAAGACTAACTGTTGTTAGATGAAAGCCTAGATGTTCTATTAACTTATCTTAGAAAACTTTTTTTTTCTCTTTTTCATGTAGTGTTGTCTACAAACTTCTTGCATCAAAAAGTGAGGGGATCAGGGTGCAAGCCCTAAAGGTTATGGGCTATTTCTTGAAGCATTTGGCACCCAAGTAAGTAATGGGTAGACTTCCCACAAATGTAAGCCACTAAAACAACTAAGCCTACATCCGATATGGTGAAGCATTTTAAAGCCCACTGAAAACAGTGGACACCTAAGTATGGAGTACTTGATAGTAAAAATATAAAAATTAATATTAAAATAATATTGTTTTAAGTACCTACTTATTTGTCTAAATCAGGGGTAGGCAACCTTTTTGAGCCGGGGGCCAGGTTGCTGTCCCTCAGACAATTGGGGGCCCCCCGAAGCACAATAAATAAATAAATAAATAATTATATTTTAAAAAAAATAAAAAAAATATGCATGCACACTCTCTCAGCCCCAGAAAAGCCATGGCAAAACCCCTGTGGAGATTTTGCCAAGAAAACCCCAAGAATAAGTAATAACAACAATAATCAATATCATCATGGCGGGTGGTGGGGGCGGTGGCGGTGGCGACAGGACTGGCCTGGGGCCGGTCCAAAGGCTTTGGGGAGCCGCATCCGGCCCCCGGGCCTTAGGTTGCCTACCCCTGGTCTAAATTGTAGCATTTTGGTTCTATATTTGTAATGTTGATAGAGGAATTAAAATTGTAGCCTTAATTTTTTCCATTACTAGGGCAGAAACATTTTGCTGATACTAGATATAGGTGGTTGTGTTTTGAAACTTGCATCTTGGTTGGGAAGTTCATCAGTTTAATTCATTTGCTCACAGCCCTTTTGATTCTTCTTCATTTCTCCATTTGTGTAAGGAGTGATACAAGCCTGGAAGTCACAGGTAACCCTAGATTCCTGTTAACAACTATAATTACTGGTTAGGATGTTATGGGAAGCTGTAATTAACTGTTCATAGTTCCTTGATCTAAAGGAAAATGAAACCAGGAACAAAAGGGTTGTGTGTAAATCTATGAAGCTGTTGAATGTCTCTGTTTAAAAAACAACAACAAGATTTCCTTGTATGTATACAGCCATTTATAAATGTCAGATCTCCAGGAGAAAACAGAGATAGTTTGTATATATCAGTTTCTGTTAACTATTCTCACATTGTGGTTTTTATTTATTTATTGTGTTACATAATTTAGGAGGAAAGCTGAAATTATGCTTGGACATGGATTATTCTCTCTGCTGGCTGAGAGGCTCACACTTCAAACAAGCTTAATTACCATGACAACATACAATGTACTATTTGAGGTACTAGTCTTTCTAATTGCATAGAAATTATTGTAAATTGGTTGCATGTTCATGTTGATATGTTCCAGCAGATAAGCTTAATTTAGATTTCTTGACTTAAAATCAAGAAAATGCTACATTTAATTTAAATAAATAATGTGCCTAATTTGGAGAAAAATCACACTATATTGTCTATCAGGTTTCTGAATATTAGTGAAATGAAGTATGCTGATATATTTTCAGCTAGTACAGAGAATAACTTCTATTATGTAGTTATACAGACTCAGTTTAACCACGAAATTCTGTCAGTTGAGAAACGAGAGTATCCCCTGTCTTCAGAGTCAGAAATATTAGGCAAAAACATGTTTTACTATGAGAAGCACTATTGAAAATAATGTTGTATTTAAATATCTATGAAATTATGCAAGAATACTAACAATTTGTGCTGGAAATGTAAGGAAAAATCTGGAACATTCTATCACTGCTGGTGGATATGTAGAAAAGCAAAGAAATATTGGAAACAGATAAATGAAATGACATGTAAAATCTTGAATATACAGACACAGGTAGAACCTGAATTCTATCTGTTAAGCATGTTTAACTCGGAAATTGAGAATAAACATGGAAAAATTTTCTTCTACTTGACCACGACAGCAAGAATACTATATGCTCAAAATTGGAAATCTGACACTATCTCTAATGAAAAGGAACGGTTAATGAGGCTATATGATGCTATATAAATGGACAAGTTGACACAAAGATTAAAACTTAAAAACTTGGAGAAAATGAAGGAGGAATGGGATCCAGTAATGAATTATTTAGGAGAGAGATGGGATACAATAGCGAAAATAGATTTGACTCCTTGAATAGCTAATGTGGAGGTAAAAAGCATGGATATCTAAGATGGATTGAATTGAGAAGGGGAAAGGTAATAAGTAAAAGACATATAGTACTCAAAAAGGTAACTATGAAGAAAATATGAAGAAACAAGGAAAATGTATAGAAACTGAAGTATGAAAACGAGAATAGAGCAAGCTAGAATGGAAAGTATGAGGAGTTCAAAAGTGAAGGGAAAAAAGGATACATTTCATGAATGAAAAGGGTAATAGTAAATCTATAAAAAAAGTATAAACTGTTAATCGATGGAAAGTAAGTTGGAATGAAAGAGGGTGTGAGAAGTATGTGTAGAAGGTGAGAGTAAGTGATAGAAAGTAAGTGAATGTGAGATGGCAAGTGTAAGAAGATAAGGCAGATGTAGGAAAGAGAAGAGGAGATGAAGATGGATAGATGAAAGGAGGAAGGAGATGATAGAAGAAGCAAATACAGAAGGATAAAGGGAAGTGAGGAGGCATGGGAGGACTGAAGAAATGGAAAGTGAAGAAAGAGGTGGAAAATGAAGGAGTGTATAAAGGGTAGAGTTAATAGGACGATATCCTACAATAGGAATAGCTATTATGGGGATTTAATGTGAAGTATCAAACAAAAACAATATGAATGATAAGAAATGAAAAGAGTTTAAGTAATTAATCTATATTCTATGTTTGTTTTTTTGTTTCTGTACATTTTTTATTTTATTTTATTTTATTTTTCTCATTAATGCTATATTTGTATAATGGATATCTGTTTATAATGTAACTGTATAATGGATGATGTATTATATGTGAGGATGTTTTTTAATCAATAAATTTATTTAATTTTTTAAAAAGAAATTATGATGTAATGGCACTGTCAGAAATGAACTCTTAGACACAATGTGCAGTCTCAATATAATTGCAACTTTTGTTCATGGCATAGCTCTTGAGCTACTGTGACAAATTAGTCTCTCATGTTCTTTTCTATTGCATCCACAACTAGTTTGGAATGATTTATTTAGTAGAATTAACTTGCAGATCTCTTCACTAAGGAGGACTGGTTCATAAAATGCTGATGATGTTAATCCCACTAATTAGTAATAATCCATAATGCGTTCTTTCAGAACATTATATACAGTAAGTATATTTACAGGAAGTACTATGTTTAGGTATAACACATTTTAAAAAACATTTAAATTTTTTTGGTCATCTCCCCCTTTCCCAGGAGAGTGTGGGAAAGAGCTTATATGATTGTTATTTTAAGGCTATTCTATCACTGCATGTGGGCAAATAATTGTTTCTACCATTTCAGGAAGAGATACTGAGTAGCCCTTACTTGTTCTCCAAATAAGTTTGGATTTCTTCCTGCTTCACAATATATGTAAAGTTCCTTTCACTTCTTCCTCTTTTTAGAGATATGCAGAAGAGTAGACCATTATGTATGGAGATAATTATTTTAGAGATCATAATTTAACAAAGATGGCTGACCTTTAATCTTTAAAAAAAAAACATCCATATAACAGCCGTTAGAATAATGCTTTGTTAAACAAATGTAACATTTTGCTCTTATATCTTGTCCTCAGATTCTTATTGAACAGATTTGCACTCAAGTGATACGTAAGCAGCATCCTGATCCAGATCCAACAGTGAAAATACAAAATCCTCGTAAGCATTATGTTCCTTTTAAGATAGATTATAAAGCAGCTGTATGCAATCATCTATACAAAAAGAGGATAAGACTTGGCAAGGAATCTTGATTCTCCTTTTTTCTTTTGTTTGTATTTATAAGTCCATTTGATCTGACACTGCAGATTAATGCAAACTATAGATAAAAATGTATATGCTAGCAGTGTAAATGCTCATATTAACTTGGGCTAATATTCAGAATGAGCTTGCTGTATGTTCGTGGTCAAACTTTGCAGATTCATTGTGAGTTGGTAGAGGGGATACTTAGTCAGGATCCAACAGTGAACTTCCACTATGACTTCTATTCACTCCTCTTTAAACCCCCAACTGTCCTCCAGTCCCTAAGCAGGTTTAGGACACAGTGGGATGGAGTGGTCCCCTAATTCTTCAGAAGCAGTGAGACCCAATATGATTTCTTCAAATTCTGCTTTTCCCCACAGGCCAAGTAGATCTTATAATGGATTTCTTGGTAATTAAATGTGAGTTATAGTATTATATTTCTCAAAGCATATTCCCAAAAGTTCAGAACAAAGCAACATTACTAAATAAGAAGGAAAGGTCCTCTTCCATTACTCTAAACTCTCAAGTTTCCCCCATAATCTTCTGATTATCAATACCTTTATTTGTTATCCTAATTCAGTTAACTCTCCAGACTTCCCATGATAATAGGAATCAATTTTACACTGAATTTCCAGATGGCTTCAAGAAGGATAATATCTGGATCACCCTGACTAAATATTGAATATACTGAATGGTTTCTCCCATTCCTTAATACAGATAAGTTTTCATATCACTTCATAAACCAGTGTACACTATACAGCTGTATTGGCATGAATACTGTACAAGAAACTGTACAAATCCTTCTTTGTTTCTTATCTAGCTTCCCATTGCATCACAGAGTAGCCCTTGTTGTTTCACTTGAAGAAACTGGAATACATCTCAGATTATTAGATGCTTTATTTTAATATATTTTTTTTCTACAGAGGTTCTGAAAGTTATTGCAACCTTGCTGCGTAACTCTCCTCGGTGCCCAGAAACTATAGAAGTCCATCGAGTTTTCCTCTCCGATATGATTAAGCTTTTTAATAGCAGCAGAGACAATAGGCGGTAAGTAAATAATACATACTTTTATATACTATATACCCCACAAAACTCTAAAATAGTTGTTGAAACAGGAAATATGTTTCAAATGTTAAGAAAGCAGTAAAGACAGATCTCTTTCAGCAGGCCTTCCCGGATTAACGGTCAGCTCAGAGATGAGTCCCTAATTTGTTAGTCTGATTCCTCATGTTATCTTTGATGTTTTAATTTATTTAATATTGTATTTTAATTGATTTGTTGTTTAATTCTGTTTTAAGAGGATGGGAGGGTGGGATTATGGGATGAGGGAATGTTTTTAACCTTGTTCTGTTTTAAATATTGTTGTACCCCACCCCGATTGCCGCGCAGAGGGCCGGGCTATAAATAAAAATGTATTTATTATTATTATTATTATTATTATTATTATTATTATTATTATTATTATTGTCACTGAATTTCAGTGCCACATGAACTTGCCCAAAACATTTCTATTCAGTCTTAATTTATGTTGATTTTTATGGCCTTTGAAATTTCAGTTGTCTATATCTTGTATTTTGCTTGTTTGTTTTCCTCTTGAGTCCCACGTCTGAGAGAAAGGTGGGATATAATAATAGTCATAGTAATAATGAGAGCCAATATGGTTTGAGTGCTGAAATACAACTTTGGAGACAAGTGTTCGTTTCCTAGTTCAGCAATGAAACTAATTGGATGACCTTGGGGTGAGTCATATGCTCTCAACGTTGGGGGAAGACAATAGCAAACCTCCTCTGAACAAATCTGGCCAAGAATACTCCATCACCTATCAAACAACTACTACTGCTGCTACTCCTACTGCTACTACTACTGCTACTTCTAATTGTTTCTAAGACTTGATTTAATATTGTGTTAATAATTTTGCAGGAGTTTACTACAGTGCTCTGTGTGGCAGGAATGGATGCTTTCCCTTTGCTATTTTAATCCCCAAAATTCTGATGAACAGAAGATAACTGAAATGGTGTATGCCATTTTTCGAATTTTACTTTATCATGCAGTCAAATACGAATGGGGTGGCTGGCGTGTTTGGGTAGATACACTAGCAATCACACACTCAAAGGTAAGTGTGCAGAGACAGCCAATACATATATTTATAATTTCAAAGAATTCTCAAATTGTGTTAAGCCCTGAAAAAGGGTGATGCTAAATTGAGATTATCTGAATGGTTACAAAAGAATGAGGGAAGATATTACTCTTTCTAAAAACTTAAAGTTATCAAAACATGCTAACGTTGTGTAGCCTCAGGTTCAATGACAGTACTGGTGAAGTCATAATTTGGTAGTAGGATGGCAAGTCTGATGTTCAGTAGTACCTTTGTGTGTTTCATGACTCTTTATTGTGTTCTATGGATTTATATGAATTTGGACACAAGGTGGCGCACCTAGTCTATTTCTAGGCTAAATGATGCTCTTTCAGAAGACTAAGTGGCTGTGCAACAAATTGCTAGAGTATAATGAAGAAACTAGAGAGAAATCTGCTTTCCATCCAAAGAAGAAAAGAAGCTGGAAATTGATTTTTTTTCTGAGTAAAGGAATAAATCAAGTTTCCTTCTAGCACAGTCGTTTTCTGTGGCCACAGCAATATTGAGGGAAAGAGTTTTTGTAATGGTGGGACTTCCTTTAGTTGAGAAACAGATTTTAGAATGAAGTTGTATCTTGTTTCCTGCCTTCCTTTTTGTTCCCCCAAACATTTTAAAATAATTCTGGGTGAATTTCCAGATAGGGATATGGAACTTAAAGAAAAACCCACAAGGTATGCTTTTTTCCTAGTCAACCAATGCATGTATTGTGGGCAGTCTGGTGTGTAGACTGTATAGTTAGCTATAAGAATTCTATAGTCATTTGTATTTTGGATGTATTGTTGGCTAATGCCACGGGAGATTACTGGATACATAGAGATAGTAACAGCAAAAGTAAATAAACAGGATTATTTTGCTAAGATTGTGATTGTTTTTTAGATGTGGTATTCTAACTGCTCTACAGCGAATCTAAAATTGACAAAATAGTATTTTCAGATATTTGATAATTAGTAAAAACTTCTTTTTTAAAAAATGCTTTGTGATAATTGGTAGCCCATGTGAAATAATCTGAGTTACATTTCAATTCAGATTTAACATTCTTGAATATTCTAAATTGCAGAGGGCTATCATGAAAGTAACAATTAAAACATGTCAAGATTATGCTTTCCTCATGTGATGATGAACAAAATTTAACTATACATGGTTTGCAGTCATTTTAATCCTATTTATTGCTGTAGTTTAATCAGCTAGTCCATCTGGCTCTGTTAAGTTTACATAGGTTTCTTTAACGGTAGGGACTTATTACTGTTCATTTGTGTTGGGACTCATTTATTGTTAACCCAACCCTTCCTTATATTTTTTAAGGAAGAGGGATGTATAGTCAAATGACTGACATGAGCAGAAAAATATGGGTTGATACGAGTTTGAAAAAAACCCCAAATGGGTCAGTAAACTCTGGAAGTTAAATTTTGGACCACACTGTTTAAGTCTAGAGATAGTCTTATTTATATGGATGTGGAACTTTACAAGTAAACCCCCAAATTTCAGTAGTATTGTCCAATTCAAGTAGTGTTTTTTTGAAAAGCAGAAGAAAACTCCTGGAGACTGGCTGTAACTAAAATATTTTGGTAACCTACGTATTCTTGATATATTATTTGATGCTACTAAATGCTTCAGTAAATAATTATTATTTACCACTCTGAGTGATATTTTCTACAATTTTGAGATTTCCGATGTCATTGTTCTCTTTTTCACAACTAGCTGCACATGTTTTTCATTGCCATGATTTCTTTTCTAACCAGCTTCCTTCTGGGCTTTCTGCTGATAGCCTTGTTCATCTGAGACTATCTACTTGTGATAGCCACAGATCTATTTGAGTCCAGACCTGCCTTGGTCATGTATAGAGGGCCAGGTGGGAGGCTGCAGGTGTGGTGAGATGAAACATCCTTACTCATATAACTTTTCTTCCCTGCAGTCTGTTGCCAGAATTTCTTCTCCCCACTCTCAGCCAAGCTCTGACACTACAAATAAATTTGGGGAGGAGAAAAGTTCCTCTTGGGGGATGTGGTGGTGAGAAACGGGCTGCAGGAAAGAAAACCACAGGAGGAAAGGATTCAACTTTTCTTAAGGACATGGCTTTTCTCTTCTTAAATTCCCCCTTCCCCCCACTTCCTGACATACTTTTGATCAGGGGTAGGCAACCTAAGGCCCGGGGGCCGGATGCGGCCCTCCGAGGCCTTTGGACCGGCCCCAGGCCGGTCCTGCTGCCGCCCCCCCGCTGCCGCTGCCGCCTGCCATGATGATATTGATGATTATTGTTATTAGTTGTTCTTGGGGTTTTCTTGGCAAAATCTCACAGGGGTTTTGCCATGGCTTTTCTGGGGCTGAGAGAGTGTGCATGCATATTTTTTAATATTTTTAATTTTTAAAAATATATTTTATTTTATTTATTTATTTATTTATTTATTTATGGTGCTTTGGCCCCCCAATTGTCTGAGGGACAGCAACCCGGCCCCTGGCTCAAAAAGGTTGCCTACCCCTGCTTTTGATGGTTTAAACTCATGCCTCTTTCAAGCTGTTCTTCTGCCATCACATACAATTTTATTCTGTGTGCAATATTACTATTTTAGCTTTCTAATCACTGTCTCTATATTCTGCTGGTAACTCACAAATTTGAGATTTCTAGGAATAGCTCCAGAAAGGCATTTTCTTAGGGCATGTAAACTGTGTTACTTTTTGCGCTGGAGAAAGGTTCTCTTTGTGCAGGAGCACAGCATGTTTATGATGTGGCCACTTTTCCTGTAATACTCAGGTTCTTGCTATTTTCCTATTTAGACTGTTGCCTTTCCTCCTTCCCACTCTTTTGTCCTTACAATTAAGCAAAGTGAAATGCCTGCCTCAAGCTGTTGTACCCTCCTCATGTATAATGAAGAATGCTGTTTAAATGTGTTGAAATAAAATCCAACTATCCACTTAGCCACCCATCCACTGCCTATGTGTAATCGAGTGCAGGGACACTATTAGGTTACATTTGGCCCTATTAGCCTTATTGTTTTCCTTTCTTTCTTAGCATTTTGTAGGCTAGTGTTGCCTAGAAAGTAGATGATCATAGGAGCCAGGTGGAACCTGGAACTGCTGTGCTAAAATATGAAGAGTGAAGAAATACAGTACATTGTAAAAGACTGTTGAATTGAGATAGTTAATTGAGCTTTATCTCAAATTTATCTTATTCCAGTATTCCTTGAATGCAACAGAATTCTCAATTACAGGGGTAGGCAACCTTTTTGAGCCGGGGGCCGGGTTGCTGTCCCTCAGACAACTGATGGGCCGAAGCACCAAAAATAAATAAATAAATATTAAAATTAAAAAAGAATTAAAAAATTAAAAAAATGCATGCACACTCTCTCAGCCCCAGAAAAGCCATGGCAAAACCCCTGTGAAGATTTTGCCAAGAAAACCCCAAGAACAAGTAATAACAACAATAATCAATATCATCATGGGGGGGCGGCGGCGGTGGGGGGGGCGGCGGCGGCAGGACCGGTTTGGGGCCGGTCCAAAGGCCTTGCTGGGCCGTATCCGGCCCCCGGGCCTTAGGTTGCCTACCCCTGCTCAATTAAATGCTTTTACTGGCATCCTGAGGACAAATGTCCTAAAATCTGGATAGTTTCCCCATTTTCTTTCATTAAATTATTTAAGACTTCTTACATGTTTTCTTTGGGATTAATATAAGCCTATAAGGATGTGAATTGTTATTTGGGATATAAATACTCACCTGTTTCATTTTCATAACAACAAGAAACCATAACATTTTCCTCCTTGACTGTGAGATGGTGAGATATTTTCGGTTGGTGTCAAGAGAATTTTTGCATTTATAAAAACAATCTTAATGCAAATTGTGCAAATTGCAAAGCTAAACCCCGTCCTGGATGGGGTCACACTCTCCGTAAAGGACTGTGTTCACAGCTTGGGGGTGCTCCTTGACTCGTCGCTCCTGATGACGAATCAGGTGAATGCGACCGTCAGGAGTGCCTGTTATCAGCTTTGGCTGATACGCCAGCTGTGCCCTTTTCTGGAAGTAAGGGAACTTGAGACTGTTGTGCATGTGTTGGTAACCTCACATCTAGATTTCTGTAATGCGCTCTACATGGGGCTACCCTCGTGCTTGGTCCGGACACTGCAGTTAGTACAAAATATGGCAGCCAGAGTAGTTTCTGGAACATCTAGGAGGGACCATATTACCCTGGTATTAAAGTCTCTCCACTAGCTGCCTATTAGTTTCCAGACCCAGTACAAGGTGTTGGTTATCACCTTTAAAGCTCTAAATGTCTTGGGTCCAAACTGTCTTTGGGACCGCCTTCTCCCCTACAATCCTCCAGTCCTCTGGGAGGAATTTGCTCCAACCACAAAAAGCTAGGCTCTCGGCTACCTCTCAGAGGGCATTTTCTATGGTTGCTCCCAGATTATGGAATGGCCTGCCAGAGATCTGTCTGCTCACATCTCTAGACAGCTTCAAAAAGGCTGTTAAGATGGATCTCTTCTGGCAGGCCTTTCCAGGATAGAAATCCTGGCTTCAGGAACCCCTCTTAGGAGAGCCCTCCAGGATCCTTCTTCTTAGCCTGCCTCCTCATCAACACGTAACCGCCGTCTTTCCTTTAATGACTTATCTATATTTGATGTTGTTTGTCGATGGTTAATGTTTTAATTTGTATCGTTTTAATTTTTAGTTGATTTAATACTTTTATAAGGGGAGGAGGGTATGGGGGTTTGATTGTACTCTGTATTTATTAAGATTTGTTAGCCGCCCCGATTGCGCTCAGAGGGGCGGGATATAAATAAAATCAATATTATTATTATTAAACTATGGGGCAAAGCAGACTGCCAGGAAGGAGCAGCTTCTGGCCTGGCTCTGGCCAGGATCTTGGCAGCCACATGGCCTGCTCCCAAAGTGGGCTGCTGCCTGCAGTTCCAAACCATGCACTGCAGGAGCCGCATTAAAACAGCTCTTTTTTGATCCGGTGAGTTGAACCAGAGGGTGGTGTTGGGGTGGCTTCCAGCCATTTTGGGGGTGTACATCATCTAAACACCATGCCCCCAAAGTGACTGGAAGCTGCTTCTTTTTGTTTGTGTGTTTCAGGCCTATAATAGCTGCTTCCTTGTTGGATGGACTTTTAAAAAATTAGAAACATCATTTGGGTTTGGACTACTTAAGTTTGGACTTTGTTTCAAAAGACATGAATTTTGTGCAAAGTCATTTTGTACCAGCAGAATATGTAGAAACTCCATGAAAAAATGCTCATAGTCTCGCTATTAGAGGTAAGAAAGCTTGCAGGGATCAGGCCTCTTTAAAATGTTGAGACAACTTTGTATAAAGGAGAATGAATGATTCAACAAGATTTCTTTATACCTTCACTGAATAGAAATAATAGCAGTATTAATTTCAAAATATTAAGGAACATGAAATTGCTGAGGCAATGTTTTGTACACCCATTTGCAGGAAGAGATTTTAAAATTTATTTCTATGTGTCTCGATGCCTAGTGCTGACTGAATAAGATTATTTCTTTTTCATTTGTACATATACTACTAATATGTAACATTACATTCTGATAAAGAACTAGTTTTTAGAGAACTGGTGCTGCAAAATTGGATGGGTTTTGCAGAGCTACACATCAAGATACATGGAGCTGCTATAAAAAGCCAAAGAAACTCAATTGCAGTTTTATTGTCCAGTTTGATAGATTTCCTGCCACCTTTGTAGCAAGGAAGCTGTTTGTCACTGTACCCCTCTTCTCCAACAGCTGCACTACGCTTTATAAGCAGTGATAGCTTTTGTGGTGTAATTGCACTACATTGGTTTCTTTTGCTCCCAGGAGCTGAAGGTGTGCATAATCCTTTAAAAGCTAAATTCTTTTGTGATGGCTTGATTCCTCTCCTTAAAAAACGTCTTTCCTTATTGCATAGCTTCCTCACCCTACCTTCCAGATAACTTGTATGAGACAAAAATGGCTTAATTTAATTAAAAAATTAATTTTCATTAAGGGCAGTTAACAACAAAAACCATATTCTTGCTAAGTGTTACAAACTAGGTTTTCTAGTTTCTGCACGATATTATAGCCATATTAGTCCTAAAGACAATCACTATGTATTTAGAACTGTTTTAGTGAATGATAATGAAAAACAAACAAAGGAGACTGGTTGTATTGCTGCTGTAATTTTTTAACATTCTCTTAAACTTGAGGTGTTTAGCTGTCATATTTAAATGTATTAAAATTGTTCCTTTTTGAAATGAAAATATTTAAAAATATTTTTCAAAGTATTTTTCTTAAATGACAGCATATTTTCATTAGAGAGAAGCTATGAAGTATCAATTAGATTCTGTTTATAAACATTGTACAACCATTTAAATTATGTACCAGAGAATAAGTATTTCAAATTGACTAATCAGCCTATGTGATATTTAACTCTAGGGTTCTTTGTTTTTAATGTAAACTGTAAATAATTGTTTAGTTTGCCATAAAATGAAGGAAGAAGTAAATCTGGTTTTTGTTTTTTGTTTTTTGTTTTTGTTTTGTTTTTAAATTAGTATTAGGGAAAGATATAATATTCATTAAGATTCCAGGTAGTATCACTCAATAGAACTGATGTCCATAAAATTAGATTGAGTTATATAGCTATTTGCTTGACTTGCTGAGCCTTTCAGATGCAGAGAAATTGAAAATAGAAGATGAGCAATAATGACGCATTAGTCCATATTGATTTATGGAGAACAATTAAAGGGTTTAAAGTGTGAAAAGGGGTGATTGTACCATGAAGCGGGCAGCTTCTTTGTAAAATTCACCTCAGAAGCCTGGAAACTTAATCTTTGGGGAACGGGAATTTTTGTTTACTCACATCAGTATGGTGGAATGTACATAACAGAACTAATGTTTGCATTCAAAATACTTTGTCCTTCAGTATTCAAAATATTTAGAACAAAATTTACAAGATTTGAAAGCTATCCCTGGCTTGTGTAAAACAAAGAAGCAGAACCTTGAGATAAAATCTCAGAGACAATGGATGATCACAGAAACATTTAAGGTACAACAACAGATCTTAAACTGCTGCTCAATGTACCATGTATTTGATCAGGATAATGTACAGTTATTTTGTCTTGTGCAGTGAGTATCAGTGCTGGTCTTTGTTAGTATATCTCTGGATTGGCTAGTTACATTTTTTTTATATTGCAAGCTGAAGTATATGAAGTGTTTTATTAAAAGATAAAACTCAAATGACAATTTACGTCATAAGGGAGTGTAAAATAGATTTTTTAAGAAATAAGGAAAAGGAGCACAGTAACCAGAATCTGTGCGTGTGCACATGTGCCTTCAAGTTGATTGTTTACTTATGATAACCACATGAATTTCATCTGGTTTTCTTAGGTGAGGAATACTCAGAGCTGGTTGTGCCAGTTCCTTCCTCTGAAAGATAGCCTACAACAACTGGCATTTAATTGGCTGTCTCCTATGTAAGTACAAACCAAGGTTGACCCTGCTTAGCTTCCAAGATCAGACAGGATCTGATGCCTGAAGAGCATCCTCAGAATAATATCATAACTCTTAGGACAGCTATCACAAAAATAGGAGGTTAAAGGAGGTGAAGGCAAGAAAAATAATGTTATTTTAAAAAATAGCTGAGGAATTATGCTTATTTAATGGAAATAGAATTTCAAAGAAATGGCAAAAGCTCAGTAAACAAGTGTGGAGATGGGGGACAAATCAAGATCTCTGGAAGTCTTAGAAGTGTAAAGGAGAGAGAATAATGGAGATAATAAGATAAGAAGCAACAAAAGTTCAGAGATTTCAAGCCCAGAGAGGTCAAGTGGAGTGCTTAAAAAGTAAAAAGCTGCAGCATGACCAGGTATGAAAATAAAGACTCAGTAAAGATGTATAGTGTAGAGGTGTTGCATGAGAAGAGAAGCAATGAGCTAGAAGGATATTACAGGAAACAGAATAATGAGTAAAAATTAAATTTGTGGAGTGTGATTAAGACAGACAAATATGGGGAAAATGCGCACTTCAAGAATAATTTTTCCTTCACATGTTTATTGAACATGAGCCAGCAGGTTAGTTGAATTATCATCTAATAATAATTAAAGCATAGGCCTGAATACCCTAAAGTCACCAGCTCCCATCTTATCTTGGAAGCTAAGCAGGGTAAACCCTGGTTAGTACTTGGATGCGAGACTGCCAACATATACCAGGTGCTGTAGGAGATATTTCAGAGAAATAAACTAACAAAACCACCAATTCCTCCACAAAATCTCTTAAGATCTTGTCATCAACTGGTCTGTTTAGATCTTTCGAACTTAGGGATGTGGCTTCCTTTCTTGAATGAATCCACCTGTGTGGTCTTCCTCTTGTCTAACTGCCTTGCACATTTTGATCTTTTCCAGTGAGTCATGTTGCCTCATGATATGTCCAACATATGTCAGTTTTAGAGTAGTCAGTTTCACTACTAGGGAGAGTTCAGCTTGATTTGCTCTTGGACCATACATAGAAATACCAAAATCCATGGATGCTCAAGTCCCATTATATACAATGGTCTAGTAAAATGGTGTCTGTTATATGAAATAGCAAAATCCAGTTTATATATATTCAAGCTGTGGATGCAGAATCTGTGGATATGGAGGGGTCGATTGTAATATTGATCAAACCTGTTCGCTACATAATGGCATACAAAGGAAGGTTCTGCACACCATATCATGCTCTTGGTCCATCTAACCAAGTATTTTCAAGTATTATCTGACTGGAAGTGGCTTTTCATAATTTGAGCCAGGATTCTTCCTTTAGCTTTCCTTGTAGATTCTTGGTATTCCCTGTTCATTTCTAGGTTCAACCCTGCTGAGCTTCTGAAATCAGATATAATGAGGTTTGTTGAGGGTGCGATAGTAGCATATGACATTGTTTGATATAGCCCAAAGAGATGTGAGCACCAAATAGAAAGCAGTAACTCTTGAGGGAAGCCCCAGTATTTCAGAGACCTGGCAATGTCTTTCTTCCATTCCACACACCCACACCCACATATGAGTTGGATTCAAACCTGGGGAGGGAAGACGTAGGCTATTCAGCAAGACAAGGAAAGCAATCATACCCGAATGGCACAGTGCATTCTTTGCATGCAGATGATACCTCTCCAGATAGAAAGTGACATGAAAGATATTTGTCTCTGATACCCTAGATGAGTTTATATGTGATTTAATGAACAGGAAAGATTTTGCTTCCCCAATAAAGTTTAACTTGAATCAACAACGAATCCCATATGTATTTAAGATGTAATATTGAACTGGAGATCATACAACCATTAGGTGACGCAGGTAAAAGTAATCTTACTAGCCAGTGTAGAACTGCTTCTTGTCTGAAAGACCTAAACGACTAAGGCCTAAGTCCAGAATAATTCTGACAATGCAGTGGCAACACCAAACAAACAAATAAACACCCATTTATTCCCCAACCCTTCCTCTTCAGCCCTCTGGAAGAGAGAGGATTTTTAGGGTATATGAATGGGAGGTGGCTGCAGTGGGAAGGCATGATCTCCCTCCTCACTGTTCTAGTTCACATAGTTTTGCCAGTGAACAATGGATGCTGCCTTAGATTCTTGGAATGTTTCTACCCATTCTTTCTCACAAGCTGGAGATTCTCTGTTTGGTGTCTTGCTCCCTACAGACTTCTTCATTGCCCCCCCCCCCCCATTTTGCTAACGTTGTTTTGTGTAAAATAGAAGGAAGTAGAAGATTGCTCAACTATTTTGGGAGTTCACCTTGAATAGATCCTTTAAAGTTCAGATAAAAGCCTGGAGCAGATTCCCTCCACTGGTGTATGCAAAATACAAACACAAGAAGGCATATAAGTGACAGGCAAAAGGTCTGTGACACTGTGAATTAAGCATCTGAAAGACAAGTGAGAGAGGTGTTTTTGTGGTAGTCAGTAAGTTGGGTCAGAAGTCATAGGGACTTACAGATGTTTAGGAATATGTCTGTGGAAATTTAGGTATGCATTATTAGGTTTTTAGTTTATTTCGCCTAGGAGTATTTAGTTCAACTAGTTTGTCTATTTATTTAATTATTTATTTCTTCCCTTCTTCCATCGTAGACCTCAGGGTATGCTTAGGATTCTTAGGTGTCTCCCATCTGGGTGCAAAGCAATCCTAGATCTGCTTAGCTTCAGTAAAGTTGTTGCATCATGTACTATAAATTCATATACAACTCAGGTCCAGATTATATGAAGGGCTGAATTCTCACATACAGGCCTTCCCATATTTTGAGATGTTCTGAAGGCGAACCTTCTCTTGGTTTACTAACCTGAAAGGCACATCTGGTCGCAACATGGAAAGAGCCTTCTAAGTGGTTGCTCCCAGACTCTGGAGCATTCTCTTTGGAAAGGTTAGACTAGGGCCTTCTTTTTCCCCACCCAGCAGGCCTTTGAAGACTGACCTTCTATTTGTTACTCTGTTTTAAATGTCTGTGTTTTACAGTGGGCCCTTGGTATCCACTGGGTTTGGTTCCAGGACCTCCTGTGGATCCAAAAATCCATGATGCTGAAGTCCCATTAAATACAGTAAAATGTATGTAAATGCATAGTAAAATGATGTCCCCTTACATAAGTGGCATATATTTTTTTGAAAAATTTTCAAGCTATGGATGGTTGAAACTGTAGATAAAAAAATCCATGGATATGGAGGACCAACTCTTTTAGTTTTACAGTGGGCCCTTCCTAAATGCAGGGGATCCATTCTGGACCGCCCTGCATATGGGAAAAACCGCATATACTGGAATCCTATTGTTTCCTGTGGTGGTGTGCTCCTGCACACACCAGTGGCACACACATCATTTTATCTTCCTGGGCTTGCCTTACGCATAAGTGCAAATTTGTGTGCAGCAAGCACACGTATGGTGTGGGTGCACTGTAATTTTATTGATAGTTTAAGTACATCAAATACATTTTTAATGTTTGCATTAGGTAAATTTTGTGCGATGTTTGTTTTAACTGTTGTAAGCCACCCTATGTTCCAGATGGTGAAAAAGGCGCAGGATATAAATAAATAGTAGTAATGCTAAAGGCAGCAGATCCCATCTGATCTTGGAAGCTAAGCAGGGTCAGCCCTGGTTAGTACTGTACTTGCATGTGAGACCGCTAATTAATACTAAGTGCAGTAGGCTTGATTTCAGAGGAAGGAAATGGCAAACCTAACTTTGAGTATTCTTTGCCTAAGAAAACCCAGTGAAATTCATGGGGTTGCCATAAGTCAACAGGTGACTTGAAGGCGCGTGCGCACACACACACACACACACACAATGATATTAATAATGATAATAATACTCTTCCATTAGAGCTAGCTATCAGGACAACTCTTTGCTGCTAAGGTTGTTTATGCAGCATTCAGTTGTCCTGCACTGCCCTTTCTCTGGCAAACCAAAAAACCAGGTGATTCATCATTCTTGAAAGTTTCTGGGGCAGCCATTCATCTTTTAAATTGGTTGCACACACACCTACCTAACATACAAAATGACCAGTTTTCAAAACCAAAAGAGAGAATTCCATCCATTCCCTTAAACATTTTTAATCATTTTTGTTTACTCTCTACAGTTCTCAGGGGCAGAAAATTGGCCCTCAGACTTCTCAAAGTTCCCAATTCTTGCCTTAGACCAGGGTTCCCCGGACTTTTTGATCCGGGGGCTGGTTTGCTGCCCCCAGATCTTCCGGGGGGTTGAGGCGCGTACGTGCGCACGACTCCGGATGCCATTTTGTGTTCCCAAATGGCACCCGAGTAGTGCGTATGTGCGCGTGACTCCAGACACCATTTTGGAAGACAAAATGGCATCTGGTGGTGGGCGTGAGCAGCGGTGATGGCGGCAGGACCAGCCACGGGCCAGTAGAAAGGCCTTGACGAACCGGGTCTGGCCCGCGGGCCGGAGTTTGGGGACCCCTGCCTTAGACCATAGTTTTAATTGCTGATTGTGGTACTGTGCTATCCTCTGGAATTTAATTTTTAAATAGCGACTCATTCTGCGCCTTCAGGGTACAATTAGGCAAGTACAGTCACCCCTCCAAAACCGTGGACTTGGGATCTGCAGTTTTGATTATTCACGGAGGGGTAACCTTGTTTTAATGAATGGGGAACGTGCCTATGGGTCTTGAATGCGTGCAGTTTTCTTTTTTTGGGGGGTGGAATGGGTCCCCCGTGAAAAAGGAGGGGTGATTGTATATTGATAAAATATTATAAATATATGCATATGGGCTTGACAGTAATGAATTGGGATTTTGTATTTTCCCTTCTAGATAAGCCCTAAAGCACAAGGAGTTCATGCAAAGAGATGGATACTATGCACTGGCAAAGAAATGCACTTACTGTGCACATGCCCCTAAACTATGCAAAAAAAGAAAATCAGGGAAGAGATGGAAAGATGTCTTTCTTTTAAGAACAGGATTATTTATTTCAGGAAATATAGCACTGATAAATTATCAATATTTGTTTCTTTATTTCACTATTTTCGCACTGTTTGGAAAATACATTCCTCCAATGGTTATAATAAAAGCATTGTTGGTGAGCATGATTAGTTTTACAGCCCTTGAAAAATATTATTCACCAACAATCTAAGATATAGCATAGCTGTCATAAAACAGAACCTTTAACAGAATATTAAAATGCAGCTTCATTTATCTTTTCACAGTTAAACTAAATTGTTTGGATTTAATAAAGTCTTTTGATCTGTGTTGTAAGAAGCTTGCCAGTATGGGGGCCAAATGATTTGTTATGTTGGGGAAGGTGCCAGAATGTGCAAAAGCTTTTGTGTGTACAGTAACCCTGTTCCTCTTTGACTGATTCATTTCCCTGGGATTGATATCAGCAGGTATTGGTGCCTCCAGTCAAAGTTGATTTGTTTTTTGAATGGCGTGGAGAGTTTCCAGGCCTGAACTGTTAGCATTGCTCCTAGGAGGGTGGAAAAACAGGTCAATAAAGCTCTCATTAGGATAAAAAATAGTAACATTTGCTGGAATTATGAATAGCTTATTGATGGAGTTTAGTAGCACAGAGGTTAATTTCCAGGAAACCTTGTAACAATTTTAAAAAGGTGTTATGTTGTGTTTCTCAGTGAGTTTTGGTTTCATCTATATAAGGCACACAAGATAGGAATTATGACTGTTAAGTATTCCTAAATAGCTAAATTTTCACTCTACATATTGTGGTTCTAGTGCCAAGTATGTCACTGTAACCTTTGTCTATAATGCATTATGATCTTCCTGTTTAGTAATTAGTAAATGTTAAATGTCAAATTAAGTTAAAATTAATGGAAAGGGGGAATGCTATATTTATTAGCTTGCAACTGTCTTTAACTAGTAGTGCATAGAAGAGCTTTCCAAATACAAGCAAATGGCTATAGATTAGGCATCAAATGATTGTGAAGATTAATGAATGGCCTTTAGCTTGCTAATTTAAAGCAATATCTGGCAATTAATTGTGAATTATCAGTTTAACAGTTGCAGATACCTAGAGGAAAGTATAAAATAACCAGATACAGATATATGTGAAATTAACTTGACTACCTTTATAGTTTTCAAATTATTGCAAATTTAGTATAGGAACTCGTGCCATGTTGTTAAAATTCTCTTTAATTTTTTTCTCTAGAATAACAATCAGCTTCTTTTTGAGAGAACTAGTTTTAGAATAAAAAAATAAAGAAATGGGCTCAAAAATGTTTTGTGTAAGCTTTTCAGAGAACAGATAATGAAGTGAATATGAAGTTGCAAGCCAGTAATAAGCCAACAATAGAAACCATTACTTTGTAGAAACCAGTAATAAGGAAGGTGGATCTTATTTGAAAACAGTTTATTAATATACATGCACGGGCTTTGACCACCAGGTTGACACTATCTTGAGCACA
Organism: Phrynosoma platyrhinos; assembly: GCA_020142125.1. Lineage (NCBI taxonomy): Eukaryota > Metazoa > Chordata > Lepidosauria > Squamata > Phrynosomatidae > Phrynosoma > Phrynosoma platyrhinos. The sequence goes on along the minus strand of CM034708.1, from coordinate 51,588,490 downwards.
ATTGGGCACATTACTTACTGAAACTGGTTGGCATCAGGGGCATGTCTCTTAATACCAAATATGGTGGTTTTACAACTGTAGGCCCAGACTAAAAGGTCAGCGTTATTTAAGGTAATACTCCTATAATACCCCTTAGGACATAATTGTGTACTGTGTTTCCTATCAAGAACAGGTATGATTCTATAAGCACTATGAAGGGTCAGATTGAGCAGATTTTGTAGAAAATTCTTCCAAATGAGTGACTATTTTAACAAGTTTGGTACCTATTGCCTTGAGATGTGTTAACACTGAAAAGGAATCTTATAGTACTTAAAGGTAAATGTAAAGGTATTCCCCGTTGACAAGGTTGTCACGTCCAACTTTAAGGGGCGGCGCTCACTTCCTTTACTAAGCTGAAGAGCCAGCATTGTCCGAGATTACTCTGTGATCATGTG
>CM034708.1:51541523-51583906 GCA_020142125.1 Phrynosoma platyrhinos | reverse complement strand
GGAACCTCAGTGGCGACGGGCCTCCTAGAGGCCCGTTGCCACTGCGGGTCCCCCCGAGGAGGCTTCCCCCGAGGAGAGACCCACAAAGGCTCTCAGAGCAACTTTCAAATGCTTCATTAGACGATTCTCTGCCCTCAGGCTTGCAATCTGAAAAGATGTGACACAAAAGGAGAAGGGAATGGCAGTGAGGAAGAGGATCAGGTCCATCAGTTATTCTGAGGCCTGGACCATGGCAGATGGACTTGAAGGAGGGCTTCTTAGTCTAGGCCAGGTCCGATGGAGCTGGGCCTGACTCTCCCTCTGAGAGAGATGTGTATCATTTATTCATTACTGTTTAGCATCTAGGTCAGTAATGCTAAATATTTAATAGTTAAGAAGTGATATACTTAAGTGCTTCCCTCCTGCAGAAACACCTTCCAATGGATTACCATCATTCTGCACCATACTTCCTCAAAGGAGGTGGTAGATCATATTCAGCAGCAATATATGCACCCTACGTGGTAAGGTCTAGCTGCTGCTTATATATGTCTTAGTTGGCAGAGATGGTGGCATAATTGCTCTGTAGTGTGTAGAATTGGTATAATTAGTCACCATTTTGATGTAGTCATCAGACTTTATTACCTTCAGTAGAATTAATAATTTGCATTACAACATATTTTTAAAGATATGTACACACTTCTCCTGAACTATGATTTCTGTTAGGTGTCAGTTAATTTTCAGTTTGAAATGCAAACTGGTTTTTTTAATATATATTTTATTTATGAAGACACCTAGGCAACAAGATCTATTGGGTCAAAGCATAGGAGCTGTGTCAGATGGACAAAGAAGGGATTCTAGGTCTACCATGTTTCGTATTCCTGAATTCCGATGGTCACAGATGCATCAACGATTACTCACAGACCTGCTCTTTTCAATAGAAACAGATGTACAGATGTGGAGAAGGTAATGTGTTCTGTGAAAATGGAAATGTTCGTCCCATGGAATCTGAGAAAATGGCTTCTGTTCACTCTCAAATTGAACAGTACCTAGAAACTTGTTGTTGTTGTGTGCCCCAAGTTGTTAAGACAACCCTCTCATGGGGGGGGGGACAGAGAGAGGGTTCTTGACATAATTTGTTCAGAGGAATTCCCATTGCCGTCCTCTGAGGCTGAGAGAGTGTGAGATTGATTTTCTTTCAAAATTTTCCTGACTTCCCTTGCTCTTTGCTCATCCTGTCCTCCCTCTTACCCACCATACCCATGTTAAGTTTTGTTGTCATCATAGGGAATATAACCTATGTAGAATGAATAAAGTTAGATTTAGAGTAGTACTTGGATAAATATACAGCAAGTTCCACCCTGATCTTACCTTTAAATGAAATTATAAAGTTGTTTAATCTCCCTTTCTTTGTTGCACTATTTTTAAATGTATAAACCATCCTTTGATAAGGGATAAAATGTGAAGGTTGTTGGTAGTAAATCAGACATACTACAGGTGCCACATGGAGGAGGCAAAGCCATGGATGGAAGCTGATGTGTCAATGTGTTAAAACAGAAATTAAACTTCTTTATGTTTTATATATTTAAAATACTTGTTTAAAAAGCAAAGCTTATGAGTTCTTTGTATGATAGTGGTTTCTTCTTAAGAGGCTTGAGTTCAGATCTAGTTTATATCTCAGGGGAAACTTAACATCAGTGATTTATACAGTGTCTTTTGCTGCAGTAGATAATCAGACTTCATAATAATAAATAATTATTCACCACACACTTAGTTGCAGTTGCCAGTTGGTGTTCTGGAGAGGATTAGAAGCATAAGGAAAGGGCAATTTCAGGTCAAGACAAAGGTGCATTGACAGTTGAGGATACTGATCTGTGGTTCTTGGCTCCAGGAGACATTTCTGGCCCATTTAGCTAAATGATGACATAAATATACTTTCTAAAAATGCTGTTGAAGTTACCTATGTCCAATGTTGTTTTATGTTGTGCTTTGTTTTTTTGCTAGCCATTCCACCAAGACTGTGATGGACTTTGTGAATAGCAGTGACAATGTCATCTTTGTACATAACACAATTCATCTCATCTCTCAAGTAATGGATAACATGATTATGGCATGTGGTGGCATATTACCTTTGCTTTCTGCTGCTACATCTGCTACGGTAAGAAATAGCATTTCTAATGCAGAAGTGATGCTTTGTGGGAGGGTGCCTTTACTTGTGCTTTGAATTACAGTGGTTTCACTCTAATGTTCAGATGGAATTGTTTATGGCTCAGCTGGGACAACAGAGGGGAGCAAACCCAAGCAAATCTTCACCTCACTGGATTTGAGAGAAGAACTCCCTCTAGTCCAGTTCAGCTCTATTTAGGAGGAAAAAAATTCTAACTTTGGCCTCTTTCCTCTCTGCCCCAAATCCTGACACTCTTTTCAATAGTGTTCTGCTTTGGCTTGCTATTTTCGGCTGTGTATACATGGTTTTTGGTCACTTTTAACAAGACTAAAAAGGATGTTTTGACTGAAACCTCATATTTGCAGTGGGCTATTTTGTATTTTTTATTTTCCTTTAACATCCCCATAGTGACCTCTCCCTGTTTTTGTAAATTGGTATGTTACTTTTCTGAATACAGTTGCTGCATTTGCTCTGGACAGAAACTTAGCTTTAGAATAAATCACCTTAAGGTAGTCCTGGGAAGAATCTCTGTAGCAGTTCCTTAAGTCTACCTAGGTCAGTGGCTGGTGTGGGATTCTGCCATCTCTGGGAATATTCAACCAGCACCAGATTGGCAGAAAATGGATTTTCACAGAGGTCCCTGACTACCTTAAGTTGACAAAACTACTAGATGCTTGAACTTGCATTATGGCCTCTTTCATTATGTGTCCTTCTGTTACTTCCATTGTTGACACAAAATGTCTTGAATTTATACACTTTTACTTATTTTACATGTGATGTTAAGCTAAGTTTTGGCTATGTGTATGAGGTGCTTACTGGTTCCACTTCTGTACTCTTCAGACCACAGATCTGTTGACATAGTTTCCCATTTCTTCCAAACGAGCCATAATTGAAAAATTTTTTTGAACTTGTGGTTACATTATGCATCTGTTGGAAGATATATATTTTTTTTTGCACTCTTTTTTCCCTCCTTAGATAGATTTTCTCACATGCAAATCCTGCTTTGTCTCCCCTCATTCAAACATCCCATTTTCTCCTACTGAATCACAGGGCAATAACTTTGCAAACAAACCATGTGGTTCAACTCACTTTCCCTTTTGGGAAGTGCTCACACACAAAATATTTTCTCTTGCCCTGTTGGGTTCTCCATCTTCCTCCTTTCTCAGCTTTCTTTGAAAAGGTGGTGAGATAAAGATTTCTTTTTTACCTGAACTATTCACTAGCTAGATTAGGATATAGCCTCTATGTACATGTAGATTAAAGCCATTAGTAAACTTTTGTTTAAACTATAAGCTACTTGTGTTATTTTTGAGTCAGTTTTGGTTCATAGTTAGAGGCATAGTTAGACAAGGACACATTTCTGCTATCCTGCTGATTTAAAGCTAGACCCTAACAGGCTTGGTTTTGATATTTTTGATATTTAAATATTTTTTCCCCTTAATAAAGGCTGAAGCCTTAGGAAACTTGAATTGCCCTACAGTATCTATTTTCTGGAAGTAAATAATTTACAATTTGCCTTTTATGGTACCTAAATAGATATTGTATTGCATTACGTTATTCAGCCTCTCTTTTTTACTGAATCTGTGACTTAGACACACATATTGTTTATAGATAATTTTATAATGACATGCTTTGATAATTTTATATGGAGTTCTTCATGTTGTTGTGTGCCTTCAAGTCGTTTCTGACTTATGGCAACCCTAAAGCGAATCTATCAAGGGTTTTCTTGGCAGAATTCATTCAGAGTGGGTTTCCCCTTGCCTTCCTCTGAGGCGGAGAGAGAGTAACTTGCCCAAGGTCACCCAGTGGGTTTCCATGGCCAAGTGGGATTTGAACCCTGGTCTCCCAGTGTCATAGTCCAACACCCAAACTGCTACACCATGCTGACTTTTTCCATCCTTTATAGAATCTGTTAATCTTCTTAACTATAAAACAGTGAGAGCCACTCTGATATAATACCTTGAAATCATTAAAAAAACCCTACAACTCAAAATACCAGTACAGTAGAGAGAAAACATAATAATAATACAGCAGCAAAAGGGTGAAGTGAAGCAAAAGCAAAGACAGAAATTCAATTAATCATCATTAACAATTCAGGACATGTATTATCTATGGAGAGTTAGCTGCGACAATAGTAGCTGTATTTGCATCCTATAACATTGAACTGATGGAGAATTTTTAATTGGTATCTAATGTTAATATTGCTGTTCTCACATTTGCTGTTTATGTTTTGGACTATTGACGTGATTTTTTTTGTTTTGTCTCCATGTTTGAATAAAGTTACAAAAGTTACAAATTCCCAAACAAACAAAATGGCTGCAGACTTCTGCTAATCTATTCTAGCATATTAGAAAAGAAACAAGTCTTCATTTAACTAAAACATTCCTGTGTGATCATGTGGATGGAGGTCACTGATGATAGGAATGGTTATATTGGATTTTGACATTTCTAATATGATATTAGAGTTCAAGAAGCTACTTCCAATTTATACACACCAAATGTTACTTTAGTATTAGGTTATGATAATGAATGGAGAATTTATAGAAATAAATGCTACTTTTAATGTTTCATTATGCAGCATGAATTAGAAGATATTGAGCCAACACAAGGACTATCAATAGAAGCTTCTGTAGCATTTCTGCAAAGATTAATTAGCCTTGTGGATGTATTAATATTTGCAAGCTCTCTTGGATTTACTGAAATCGAGTCAGAGAAAAATATGTCATCTGGTGGAATTTTACGACAGTGTCTTCGCCTGGGTAAGAAATAACTATATAGCTTTATCCCATATTTTGATGCATGTTTATTTTAACTGTAAGACTATATGTTGTATGGTTAAATTAAGGTAGCCTCAGATGCAATATAAAATTTTCTAAGGTTACTTAAATTCTGAATACTAATTTCATCTGATACTGCATATAGACTATAGATATAAACTGAAAGATCACCATCAGATCTCAACTGAGGGGTAAAACAGACAAGCCAAATAAAGCAGTTTCCACCCACTTTGAAGGTGGTGCATTTAGATGACACACACCTCCAAAGTAGGCGGAAACCGAATTGAAGCCACACTCCAGGGCTAAAAACCAGAGCAAAAAGAAGCCAGGATAGTCCAACTCAAGGCGGAAAATGTGCACCTTTGACCCCACATATAAATGTACTGACACGAGAGCGGTTCTGAAGGAGCAATCCATCCTAACCCTAACCCTAAAGCTGCATATAAATGCACAGTGCAAGTGTGCATTTAAAAAGGACGAAGCCAGGTGGCAGTGCAAAAAAGTAAAAGTGTGACACCTCCATTGGATATAAGTGCAACATACACAAACCACGCAATCCAAGAGGGGGCATGAGGTGAAGGGGGCATGTAGGGGGGTATGATTGTGCTTTACCAGTGTTTTACTGGGCAAATCAATGTTATGATGCCTTGTACTGGCGGAGGATCGCAGGTGTGACTGTGTGGCCAATCAAAGGGTGCCCATCCAATGGAATGGTATCTAGGCAGGCAGTCACTGGTGGTGTATTTGTGTGATGGTATTCATGCATGGTGGGGAGGTGACAAAAAAAAATTACCAGCCACACTGTATGGTCAGGCCACATGCATTCAGGCCACCTTGGGAGTGGTCAGTGTGGACAGTGGGGGGGTGTCGACCCACTTCCTGAAAATGCAGATTCCAGCTGCTTTTTTCCTGCTTGTCTGTTCTGCCTCATAGATAAAAATTCTTTCTAAGTCTCCTTAGGTAAACCAACCCAGGTGTCTGCCAGTGGTGGGCCAGTAGTATCCCTATCTTAAGTGCATCTGTGAGGATTCTTTATATAATATCAGAGAATTTCTTTATAAATATCAGAGAATTATTTTGAATACTTCACACTTTGAGTCCATGTAAATATCTGGCCCAATTAAGTGAAGGAGTGTCTTGTCCTTGTCCAGTACAGTCGGGACACCTTTTTTTGTCATTATGGGTATTTCTCTTATGGAATGTCCTCTGATGACTTTGCAACTTCCTACCATGGGATGTTTGCCTGGTGCAAAAATTGTATCAATGCCAGGCCAGAGGCTTTTTATTTGCAGATGTGTTTTTTTTAAATGAAATTTAGGACTGTATTTTAAAATCTAAATACATACTTTTGATGCTGGCTGAAAGATTGGGCCTTGTTTATGCTTAAACATTATTGCTACTACTGTCACGTGAAAAGTCTAGATTCCACCCAGTGTGAATAAACAACATACAGCTCCTAGTTAAATTTATTTTTGCTCTCTTGGGCTGCATCAGCACTGCAGAAATAATCCAGTTTGACACTATTTTAACTGCCATGGCTCTGTCCTATGGGATTCTAGGAACTAGTTTTGTGAAACACCAGAGCGCTCTGACAGAGAAGGCTAAATGTCTCACAAAACTACAACTCTCAGAATTCCATAGCAGTAAACTGTGGCAGGTGAAGCGGTGTCAGACTGGATTATTTCTGCAGTGTGTTTTGGACCTAAGAAACAAAATGCTTCAGGAAAGTTCTGTCAGTTCTTAAAAGTTGTTTGATTTTTGTATGGAAGAATACAGATTTTTTTAAAAGATGTTATCTTCTCTCCTTGCCCTGCTTTGTTTTGTTTAGATTAGGACTGCAATATTTGAAATTCATCTTTTTTTTTGCTGCAAATCCTTAAATGATCTTTTAAATGTCTTATGTATTTTTTCATTTCAGTGTGTGCAGTAGCAGTCAGAAATTGTTTGGAGTGTCAGCAGCAGCATGCTCTAATGAAGCCTAGTGGAGAAAATGTTAAGTGTCAGAAAACAGTACAGAGCCTGATAGCAGCAGGAAGGTCTGGAGCAAAGGCAAGTATCTTCTGACATTTAATGCAGGCAGATGTTGATACTGTTATCTCTGTGACCTGATGGATAAGTCTCTAGAGCTCTTTTGAAAAAATAGCAACATAGTCACTGGAGAGAAAAATGTGGCATTTGAATAGCATGAACATTTTAAGTTGTATATACATTAGGTTAACTTATAAGCTTTTTCAACAAGGAGAGGAAGAACAGAACCCAATATGTATTAAATACTTCTCTTTTCTTTTTCAAGTTTTCCAACATGATGCAATTCTTTATAAAATGCTGTGATGTAATTCTTTATAAAATGCTATGGATATTCTTGATGTATGTGATTTGGGAATGCCATTGGATGTTCTTTCCTTTGTAACAGCAGTGGATTGCTAATTGTTAGGGACATATTGACAATACTTTTCATCCCAAGTAAAATTATATGTGTGCTATTTTATTCTATACAGAGCCCAGTTGATATTGTAACCGGAGGGATTTCTCCAATAAGAGATATTGACAGACTTCTGCAGGATATGGATATTAACCGGCTCCGTGCAGTGGTATTCAGAGATATAGTGAGTTACAAAACTTTTCCTACACACTGAATTTTATTGGTTTATTTTCTGAATCAATATGATATTTAGAAAGAATCCTGTAGTGCCAGAATCAGCCTATGGGAATCATAGGAAACTGTGGGAAGAGCAGAGCAAGAATTTGCAGTCATGATTAAAGACTTCAATTTCCCATAAAATGCTGACCCTGCAGGTGGCTTCAATTTCATAAACAATGTTCTGTTTCTTGTTCTTCATACATGAATTTCCCAATGTACAGCATTATCTTTTACAGCACACATATATACTCATTTTATTCCAATCCCCATCAGCTATCATCAGATTGCTACATTTAAAGTTGTCAATTTGCTTCTGAAAGTTTTTTGGCTCTCTAGGCAAAACAGAGCAATTGTTAAAAGCCATTAGGCATTAACTTCATCTTTCTGAAACATGGTAAAGAGGGGCTAATCTACCTTCCAAAGAGGGGCAGTTCTGCAGTCAGGACAGGATTATCAAAGATGCCCTGTCATTTTTTACCACCAGCCTAACTTCTCTACGGGGTGGGACATATCACCTCTCATGACAGGCAAACAAGTTCATATAGGAAGATGCAGTATTTCAGATATTTTGTGTCCAAACTGTCCTCGGCTTTACAGATAAGAACCAACATCCTTGAATTGAATCAGAAACAAATGGTTAAATGACCTACAGATTTTATGATCCTGCATTTAGACTAGCTGTAACTTTGGAACACTTTCCCAAGTCAGGCACAGATAGAATGTGTTACATAATTTAGGCAAGAGCCAGTTGTGATCTCCCTTTCCTTAGAAGGAAACTGAGGCTGGGTAAAGTCACTTTTCACCACCACTGCTACTTAATTTTCTTGGGGCAGTACTGGCGCAAAGACCAAGCTGTAAGCCTGATTATTCATAGAGAGTGCTATTTTATTTAGAGCATGCTGCACTTACCTGTTGATTTAAAACTTGTCTGGATATAACCTCAGTTTGTTCTCCAACATTCAGTCCCTCACTACATCAAGGTCGGGCTTCCACAGCTGCATTGAATCAGTTTCCAATTGGGGCTGGGGAAAAGATAAGCCACCCTATAAAGTCTGGATGACCTCCTCCAATAGTTCCATGATGGCCCAAGCAATAATCCTAGGGACCATGCAGTAGTCCCTGTATCATCTTCTGGGAGACTTTAGTCAAGATTAGAATCAAAACAAAATTCTTTTACCAGTCCCTCTATTAGCTACTTGCTTGAGAAAATACCGGCATCAATGGTATTCAGTGCTACAGATAAATTCTGTAGAACTGATCAGCAAGCCACCTCCTCATTTGCCAATAGAAGTCATCCAGCAAGGAGAGGAAGATTGTTTTCATCCCCAAATTAAGCATGGAACTAGATAGAAAATGCTCAGAAGCCTCAACCATGTTGGCCAATAGCTCCTGGGATTCTGGGAGCTGAAGTGCCTTGGCCCTTAAAGGGGAAAGGTTGCCTACCCCTGCTGTAGAAACATGGTGGTGAACCTATGGCACGCAAAGCCATTTCTGAGGGCACATGTGTGCCTGTTCCTCTTCTTCTCCTGCCCTCCCATGCCTTAGTTGGCTCTCTGGAGACAGCTAAAGGCATAGGAGAGCCTGTTCGTCCTTTTCCCTCCCCCTGCCCTCCTGGGCTTTCAGCTGCCTCCCCAGTAGTTCCATGATGGTAGATAGTTCCCCAGAGGCAGCTGAGGGTCCAGGAGGGCAGGGGATGGAAGAGAAGGAACAGGAGGCAGCTGAAGGCCTGGGAGGGTGGGGGAGGAAGAGGAACAGACATGTGCCTGTTCCTCTTCCTTCCCGCCTGTCCTCCCGGGCCTTTAGCTGTCTCTGGGGAAGTCCTGCCCCCAGAAGGCAGTAGTCCTGCCCCCCGACACCGAGTAACACCTGGTGTAGGAATGCCTTTAAGTTTGGGCACTTGGGCTCTAAAAGGTTTGCCATCACTGCTGTAGAATGTGGTGAAGGTTCTGAATTTAAACAGTAAATCCTATGACTGAGGCAGATGATCACAGTTGGACAGTACTATTAAAACATGTGTTTTTCGACTATTAAAGAAGAAATGTAATGCAATATAAGGATGGGTGGCTTAAAACCCTTTTCACCGACACTGGTTTTCTTTGCGCAAATAATTTGCTGTAACATATCATTCATACCTTTCTACATTATTCTACTCTGCTAGGTCAATATTCCTCCATGTCACTGTACTGCATATGTAGACTAGATTTGACTTAGATAAATTCAACCTAGATGACAAGGAAATTGAAATAGTGAATGATTTCCCTTACCTTGGATCAATCATTGATCAGAATGGAGATTGCAGTCAAGAAATTAGAAGACAGGGACTGGAGAGGGCAGCTATGAAAGAACTAGGCATGATTCTTAAGTGCATAGATATAAGACTAAATACTAAAGTTAGGATTGTCCAAGCTATAGTATTTCCCATCATCATATATTGATATGAGAGCTCCACAGTGCAGAAGGAAAATCAACACATTTGAAATGTGTTGCTGGAGAAGAGTGCTAAGGATACTGTGTACAGCTAAAAAGTCAAACAAGTCCTAGAACAGGTCAAGCCTGAGCTGTCCTGGAAGCAAAGGTCCAAAACACACTGCATAAATCATCCAGTTTGAGATCGCTTTAACTGCCGTAGCTCAGTGCTAGGGAATTGTAGTTTATCGTGGTATCAGAGTTCTTTGATAGAGAAGGCTAAATATCTCACAGAACCACAGTTCCCAGAATTCCCTAGTATTGAGCCAGGGCAGTTGAAGCGATCTCAAACTGGATGATTTATGCAGTGTGTTTTGTACCAAAGATTACAAAATTGAGACTGTCATACTTTGGTCACATCATGAGAAGACATGACGCACTAGAAAAGATAATAATGCTAGGAAAGGTGGAGGGCAGCAGAAAGAGAGGAAGACCACATACCAGCTGGATGGACTTAGTCAAGGAGGCCATGGTCCTTAACACACATTAATGGTTTTACATCTATCAAATATATATGCTTAGAAATAATCTATGATGGAATGTAGTAACTGTTTTTATTGATTCATATGACCAAGTTAGAAAAGTTTTGAGCAACCTAGTTTGTTGCAAGTGGTGGTGTGATATGTGTGACAGACTATAATTAAGGTATTTTTTATTTTTTTATATATTTTTTTATATAGGAGGATAGCAAACAAGCACAGTTCTTGGCACTTGCTGTAGTGTATTTTATCTCTGTCCTCATGGTATCAAAATATAGAGATATCTTGGAACCTCAGGATGAACGGAGGCAGCCTCAGTCGGTTCAGTCAGTCAAGACAGCAATAACAGGTAAATGATGTGGGTTAATGACAGTTTCTGTTTTTGCATTTTTATGTGGGAGTAAGGTCTGTTGAACACAGCAGGGCCAATGCTCGTATATGTACTTTTTTGGATAGTAGGTTACACATTCTCAGGCTATCTGATGTGGAGGACCAGTAATCATTTCCCCCTACTGTGCCAGGGGTCTGTACAATTGTTTCTTTCCAGGAAACTCTCCAGAAACTGGCAGCCAATGACTCAAGGATTACCAGTTCAGAGATTGCCACTTTGAGTAGCACTCTTCTGTGGTACTGGCTTTGATGAAAGCCACCAGATCTAACAGATATACATATCCTGAAATGTGTTCTTTTATTTTTTTAAAAAAAGCATACAGGTTCAGAATGTTTATTAGACTTAGGTCCAAAACACACTGCAGCAATAATCCAGTTTGAGACATGTTTTAATTGCCCTGGCTCAGTGCTAGGGAGTCATGGGAATTGTAGTTTATTGTGGCATAAGAGCTCTCTGACAGAGAAGGCATTGAACCAGGGTAGTTAAAGTGGTATCAAACTCGATTATTTCTGCACTGTGTTTTGGACCTAAATCTGCTAGTTTTGAAAACTAGTGTAAGAAACCTTCTGTCATTACTACTTTTAAATACTTATTTCATTTACTAGCCCTGAGGGATACTTGAGAACAAGATGTAGAATTTATTTTTCAGAGGTGTTGTTGCTTTCTTTCCAGAACATTAATTTTTAATATTTTGTTAGCTTTCTGTGTGTGCGTATGTGTGTGTGCCCATGCATGCGTGTGCACACACACACACACACACACACACACCTTACGTATAGCTAAATAGATGAAGAAACTGTCTAAGTAATAATCCTCCAGGACAATTCTTCCTTTGAAAACCATGAGTCAGCATTTTATGTATGTCTTGGTATAGCAGAATTCTATTTTTGTTGGAGAAAAGAGGAGATAATATTAGTAAATGATTCCCCACTGAAAATGTCATACACTATTGGATAATGTTAATGTGATATCTAGTAATATTAAGTGTTCGATTGACACAACTGACTATAGCTGTTTTCAGTTCAGCTGTAATTGTGTATTTAGCTGAGGCACACAGAATGGGTGGCTTTTGGCCATACAGATGGATAAATGGTGCATATGTGTTTTTGTATTAAAATTGCTAACTCATATCATTGGTGTCATGGTTCAGCAGGCCATATTTTGTTTATGGCTTAACAATAGTGGAGTCATGGTGTTCTGGTTGTTTGGAAATGCTGCATATCTCTTCATTTGTTTTGCCTCCCGCCCTCTAAGCTCCAAGTGCCTTATTAATGGATCCCATCTTGAGAGAAAGTGGGTTATTGATAAATAAATATAAATAAATATATAAAAATAAATATTAATGATTAAATATAAATAAATATCCTCTCATAAGGTTTATGATACCCATATGGTTCTTTGCATGGAGCATTCTGTGGTCCCATTTATATTATTAGCATTACTTAGTCTCATTGCTTTTTGAGTAAACATAACTTAAGTCAAAATGTAACCTGCTTTTCCTGGATATGGTAGCCTGCAGCATCCTAGATATTGTGCGTATGATATTTCTTCATTCTGAAGACTCATCTGTTGAGAAATCATGTATTTTATTTTTCACTAATGCTGCAATTAAAAAAAAAAAGATTTTATCCTCTTTAAGCAAAGCTGCTGTTGATGGTGTGTCTTATGTATCTTTCCAGAAATAGAAAGCCCACCTGTAGCTATTGCTACTTCAACTCCTGTATCTGCTGAGGAGTCAGAAAGTGTGGAGACAGTGCAAAGAAGAGATTCGGGTATTGAGGAGGAAGCACATTCTGGTTTAGAGCACGATTCCGAGCCTGTTACAGAAGCACAGTCTGTCAGTGCAGGTCCAGATGCAGTCAGTGAAGTACTGTGCACACTTTCTTCAGAAGTTAATAAATCTCAGGAAAACACAAGTGAGCTGCAAAGTGAGGTGGACAGTAAAACATTATCTTCTTTACAAACTGCAAAAAATGTCAATGTAAAAGACATCCTAAGAAGCTTGGTCAGTGCCCCTGCAGGTGGTGCCATAGTTGATCCTGCTATTCTTCCACCAACTTTTCTTGGCATCCTTGGGGATGGTGCTGCTGAACAACCTGTGCAGTTTCAGTCATTTGACAGGTAAGCAGCATTGAATTTTGAATGATTCATGTATCAAGTGGTGCATAATATTACAGTGGGTGCTTGGTATCTGCTGGGTTCCAGGACCCCCTGTGAATACCAAAATCTGTGGATGCTCAAGTCACACTAAATGGCATAGTAAAATGTGTCTCATATATAAAATGGCAAAATAAAGGTTTGCTTTTTGGGATTTGTTTATCTTTTTTATATTTTCAAGCCATGGGTGGTTGAATCTGTGGATATGGAGGGCCAAGTGTAATTTTAAAAAAATTGATGTAGTGGCTGCATATAGCATTTATCAAAACTAAATAAACATGGCTTTTTAAAACAAAAAAGGTTATAGAAAATATTGTTATATATTTTCTGCAAACGATTCCAGAAGAAATATGTATCTAACTCAGTAATAGAAATCATACAGATGAAAATACTTTTAGATGTGTATGGGGGAAGGGGAATTGCTTTACATTTTATGTCCATTAATCTACTAAATAATTGTCTTAAGTACAACTAGATCTCTACACTGAACCTAACAATAGAAATTCATATTAATGCAAAGCTCAGATACCTAAGTAGTGTTTCAAATGCACAAAGATATAATGCAGGTAACAAACTAATTGATTTTATTATCCAAACTAGAAGGCATATTGAGGACTTACCGAATTATGATAATTAGATTATAAATGACTGGAAAGTCCTAATCATTTATCCTTGACCATCTACTTTTAATAATTTAAAATGCATCTGTGTTAAAATCAATCTGAAAGAAAGAAACTTATTATTGAAATCTGTTTGACATTACAATTAGGAAAATAATGAACAAAGGTGAGCTTACTATGAGCAGCTTACTATACTTTTATACATGTTGTTGCAGGGAAGTAATTTTTTATCAGTGGTAAAGTAGAGCTAGAGAGGCTAAAATACAAGTTAGGAAATCAGATAGTAGAGTTCAAGAAGAAGGAAATTGGTTTTAGGCCATTTTTTCCTTCCTTTTGAAGATATGGTTTGTAAATTCACCTGAGATCCTTTGCAGTAGAAGGGATCAGTGGCATGGAATTAAAAGATACAATTAAATATGTGTATGCTTTTTGTTTAAGGGGGAAAAGATAATGGGTACTGGTGATAGCAGACTTTCTGGAGCACAACAGACTTGTTCTGGTGCCTGAAGCTGAGGCTTATGACTGATTTCTACAGCTTTTTGATAAGGTTAAAATATCAGGCTGAATTTTATAGTTAGTAGGGAAGCATTGTAAGGGCAGAAATTTAAAAACAGTGGCTTCCTTACCAATTATCTGGAAAGGGCTGCTGAGCACATATTGACTTTTGCAGTGACAAGTTTTTCCATAGACACTTCTGGGTTAAAACCACATACAAAAGGAATGTCATGGCAGAATAGTTACATCAAGGTATAACAGACCTCCCACTCCTGTTTCCCCACCTTGAGGGACTTTACAGTAGACCCTCAATGGCACAGATGCTGACAATTCAAATGCCAAATAAAAGCACGGCTTTTTACTAAAGTGTAATTGTTTTTTATTCAAAATTATACATATGCATGGTTTTAAGATTTATTAATTTGTTTTACTCTGTTTTGAATGCTATTTTTACATTTGTCTTCTATAATATGCTTTCGGTCTTACTGATTCAAATTGTTTTAAATTGTTCAAGTTGATCTTACTGTCTGCTGCCAAGATATAACATGGATATCAAATTATAGGGTGAGATATGAATGTACTATTAATATTGATGATGATGATGTTTGTATCTTGTGTCTGATGGACTATCTGTTTTGCTTGTATGAGTGTAAATAATGTGTTCAAGTTATTTATCTGCAATTTGCAGTTTTTTTAAAAAAAAGTTTATGAGTCTTTGAAAACAGATAAATAAATCAAAGGTATATAACATTAAATAATATAACACACACACACACATTTAGGCATTTCTACCAGCAGGAGCAAGAGCCAGCATGGTGTAGTGGTTTGAGTATTGGGACTGGAGATTAGGGTTTGAATCCTGGTTCTGCCATGGAAGTCGACTGGATGATGTTGGGGAAGTCATTCTCTTTGGCTGAGGATGGCCATGGCAAACCCCCTCTGAAGAAACATGCCAAGAAAGCCCCATGGGTCACCATAGGTCGGAAATGACTTGAAGACACACAACAACAACAAACCCACAGAAGCACTCTTTGAATAGAGGTTTAGTTGGAATCCACTGGCTCCCAAAGAAGTGGGGAAGTGTTCCTTCCAGCGGTGCCTCCCACATGGTTGCAGCGAGCTCTGCAGTTCTTTCAGGGAGGCTGCAGTAGAAGGGTGGGCTGGTGAAAACAGACTTTTCCCATTTTTTTGTCAATGAAAATGCTCCATTGGAGCAAAAGTCTTTCCTGGACAATAGCCAGCCTTTTGTTAGGATCCAAGCTATTATAACAATATATATATAAAGTGCTGCTGTCCTGTTTTTAATGGCAGTAATAAGTCATTAAGTCCATGTTGCGTTTAAATTTATCTGAGGGCTGCAACATGACATATCCACATAATCCAGTGCAGCTGGTTTGTACCATATGCCTTTTCTTAAAACTGTCTCTTGCCCTCTTGCACAGTGTATAGACTGCATTCAGCACCTGCAGTGATTACGTCTGCATACTCATGGCCTTTTCTAAATCATGTATTTTGCACGTTCAACCAGTAGGTACATCAGATAGCTTGAGTTGCTGAGTGTAGTGTAGCAAAGGCCAAATATAGTGAGTGAGCGTAGACTGAAATACCTGGTTTGTTGTTATTCACTGTCAAGTTCAGCATGACTTATGGCAACCCTGTGTATGAAATACCTTTGTAAACCCTGTTCATCAATAGCCATGCTCAGGTATTGCAAACTAAGGGCCGTGGCTTCCTTTATTCATCTACCCCTTCATTTATATTCTACCTGCCTTTTTTCCCAGACTGGTACTCAGAGTGGCTTACCAAAAGGAAGAAAATTTGAGTGTAAAACAATATTAAACAAGAACGGAATGAAACCATTCAAAACGGTACTATAAAACAAAGAATAAAATTGTATAGCACTTAAAAGCATTGCTAAAAATCAATTCCCAAAGGCTTGCTGGAAAAGAATTGTCCTAACACGTTTTTGAAAAGACAGCATAAAAAGAGCCACCTTCACTTTCTTAGGGAGGAAGTTACAAAGTGTGGAAGAAGCCATAAAAAAGACCTTGTTCTTTGGTCCCATGAACCATGGCTGTGAAAGCAGTAGGACAGAGAGAAGTGCCTCTGCTGCGAACCTTAAAGCTTGGACAAGTTCATATAAGAACATACTATCCTTCATTGAATCAATTCAACTGTCATGAGATTTTCTTCTTTTCCTACTGCCTCCCACATTACTTGTCTTTCTCAGTAAGTCATGTTGTCCCATGGTATGTCCAAAGTATGATAGCTGCAGTTCAGTAATTTCGGCTGGTGGTAAGAATTCAGGCTTGATACACTTTAGGTCTTTATTTGTCTTTTTGGCAGTTCATGATACCTTTAGTACTGTCCTCAAGTGCCAGTTTTCATATGAGGTGATTCTCGGCTTTCTTCACTGTCAGGCTACATAGAAACAGGAAATAATATGGCACGAATGATTTTGACTTTGGTATTTAATGAGATATCTTTACACTTGAGAATCTTATCTACCGTATATACTCAACTATAAGTCGACCTCATGTACAGATCGAGGGTAGGTTTTGGGCCCAAAATATGGATTTTGATATGGCCCATGGATAACTTGAGGGTAAAACCTAGGGGCATGTAACAAAGGATCTAAAGGATGAAGCAAAGGAAAACAATGCCAATGAACCTACAAAATTCCAACAGGCATAACTGTTTGTGTTCACCTTAACAACTGGATGGATGAGAGGAGAAAGAGGTCAGTGCTTCGAGGAAAGATTATACTCTTGCCTTCCAGCATGGGATAGTTCCCTTTTTTGTAAGAGTTAAACTATAGTACTTACGTTGACTTAATTCAACTCAGGCTTTTGGGCTCAATTTTTGACTAACATTTCTAGACTCATACATGAGTATATATACAGTAGTTCTTTCATTGTTACCTTTCTAAGTCTTACCTTTCTTCTGATTTTTTAACTAGTCACCATTTTGATTAATGATTGAGCCAAAGTATAGAAAATCTTTATTTCTGTGTATTCATTACCCACTTTAAAGTCATGTTGATCTCCTGTGGTTATTATTTTTGTTTTCTAAATAGTTAGTTATAGTCCTACTTCTGCTCTTTTTTTTTATTAGCTTTGAACAGTAGTCACCAAGTCTTTGCTGTTTTCTGCTAGTAATAATGTGTTAATTGCATATCTTAAGTCATTCATGTTTTTTCCCCAACTTTCATGCTTCCTCCCTCCAGGTCTGATTCCACTTTCCATATAATATGTTCTGTACATAAATTCATACACAGATAGGGTGATAAAATGCAGCCTTGTTTGACCATCTATTTTAATATTATGGATGCATTATGATTTGTTTTTGTAATAAATATCTGGCATTTTTTAAACTAAACTCTTAACTCTTTAAATATTAGGGAGATTAAAGAAACTGACCAAACATGAGCTAGCATACATTTGTGAGTACAGACTTTTCTACGTTAAAAATATGGAAAGCTAAAAACATCAGTTTAATAAAATATTTTTTACATTTACAGCCTTTACATTTTACTCTTCGTTGAGCAAAAACATGTTTTTTTTCAGATAACGTCTAAAAGTCTGTTGTAGTTCTGAGGGTGATGGTAGGTGGAATAGGTTATGACCTCTTATTCAGGAAGCTGGAGCTACATTGAAAAAGAGGATTTTATCTCTAGGGACACACCAAGATACTAACATTACAGTGGGAAACTTTGGAAGAGCAGACTTCAGGATGCTCAGTGGAACTTAGTGTGTCTGGTTTATATTTAATATATTGTCTGGTGCAGAGCACAAAGCCCAATGAGTTAATGTATTTCAGTTTTTTGGTGGTGGGCTGGGGTGAAGACACCTTGTTAAAACTTTTTCCCATGTACCAGTTTTACAGCAAAGTATCTCTGGGAATTTCAAAGCATCTCTCTGATCCTGCATTTATCTCAGGAATGCTGTGTCACAAATCAAAACTCTCCTCATATCTTAAGGATTATCAACTTTCCAGCCATAGCTGGAGAGTATACAGTAACAGCTATGTGAGTGAAACCTTGCTGAAAGACTGCCAGTTTGTGGGTTTTTGCAAACAACAAGGTGTGTGAGCTCATTCCCATGCCAAAAATTTACTCTTTTATCTTATGCGAAGATCCAATCTGGTGATTACTGGGTGCCAAGGATTTATCTTGATAAAAGTTCAAGGCCTCATCTGACTCTTTCATTAAGTCACAAGAAAAACTGAATTAGCAATCTATTTGCAGTATTTGTCCTTTGTAACCTTTTAAGAGCGCGCGCGCGCACACACACACTTTTTTATTACTGTAAAGATGATCCTTGATAAATAAGCCGATTTTGTTAAATTAATCAAATTGAACCCATAACTTGAATATTTAGTACTAAGAATAGCATACAATACTGTTCACAAGTTCAGTCTTTTTTTTTTTTTTAAAAAAATAAGACGGTGTTACACTATTAACTATTATATGCAGTAAAACTTGTTTGTGAAAGATCTGCTCATTCCAATTTACGTATATTAGACATTTCATTTTTAATGTAAAGAATAAAAATGGATGATAAAAGCATGTTTCTCCTCCAAAAACATTGTCAAAGAAGTCTCTGACAAATGCATAAATCTATGACAAGGATTTTCTGTTCATTTTGTCATGTAACTTTAGGAGTGGAAAACTGATGAGTTAAATAAACATGATTTTAACTATTCTTTACCCTCTACTTATGTTACATATGGCTTGTTAGCAGTTCAACAGGTTTCAAATGTGTCTTGACTTATTGCTGTGTTAAACTACTCTTAGAAGTTTAAATCCAAATGTTTTGCTGAGTCTTTTTAAATTAGTGAGCTGAAATCAAGAAAAATACAATTTTTTCTCAAAACTCAAGAGCTGCAGTAACTTTCTATACTTTGTGATGGATCTTTCGCCTTCAGATAAACTTTGCCTGAAAATCTCCAATCTAAGGAACGTTCTGTGTCCTATATGAGTACACATGCACATGCATTCTTAGCATCTGTTGAGTGCCAAGAAAAGATGCAATATCTGAAAGAACTGGTCAGAGGAAAGCAAAAGATCAAAGTCAGGGGCTCTTTTAAATGTTACCCCATGCTGGTCCAATTCCTAACCATAAAGATATTTTTCCTCTTGCTGTACATTTTATTTCCATATTTCTGCAGGACCCTCAGGGTGGCTGGGGGACTTGTTCATACGATGCACATGTCATGTTACATCAGATTCTTAGACTAATGAATGCTTACATTATGAATTCCCCCCCCTTCATTTATCAGTAGGGGAGAGGAGTATCCTTTATACTCTTACACATCAGAGTGCCTCCCTTCCATTTCTTACTGTTATAAGCTTTGATTATGGAAGAAGACCAGTTTTTGTCTTTGCATTCTTTCCTCACTTTCTCTCTTCCATTAAATCTGTTTTTGTTCATTTACATTGTTATCATTAAGCGCTTTCTCTGTCTCTGTTTCTCATCTAGAAGTCTTATGGATATATGTAGTTGGGCTGATTCACTAGTAAGTGTGTTCACTTACTCCTCATGTTCCATTGCCAAGGAGAATTGGCTATTATTTATTAATTAAAATTTATTAATTAAAATATTTGTATCCTGCTTTATTCCCTGAAATCTCAGGGCACTGTATAAGCTTAAATCAACTGAGCAGTTTTAAACAATTTAAATTAATAATGTTTATTTAAATTAAAAAATAAAATAGACAGAACACAGGACAAGAACAAAAAAATCGTTCTACTTTCCTGATTTGTTTTTCGCTCCTTTCCTTTCCTCTCCTCTAATTATCTGTATTTTTGTTTTATATCCTGCCTTTCTCCCAATATGGGACACAAAGCAGCTTACAGTGTAAGTGAAAACTGAATGGCTAAAGCACTAAGTGGGACATTTTAAAAAAGACAAATAATCAAATTGAAACATTAATATAAAAACAATTAAAAGACAGGGGCAGGTGGCAATTTAACTTTCCTTGGGAGGAAGTACCAGGGACTTTGGAACTGTTTTTAAGGTAAGAGGCCCTTAGCATCAGCAGGCAGTTTATTATTATTTTTGTTTACATGTAAGTACACTCACCCCTCCATTTTCACAGACTTGAGGTCCGTGGTCTTGATTCTTCATGAAGGGGCGAGCACCATAGGATAAAATAGCAGGGCCACACGCAGGGCTGCACAGCCATTCAAGCCAATAGGACTTGAATATTGGTGAGTTTCCGTTTTTGCGGGGTGGGTGGGTTCCGAAGCAGATCCCGTGCGAAAATGGAGGGGCAAGTGTACTTGCATGGAGAGGGAAAATTACTTTTCCCATCTACCATCAATGAAATATCTTTTGATATAAAGACACCCCAACGTGTAGTGTAATGGTTTGAGCACTGGATTACAACTCGAGATCAGGGTTTGATTCCCTGCTCAGCCGTAGGAATCCATTGGGGTTAGTCACACACACTCAGCCCCAGAAAACCCTGTGGTAGGCTTGCCCTAGAGTCACTGTAAATTGGAAATTACTTGAAGGCACACAACAACAACATGAAGAGTCAAATAAGCACAAAATCTATAGTTAGATTCCCCATTCGTGTGTATAGTGTAGCTTATTCCGAAGTCAGTGCGCATAGGCCAGACTCTAGGCAGCATTTATTATTGCTGGGAGGGCTCAGTGACAATAGCTGTCTTTTGAAGATGGAACTAAACTTTATTTAAAACCAGATAGAACTTTTTTGTTTAAATATTTTCCAAAAAGGATTGTCAAGGATATTTTCTAAAAAGTTTAAATTGGATCTCTGTAATTTCTTTGCGTCTGCAAGGCAATTTGTGCTAAATCAGGAGTAATTAATATGTCCTCACCATAATATCATTTTTCACTTTAGCATAATTAGGATTAAGACACATTCAGAGTTCAGGCTATGCTGTATTTTTGTGGATGTTTCTATTTTTGATGACATTTGTGACATTGTCCAACCCCCTGCCATGCAGGAATACACAATAAAAGAACCCCTGACAGATGGCCACTCAGCCTCTGTTTAAAGGCCTTCAAAGGAGGAGATTCTGAGGGAGTGTGTTTCACTGTCGAATAACTCTTACAGTCAGGAAGTTCTTCCTAATGTTTAAGTGGAATCTCTGATTCTTGCTTCTCCCATTCTATGTTCCTATAATATGTCACTTTAGGAACAACTTAATCTGTCTGAATCTAACCCATAGTCATCCATCACTGATACTGGATTTAATTATGAAAGATTGCAAATGTTGTATTCTGTGTACTAGATCATTATTTTTGGTCATAGCTAATATTTGGTCTCCAGGATCACACTGTGTTGCCCTTTCAGCAAGTGTGATTCTACCAAAACCAGATCAAATCACTCTTTCAAGATTACATTACCAAAAACCATTAAGACCTTTGGATGATTTAAATCTAGCGTAAGTTTTGTTAGCTGTAGTCAAGCACATAGTGGATAGTTAGAACCATGTTAGAACATATGATCCAAAACTCAGTAACAACACTGGAGAGCAGAGTTGCTTAACATTTGACATGTCTAATCATCTGCCCCAGGAAGTTCATGTAGACAGGTAGATGAATATATCGTGCAACACCTCATAGGATAGTTCCCATGTGACAGAAAGAATTGCCTGTGGGATTGCCTGTTAGATACAATCAGTGTCACTGTAAATCAATAACTGAGATACTCATCAGTTGTCTGTCAATACTGAAATAATCAAATAATCAAAAGCTGCTGGAAATCAAAGAATCTGCCTCCCCATCTTCAATTGTAGGTCAGATTATTCACCAACATCATATTTCTCTCTCAGATGTCTATCCTACTCTAAAAACAAACTGAAATTGACAGAAGAAATCAACTTACACATTAGGACATACCCACTATCTACATACGTACTTGCCTCCACTTCCCAGTCTTCATTTCTAGACATGACAAAAATATTCTTATTTTTGTATTGTTATTTGATGATTCTTAATTATTACCTTAACAATTTCAAATTAAATTAAAGCATTATTTTGTGGTATCCAAATACTGAATTCGGTTAGGGATGACCACAGTCTTATGTGTCCATTTAAATCAGCCAGTATCTTTTCTTGAATACTTGTATTTAGTATCAGAAATAAAGTTCATATAGTCATATGTCTTTTCTATTGCTGTGTTGCAATGTGGTTATATAGTACATATAAGTATAGTTTGCAGTTTCAACATACCCTCTTGCTTTGGGATTCAGGTGGCTGTGTGCTTTCATAACATTTAGTGTATAGTTAACATTAGTACTTATAATGATGTAGTTCAGTCCACAACACTATGGTGAATATCTGCTCTTGGTATTCAGAATTGTTCGTTATTCAGGAATATGGTTTAGTATAATAGTAGCTGCTAAGGCTTAAAATGCAAGCAAACCAAGAAAAAAGTCCTTTTAATTTAAATGTATAAAGCTTTTGAAAGTTTCTATATTATCCTACTTGAGTTTGGAGCCATTTTTAACATGTTATTTAGAAACTGAATATTTTAATGCTATTAAGGGAATACTTTAAACTTGTACATACACTACTCAACAGAATATGTGATTAAATAAATTGAATGTTGAAGACTTTTGGCTTATAGTTAACACCAGGTAATTAAAAGGAAGCACTGCTTTGGGAGCTCACAATATATCAGCTGTACTCTTTTAGCTCATTAACTGGGATTTTGCATGTTTATGGAGGTATCTTGCAATTAAAAGTGTCTTTAGTGTATGTTTAACTGGGTCTTTTAGGTATTCAGAATAAAGCATTGCTGTTTAATTGAAATTAGTTGTAATAATGACATCTTAGTAATATAAAAGATAAGTTGTTTTACCTATGCCTGGAACATTCTATGTTAAATATTAATATGCAAGTTATAACATTTTGGGTTTTTGTTTTGCAATGAATTACTTAAGAGCTGAAAGTTCTAAGTTCACACTTTTAGACTTGTCTGATTCACCCTCATTTTGAACTTAAAGCTCTAGTTCAGGTAAACTCTACAAGCATGAAATATTACTGTCTCCCATGGTGGCTTACTTCTTATTTTGCTCAATTTTTATCAATAATGTTGTTATTTATAGAATGGATACCATGGTTGTATGTGTAATAATACTCTGTTAAAAGCTAAAACTGGTGTATAAACAGTTAAACCTAAATAGCTGCAAAAATCAGAAAGCTGTATGATTTTAAATGATACAGTTGCCCACCCTTAAACTAAATCATGTTTAATGTGTTTCCTCCTCTTATAGGAGTGTAGTTGTGGCACCAAAGAAGTCAGTGGCTTCATCTACGACTGCAGTTAATGTGCCAGCAAATGCTGTCAGTGTGGTTTCTTCTTTGGATTCCACTCAAGCTCCAGATGTAACTGGAGGATCTCCTGGTAAGAAAAAGCAGACAAGTTGTGCAAAATAAAATGGCAAAGAAAGACCCTACAGTTTATGTTTATGGTTCACTGTAGCCAGTTGTTAACTGTCTACTACTGGAGAAGCTAAGCTTTGGATGCTTTAGATGAGAAAAACTGGAAAGAAACTTATGTCAGTAATGTTTCTGCATTAAAAAAGGAGCCCTAATGGCCTAGTGGTTAAATGCTGGTCCTGCAGCCACAATGTTGTAAGTTCAATCCTGGAAGGCTCCAAGGTCGACTCAGCCTTCTATCCTTTCATAATGATAAAATTGATAAAATGAGTACCCAGCTTACACATTGTAAATTGCTTAGAGAGTTCTAGTTCAGTGAAAAGCGGTATAGAAGTTTACTTGTTATTGCTATTACATTTTTTTTGCAGTTTTCAAGTAGACTGTAAGATTAGACACTCTTTCGGAGGAAGTCAATACCTCAATTTGGAGTATATTTACCTCATATTGTCTTGCGTGAGACTAGAACACATGAGCCAGTACATCATTTTACACTACTGACATGATATCTGGAAAATTCCTGGTGGAGGGAGGTTCAGGTCTTGGCCTACAACCATCTTGAACATCTCCCCTACAGGAATCAATTTTTTGGAACACTCTGTGAGCCACACAAAGAAAGAATGAATACATTTATGCTTTTTGTTTTCTTCAAGTACGTAACAAGAAAAATCATTTTGCGCCTCTGAACACATGCATGGGCCAACCTGGAGTTCATTCACATTTGATGAAGGAAAATGCAGAATCCCATGTAGCTAGCAATTCTTTTGTTAGTGAAATTAATAAACAATGCAGCAGAAAGCTGGGATAGAAATTAATTTAGTCATTTTCAATTTCTAACAAATGATTTTGGTCTCGTTGGAAGAGGCATGACAACAAAATAAGAGATTGGAGCCTTAAGAGATAGCTTAAATAGCAAAATAAATTGTAAAATGACTTGGCTGTGTGCTACTTTCTGCTCATTTATGTTGTGTCCAGTATTTGCCATTTATGAGAATATGGCTGTGGAATAGCTTGTGGAAGTGGTTTCCTAAATGGAGATGCCAGATATTGTGACCTTTGTCCCAGTTCTGCTCTCGCCACTGAACTGTAATTTGCTTCTTAGGATTTACTCAGGGAATGTACAGAAGAATAAAATTTTAGTTTTTGAACAGTAGTTCTTGTAGTGTTCACAGAGTTATATATATTGATACCACGGTTTGGTGCTACAGATGATGTTAAGGAACTTGCCCTCTCCCCAAAGCTAGTTTTGGAAAGAGAGAAGCAAATCCTCTCTACCTACAGAAAATAAATTGGACATAACGTGAACTCCATGGCACCATAAATTCTAACAAATTTATATCAATATTTTAACATGCATTCATTTATAAACTAATAATACATTTCTTAGTCTTTAACATGCCCTAGGATTCTTTGGAACGAAACAGACGGGCAGGAAGGAGTGGCCAGAAGCCTTTCCCAGCTGATTGCCCCTGGGCAATGGTGAACATATGCTGCAACCACAAAGGTGCCTCCTGTCACGGTTCTGAATGGACTGAGGCAAGGAGTGGAAAAGAGCCACTCCTTTTGGGGCCAGTTTTGGGCCTCCTAAGGCAGCTCTGGGATGGCTTCTGGCACTCCAGAGGCATGCATCACCTAAACGCCATGCCCCCAGAGTAGTCGCTAGCTGGTTCTGTCTGCTCATTTGTTTTGGGCCTTTGTTTTGATTTATTGTTACAGACTAACATGACCTCACATTTGTAAAGTGAAATAATGTGGCATTGTCAGGAAAACTTGAAATAACAGGTCATTATCAAGGATTTACAGGAGTAGCTGTGTCTGGGATTACTCCTTGTTTTTTAAAAGAACTTTTGATAAACTTTCTAAAAGCATTTTTAAAATGTTTCAGAATGGTCTTGGGCTATTTTAGATAGAGATAGATATGGTTTTTTTTTGTCAGCAGTCACATTTCGTGTAGTTAGAGGCTGCCTCTAGTAGAGCCATGTAAAGTTACCTTTCTGAGTTTGAGTCATTGGACCTTCTAGCTGGTATTGCTTATTAACAGCAATTTTCTAATATCTCAGGAAGACACCTCTGCAATTCTAGATATTGAAACAGAACTATCTGAGGGCAAGGCAGATGCTCTGCCACTAAGAATGACTTCCCCTTATTACTTGCTTATGCAGCCATATTCCAATGACAATCTCAGTAGCAATGGAAAGCCTCTCCGAAGAAACAATAGAATTTTTTTCCAGCACAAAATAAAGACCATCCAATGATGGAGAGCTAAGATATCTCCACGCTGAAGTGGAGAAGTAACAGAATTTTCATGGCAAGCAGAGTCAGTAGTGTGCCTATGCAACTAGGCTGGAATGTAATGATTTCCCCCCAATATTAGCAGACAGTTACATATGTCTGAATGAAGAATGTCTGAAGAATTGGCAGACAGTTACAGATGTCTGAATGTTGTTCTTGGTTGCTTACTTGGGTTTTGCAGAAAAATAATATATAATATAATAATAATAATATATTTGCACAGAATATATTATAGTTTAACAAAATCTGTCACACTTTAGATTTCCTTGTTTAAGTATTTCATTTTAGAATAATTGTTGGCCCAGTAACTGAACTAATTCTTTACTTAAGTAGATGTTCTTTTCCCCCCCTTTGTTTCTGAACCTGGATTTTGTTAGGAAAGGGAGAATAAAACCTGTTTTCTAGTAGCTACAGTCTTGTCATTAAAGTGCACAGTAGGTATCACTTTCTTTGCATATGTACATTCAAAGACATCCAAGTGTTTTGGGAGAAGCACTTCCTTTTAAGGACAGTTTATTACTAGAGACATTATTTGTTTAGACCCTTGGGGACCTTGAATAAACAATAAGCTTTCACTAGAAGGGTGCTAGACAGATGATCTATTTGCATTTTCTTTTATGTCCTTGCGAATGTCTGTAAAACTGTCAGTTTGAAGGAGCCAGTTTATCAGTGAAAGGATAAGAGAGATAAGTCACTTTGGTTCCACATGTTTGAAGTAGCTACTGCACTTACTTGCATGTGTGTTTTAGATGAAAACATGCTTCTGAAAATCTCTCCCCCCCCCTAAATGTACAAAAGCCATTCCTTTAATGAAAACTTAGTTGGAAACTGTACCTCATACATTTATCCAGAGCATTTACATGAAATAGTGCTCTGAAATCAAATAAAGAGTAGCATGTAACTGGCATTTTGGTGCTTTGATTAGTTTTAAGCTATCTGGCTTGGTGGAAGGAAATGCATGTTTTTGGATTATGGTTTCTAAAGAGGCTCAGATGATGGACCTATCACAGAATTTTGATCTACAGGAATGCTTTGGGAATACTTTGTGTATACCAATGGTGAGGTCTGTTCAGCAGTGACCCATGATTTGGAACTGTAAAATATTTTAACAGAAAATCCATGTATTTTCAGTTGGAATTTCACTCATATTCAGCTCAGTATTTTTGCCCTTCCTGTATATTTATAGCAGCCAGGTTTTTAAAAATTTACTCATTTATTTTATTTATATCCTTCCACTATAAGACTTAAGGTGGCTTACAAGACAGATTAAAACAGAACATAGCTAAAATAAATTATAATAATAAATAATATCATACCAAAATTGAATTAAAAACAATTTAGGTGGAAAATATATTAAAAGTATGTCAACTCCCCTTTTAAAAAGTTCCACATCAACCAGCTAATGGCCAAATATCTATATAAAAAGGTCTCTGCCTGATAACAGAAGGAAAGCAGAGAAGGGGACAACCTAGTTCCCTCTGGGAGGCCATTGCAGAGTCTGGGTGCAGTCACTGGGAAGGCCCTCTCTTGTGTCTTCACCATGTTATGGAGGTGGATCTGGGAGAAAGCTTTCCCCCACAGCTTGACTCAAAACTCAAGCTCATTTAGAGCAGTTCATGTGGAGAGATACAGTCTTCCACATAGTTTTGGATTCAAGTCATATAGAGCTTTAGAAGTCATAAAAAGCAATGTTGTACCCAGTAGCCAGTGAAGATGTTGTTTAGTAGGTGCATGTTCCTGGTACTAGCCTTGGTCAACAGTTTGTTCACAGTATTTTGAATATTACACCCCACGTTATAGCACTGTTATTCCACTTTAATTGTTATGGCTGCCTCTTGTGGAATTCTGGGGTTTGTAGTTCAGTGATGTCTAAAAGCTCTCTGGCTGATAATTCTAAATGCTCCTCCTTAAACTACAAATCCTAGGATTCCACAGCAGTTAAAGTGGAATAATAGCACTGTAACTGTGTAATGCGATATGGTCCTCTGTCTTACAGCTAGGCCAGAAACCAGAGTAAAATGCAGCTCAGTAATCCAGATCATCCAGGAATTCTTGGAAATGGGAGGCAAGTACATGACCTAGAATAGGTTTTTGGACATAGACTAGTAATTATTCAGCATGGTAGGATTCAGGGTGGACTTCAAGATGATTACCAGCAACCACCACTGTCATGTCCCTTTTTTGACACTTCAGCTCAAAGTGGTGGTGGAGAAACAGCAGCAGTAGCTACCACCATAGCCACTGCTTGTGCAAAGTTTGGGTGCAAACTCAGCTGTGCCATTTCTCTCCCTCCTACTCCTCTCTTTTTCCTGAAGATTGGGGAGCCCAAAGAATATGTGCCTGGCAGCCATAGTTTACTGCTGCCTCCGCTACTGCCCTATGAGATTTTATTGTATTCCAAAATACAGTATTCTAAAAAATAAAAAAAACTCCTAAATCCCAAACATTTATGGTCCCAAGCATTTTCGCTAAGGAACACTCAGCCTGTACAGCTTTGGCAAGTAGTAGTAACCTCTTCACCTAGAGATCAGAAAGATTGGTTCTTACCACCCATGAAGTCATTTCCACAAAAGGTGTCAGCTTTTTTCCTCTTCTGGGGATGAGACAGGAAGAAATTGGCTAATGTTCCAGCAGCTAACCTGGAGGTCTGGCAGGTATAAGTCCACAAGAAGAGATAGATAGCAGAAACAGGCAACAGCAAGCATTCTGCCTCCCTTGGGTGGTAATGGTACCTCTCCTTCTCCTTTAGGTAATATTTTAAATATTCCTAGGAAAGCCAGTACTTGAGATGATTAGTATTTGAGAAACAATAATCAGAGGTTATCACTAAGATACAACGCTTAATGTGCCTGACCAGGGGCTTCAGTTGGAGAGGGAATCACCATTTGGACTCTTTCCCCCTTTCTCTGAGGCATTAGCTTTAACAAATTGTTACATTACTGGTTATATATATTCTCTTGATGCTGCATGTGAAATGTGACTTGAAATAGCATGTGCTACTATAAAAAACAAACTTCATTTTAACTGGAAGTGTGCCAAGTTTTGTAGCATAAACTGAGTTCTCCATCTAGTTAGAGTAATTCAAAACTGTGTTGCTTTCTCTCAATGTCCAAAATCAGAAGCTGATATCTGAAATAAACTTAATATAGTCCCTTTAGATTTATAGCTTGCCTCATCCTTGAGGGCTAGGGCTGGGAACAACTTAAAAGCAAGAAAACCAATTAAAACCTATTTCAGCATTCTGAACTCTGTGATAGCAGTTTTTTTTTTTTTTTACAAATATAAAAGCTTCTTAAAATAAATGTAAAAATTATGACTGGGCTGCCAACATTCCAAGACAAAGCTGTATGTTGATTGCTTCAGGTTTTATTTTTACATGTTAGAATTCACATGCATGAACTTTGAGCTCTACGTTATCTATTCCCCCTTCCTGCTGTCTAAGTTCTTGATGTAGAATTATTTTGCGATGCACAAATCTTCTCAATGAATGTTGAAAAACTGGGAGTGGGAGAAATGTTTTTTTAAAATGTTAAAATCAATAGTGATTGTTTTGCTCACATGTGCATATTGGGTAGCTAATAAATGATAGGTAGAAGTTCAAACACCCACTAGTCTTACCTCTATCCTCTGCCTATACAATCAGAGCCATAGCTCACTATAACAAAACATATGCTTTGGGTTTAACCAGTCCCATGTTTCAGTTTGTGGCATCTCCAGTTAAAAGCACCTTGGATAGCCAGACTGGAAAAGATCTTTGCCTGTGGTTTTGAGAGCTCTTATCAATCAAGAGTAGACAATACTGAACAAGAGGGATCAATGATCTGACATGCTTTAGAGCAGCTTCATATGTTCATGTGCTATGTAAATTTTTAACAAAAATAATTTTGCAGGGAGTGGATCATCGAATTCAAGATTACCATCTGTTCCTACAGTTTCTTCTGTGCCTGAAGATTCTGCTTCAAACATGAGGTATTTTTTAAAAATAAATTGACTTTTTTGAACTGGGGTTATCACTTTCCTATTTATTTAAGTAATTATGGGATTCACTCTACACTTCTGACTGGATTGTGCTCCTTCTGAGGTCAATAGGAAGTTTTAGATTTCTGTAACTACTACTGTAATGTGAATAAAAAATTAAACACAGTGGT
Source organism: Phrynosoma platyrhinos (assembly GCA_020142125.1). Classification (NCBI taxonomy): domain Eukaryota; kingdom Metazoa; phylum Chordata; class Lepidosauria; order Squamata; family Phrynosomatidae; genus Phrynosoma; species Phrynosoma platyrhinos. The sequence goes on along the minus strand of CM034708.1, from coordinate 51,553,881 downwards.
GATTAGCCCACTGGTTTAGGCATTCTTGTTGATACATTTAATACATTACATCTTTTCCTTTTCTTAGCATTACAGAGAGGCTTGAGCATGCTTTGGAAAAAGCTGCCCCTCTTCTGAGGGAGATATTTGTGGATTTTGCTCCTTTTCTTTCTCGTACACTTTTGGGTAGCCATGGGCAAGAGCTACTGATAGAAGGTACAAGTAAGTTTCCCTTTTTTATGCTTTCTAAAGTTAAGGTTTTTAATTTTGAAATGAAACTCCCACAAAATTTGAAAGTAGAGGTTGACTTCTGTATTTTCATTAATGTTTTTAGACCAGGGGTAAGCAAGCTTTCCCCTTTAAGGGCCGAGGGACTTCAGCTCCCAGAAACCCAGGAGCTATTGACCAACATGGGACTATTGGCCAACATGGCTGAGGCTTCTGGGAGCTGAAGTCCCTCGGCCCTTAAAGGGGAAAGGTTGCCTACCCCTGTTTTAGACAGAGTATACTCCTATGGGTAGGTTCCATAGAGGCCCTTAGATGCATAATATAGAATGGTTGAATCTGCTGCATATTCACATGCCATATCACACATTGTTTCAGACAGTCTCCAGCCTTTAAATCAAGGTTAGGCAACCTGTCCCCTTTAAGGGCCGAGGGACTTCAGCTCCCAGCCATGTTGGCCAATAGATCCTGGGATTCTGGGAGCTGAAGTCACTCAGCCCTTAAAGGGGACAGGTTGCCTACCCCTGCTTTAGATGCAACCTTTCGTGGACTGCAAGGTGATGAGAGAGAGGGTTGAAAGCCCATTGTATGTTCAATACTATTGATGGGTGGTCCTTTCTAGCCACTTAAATTCATTTAATGAGCCACTCTCTAATTCTATTCCTGTTCCTCTTTTTTTTTCCATGTAATTTCTTCATTTCTCCTCCCTCTCCTTCCCACTTAGAACCTGTTGTAACTCCTCAATGAAAGATATGTCTAGCAAAGTTTCATTGCCTTCATTTTATAGCCCTACTGCATGCAGAGGGTCCTTTTGTATTCACTAGCTTCACTGAATAGTCCTTTTTATTCCAAAGGGCCTGTACTCTTCACTGTACTCTTCACTCACTAGGGCTGTATCTGCACAGCAGAAATAATCTAGTTTGATATCACTTTAATTGCCATGGCTCAGTGCTATGGAATTCTGGGGAATGTAGTTTATTGCAGCACCAGAACTCTCTCACAGAGAAGGTTAAGTATCTCACAAAACCTTAAATCCCAGAATTATATAGCACTGAGCCATGGCAGTTAAACTGGTGTCAAACTAGATTATTTCTGCAGGGTGGACAGCCCCTAGGATGCTGTTTTCACCATTCAAGACATGTTAGAACCTCTGTGCTATAAGAAGGGGAGATCAGCTTACTAACGGGTGGCAGAAGACACCTTAATTCACTAATGTCTAGCATTTTAAAATTTTTCTTAGACATATACTCTAATGCCCTGTTTATAGCATTGGCAAAGGTAATATGCTTCATTCAGAGGTAATGTTTAACAATAATTTTAGTTCACTGGTGGAACAAAATGTCTTCCAGCATCTGATGAGGTTGATTTTGTTCTGATCTGCTAAACAAAATGTGTGTGTGTGTGTGTGTGTGTGCCATTGCTTGTCAAATAGCAGAATGTCTGGATGATTGAGAGGCACCATCAGTTCTAAGGGCTGAGGCTACCTGTAAAGATGAATTTAAATTTCAGTACAGTTTTGATACCATATAGTTGAGAACAGGCTCACTTTAGTATTTTACAGAATCAAAAAAATGAGGGGAAAACTTGATGCCAGAGTTCAGGAAAAGCAGTTTATAGAGCAGAAAAACATGAGAGGGGAAGGCATTTTCTAGAGAAACAGGAGAGCAGGAAACACACAGTATCCTTGAACATCTGAGACTGATTTAGAGAGAGACTTGGCTTACAATAAAGTGGGCAGATGGTGGTTTTTTGCAGGGCAGAACTCAAGTAGAACCTTAGGAGGCAGAAATGATTTGTGAACTAGACAATAAGGTTTAAAAGGTTTGTACCTCCTCAGTGATTTTTTAAAAAAATAATAATAATAATGTAAGGACTTACTGTGTTCCTTTTTTCTTACTAGTTTTGATGTCAGTTTTTCACTTAGATATTCAGTTTCTATTATTCTCCTAGTAACTTATAATATGCATCAACATTAGACTTCTATAGGAGTGTAATGAGTGGCACTGGATTGTGTGATATATATATAGAAACAGTGACCACATTATTCAGGCATTTTAAAACTCAGGAAAGGGGTAGGAAGAACATAGTAGCCCCAACTGCTCCATTACAAAACATCAATGTTCAAACCAGGTTTTAATGCTCTGTATAGCCAGCATGTTTTCCCTATCAGAAAGTCACTTTTAATGTATGGAGGGTGATACAAATGGCAACAGAGGTGGGTCAATGTGCTCTGCCTCTTCATCTGTTTTCTCAGTTTTGGAACACCTGACTAACATTCATTCAGTGGAGGTCCATTAGAAAAGCATAGATAAAAGAAGCAAATGTCTGTGTCCTGAAAAAAGACGTAGTTCACTCTAATGCACTTAGTATACTGTATATACTCATGTATAAGTCTAGAAATTGGGTCAAAAAATGACCCCAAAAACTTATCCATAGTTCGACTTAGCCACAGTTCAATGTAAGTACTGTACTTTAACTCTTGTCAAAAAGAGGAATCATCCCATACTCTTAGTAGAGTGGCAGAAGGTGAGTAATTAGTCCATACTGGGAGCACCCAAAAGAAGCTATCCCCCCTCTACTCTTTCCGTTGCAGTGCCGCTGCTGACCTTTTTGAATGCTTGGGTGAGAAAATGGTGGCGGTGGCAGCTTTTGGCACTTAGCTTTAAAGGAGCACCAAAAAAAATCCGGCTTAGAAGGTTCATCTGAAGAACACATTTGTGTATGTCTATCAGCTTTTCTAGGTTAAAACCAGGCAACATTAGTACATTAAAGTTAAAGGTGATGATTATTGCTAACGTCACCACCATTTCTTTTGCCTTGCTTTTTCATTCTTTTTGACATATGCATGTTTTCTTAGCCCTGCCTGTGCCTGGTCGCCTCCTCCCCACATCACACAGCTATGATTTACTGTAGTTCGCTCCTCATCTATCCAGCCTTTAGGATGAGCACAAACAAATATGTCTGCCAGAATTTTGTAAATTCTTTGGCATAGTTTCCCTTTGCTTCATGCCCTTTGTTACATGTCACTAAATTTTACCTGCGACTTATCCATGAGTCAAATCATAATCCATAATTTTGGTCCACAAATCTGCCCTCAACTTATACATGAGGTTGACTTATAGTTGCATATATACAAGTAGTTGTTTTTTAAAGAAGACTATTGATGTACCTTTCCAAAGAATATAGTATAGCTGGTGTTTCAAGGAAGAGTTTAGTAGAAAAATCTGACTGTAAAGATGAGTCGGTCATCTTTTCTGTTCATTGGGCATTTCACAGAATAATTATTACTCAACTAAAAAGAGTACAGAAATGGAACACTTGTGAAAAAGAGTAGAAATGGGTAGCCATTTTGAGGAGGCAGCTTTTGTAGAAGCCCATGAATGTTAATAACTTTGACCATTTTGAAATAAGCATTCTAAATTTTTGTGTGTGTTTTATTTTGCAATCATTTATGCTGCCCTGGATGCCTCAGTTATAAGATGTCTCATAAAGTGAATTTTAAAAAAGTATTACACATTCATTTAAAATCTCTGAAATGTATTAACTACATCTCATGGGGACTGCAAGGACAAATACTTTGCTATTGTATACATTTCAATAATTACTTTTATCATTCTGTAACAAATTTTGCGTCCATCACTTTCTAAAAATGATTTAATAAAATATATCCCAGCAAGATGATAAAAAGGATGCAAACACAGATTATATTGCATTGCATTTTGAGTCAGCAAATTCTAGGCAGTGTTTTTAAGCACGGTAGCCATAGAAGAGCAACATTATTGTGATTCTATAGGAGAATAAGTGAAATGTCTACTTAAAGTTTCATCTGTACTGCCCAAAGACATTGTAATCCATTAGATTTCTAATTTGACTTGTTTTATAAGTTTCTTCATTAATTTATATTTCAAAGAGAAACAACAACCCTCACAATTCTTAGCATATTGAAGCACAGATTAGTGAAAAGAATGTTCACCATCTTAGGCCATGAAAATACCTTTTAATGTTATAATAGAGAAATAGCTTGAAGTGTGAATTTCTGGTAATAACCAAATTAGTTCATAAACTAATCACAAATGTATAGATTACATCTTGAAGTCCCCTCCCCCCAAGGTTTAGGTGAGGGTCAAGGGTCAAAGTACTAATAAGAGTGTTTGGGATGTCTGCTGCCATGAAACAAAATGGAAATTTGATTGATAGCTGGAGGGCTGAAGGGAGAGAGCTCAATGGAGAAAGCAAAGGTCATAGAGCCATTTCCCTTTTATGCATATATAATGATCAATCCACTCCAAGGTGAAGAAATGTAAGTACTATAAATCAATATACCATATGCTTTGTAAGCTTTTATTAACTTGAAACACAAATATTTATGTAATGTCAGTTAAATAGCTGCGGGGCATCTTTTTATATCAGATTTTTCCTTGGCATTGATAAAATTGGTGCCTGCTTTTAGCACATTTTATAGTGATGTACTAGTATTTGAATTCTAAAGTACAGTAAAGCCTTACAAGTTCTTGTTTTCCTAGTCTACATCACAGTAATAGCACTAACCAAATTGAATATTAAAATATATGCCTTTTCAGCAACTACCAAACAGCAGTAAATATATGAGTGGCAGAATAAATAAGTAGATCACTGAGTTCCCTTTTCTCTTCTATTAGGTCTTGTGTGCATGAAATCTAGCAGTTCTGTTGTGGAGTTGGTCATGCTGCTTTGCTCTCAGGTGAGTTGCAGCTGGTTTGAAATTGGCATTGTCAAAAAGGCGGGGGGGGGGAAGGAGAGGAGCTTTTTAAATGATTCATTACAGTTCTGTTCATAGCAGAAGTTGTTTACTTTTTTGGATGCACTCTTAGCGACAGTCTGAAAGATGCTACCTGCTTTTACTCCTTCCTTACCCCCACATATATGTCTCTTAATTACTTCCTATAGTTGCCCATGTCATGTCTTTATTTAGAGAAAAATCCAAACAAAAATTAATGGTCATGTTGGTTCTGGTGAAAGCTACTTAAGGGTTCTCTCCACTTGCTGAAAATGAATACTTTCCAACAAACTTTCCTAACTTGACTTTCTCCTGATGTCTTGGAATACATTTTTGATCATCCCTAGCCAATGATCATGCCAGTTAAGGATAATTTCGGTTGTAATCCACTGCCTGAGGATGAATTTCAGTTGTAATTCAACAGTTTGAGATAGTACCAATCTGGGTAAAGCTGCTTCACATTGGGGATGGGAATCATGTGGACATCCAGATGTCGCTGGACTTCAAATCATGGGAGCCCCATGGTGAAAATGTTGGGAGTCACGTTGCAGCAACATCTGGAGGGCTACATGATTACCACTCCTTGCAAAGAAGGAGTTAACATTGAATGAAATCAGCTATAATAAATATTCTAAAATTCTAAATTCATCTAATAGAGATTCTGACATGGACATAGTATCACAGTGTTACAATAACAATCACTATTGTGTACAGCCTTAATTACACTTATAATAAGTCCGCTGCAATAAATATGACTTAGTCCTGACAAATCTACTTAATTTTAGTGAATCTCCTTGGAGCATGATAACATCTGGATTAAACCCAATGTAGTTAATGGACTTTAATCTCTTTTTATCTTTAAGCAAGTCTGTAAATATCTGGTGCTCCTTACCAATTGTCCTTGACATATCCACACTGTTTGAGGAGAAAGAGTAAACTGCAATTGCCAGCTATTTGAATTGTTTTCTGATCTGTGAAATGTGAAATGTCTGCTGCTCTGGAAGCAGTGTTTCACATCACCATGATTAACAGAAAATCTAATCTGAAAAATTAGAGTTGTCAACAAATACTAGTATGTAGTAGATCATATAAGCACACTTTACTCATCTCCTATTTTTCTTCATTGTAATTATATAGGAGGCTTCTATTGAGCTTTTCCTTTTTGGCCTTTTAAAAATGATACCTTCCTGGTAGTAAATTCCCCTACTTAAAACTTTAAAATAGCCTTTTTTAATGGGAAGGTTATTGGTCTAGAGGTCAAGGGTTTTGACCCATTTCAAAACCTTTGACCTTCATTTAAAGCCCTTATGGTTTACTTGCCTGACGAATAAGGATAATGCAAAATTAATGTTTTTTTTAACATCGATTTATTCGTTTTAGTGCCTATATTGCCAAATGTATTTAGACTGTGCTGATGGACATTTCATGAATACAAATGAAAGAATCATAGAAAGTGTTAAAAATCAATAACCTGCATTGACAATAAAATGCAATAAAAACAATTACTTCTGGAGATTACACCGAATGGATTTTTACAATGAACTAGTAAAGAACAGTTATGGTTGCAACTTATTATTCAATGTTGTAGTCAGGACAGTGTTGCCACTATTTCTGTTTCTTCTTGAAATACATGCTAGCTTGTTAGTATCTTCTTAATATAGTAAATAATTAGAGTTCATGCTTAATTACAGTTGTTTTACAATTTTTTTATATTTCTGTTGTCAAAGGAAATGCAATATGCTGGATGAAATGTAGTTAAAGCCTTCTTTTGAACATTAGCTTTCAATATGTGAAAATTGCTTGAATTAAGATAGTGGCTTTTAGTTTAAACTTTATTATGCACTTCAATAATATTTGGTGTTTTTTGAAAAAATTGCTTTAGAAAAAGCAAAACCATATATAAATTGAGAATTGCTCATTTTGGAACTCTTCATGGTGGACATTGTAGGTGCTGATGTGATCTAAAACAGAGAGTAAATGACATGCTCTAATGTGCCTATTTGTCATACATGTCACAGTGCTGTTTAATGGTAATCTAATCAAATATAGAATATATGCTAGTGGACTGGCTGAACTAGTAGCAATGATGTTCATTCTTTTATAAGAAACAATTGAACTAAACCAATACAGTAAAATGAATACTTAAGATTCTTTCAGAATAGCTGTGATACTTTTTCAGATGATGCAAAAGTGGTGTAAAAAGTGAAACTGAAATTAGATCCAGATGTATAAGGATCAGATCTAGGGTGATTATTACATTTTTCACTCTGAATTTTCCTAATTCAAAGAGGTCAGCATGGCAATCACAGGAGTGATTTATTTTCTTAAGAGGTAAACTGTCTGTTCCTACATGAAAGCTTGAGAGATATGAAATTGAATTTCGACATTTTATAGATATTGGGAGGAGATGGGGTTGAGTTTGATTGATTTTTTTCTTTTTGTAGGACTAGGATGGGGTGGGCAGTGAAGTGACCCTCTTGCTAAAATTTTAATTAATTTTTTAAAAAGAGATGGAGAGGATGGAGTGCCAAAGATCGAAAGATCAGGTCAAAAACTAGGTTTTAATCACATAAATAATACAGTATAGTTACAAGTAAGCATCTGTAAGTATGATTTAGAACTTTACAAATTTGTCAGACATGATGTTAAATTATAGCACTGCTCTGATTAATTTCTTTCATGTTACATACCTAATCATTAACTGCTTACTTAAAATATTCCTTTCTCACATATGTTACCCTGTTTAATGTTAGGTTATATCTGAAATATTCTTTTTCCAAATGACCACGGAGTAAGAAAAAAAGTTAAATCTTAAAAAAAAAAACCAACAAGTTTTGTGGAAGATTTTTCTTTATTTTAGTACACCAAAAATCTATTTAGTTCAGCAGTATTTTGCTGCCACCTATATATAGTATCTTTGGAAAATGTCTTATTTCTTTTCCTCTGGCTCTGTGATGTTGGCAATATTGATAACTCTGTCTAGTACCCAGGTGCATCTACAAAGATCTCCCAGAGTCCTAAAGCAGTTTTTAATTGACACCAAATAGGTTTATCTTCATATAAATTTATAACAACATAAAGAAAGTCTGCACTTCATATTAACTGAAAAGTGTTCCTGCTTATTTGACATTAATATCATTTTTGAAAGAATCAGCTTTGCATTCAAGTCCACTTTATGAAAGCATTGTGTTGCTCATCCTAATTCAGTCTGACATACATTCCAATAACACTACCTCCCCTACAGAGTTTAAAGCTAAATTTATGGCTGAGTATTGTGAAGTGCATCATTTAAAAATGGTTTCAACCCAAAACATCTAATAAATAAATAATGTGTATGGCTACTCAGTAGTAGACTTTCAAGACTAGAAATCATTCCATCGGATACTCAACAGTCCACTATCGTAGAGGGCTGTCAGATAAATCTTATAGTAGCTGCATTTATGTCCTGTAAATCACATGTTATTGTCTGAGCCTTCTGCCAGGTCATCTATTCTTTTCCCATTTATCAGAAATGCATACAGTACATTGAAACTAGACTCACCATCTAGTCTGGCCCAGCTTCCTGTCCAAGTAATTAAACCAGCCAAAAGAATGAAATGTACAGCCTGATGCTCATCTTTGAATGCAACACATACAGGATATATGTAGAGCTATTTATGAGCTATGCTAGTATGCCATCCTTTTATAACATTTGATCAAACCCTATTTAGAATAAAAACACAAAATTTTATATGGTTGCATGTAGAGAATCAGTGGTGTGTAAGTGAATATTCCCTTCTGTACAATTATTTATTTATCCAATCTATTAACTGAACTGTGTTCTTGAATTAACTGTGCAGAAGATTATTAAAATTCATTATTTTCAAATACATTTGCACTAAAATAGTTGTCTGGAACATTTCATGTGCACCTGCATTTTAAACCTTCTCCCCAAGTAGGAAATCAGTTAGCAGGTATGACACAACTAGAAAATATGAGGTTTTTTTCTGACAAATTATGTATCCACTACCCAACATTATTAAAGCTGTTTTTAGAATGCATTGAAACAATGAGTGGAACTCATACGGTTTGGCTCCCAGTGAAATTTTTTTCCCAGGTGAGCACCCAAACAGTTTGCCAACAGCAGATCTGGACAGATCTGATCCTAGCAGCACAGTAAGGATAAAAGACAGGGGGACTCTGTTTAAGTCTTGTAGATTCATGTTCGTGAACTCCCTTTATTGAGTCTAGCCATTTGATGTGTGGTCTTCCCTTTTTCTACTGCCTTCAATCTTTCCTAGCATTATTGAGCATTATTGTCTTTTCGAGTAAGTCATGCCTTCTCATGTACAACAGCTTCAGTTTCATCATTTTGCTTTCAGGGAGTGATCTGATTTGATATGTTCTTGTCTTTTTATCTGTTCACAGTATCTTCAGCACTCTTCTCCAGATCTCAAATGAGTTGATTTTTTTTCTTATTCTCCTTTTTCACTCTCCAGCTCTCACATCCATACATGGTAATGGGGAACTATGGCTTGGACAATTCTGACTTCAGTGCTCTGTTGTATGTCTTTGTTCTTTAGACTCTTTTCTCATTCTGTCATTGCTGCCCTTCCTATTCCTAGTATTCTCCTTATTTCTTGGTGTTACCCAAAATGCAAGGGTCCTGAGAGGACATCCACATTAGCTCAAAGGAAGGCTGTGAGAAAGTTTCGGGTAACTAAAAAGATGGAGTTAGACTTATATATACTGATTCTAAAAATCTGAATTCCAAAATGTATGTTCCAAATGTAGTTTCATTTATAACAGTAAAGGGGAAATCAGCTTTCACACAAAAACACACACTTACACACATACAAGAACTAACAATATAAAGGTGGTAGGTGATAGCAATTTACAGGGTTTAGCAGGGGGCAGTACTTTACCTGGTTCCAGCATGGAGCTTCAATTGAGGAAGACAGTGAATCAGTCTAACTCAGCACACAGCTTAGGACCTGGGTTGGTCTGCTAGGGCTGAAGAGTCAAGGGAGAAACAGACAGAGTTGAACTCAGAGTTGATGATCTCCAGAGGACACCTGGAACCCCCCCCCCCAATACTTGTCCACTGGGTAACATTGGGGTAATATTGGCTGCAGTTGTCATTCTGATCGATGTTATTGTTAGGATTGAGACCCAAGGGAAAAATGTACATTGTGGGAAAGTGCAGCAGCCATGATGACAGTAGGAAAGATACAGATGGAAAAAATACAGAACATATATTCATGAGCAAAACAAACTTTCTACTATTGCCAGCTACACTAACTCTCACTCTTGAGTTCATTTAAAGAGTAGTACAGATAAAGGAAAAGATAGTACAAGAAAATAAGTGTGAGATCAAAAGTCTGTCCCTTCCATTGAGAAGCATGTTCAAACAACCTGTGAAGAGAGAAGTCCTGCCTTTCTCCATTTGCTGTTCCCTTACTCAACTCACATGGAAAGTGAGGAGTCTGATCAAGACAACATTCACTACATGCAGAGGCTTCCCATCCAGTCAGGAATCATAATGACTTAGGTCAGATCTAACATCACAATCATTCTCACTCTCTCTCTCAGACTGTCATTTTCAAACTGACATGCCCTAACTCTCCATTAGCCCTCCTTACATCAGTAAGGAATTAGTCTTCCAGACAGCTCCTTAGGCCTAGCTACCAAAAATATGACGTCACTTTGTTAATGAGTGTAACAATACTTGTTAGAGTTTATTCTTTCCTTTGGGCATGTAGCTTGGGAATAGGGACTAACTATAGTTTCAAATTTGCAAAACTGGTCTTATTCAGAATTTAATCATGGAGGGAAAGATAGATTTGAATTTCAGACATTAAGAATACTTCGAGGGAAGCATACCTGCCTTAAATGTTATCATGCTTGTGGGCCTTTACAGACTACCAGAAATAATCCAGCTTGAGACCACTTTAACTGCCCTGGCTCAGTGCTAGGGAATCATGGGAACTGCAGTTTATTGTGGCACCACAGCTCTCTGACAGAGAAGGCTCAATGTCTCAGAAAAAACTACAATTCCCATGATTCCCTAGTATTGAGCCAGGACAATTAAAGTGACCTCAAGCCGGAGTATTTCTGGCAGTCTGTATAGGCCCTTAGTAAAGTGCAAAATCACTCTGTGTGAGGGAGAATTTTATTGGTGACATCATAGAAGACCAGCCACTTAGTTTAAATTGGCTTATTCATCAGACTTGAACATCAATTTTGCCATTCTAGAGCTTGATTTTTGGGAGGAAGTACTGTGCATTTGAGTTCAGTGGAGTAAAGGTGCTTCTAGAGCAGTCCTAGGTATGCCCCCAAATACCCTGAAGGCATATCCTATCTGATCTTGGAATCTAAGCAGGTTCAGCCCTGGTTAGTATTTGGATGGGAGACTGGAAATGAATACCAGATGCTGTAGGTGATATTTCAGAGAAAGAAACTGGCAAAACCACCTCTGAGTCTTCCTTTCCTAAGAAAACCCTCTGAAATTTATGGGGTTGCCTAACTCAACAGGTGACTTGATAGCTCATAGATGCATGCTTAGAGGCTTGTAGAATACAAAATGACTTTAGGTAGGTGCCAGGTGATTTTAGCAGATGATTCTATCAAAGCCCTGGCTGATTGCTGGAATAGGTCTGGTGGGGCTGGTGGACACCCACAAAGTAGAGCTAAATAAGCTCCCTGGTTCACTAGGGAGCTGGTAGTGATGAAATTAGTGGGAGAGAGACTAAAGTAATGATGGTGGAAGACTTGGAGCAAGTCCAACCGAATATGGACTAGAGCTCATTGGAGGACCTATGTCATAATCATGGTGGCAACAAAGAAATGATGCTTCTCTGCCACTTTTGCATCTGTGCAATGTCATCCAGTGGAGCTGTCTTGAGTGATCAGGGGCCTTTTACACTCTGGCCTGCAAAATAAATAAAGACCACTCGACAGCCTGCTGTGAAAAGTTTGCAAAACATATTGCAGACAAAATCACTCGGATCTGCTCTGACTTGGATGCTGTAGTTGAAACAGGTCCAATGGATATAATCATGGCACCTGCCTGTCCTGTATTATTTATTGGATAATAAAATAATAAATAATAATAAATTTTATTTTTAACCCACCCCTCTGCTAGGCAACTGGGGTGGCGTACAACAAGTTAAAACAATACAGAAGTAAGACACATCACCAAGTCCCCCCCCAACCCTCCAACCCGTTAAAAATAAATTAAACTGAGATAATATTAAAAACAATAAATAGTAAACATCAAATACTAAAATCATCAAACAAATAGCAGCAACAATAAACTGGTGGAAGTAGGGGAGGAGGTTGACAAGCCAGACCATTTGGGGAAGGGAGCCGAGAGGTTATTCTGGGAAGGCCTGCCGGAAGAGATCCGTCTTTACTGCT
>CM034708.1:51513803-51532710 GCA_020142125.1 Phrynosoma platyrhinos | reverse complement strand
AGGGCGGTTCGACAGTGGAACACACTCCCTCAGAGAGTAGTGGAGTCGTCTTCCTTGGAGGTCTTTAAACAGAGGCTGGATGGCCATCTGTCGTTGATGGTTTGATTGGGAATTCCTGCATGGTAGGAGGTTGGACTGGATGGCCCTTGTGGTCTCTTTGAACTCTATGATTCAATGATCTGCAAATTTTTTAGTATGTCCATTTTAAGGATACTGATTCTAATTGAATGGTACAATATCTGTCTTAAAATAACTATTTTGAGTTATTTCTAACTTGAACCTGCAATATATAGATTGTCTCAGGATAAAATCTTGTAAATAAAGTAATATTAGATATTTGGTGTCTGGGACCTGGTATAATGAACACTTGTTTGGAAAAGAGATTGGGGAATATGTTAAGTGTCTAAAGATATCTGAAAAGTGATCACATGTCCTATGATCCATCAAAGAGCAGAATTAGATGTAATGGTGAAAATTGCAAGGAAGCAAACTCTGGTTGAACATTTAGAGATGTTAATGCTGAAATAGTGAAACACATTGCCTCATAAGGTGGGTTTCTCATTCCGTGGAGTATTTGAGTAGATGCATCTATTGGGACACTACAGAATTTTTACATTGAGTAGACAGTTGAGCTACATGACCTCCAAGATCCCTTCCTGTTCTAAACATACTATAATTCTGTGTCAGTTCAGGCCTCATAGCTATCTTCAGAAGGATCAAATAATAGGTGTATGCAGTATTGGCTTTTGTCAGGAAGTATGAACTTTCTGGATGGATGAAGCATGGTTTTTGATCTTTGTCTCTTAATTGCCTTCTCTCAGCCCCAGTTTCTAAGAACTGATCTCAAAGAATATGAGATGGAGAATCCATTCTTCAGGACTAGGTCCCTAATCTGCCCCAGCCAAGATTTTTTATTAGTACTTTATAGTCTCTCTTATTCCCAGTCTCCCATATCTGGCATTCCAAAATCTGAAATATTCCAAAGACCAAAACTTTTTTCATGGGAGGCTGAGATAGTGATGCCCTTGCTTTCTGATGGTTTCAATATACACAAACTTTGTTTCATGCACAAAATTATTATTTTTTAAATAGTCTAAAATTACCTTCAGGCTATGTGTACAGTGCTCGTGCTCCACGTGGATTTGAACATCCGTGGATGGCAAGCCCCATTGACTTTAATGGCTGTGCATGCATATGGTCATGGGAGAACAGCCACGTGTGTGTGTGTGCTGCCATTGAAAATCATGGGACTTCAGGTCTAATAAATGAATTTTGTATTTAAATTTTGGTCCTGTCTTGAAGCTATCGCATTATGTATGTGTATGCCAAAATCCAAAATCTGGGTATTCCAAAATCCACCCCACCCCCATCCAAAACACTTCCTCAAGCATTTCAGATACAGAAGATCCAACCTGTGTTTCCACTTTAGTAGTTGTTCATAATTATTTTGTCACTATTTATGTGATATAGATTTGGTATAGATTTCACAATGTGTAATAACTATGTACATTAGGGCAGTTTCTAAACAGTAAACATTTTATAGGCATAGGAAATTGTAGTCAATTACCACATGTATGAAATTATTGACTTAGTCGATCGCCTCTTGCAGTCCTTCCTTTTGAAAGTGCTGTAATGCATTTTGCAGTTATTCAGCTACATTAGTGGTTGACTTTGAGGTTTTTAATATGTTTTTCATCAGCACCTAAGGGAGAAGAATAACTATATAACAACACAGTCAGCTCTGTGAGTGTAATAGCAGTACTGGGTATATGTGCTGTGTTGAAATATTGAATTAAACATGAAAGACAATGACTGTTACATTCTCCCTCCCTCCTCTCCCTGACTATTAAAGCTTGCTTAGGGGAATATTCACTTGTGGCTTATAAAAATTTGTTCAGACTAATGCCTTCTTTGATATTTGTCTATGATACACAGAATTATATCGAAGGAGTGATGATAAATGCCTTTTCTTTTTAGTTTTGGCAACTTATGTCTTAAGTAATTAAGTTTTGAAGCAGTCTAGTAAGTGTAATTCAAGGTGAACGCCATTGTTTGCAGACACAAACATGTGTCTCTCGGTGTCATGGTGTTGTCAATGAGAGAAAATTATTGGTTTTTCTGTTTATCCTCCCCCCTACTTGAATTATGGCTAATATTTCATGAAGGAATGCCTTGGAGAAGCATATGGGGATAAAAAAAAGCAATGTCTTAGCAAGATTAACAGTTGCTTTAACACTTAGTGTTGTGATAATACATTACACTCCCAAAATGTATAGCAACATAAATATATAATTATGACTAATTGGTTTATGGCTCTGTGATTTAGTGCCAAACTTAAGAACACATAAACAAACAAATTATCTTATTATTCTCCTACTAAACTCTGCATCTAGTTATAGCTATTCAAATGAAAATTGTTGACAAATGAAGGATATTCCTATAGAAATACCTTGAGTAATCTTCCCAAGCATCCTGTTCTTGACTATGATCCTTACTCATTTTATAACATTGCCATAGTAGCAGTGAGACGATTTGGAAGGTGGGGAACAATTTTGATGTTACTGTTGCCCCCTACAGAAAACCATGAATATTGGGGCTCTGGTAATATGATAGTGTTGGTAGTACACAGGAGTGGAAGATGTGGGCCTTTGCTTTGTAAAAGCAAATTGCACCAGTCACTTCAAACCCTTTCAGCAGCCATAAATAGGAATATGGGTCAGTACCTCTTGGTGTCCTTTCTAGCGCTTGCTCAACAGTCCAGCTTAACCAGCTGAAAAAATGTTAGATATGAAAAGTTGCAACACACATTTAAAAAAAAGAAGGAACTTCTTGAAATGTGTAACCAAAATCAAGGGGGAAAAAATAACAATTTGTTCTGAAATGTAATCGATTCTGAGCCTTAAGTTTTAGATTTAGTCGTTCTTTTGATGGTCTCTGTTGTCTGTAGGCAGTCCTGAGGTGATGATCATCAGCTGATCACATATGCTGCAATTATTGGATACAGTTAGCATACCCAGTCCCTTTTATTAATGCAGTGTGTATGAACCTTGAGTCAAAAGCTTTGATATTTTGCAATATTCTGTTGGATCTTCCAACATCTAGCACCAACTTAATTTTATTTTGTTATTACTTTAACTTGAGTACATTTATTTTCTTTAATGTATCTTTCTAACCTAATTTTCCTTTACTTTTTTGTCATTTTTGTATTATAGGAATGGCAGAACTCAATACAGAAGAACGCAGGCCTAGCTTTTATTGAGCTTGTCAATGAAGGAAGGTAACTTCCTCCTATTTAATTGTATCCTTGTTGAAATCATGGTTATGATTTGAAATTAGCAAATACAAGTTAATTTGCTTTATTGTTGACTTCTAAAGAACTTCATTTGCAAGGCATTTATTCTGGATTTGTGAGCAAATTTTTGTATTTTTATTGAAATATTCTACATAGTATTTTGGTTAGGTAGTCTTGCAGATCTGATTCTGTTCCTAAAGTGCCGAGATGCAGTGTTTACTCTTGTTTGTATCCATAATGACATAGGTCCACAACACATTGCAGAAATAATCCAGTTTGAGACCTCTTTCACTGGCTCAGTGCTAAGGAATTCTGGGAACTGTAGTTTTGTGAGACATTTAGCCTTCTCTGTCAGACAGCTCTGGTGCCACAGTAAACTACAGTTCCCAGAATTCTCTAGCACTGAGCCAGGACAGTAAAAGCAGCCTCAAACTGGATGATTTCTGCAGTGTGTTTTGGACCATCATGTATCTTTGGCAACCTGCATATCTTGCTTTCTACCTGCTAAACTGGTGATTCCCAGTCTTTGGTCCTCAATTTCTTTTGGACTTCAGATTATGGAAACCCCAGCCAACTTGGCCAGTAGTCAGGAATTATGTGAGCTGAAGTCCAAAACATCTGGAGAACCAAAGGTTAGGAGCACTGTGTTATGTTTGTTTTATTTACCTGGGATTTTCACAGAATCATAGAGCAAGGACCATCCAGTCCAACCCTCTGCCATTCAGGAATAGACAATCAAAGCTACCAGGCAGATATTGTTAGTGTTTGCTAGTGATGTTGTAAATGTTGTGGAAGGCTGCTCTCCTATCTTACTTGAGCCGTGTGAAAAGGTAATTAGTTATATTGATGTCTGTGAAATTTCTAAAACTTGCCATGTTAAGTGTTAAAAGGAAAGATGCATATGCTAATAGATTTTTATACATACAGATTCATTATAAGCATACTTTTCAAAATGTTGATTACAGATTATTTTAGATTAAGCCTGAACCAATACTTGCAGTAGTTTTTTAATATATATATATATATATGTAGTAATTAACATTGTGCACAATGGACATTGAACTAGAACTGCATAAGGGCTTGTTTTTTTATTTTATTTATAATTTACTCTTTCATTTTACAGAAATACAGAATGCATTTGAATGTATATTGTACATTTTATACATTGTGCACCTGGCACAGTGACTTGCCGATAGACATGCAAAATGAAAATGACAAAAGGTGTTGGCATAACTGTGAACATGGATGTATACTGACATTAAGCAGAGTTATGATCTTTTTCAATTAATAGGGACTCCCCCAAAGAGGTAAATGGAACAATCCTTGAACAAAAGTAACCTCTTAAGGTGAAAAAAGGACCTCCATGAGTATCAAAAAAAAAAAAAAAATCCCCATCTAAAATGTGGCATTTTAAAACATAGGCAAATAACTCTAAATACCGAGTGCAGAGTTCTGCTGCCTCATCCTTCATACTGACTAGGATTCAACAATCTTCTACTAGTGACAAAGAAGTTCTCCTCACCTGTGAGGGCCCTATAATAATACAAGGACAGGTCAAAAAGGATTCTAAATGTGATCTCTGCCATGAACATCTCATAAACATTCTCACACAGTGGACTAAAATAAATTGTTAAATGCAACAGGGGTAGATCCATTAAATAAATGGGATTTATTTTAATAAATATAAGCACAACAATTCAACAATTAATTCAATGTATCTACTTTTGTTTGAGCTAGATAGTAATGTAGAGTAGATCTGTATGGATTTAGGCCTGTATGTTCAAACAAATGATAAAATATTTCTCAAACAGTTAATGTTCCTTTAAAAGACTGTATTTTAATTTAAAGTTATTTTAAGACATGCAGTGTAAACCTAGAGAACAGATTTAAGGGGTACTATTCCACCCCCTCTAATTTCCAATGTTTTAGATTAAGTACTCAGTACAAATTTGTGTGGGTGAACTATGGTTCAAATGAATCCCTGGAGATAGTGAAATTGAAGACACAGCCAGTCACATTTTATCTGGCATTTTCTATACAGGCATGAGCTTCAGAGACATTAACCCCCCTTGGCTTTACAAATGTTTCCTAAGAGGTAAAGTAAAAACCTTCATTAAAAAACAAAACAAAACCAGGGATGAACTCATTACATTGTGAAATAACAGGATGTGTGGAAATAGCACCTAATATTAGAGAGGACACATGAATAATGTAATTGACCATACCTCTCTTTCATGCTGTTAAAAAATTGGATGCAATACTTGGTTTCCAAAAAATTGGATGCAATACTTGGTTTCTATGTTAAAAGTTGGTTTAGATTTACGGTACTTCTAATATTTTACCATTTCTAGTGACGTAAATGCAATAGGTCATTATTTTATTATTTATCTAAGATATTTTATGCCACTTTACCAGGCAAGGCCCTACTGGCAATATTTACAAATTTAAATGTATGACAATTGACTAATGTAAGTTTAAATTTATCATTCATAACACAATTTTAACGCATTTAAAAGGGAAATTTAATTTAATATTAATGTTGCATGCTGCATATTTTAAGATTTTTCTTTATTTGGCGTATTTATAAATTGTTCCTCTATGCACTGGGCACTTGAGACAATACAAAATTCAGATTAAAGCAACTATAAAATAGTATGAAATCTTGTGGCAATGCTAAAGTAAACCTATCACAGAATTTTCATGCAATAATTGTTCAGAAAGGGTTTGCCATTGCCTTTCTCTAAAGTTGAGAGTGTGACATGCCCAAGATCACCCAGTGAGTTCCCATGGTCAATTAGGGATTGAGTCCTAGTCAGCACTCAAATCACTACAGCATGCTGGCTCTCAAGAAAACTATTACATTGGACTTCCGGTTAGGATGGCGCCGGCCCGAGTGGAGTTTTAGGTGTCCTCCTGAAACCCCACTTGCAAATCGCGGCAAGGGTGCATTCTTTTCATTAAGAAAAGTTGCACAGGAGTGTGCCCTAAGTATAGGGGACCCAGAAGTGTTCTACAGAGGCCCGGATCCCGCCAAGGACGACTGGAAACAGCTGCTAAAGTTGTCCAGTAAGGAACGGAGGGGGCCGCAGAACAATACACGGCCGCTTTTGTGCCTCCATTTTTGGATCACAGGCGCCACCAACAAAATTAAAGTACAAAGAGTAAAGACGATCATAATCAAAACCTTTACTTGAATACAGTTAAAGACTTTCGCACTGGATATTTTTCGGACTTTGAAATTGTTAGTTAAGTTTGTGCATCGATTTTTGTTTTAAAGTTGAAAAGCGGGACTTTGCAAATATAAGGGCAATTAGCTGGATTAAAAATATCCCTGAATACTGTACCGGAGAAGTATTAATATACAGGTTGGCCACGGAAGAAAGAATCTGGATTTTCATCTCTATTTTTATTTTTTTATTTTTTATTTTTTATTATTTTTCTTTTTTTATTATTATTATCATTTTTAAAGTACTGGCTTAAAATAGGGAGTGCCGAAGAAAGTAAAGATATTATTTCTATGGTCAAGGGGATTTTGCCCCACAGACCCCCACAGATAAAACAACTGATCCCAGAATCACGGACTGGCAGTGCATATAGCTTTTCTTTTTCGACAATTTTGAGTTAAATTTGGATTTTTGGGAGAGACTGGAACTGTCGCGGAGAAAAGGAGGGGAAAATAAGAGCACTTTTAAGATCAAGAAAGCTCTTCGAGCCCCCCTGGATAATTAGGTCTCCCTCAAATTTCTGCAAAGATATTAAGGTGGAATAGAGATATAAAAGAAAGACCTGTGAGTAATTAAGTAATGAAATAGCCTGGGAAAGATTGGTGCTTGGGATATACGATTAGATTGGGACAAGATGGAGATGTGAACGGACGTAAGAAAAAGAAGGGAAAGTGTGCCAAAATTGGAGACGCGTCTGCTATTTTCGGCATCTGTTGCGAGAAGAATAGATGAAGCGGGGAGAGGAAGGCAGGGCGTGTGCTGAAGATTTTCGTTAACTGATGTGGATATATATTGGAGATACAATTTTTTTTGAAGAATTTCCCTTGGTTGTTTTTTTCCTTTTTTTATATGAGCACTCGGGGGGAGGGATATTTTTTCGGAGATCGGAAGAAGAAGTAGAAGAGAAGAGGCAGCTTTTTGTTTGGGTTATTTTGGTCACTGGAAAGGAGGAAGATAGAAGAGCTGCACTGCAGAAATAGTAAATGAGGACATCTGCTGGACGTGATTGAAGATACATTTTGAGGGGAAGTTTAAATTGTAACATTTTGAAACAGCTGGTGGTCATAAATTATATTGTTTATTTAAAGAGATATATTTTAAAGGGATTGGAAGTTAAATCAATTGGTTATTAATTTTAAATCATAGTATTTTAATTGTTTTTTATAGTAATTTGTAAAGAACTATTGAGCATTATTGAATATTGAATATTGGAGAATTATTAGTAGGGATTATAAATTTTAAAAGTAATTGTATAGCTGTAAGGGAATTTTGTGAATTTATAGTATATATTTGTTTTATAAAAAAATATAAAGTATCAAATATATAGAGGGAAATATTGATGTTGGAAAAAGTATAAAGTATAAAATATAAATTTAATTTTTGGTTTTTAAATTTTCATTAATATTGAGAGAAAATAATATTCAAATTAATACTAATGCAGAGCAGACAACAAACTATGAAAATGCAGCAGCAGCAACAAACACAGAGAAGAGGCTCGACTGACCAAAAACCACAAGATTTCAATTCAATGATTTTAGAGGAGCTTTGATTAATACGTCACGAGATGAAGAAAGATAAGGAGGAATTGAAGCAAGATATGGAAAATATGAAGGGAAACTTAAATCAAATAAGTCAAGAGATGAAAAGAGATAAATATGAACTTAGACAAAATATGGAGGGTCTGAAAGGAGATATAAAGAGAGAGATCAGGTTGGATTTTAATGAATTAAAGGAATCAATAACCTCAATTTCAACAGAAGTTAAGGCTGTGAAATCAAAGGTCCATGATTTAGAGAAAAAGAATATGGAATTGGAAGATAAAATAAATACTGAAATGGCTAAAAGGAAAGATATACAAGATGAGAAGTTGATGTGGGAATGCAAAATGCGGGAAAGATGCCTGAAGATTAGAGGTGCACCAGAAGTGGAAAACGAAAATTTGATGGAAATGTTGACAACTGTACTCTCAGAATTTACTGGTAAAGACAAACAAAGTATGGAATTTGAGATTGACAAGGCCTTCAGAATCAGCTCATGGGTCTCCACGCAAAAGAAATTACCCAGAGATATAGTAATATATTTCGTCAGGACGCAGATGAAAGAAACAATTTTACAACTACATTTTCAGAAAAGATTAACCATTGTAGGAGCAGAGGTACAACTGATGAAAGATTTGCCTGGACTAATTCTTAAAAAGCGGAAAGAATACAGCTTTTTAACAACAGTACTTCGGGATTGCGGAATCAATTACAGGTGGGAGATACCAGAAGGATTGTTTTTCAGATATAAACAGAAAAGAGTTAAAATCAATTCTATAGCTGTTGCGCAGGAATTTTTTGAGACATTGAAGAAAGACTTAGAAGAAGAACAAGAGGATGGACATGGAACTGGAAGAGACAAACTGAGAGATACCCTGATGGGAGATACGGGCCGGGTTGAAATTTAAATCATGGCCGCTATTGAGACGTATGGTAATATTAAATGTTTATCTTGGAACATAAAAGGTCTCAATAGTCCACAAAAGCAGAAGTTAACATTTCATTATTTGGGAAAATTAAAATTCGACATCTTATGTCTTCAGGAAACCCATATAAAGAACTCAGAAAAAAAATATTTGAAAAACACGAAATTAGGACAAGAATTTATATCTGCAGGAGAGAAGAGGAAGAAGGGGGTGGTGATATATGTGAACAACAAGAGAATAGAATCTAAATAATTGTTCAATGATATAAATGGACATTATATTGGAATAGAAGTAGATTGGAAATTTGAGAAGGCATTAGTTGTAGGTGTCTATGCACCGACAGAAAAGAAAGATTTTTTTTAAAGAAACTGATGGAATTGATATCAGAATATGAATATGACAACACTATCCTACTTGGAGATTGGAATGGAGTTTTGGATCCACTGATAGACAGAAAATCTGAAAAACAAATTAAAAAGAAATGGGAAACTTCCAAAATCCTTTTTTGAAATGATAGAGACTGTCGCTGTTGGATATCTGGAGAATCAAATATGGAAATATCAAGGACTATACATTTTATTCTGAGAGACACAAATCCTGGTCACGGATTGATATGTTTTTTGTCTCGACGTTGCTAGCACCAAAAATTAACAAAATGGATATCTTGCCCAAGATAATTTCAGATCCTAATCCCATAACTTTGGAATTCAAAACACGGAAAAAGGAATTCAGATGGAGATTAAATGAATCACTTTTGAGAGAAGATGAGATATTAAAGGCAGCAGTTAAAAATTTGGATTGCTTCTTCTTGGAGAATTTAAATCATCAGGTGAAAACTCAAATAGTTTGGGATACATCAAAAGCTGTTATGCGAGGTTTCTTTATTCAGAAAGGTGCACAAAAGAAGAAAAGGAAAGGTCA
This sequence comes from Phrynosoma platyrhinos, assembly GCA_020142125.1. Lineage (NCBI taxonomy): Eukaryota > Metazoa > Chordata > Lepidosauria > Squamata > Phrynosomatidae > Phrynosoma > Phrynosoma platyrhinos. The sequence continues at coordinate 51,522,809 of CM034708.1, read as the reverse complement.
AAAAATGGATCAAATATTGAATGAAATCAGAGACAAAGAACGACAATTAAAATCAAAAAAGGAAGATAAAGATTTAAGATCTGAAATTCATATTTTGCAAAAACAATTATCCATATTGATGGTGGACGAGATGGAAAAGAAAAGAAAATTCACCAGACAAAAATTTTTTGAACATGCTAATAAACCCGGAAAATGGTTGGCCTGGAAGCTAAGGAAAAATTGATTGAGAAATACGATATATAAAATAAAAGAAGGCCCTGGGATAATATCAGATCAAAACAAATTGAAAAAAGCCTTTCACAAATATTTTAAGGAATTATTTACAAAAAGAGCTATAGACAATGATCAGAAAAAGAACTATATAGAAAATCTCCCAATCAAAAGAATAACAGATGATCAAAGATTAGAATTAAATAAAAAGATTTCGATTATGGAGGTTGTAAACGCCATTAAAAATTTAAAGACTGGTAAAGCGCCTGGCCCAGATAGATATACCGCTTTGTATTATAAGACGTTTGTAAACCAACTAGCTGGTCCTTTACAGATGACGATGAATGAAATACTCAAGGGCGAAGTACCTGAATCATGGAGATTATCGTATACGTCTTTGATTCCAAAGGAAGAAAAGGAAGTTTTGGAAATTCGGAATTATAGACCTATTTCCTTACTCAATGTAGATTACAAAATATTTGCTATGATATTGGCTGAAAGACTGAAACAAATTTTAAAGACTTGGATAAACAAAGATCAAACGGGCTTTCTCCCAAATAGACATATGAAGGAAAATATGAGAAATATTATTGACATTACTGAATTACATACTAATAGACCTGATAAAAAAGCAGCTTTGATATTTTTAGATGCCAAAAAAGCTTTCGATAATGTTAATTGAGATTTTATGATGGAGATTCTGGGCAAACTAGAAGTGGGAACGAATATGATGAAATGGATTGCAGAAATATACAAAAGACAAGAGACTAAAATATTGGTAAATGGTGAGTTGACTGCCAAGTGCCAAATTGAAAAGGGAACCCGTCAAGGTTGTCTGCTATCACCTCTTTTGTTTATAATGACATTAGAACCCTTATTAGATAAAATACGAACAAATGAATGTATAAAAGGGGTTAAATCAGGAAAACATGTATTTAAGGTGAGAGCCTATGCAGACGACTTGGTAATTACTTTGGCTAACTCAGTGGAGTCTGTCCAACCATTAATAGAGACAATAGAAGAATATGGAAAATATGCTGGCTTCAAAATCAATGCTAATAAAACTAAAATGTTGTTATTTAATATGGATAAATCAGAAATGGAAATGATTCAACAAATATCAAAGTTTGAAGTACAGAAAAAGATAAAATATTTGGGAATATATTTAACTACAAAAAACATGGACTTATTTAAAAACAATTATGAAAAGACGTGGAAAGAAACTCGAGATGATCTCCAAAGATGGTCAAAGATGAATTTAACATGGATGGGAAGAATATCCACAATTAAGATGAATGTCACTTCAAAAATGATGTTTCTCTTCCAAATGTTGCCAATTATAGTTAACGAGAAACCTTTTAAAGATTGGGAGAGAGATTTGAGCAAATTTATCTGGAATAATAAAAAACCACGAATAAAGTTGAGGACTCTTCAAGATGATAAAAGTAGAGGTGTGATGAATGTTCCAAATTTAAAATTATATTATCAAGCAGCATGTTTGGAATGGCTGAAAGAATGGATCAATATTGAAGATGAGAAACTGTTGCAGTTGGAAGGACCAAGTTTGCCATTCGGCTGGCATGCATACTTGATTTATGATAAGGAAAAGATTAATAAGGACTTTAATAATCATATAATTCGAAAATCATTATTGAAAGTATGGCAAAATTGTAAGCACAAATTTTTAAGGAAAATTCCATGCTGGACTTCTGTTAATGAGGCCTTTTATAAAAGAGAGAAGATGAAAGAGGAGAAGTGGATTACTTATGGAGGCTTATTAATATGGGAGGATGAAACACCTAGACTGAAGAAGATGGAAGAATTAATCAAGGAAGGTTATACATGTAACTGGTATCTTTATAGATAAATAAATGAAAGATTTAAAATGGACTATAGAAATCAACAAATATATAAGGAAGAAACTGACTTCGAGAAGCTGTTGACAAAAGAGACCCAACATATTATATCTAAGCTTTATAAGTTATTATTTAAGGAGGAGTTGTATCCTGAGACAATTAAGCAATATATGGTAAACTGGGCACAAGATGTCAAAAGACCAGTTATGCTGGACGAATGGGAAAAAAACTGGAATAAGAGACTCAAATATGCTCTAAGCTATGAAGTTAAAGAAAATTATCTGAAATCTCAATATAGATGGTATTTAACACCTGAGAAAATAGCCAGGATTTACAAGGGGAATGATGGTCTTTGCTGGATATGCAAAAAAGCTATGGGCACCTATAAACATATGTGGTGGGAATGTGAGAGGGCAAAAAGCTTTTGGTCTCTTATACACGTAGAAATAGAAAAAATATTAAATGTTACAATAAACAAGCAGCCAACAGTTTTTTTATTAGGTATGATAGATGACAAGTTAGAACGAAAGTTCAGAAAAATAATGTTTTATATGCTATATGCAGCAAGGAATGCATTGGCAAAGAAATGGAAAAGTAAAGAGCATCCAACATTGAAAGAATGGCAAGAGAAATTATATGATATAATGGAAATAGACAAATTAACATGTCTTTTGAAGGGTTACTCCAGAAATAAATATGAGAGTATTTGGGAACCAATTGCAAATTATCTGAATACAGTATGGGGGAGAAATGGCGTGATTGCTTTAAGGGATTAGTAACTAAGGTGTCAATATATTTTTATTAAATGTAATAATCAATATAGTTCTGGTCTTATATAAAGATTCACAAAAAGGGTGTATCAAGAAAAATTTCGAATGGTAAAATGTGTTGGTTAATTAATTGCTTATAATTTGGGATGAAAGAACCATTTTGAATAGTAGGGAAAAGGAAATATCTGAAAGGTTTAAGTTATAGTTGTTAAATGTTTCAAGTAAAGGAGGGAAGTCATTTTAGATGTTTTAGTTAGATATATGTTGTTTATGTAAATGTTATGTAAATGTTATGTTGTTGTGTATGTTATACGTAAGATTTGTTGTTTGGTATGTATTGTGTTTTTTATATAAATAAAAAATTTAAAAAAATAAAACTATTACATTAAAACTAATTGGTCTTTCTGCGGATTGGCACATCTGTGGATGGCTGTGCCCTATTTCCCCCAATGGCAGCACATGCACATGGCCATTGGGAAGAAGGAACATGAAGTCCCATGTTATTTGCTATCTGTGGGGGGGGGGGGGTCCAGAATGGAACCCGCACAGATATAAAGAGCTTACTGTATATCATTATACCTAAGAACCATTTAGTGGCATAAAATGCATTATTAAAATGAGCATAATTTGTTTCTCCAGATTCGTGTGACCTGTATTGAAGTAGGGAATAGAGGAGACCAAAGTGCAGAGGGGAAACTTGTTTTTGGGCTACAGCTCCCAGAATACTGAGCCAGCAATATCACTAGTGTAGATGCTGCTACTAACTAGATTCTGCTGATTCTGTTTTTACAGATCATCTTTTCACAAATAAGAAATTCAGAGTAGGGAAGAAAGACAGCGGAGTACCAGGCAGTGGCACCCACTTCTCTAATTGCTTAGGTCTTATCTTTGTTGTTGGATACTATTTTTTGATGTAACTCATGATAACCATCCCAGTCTCCCCTTTCTAAGACATGTTCTGTTAATTTTCATTGTATTCTTTGTATGCTGCTTCAGTGCAGCATACATTAAAAATACCTTGTCTCACTGCCTGCTTAGAGGGCCAACCATGTAATAAGAGCAAATACACTCCAGAAGTTTATGCTGGCCCCACCAGCTCTAAGCAGGTGTGGATTACGGGAGGTGAAGGTCCAGACTCCATATTTTGGGGCTAGGGCTGTGTCAAGGCAACTAAGAAGACTACCTAAAACTCTTGACTCTGCCCTTCTGCTCTGTTAAAAGTCTGTCTTCTTTCTGTCTTATATTTCAGAAAGATAGTATGCTCTGGTCAGTGAAAGGTTATTGAGGTTACATGCTGCTGGTATGTTTTTTTAAAGACTGTAGGAAAAAGTTACATCTGTTTCTTTTCATGCTCTATTTTCTCCCTCTCATATTTCTTTGTTCTTGGTTATGTGGAATTCCTTGGCCACATGGATTTTCTGATAAAACTGGTATATCAGGCTATGTGGCATTGATGCTGGCTTTGATCCAGACTATTCTCTCCCATTTACCTCTTTCAATTACTGTAATCCATAGGAGGCTCTCACTCTTGGAAAGGGAGTCAGATTTTTGTAGCCTTCTTTATTATTTCCCACACTTTTCCAGAACAGATTCAGGGGTAGTAGAGAATTCCAGGAAAATTGGGCAAAATTTGCTCCTCATTGTGTTGATGAGTCAGAGCATTCTATATATGGAACTTTACTCACAGGATCTAAGAATACCGTCCAATGGTTTTAAAATACTTCTCTGCATCCAGCAATGCACAATATGGATATATGCATAGTTTATCAGACAAATTTGTAAACCTACACTGAAATCATAATTGGAAACTAGGGGCGGGATATAAATAAAATTATTATTATTATTATTATTATTATTATTATTATTATTATTATTATTATTATTATTATTATTATTAAAATTTCATGAGCAGTCTTCCTCATTGTTTTTGTCTATTTCTGGTTCAATCACAAGTTGAAGAGTTGGGAAGGTACCATGGTATGATATAACAGGACACTGTTGATTTTGACAGTGGCAGCTGAGATGGGTGTCATTTTTCTGCCTCAGAACCCTCCAGGGTCTGACAGCTAAAATTGCAAAAAACAGAGGGTCAGACTTGTTTGAAACCAGCTTCTGGTTTTAGAAAATACATAATTTTTATGGTTAATGCAGGCTTGTAACTTATATAACAGGCAAATCACTACCCCTGGATCCTTCCAGGTGAGGCAGTTCACACTTTTCTGTCCATAAAAAGGATAGTTCAGGGAGTCTGGATGTCAAGAGTTACAAAAAAGAGTTTTTGGACTGGACATTACCCATCCCTGCACTAGAGTAAAACACATATTTTGCAGCCTCTTTCAGAGGAGTTACACTAGGATACACAGATATTTACAGCACTGCATGAACTCTTTTTAAAATGCAAAGCTACTGAATTGTTCACTGTTAACTAAATGTTTTTTCCTGTTTTGATTGTAATCTGCAACTCACAAGTTCATATTAGTACTCTTGGTTCATTAAAGATATTGCCTTAAGAACATACTAGATAAAGCTGAAATACATTACTGAAAGGAGCAGCAAACAGGGTTAAAGCTGTGGTTTAAAAATAAAATTATATCTTATGTTCTTTTGAAAGAATAGAAAGAAGAATTCTGCTGGGTGATTTTGCATTATGTGTTAAGTGTTCACCTTCATAAAAAAGTATATTTTTTTAAGTTTGGCTTTTATTGCTTTCAGTTCTGTTTGATCATTTCTGCAGGCATTTAAATATCTTTGTGCAAATTGGGAACATGTGTGTTTGTAAACTTAATAGAAAATTTCAGAGTTGTTTGCAGATGACTAAGGCTCTTGTTTATAACTAATGTAAGTCCTGCTCACTCTATTGAGGCCTATGTCAGTAAAGTGCTTTATAGCTCAGAATGAAACTGATTTCTTGAGGGCATGTTAGAAAAAAAGGTCTAAAGGAGACATATTTGTGCATTGGAAAATTGTTAATTTGTTGGATAGTTTACAGTGAAAACAAAAGGCAAACAGTTCAAGCGATATTACCTACTGAAACTTGAAATATTCAGTGCTAGTTGTCAATAAATTATATCTAGACAAGCAATGTTAGCATTATTTACAATTAATACACTTTCTTAAGAAAGAAGGATAATAATTGAATACAGAATCAAATTTATTTATTGGCTAAATTTCATTAATTGTGTTTTCTTATATTAAGTAGAGCTTGCTTACCTAACTGTTTTTGAAGGTACTGTACACACAAAACAGCTTGGAAACATTCACAGTGCTATTTACATATTAATGCTAAATCATCAAGAAAATTAGTTCATTAATTTTAAGCCATTAAGAGAGAACTATAATGCTAATTTGCTACATCAGTCTTTAATAAGGTAATTAATCATTACATTAATAAATTTAAAATCATTTTAATTATTAAAAATGGGCAAAATGGCAAAACCTTCCTAATTATTGTCCAGAATAATGGATTGTGATACTTTAAAAAAATGTTGGCCTCTTGCAATTAAAATAACAAATTTAAAAATAAAATTTGAAAATTTTATGAATTTACATTAATTTTGAAGAAAATTGTGTTTTGCATGTTCTGAGTCAGCTAGTAAGTAGCTTGTACTAGTTAAAGTCCAAATCATGCCTGGCACAAAGAACTTTTTGTATTTATTTTTGAAAATAAACTTCTTAACTTGCATTGTAAGTTCCCTCTGCACTGCAAGAATAATGCAGTTTGATATCACTTTAATTGCCATGGCTTAGTGCTATGGAGTCCTGGGATTTGTAGTTTATTGTGACACCAGAGCTCTGTGACAGAGAAGGCTAAATATCTCACAAAACTACAGTTTCCAGAATTCCATAGCTTTGAGCCATGGAAGTTAAAGCAGTATCAAACTGCATTATTTCTGAAGCATAGATGGCAGTCATGGTCACCATTCACCTCAATGGAGGCAGCCACTCTGCATCTGTAACTCAATGCATGTAAACCTAGTCTATGCCTTGCAATTAGTATGGAATTCCTTCCAGTGAGGATACTCTACATTTATATCTGAACTTTCTTCTTGGAGTATACTGCTGGATCTAGTTCATTTGTGTAGTTAACCTGAAAATGCTATACAGAATTTATTTTTGCAGTCACTAATCACTGATTTGCTCTTGGTTTTTATTTACAGGTTGCTGAGTCAAACAATGAAGGATCATCTAGTGAGAGTAGCAAATGAAGCAGAATTTATCTTGAGTAGACAAAGAGCTGAAGATATTCACAGGCATGCTGAATTTGAGGTAAAATGCAATTCTTGCAGTATGCACTGCAACCTGATCAATATCTATTAGAGTTTTAATTGGAAGCACCAGCAGGTTAAAAATGCAAGTACCTTGTGTATATACAAAATTTCATCTTTAAAAACGTACTTATCTTGCCTTGCAAGTAGCATAGGGTCACCTGTAGCGCCTATTCTCTCTCTCTATAGATAGATAGATAGATAGATTCTTTTTTTGCTGTCTCCCACCCCAACTTGATATTTTGTCTAGGGAATTTTTTTGCAGGTACTCTAAGAATACTGACAACTTTTTCTCTATGGATGTCTCCAAACTCTGGACATCCCTTTCTACGCTTGCCAGCAGGCAAAAAAAAATTTTTTTTAAATCTAGCAATCTTCTGAAAACTTTAAATTTGAAAAAGAAAGTGTTTTTAAATAAGATTCTATATTATTTTTAAATGCACTTTTAAAATATATTTTCAATTGCATACTCCAAATTGTTTCAAGGTTATTCTCATTTTAATTTTTTATTATTTTTTAATGTTGACCTTTTATATGTTTTAACTGTATTATGTTTGTTTTAAATTGTAAACCATCTTAGCCCCAGATTTGGGGAAAAGGCAGAGTATAAAGTTGCTGCTGCTGCTGCTGCTCCTACTTTGTTGTTGTTGTTACTGTTAGCCACCTTTGAGTCAATCGCAGCACATGGCGACCTTATTGATAAGACATCTCTGAGACTGCCTATCCTCCACTGCTCTCCTTAGGTCCTGTAAATTCATACCTGTGATTTCTTTACTAGAGTCCATCCATCTAGCTTGTGGTCTTCCTCTCTCTCTACATCCCTCCACTTTTCTAACATTATTGTCTTTTCCAATGAGTCATGTCTTCTCAAGATGTGGCCAAAGTACAACAGCCTCAACATAATCATATTAGCCTCTGGGGACATTTCAGGCTTGACCTGTACTAGGACCCGTTTGTCTTTTTGGCTGTCCACAGTATTCTCAACACTTTTCTGCAACACCACTTCTCAAATGAATTTATTTTTTTCGTGTCCACTTTCTTCATTGTCCAGCTCCCACACCCATACATGGTGATGGGGAATACAGTGGCTTGTACAATTCTAACTTTCGTGCTCAGTTGTATATTTTTATTCTCTAGGATCTTGTCTAGTTCTTTCATAACTGCCCTCCCTGTTCCTTCTCTTCTTCTGATTTTGTGGCTGCAGTCGCCAGTGTTTGATCCAAGGTACAGGAATCCTTTAACTATCTTGATTTCCTCATTGTCTAGGTTGAAATTGTGTAGATCTTCCATGGTCATTATTTTTGTTATCTTTATGTTCAGTAGTAAGCCTGCCTTTGCACTTTCTTCCTTGATCTTCCTTAGTCATTGTTCCAAGTCTGTGAGATTTTCTGCTAGTATTATGGTGTCATCTACATATCTTAGATTGTTGATATTCCTTCCTTCTGTCTTCACTCCTCCTTCTTCTATGTCCAAGCCTGCTCTTTGTATGATATTTAATGAATGCAAGTTGAACAGATAGGTCGAAAGAATGCAGCCTACCTGACCCCTTTGCCATTTGGGAACCATTATGTTTCTCCATATTCTATTCTGACAATAGCCTTTTGTCCTAAGTGCAGGTTTCTCATAAGGATTATCAGATGTGGTGGCACTCAACAGCATTCCATACCTTTTCATGATCTATGCAGTCAAAGGCTTTGCTATAATCTATAAAACAGGGGTAGACAACCTTTTTGGGCCAGGGGCCAGGTTGTTGTCCCTCAGACAATTGGGGGACCGAAGCACCAAAAATAAATAAATAAATAAATAAATTTTTAAAAATAAATAAATTAATAAATATATATTTTAAAAATAAATAAATTAAAAAATTAAAAAAGATGCATGCACACTCTCTCAGCCCCAGAAAAG
>CM034708.1:51493492-51504511 GCA_020142125.1 Phrynosoma platyrhinos | reverse complement strand
AGACCCGTCACTTCACATGATAAATCAGGTGAATGCGACAGTCAGGAGCGCCTGTAATCAGCTTCGGCTGATATGCCAGCTGTGCCCTTTCCTGGAAGTAAAGGACCTAGAAACTGTAGTACATGCTCTGGTAACCTCATGACTCGACTTCTGCAATGCACTCTACATGGGGCTACCCTTATACCTAACTCGGAAACTGCAATTAATACAAAATATGGCAGCCAGGCTGATCACTGGAACATCACGAAGTGATCATATTATTCTTTTAAAATCTCTGCACTGGCTGCCAGTTAGTTTCCGGGCACAGTATAAGGTGTTGGTATTAACCTTTAAAGCCCTATATGGCCTGGGCCCATCTTACCTAAGGAGTCGCCTATCTCCATATAATCCGCCCCGTGCCCTCAGGTCCTCTTGGAGGAAGTTGCTTCAACCAATAAGAACTAGGTTGGCAGCAACCTCCCAGAGGACTTTCTCTGCTATGGCTCTTAGACTGTGGAATGCCCTGCCAGAGGAGATCCATCAGATAACCAACTTAGATGGCTTTAAAAAAGCCATCAAGATGGATCTCTTCTGGCAGGCATTCCCAGAATGATATTTCCCATAATCTCTCCCCCACCATTAGATCACTCCTTTATAATCAGAGTGCCCTGTTTAATTTGTACTGCATTTGTAAATTTGTTTTAATATATTTAATTTAATATATTTTTAGGGGTGTGTGAATGTTCTTTGTATTGTATGGGATTGTGCTTTTAGATTGTAAGCCGCCTTGATAGCCTTGGCTAAGGCGGGATATAAATAAAATTTTATTATTATTAATATTATTATTATTATACAGTCAGTCCTATATATCCATGAATTCTTTATTCATGGACTCAACTATCCACAGCTTGAAAATATTAAAAAGTGTATAAATTGTAAAAAAAAAATGCTATAGAAGGAACACTATTTTACTGTATATAATAACACTTGAGCATCGGGGGGGGGGGGTCTGGAACCAAACTCCAACCAATACCAAGGGCCCACTGATACCACACTGGCTCTCATCTGATATTTCAGCATACCTTCCAACATTTCATATGAAAATTCAACATTTCAGATGAAAATTGGGATACATGTAGCAAAGAAATATCAGAGTGTGGTCAAGATGGCAAAATTTATCAGTGAAGAACAACAGACAGGCTAGGAGAGACTGCAGCAATTTATTTTTGCCTGAGTGCAAGATTCCCCCACCCCCAAATTAATTGAGTGTAAACTACTTTTGTGTTTTGTACTGAGTTTGCAGAGCTTAGAGCAGGGGTAGGCAACCTAAGGCCCGGGGGCCGGATGCGGCCCAGCAAGGCCTTTGGACCAGCCCCAAACCGGTCCTGCCGCCGCCGCCCCCCCCACCACCGCCCCCCCACCGCCGCCGCCCCCCCATGATGATATTGATTACTGTTGTTATTACTTGTTCTTGGGGTTTTCTTGGCAAAATCTTCACAGGGGTTTTGCCATGGCTTTCCTGGGACTGAGAGAGTGTGCATGCATTTTTAAAAAAAATTTTAATTCTTTTTTAATTTTAATTTTTATTTATTTATTTATTTATTTTTGGTGCTTCGGCCCGTCAATTGTCTGAGGGACAGCAACCCGGCCCCCGGCTCAAAAAGGTTGCCTACCCCTGGCTTAGAGCTTTAAGATTTGTACATTGATATGGGTAGCAGCAGTTTTTGAAAGAATAGTCTCATAATGAATAAATTCCAGTTAGTAAAATCTTTAGTAGCAGAGTTCTTTGCAACATTGCCTCTTGTAGCATATAGAGGCCTTATGTGCCACTGCTATTCACATGCAACAGTGTGGTGGTGATGTAATTTGGGAAGCATCTTCACCGTCTTTTTGTCTGTAATCTGTGCTGTTGATTGAGGTCTTCTTGTAGTCTTTTTGTGAGTTTTTCTGCCAGCACCTATTTCACAAGAGTTGATAAGCATTTCTTTGAAATGCTCTCCTCTGAGATGTTCATGCAGAGCCTATCTTAGTGGTTTCTTGGTGCTTTTAATTTCCTAGTCATATTAATGCCAGAAGGACTTATTTTTCCCCTTCTTCTGTGCTTTTATAACCTGTATTTCATTTATGTTAACATCATTGGATGCTAACATTAGGATTGTTGACATCATCATATTTCCAATTCCTATGAATGGTCGTGAAAGAAAACTGATAGGAAGAAACTCAACTCATTTGAAATGTGCTGGAGAAGAGTGCTATGGATACCGTGGGCTGCTAAAAAGACAAATAGATCCAAGCACAAATCAAGCCTTAACTCTCCCTAGAACCAAGGTAACTAAGGAGCAAAAGAAACAGGCAGAAAAAGCAGCTTGAAGCCGCTTTTTCCGAAACTGCATTGAAACCCAACAACTGCACCAGCAACTTCCAAGCTGGCCTGGATGCAAACAGACCAACCGCAGAGTGCAGCATTAATCCATGCCACTGGGTAATTTTTTGTCACCTCCTCCCCATTCTTGTGCATCATCACATGAACACATAGCCACTGGTGATTGCCGCCTCCTTAGAAGCCATCCCATTGGATGGCCGACCCCTTTTGATTGGCCACGTAGTCACATGTGCGACTCTCCACCACTACAAATCATCAGAGTATCTAACCATGTCCCCCTTCATGCCCTCTTCACTCCATGCCCCTGCTTGGACTGTCTGGTTTGTGTATGTTGTTCTTATCTCCATGAGAGGTGTCACACTTTCACTTGTGTGCATTGCCATCCCAACCGGTTCGGTACAGGAGCTCCATCTTTTCTTAATGCGGTTCTGCTACAGGGCATTTATATGCACATTCAGGGGATAGAGTGCTCTTTTAGAACTGCTCTGGTGTTGGGGCATTAGAGTTTCATGCAGAGGTGCACACTTTCCGGGAAAGAGCAGAACAATTCAGCTCCTTTTTAGTGTGGCTTTTATCACCAGAGCATAGCTTGGGTGTTGTTTCCGGCCGGTTTCCAGGCATAAAGCCATATTAAAATGAGTCTAGATAATCTGTCTCATCTGATAGCACCTGGATCTGGGAAGATACTTTGCAGAACCTTTGCCAAGAAAGTATGGCACAGTTCAATACCTTGCCCTTGAACACAGGATATTGAAGACTGGCCAGAAATTTTCAAGTACAGTAGGGTTCACATATGCGTAGATATGACAGGCCTCTCATTTGACCAAGCAACCAAGAGCCATTGCTGTGTAAAATGTCCATAGGATATAGCTGGTAGGAAGAGGACAAATGTAGTAATAAAAGCAGTCACAACTAGAAAAATATATTATGATAGATTTCAATATAATTTGGGGCAGTTTTTGGTTCATGAAGCCACCAGCACTGTGATGTGGAAGCCAAGGGGTTATTCCTGAATTGTATGACATTATGAACTCTATATAGTATATGCCTCTTTGCCCACTTTACCCTTGGTTGTATCCCTGTCTGCAGTTGATAGTATGGTTGATAATTTCATAATTCAGTTCTCATAGGTACTAATTTTATTTCTGGTATAGTTTTTCTCAAGACATTGTACTTTTAAAATATTTCAGTTTCCAATTAGCATAGAATATGAATATAAAATCATGCTCTACATATGAATGTTTTAACCTATATATTTAAACAGAATATTTTTAATTTGAATCCTTTTTCAAGCCTTTAATTTGAGAACCTGTTTACAGTTACAACAAACAATGAATTCATAATATTATTTTTTTAATTAAAGGCAAAATAGGGCTTGAAGGCACACAGCCACCACCACAACAACCAGGGCTTTAGTACCCTAAACTCCTGTCCGATCTTGGATGCTAAGCAGGGTCAGCTCTGTTTAGTACTTGGATGGAGAACCACCAAAGAATATCAGGTCCTCTGGGCTATATTTCAGAGTAAGGGACTAGCAAATCCACCTAAGAAAACCCTATGAAATTCATGAGGTTCCCATAACTGGCATACGATTTGAAAGCACATACACAAATATACCAATATTACTCATTGGGTAAACATAACTGGAAGTAATGGCTTACTTGAGAGAAATCTATTGGAGGTCTTTGCTGTGGACATTAAATTATCCTTCTCCTTTAAAATGTAAGTAACAAAATGGCAAGCTAAACAGGCATTAATTGCAGTCAGTGTTCAGTCAGTATTTATAATGCCAACATTACTAGAAACATAAATGTCTTTACATTCTTCTATCAAGCCATGAAAAAGTGAATTATTGAAAAGATAAAAATAAATTTGTTTGCTTTCTGTCAGAGTTCATATCCACAGCCAACCTTGATAGAAGACCAGAATGATTTAGACAAGTTTGCTTTGGAGATTCATAACATATGCTTGCTGGACAGAATTGAGTTATCTGTGCTCTGGAGAGTAAGTTATTGTAGCAGGAGCTGACAGAGATGAAGATAACTGAGGGAAATTCAATTACCTTTTAGTGTTTTCCTTCTAATAGGATTCTTAATGTGAAAAAGATCCTTAGATGATGCGCCTCTGTTGTTTGGTGAGATCTACTTTGATACGCCTCTCCAGAATAAAGTGAACTCTCTTTTCAAGGCCTTCATCAAGAATAAAACATGTGACTTTCTTAATGTTCCAGCGTATTTCAGGGATTAGACCAAAAATATTTCCTGTGATAGATCATATATTCTTTTAAAGTAATAACAATAACAACACATTGTTGTTGTTGTTGCTGTTGTTAGTGCTGCTTCATTGGTGGTGGAAATCATGAAATAAAAGGAATGTGCTACTACCATATTGTTGTATTCCTTTGCTTACTTTTCTAGATAAACCCTTACACCAATACTTTCTAATTGAAAAGTGAATCTGAAGCTGGTTCTTGTTCAGCTGCATAGATTTCCTCTGCGAGAAGTACAGTTCTGTGCAGTAAAATGTTTGCTATGAACATGAAAACATAAATCAGATAAGATTTTGAAAACAGTTAGCAAAAATGAGGATCTTTTCCTTTAATTTTTAAATTAGACTTTGACAATACCATGTGTTCTGACCTACAGACCCTGGTAATCAAGATCAAAGCAAGACCTATGATTTACTTTTACTTAGATGCCTAAATCAGGTCATTAGGAGATAAAAATGGGAAGAACTTGGTGGTGGATATACTGCAAAGAGTAGTCTGGGACTTAGGTAGCTTATCTTGGCCTCAGATGTGTTGCTGCAGGGCATCTTGTTTCTTTCTGTGGACTATGGTAGTGCCATTCCTGAGACAGTAAGTATAGCATAGTGTGTGGAAGCATGTTTTTTTTTAGTGATCAGCTTAACCCTTGCCCCTTTTAATTTCTAAATTGGAATAATTTTAATAGTTTTATGTCCAGATAGTACCCATTAGGAACATTTAACCCAGGAATAATCTTTACATAAGCCTTTTGCCCATATCTACATATTGTAAAAAACTTCAGCTATTTGTGCTTTCAGAAAATGTATGCCTTTTTAATTGCGTGGCATGCTGCATCCTATTCAGAAATATAATTTTTGTAAAGATTTTGTGATACAGCTTTTACTTTATCTAGATCAGTCTTTACTAATGTTACATTTTCTTTCCCGATTCTGAACTGTGTGTCAACATGGATCACTACTGTGTGCCCAATTCAGAGAAGGGTATATCATGGAACAAGGAAGAATTGTGCTGCTAGAATATGTATTTCTTTGAGTATTCTAGCTTGACTGATTTGATGAAAGCATGATATACTGCAAGGGAGAAGCCGTTAATATGATTACCTGTAATTTAATTATTGTAAACACATTTATAATCTGATTTTCTAGCTAATACAGTTTTCTTTTCCCAGATACTCTATGCACTTGAACAGGAAAAAAAATTATGATGAAGCTGAGTATCAGTGGTAGTAAACATGGTTTTCCAGTTTTATTGATGCACAGCTATGATGTCTACAACAATCTCTTTTTGTGTCTTAGAGAAGTACTTTTCATATTCTTTTTCTTTTTTAAAAAAAGAGGTGTGCAATTCTAAAAGTTGAGTTGGTCTTTGAACATGCGGCAATTGTAGCCTTTCTTTCATATGCATTTTAGTTGTGTTTGTCTGGGAAAGACCCTAAAACTTTGAAAGTAGTCCTTTCTGTATTATTTAAAAAAATCAATTTTGATGTGGTAAAATTATATTGTGTACTTGATAAGAACCTTTGCAAAAATAGCAGCTTTTAAAGTCTAGATTGCATAGCTATAGGCCCTATAAACAAGGATGAAAGTAGCAGTAGAAGTATGTACAATATCTTTCTTTAAATTAGGATTGGTGTAGTCTGAAGCCAAGACGGTTGCATGCTACCATTTTTAGCTCCTTGAGCTCTGGAGAGCCACAGTGACCTATCATGGACACCCTTTTGACGGATTAGAAGTGGTATATTTTTGTCTCTTCTGTCCATCTTTAAAATGTCGGAGGAACATTGTTTCTGGGTGCCCCAGCTTCCCCTCCCCAAAACCAACAACAACAACAACAACAGAAACAGAATAAAGCTTGGAAGAGCCTAATCTGCCTCAGTTAATGTATTGTCAGCCAAATATATATATACATATATATCCTGGGCTGCATCTGCACTGCATAAATAATCTGGTTTAATACGACTTTAACTGCCACAGCTCAGTGCTATGGAATTCTGGGAATTGGTAGTTTGTTGGGGCACCAGAGCTCTGGATGTAGAATCTGACCTTGGTTCTTAGGTCCAAAACACAGTGCAGAAATAATCCATTTGAGACTGCTTTAACTGTCCTGGCTCAATGCTAGGAAATTCTGGGAAATGTAGTTTTGTGATACATTTAGCTTTCTCTGTCAGAGAGCTCTGGTGCCCCAATAAACTACAGTTCCCATGATTCCATAGCACTGAGCCAAGGCAGATAAAGCAGTTTCAAACTTCAGTGTGTTTTGGACCTTAGTTACTCTACTGCCAGGATTTATACTAGTCCTTTGAAGATTTGGTAAGATCCATCCATAAATTTTTTTATTACAACGTGAGACTCCATTTAGAAACAGAGTAATGTTAGGCAATGATCTTAAGATCCAACAAATATAGTTGGAGGGTACATAAAAGATGAGATGGTTGTATTCACACATAGAGGAGTTTCTAAGAGAAAAATATCAATATTAGTACAGCGACACACCAGAAAAGATGAAGCAAAGACCCCTATCATAATATACACTATTATTTTGTGTGTATCCTGAGTTAGGATTCAGAAGGCTCTGACTTTCATGAGTGTTTGTCTGCAGAAGAGAGATGGTTACTGATATGTTCTTCAACACCTTAGCAAATGCAAACATAAGTTTCTTCTTTGTTATATTTTTTAATTACATACTACATTCTCTTACTTGATATTATGATAGATCCAAGCAATTGGTGCCATTTATATTTTCTGAATACATTTGTTCCTGCATCTTCTACAGTCCTGAAATGGTTTTGCACCCATCACTAGATCTTAAGCCATTCCCAAACCCAAATATTTTAGGAGCCC
The DNA here is from genome assembly GCA_020142125.1 of Phrynosoma platyrhinos. Taxonomy (NCBI): domain Eukaryota; kingdom Metazoa; phylum Chordata; class Lepidosauria; order Squamata; family Phrynosomatidae; genus Phrynosoma; species Phrynosoma platyrhinos. The sequence continues at coordinate 51,497,043 of CM034708.1, read as the reverse complement.
CAAATCAACCTGTTTGTGACATTTGTCCTAATAAAGGTATTTCCTTGCCATAAACTAAATCAAATTTTACTTCAATCTTAAGCAGATCCATTTAGGGCTGAATTGATTTTATCCAAATCACACATGTGCTGGGGATGGCATTATTTTATATTGTTTAACTGATTTAAAATTGTCTGTTTTTAATTGATAAATGATTGATTTAATGTATATTTTTAGTTTTTTAAATTGTTATTTGATGTCTTAAATTGATATTATATCCCACCCTGAGATCTTTGAAGTAGGATGTATACAGGTGGAATGTATACACACACACACACACACACACACACACACACACTACATATATTTTAAAATATCCATACTGATGGCTGTGGGCAGCTTTTACTTTACATTTTTTCAGATACTTCAGTAGAGTATGAAACAGTATGAAACCAGAAAGTCACCAGTCCAGACAAAGAGATGGTCTATTCTGCTGTTCCTCCTCTCTCTCCAGTCACATCTTTTCATTCAATCTGTCACATAGCTGTTATTTTTTTTCCAACTCAGTCAACATATGTGCCATTTAACTTTTATTAGGCTGCTTTGTTGGGGAAGAAGTCTTTTTAATACCTGAAAAACCTATCTCTGATATATGTGGCATTTTGGCTCTAGGTCCCCAAGTATGAAAATATGTGAATCAGAAATAAGAAGGAATGATCAATATGTTTCTTTCATTCTTTTTACAGATAGGAAGCTTCATAAACATGTTCTCAGCACTGTGTACAAATCTTGCATTGCTGTATTTTATATATCATTCCTACTGTTGAAAGTTTAGTTAAGATAACCTATGATTCTAGCCTTTCTAACATTTTGTTTTCAAAAGACCCTTTTGAAAGTGATTACTTTTATGATACTAACAATATCCAGGATCTTCTAGAAATGGCAGTACAATGAAACCACAACATTTTTTGTAACAAATAGCTTAGAAGACAGTTAATTTGTATGCAGATTCTAAATCTCCAGATCCATTAAAGCCTGGATAAATGATGATGGGGGGTGGAGGCTGCAAGTTGGAGAGATGAAAAGCCAATACATTGCATCCAGTCCATTAAAACAAGAAGAAATAGAAAAGATACCTTGATAAGTGTTCTGCCTGTTTTAACCTTGATGGCTATTATCGGGGGAGGGGGAAGGGGCATGCTGCTATATCTATTTCATTGGCTTAGGCTTTTTCATGCTGAAAGAAATCAATACTTTGAGTCGTTGGATGACAGAAGCATCACTTCAGAACTGAAGGTGGCTGTCAGACATTGTCATTGGTTGACTTTTGTTTGCTATTGAGGTTTTAAGCTTTCATTTTTCTAAGTCTTATTCAGGAGCTTTGGAAGATTTCCCTGGGCAGCATTTTTTAGTCCAGACTTTAAAACTGAAGGTTAAAGGTCAAGTGCAAAAGATCTTAGAGAAAAACACAAGAACTTGTTCCATTTACTAAAATGTGTAGTGCTGATGAGAATTTGCATTTGCCAGGTGGTATGCTTTTTTTTCCCTGTGGATTTCTTTGTCTTTTTAATGACAGCCTTAAGGGAAATACTTTTGTTTCATAGAGTTAGTAATAGCCAGCTTGCTTTTAGTTTCTTAAAAATACTTAGTATTAAAATAAAATACAGCATTCATATTTGATATTTATACTATTTCTGTATTAATGGAACGAATCTCTCTTTGTATATGGCATAGTTTCCAAAATTGTTTTATCTGCTTTTCTGTATTCAGTACTATATATAATTCCCCTTTCTAGCAGGCTATGGAAGTCCTTGGTCTCTTGCAAATATCTGTTAAAACAAAATGGTGCTATTTTCTATCAGTGTTTTTTGGAATGGATTCTGTCCTTTGTTTAAATCCATTTTTACTGTTCTTCTTACAACATATTTAATATAGGTATTTTGTTTTTTGAAGCCAATTGTCTAGGTATAAGAAGTCATTCAAAACCACAACCTCTGACTTTAATCTGTTTTGTTCAGATTAAATAAATTGAATAGTTTTACAATAATTAGGAAGAAATGGTAGAAAAACAATTACTGTGAGTCAAACTTGTTTCTGTTTTGGTTACATCTTTTCAATGGCCAATATGATATCTTCCATAAGGCTACGGTAGAATGGTGTTACTCCACACTTTGCTTAAGATGCAACAAAACATCTGACTACCTTCCTTCTTTGCAGAAGAGGGTTAAAATGTAGTTCAGAAAGCTTAAACACCTGCTCCTCCTTATATGTTCCCAAGCCAGTGATATTATGGAAGCTACCTTGCAGAGGTGGAGGATAGAGAACTCATATTGGTGCCCTCAACGCGAACTTGCATCCTTCATTAATAGCAATATTTTCCATTGTACTTTCAAGTCCCTGACATCAGATTGCTTTATGAAACATTGCTATGTTATACAAGATAAAGATGTATCATGTACGAAAGTAGTTTGGTGAGGGCACAGGAGAGACCCTCTGTGTGATACTACTCTCCAGTTGTGGAAATTTCCTCTCATGGGAGGTACAGTTGGCCCCATCTCTCCATTCCTTCCACTGTTAGGCAAAGACATTTTTAATCAGGAAAGCATTTGGCTTATAATTCACATGATAGATAGGGCTTTTAATGGTATTGTGCCGTACTTTATATTGTCTTAACTTCTGTGTTTTTAATCAAACTGTTTCTTTTTTTTAAAAAAAAAATTGTACACATTTTTAGCTGTACCTTGTTTTTAATTACTTGTAAGTTGCCTTGGCCCCTGTACAAGGAGAAAGGTCGGATATAAATTAAACAAATAACAGTGAATAGTTCAGAATGGTTGGCCCTCCATGCTTTCACCAACAAGTGATCATGGCCAATGGCAAAGGATTATGTGTGTTTGCGCCTTCAGGTTACCTGTCAACTAATGGGACCCCCATTCATTTCAAAGGGTTTTCTTAGGCAAGAAATACACAGAGGTGGTTTGCCTGTTCCTTCCCTTAAAATACAGCCCATAGTACCTGGTGTTTGTTGACACTCTCCTATCCAAGTACTAACCAGGGCTGACCTTGCTTGGCTTCTAAGATCAGACAGGTTCTGGTGCCTTTAGGCTACCTAGGCACCAAAAAGGTAGTGGTGCGATGGTGATGATGTTGATATTTATTTCAGTTGTGCCTTTGCCAATTTCAAGACTAAAGTGGCTTACAACAATTTTAAAAATAGTTAAAAATCCTCAAGATATAAAAGTTAAAACAAGAGTAAGCATTTTTTTTTAAAAAAACACCAAATAAAAATATATATCCTTAAACATGTACACACACACCAGCACAAGAATTAACAAGATCCAGCACATTATTTTAGTGGGACAGGATTTATATGAGCAGATAGAAAAGTCTTTACTTGTTTGCAAAAAAGAAAGTAGAGAGTGCCAGTCTAACTTCTCTGGGAAAGGCATTCCAGAGGCTGTGGGAAGCCATTGAGAAGGCCTCTCCTGTGTTTCCACCAGATGAACCTGTGAGAGCCTGTGGTTTTGAATGATTTTTTATACCAATTGGCCTCAAAAAACAAACAAAAAAAA
>CM034708.1:51459867-51493392 GCA_020142125.1 Phrynosoma platyrhinos | reverse complement strand
CTCGGCCCTTAAAGGGGAAAGGTTGCCTACCCCTGATGTAGAGTATGCTTAAACTTAGGTAGTATGTGTTTTATTTGATGTATTAAAGCCAATATTTGTAGTGATAGATGCTGTGGAGAGAAGAAAGAGCTTAGCCAGCCTAGCAACAACTAAAAGGAAGAGAACTGGTGTTAACCAATCAAATTGAAGGCTGAAGAGGATAAATGGGGCTACTGGTGAAAGGGAGAGCTAGATAGGGACAGTTAGGATCAGATTATGGTTGGGAGGGACTCAGCACATGTCCAGAACTCTGTGAGAGGGAGTTGCTGAAGTGTAATATCCTGAAGTGTAATATCCCACCCCGCACTCTCAAAACATCTGGGAAGAAGTTATTAGAACACCATAAAACTAGACTTACCACGACTTCCCCAAAATCGTTTACGGTTGCAGCTCCCAAGTTGTGGAACAGCCTGCCGGAGGAGATCCGTCTTATTACTACTCTAGAAGCCTTCAAGAAGGCACTTAAGACGGAGGTGGCTGGTGTAAAAATAGGTTAAGGAAAGTGACCTAAGATCAGGGCTGTGTGGGTCCTGGGTATAAGTAACTATTAATCTCTGGAGGGAGTGTTGTGAAGTTAACCGAAACTGGAACTAAGTTAAACCAAGAAAGTAATACCTTAAAGTCAGAAACATATTCACCATCCCAACAAGCGAAACACTGTTTAAATCATTTTTCAAATAAAGTTTTATTACTGTTTCAAAGAAAGGCTTGCCTGAAACTTGAGTAACTATCCACACTACTAACAATTACAGACATATTTTGGGTTAAATTCCCTAAGGAAATTACTTTCACATATAGTTGGTGTTCACAAGAAGAGTAAAGTGACAGTCACAAAGTGGTGGCAGTGCCCCAAATTAAATAAGAAAAAATAGAATAAGAAAGTCAGTGGTGCTCTTTAAAGATGCCTTCCATAGAAAGATAGCGTTCTTGGTTTTTTTTAAATGTTACCACTTTTGGGGGGCATGGCTGGCTCCTGAACATGGCTGACATGTAGTGGCAGAGAGGGGCAAGATCTCATCTTTTTTTTTTAAACAAAATTTGAGGTAAATTTAATCGAATTTCACAAATGAGATAAACTCCCCTGATGCATGGCACCAAGAGGTTGATGGACCAAGATATTTCAACATTCTGCCTAGCAACAAAAGAGCTGAAAATCTAGTCAGATGACAGAGGCCCAGGCCTAGAGATGACACAAGGCTCACACAGAAACAGCAAAGGTGGTAGAGGAGAGAATTTAATGCCCCTAGACCTACCTTTTCCCAGGCTGCTTGAAAAACTAAGAGAGAACTTAGTAAAGGACTTGCAAAAGGACTGGACACTAGTCCTAGAGCCTATAAACTCAAAACTGTTGACGATTATGGACCACATCTGAGATATAGAGTACACCACAAATGCTGCCCTTGAACATGGAGCACAGTACAAATCCTGTGTCACCTTGAACAAATGAAAGAACACCTGCCTAACAAAGTAGAGGACTGGGAAAACTGAAGTAAACACTTGAATATTCAGGTGAGAGGGATTCTGGAACAAGCAGAAAAGAATGACATGATATCATCCTTACTTAACTGACTAAACACAACCTGCCCAGACCTTCAATAACATCGTCTGATATTGACTCACAGGATCCCTGCAAGGAGACCAAACTGAAACTCCATACCCAGAGATATCATCATTTGCTTCACACACCACACAAAGAAGACTTTAGTTTTTACGAAACTTACCGGAATCCTGTGTCTCACTTTTCAAAATGCAACCTTACAAATATTTCAGGACATTTCACCTGAGACACTGCAGAGATACCAAAGTTTTAAGCTGCTGACATCACTTCTACAGCAGGCAGGTATTAAGTATTGATGGGGATTCCCCTTCAAAGTGATTATATTCAAAGGTGACACTGTCTTGTCTGCTTTGACCAAGACCCAAATGCTTAACATCTGTGACGCTCTCAACATCAGTGCCTAGGAAGCAGGAGTGAGAAATCTTGGATGAGGCCCAATCTCCAGCACTGAGTAAACCTGCATCTAATGCTTCGAGATGAATGGCAGTGCATCATGGATGGAACAAGCACAGAGAAGAACCCGGAAAACCAAAATCCCCTGCATCCACCTAAGTCTATATGACCTTGCTATTCAGGCAAAAATCTCTTTATTCTATTTATGAGTTTGTCCCTTTTTGGTGCCTGGTGTTTTGTTTTTAACATGGTTATACTGATTGCCTATTTTTTCTCTCCACCCTCTAATGCTTATGACTTTTTAGTCTCCACCTTGGCAGATCTTGGCATCTTCTTCCTCAACTTTTTTTTTTTTAATATATAACTCTGCTCCATCACACCACCATTTTCTTCTCTCTCCAATCTGAACTGTCACAAAATCTCTACTGAGCACTTTACTGTTCACTCACACCTGCCTCTTACTGTGCCAATAGATCTACTCAACTCCTTGCCCTCTGCTGGTATACTTAACTCTCTTCTCACACCCGCCCCTAACTGTGCTTATAGATTTACTCAACCTCTTAGGGCCTTTGCAGACTGCCAGAAATAGTGCACATTAAATTGAGGCACTGCCCTGGCTCAGTGCTAGGGAGTCATGGGAATTGTATTTTTTTCTGAGACATTGAGCCTTCTCTGTCAGAGAGCTCTGGTGCCACAATAAATTACAGTTCTCATGATTCCCTAGCACTGAGCCAGGGCAGTGCCTCAATTTAATGTGCACTGTTTCTGGCAGTCTGCAAAGGCCCTTAGTCTCTGCTGGTGTACTTCACTGTCTTCTCACATCTGCCTTTACTGTGCTTATAGATCAACTCAACCTCTTGGTCTCTGCTATTATATTCTCTAATCCACTCTGCTCTCCATTACACAACTAATTCTTTTCATTGAGATCTAAGCCCCCATGTCATCATACATCAGTGACATTTCCCCCATCCCCCACTACAGGGGAGATCACCAGAGTATGGCTAGATCGAGGTACAGGGCATGCCCTGCACTTCCCTCCTCTTGTTCTGTTTCTGGTTTGGTTAAAGTTCTTCAGTTAAGATTAATTGTTCAAGATTATGTTTGTGCTACAGAATCCTTAGCAATGTTTTTTGGCACTAATGTTATTCATCAATCATAATTCCCATATATTACTGAGTGTCATGCTAATAGTTGTGACATAAACAACTAGCAAAATTAAAATTATACCTTCAATTTACAATATGATATGCATAACCCAAATGTATGTACATATGCATAGTGAAGATTTGTTTAAAATGTGATGTTTTTAAATATTTTTTTTTAAAATCAATTTTTTTAAATTTGAATTTTAAAAAATTCTGAGGGTTCTCCTACCACTGAGCTTCATCCCACTCCCACCATCCTTTAAAGGGGAAGTGAATGAATGCCAGAGCCCATTTCTGCCACAAAAGTAGGTGTTTGAGGAGCAGTGGTGTCACCCCCTCCCCTTAGGGTGTCACCTGGCGCATTCCCCACCTCCTAGTGATGCCACTGTCCCTTGCAAATCTTATCAGATCCAAAAACAGCATAATGACCAACACCACAAGACTGCTCTTTATGCAGATGACATGTTATTTTTTTTGACCAACCTAGAAACATCATTTCCCTCACTGAAAGAGGTATTTGATTTCAGATTTCCAAATTAACTTTGATAAATCTATCATGATTACTTTAAACACATCACACCAACAGCAACAACATTGGCAATCCCTCACGAACGTACATATCCATCCATCTGGTTTTATTTATCTAGGAATAATTATAACTAAGGATATCAAGAAACTTATTCCCAGAAATTACAATCCACTTACAAAGTGGATGTCACAAAAATTCAAAGTATTGAAAATGCTAAGACTTTCCATCCTGTGCCAAATTGCATTAGTCAAAATGTTTTTGCTTCCCCACTTGTTTTTCCTGTTTCAAAATATTCCGTTAACCTCCTCCACTTCTAAATTTATAAAATAGCAGTCAGCAATTAACTTATTCATATTTAATTAAAAAAAATTTTCTAGGTTTTCTAAACACATCAGACATACTGCCTCCACTTATGGTGGACTGGCAGTCCCAGACATTGAACTTTAATTCCATGCTTTCCAGTTAAGCCAAATTGCACAATTAATCAAGGATGATGATTCCACAAAATGGGGGAACCTGGAAATTGGCAAAATAAATTCAATAGAAGCTTTCTTTCTCCATAGTCAGACCACAAAACACAGTCTCAAAGCAATCCTCAATCCCTTTCTTCATAACTCTTTCATAATTTGGAATAAATGGAGGCATGTCCTAGCTCCTGACCCTTCTCCCTTGAAGCCCCTTTTCTTACACCCAGACTTCCCAAGAGCTGGTCGGTTCCTCCCTGATAGAACTTGGAAGCAGGGGGACATTTATTATGTTACTGATTTATTTGCAGACGGAAAACCTAAGTCTTCTGATATGTTAAAAAAGCTCCTCCAACCAAAGAACCTAACCTGGTTCCAAATGCACCAACTCACCTCCTTCATGTTGAGACTAGGCTCAACAGGGAAATGTTCATGGCCTCTCACCCACTATGAAACCTTTTGTAAAAAGACTACAGCCCAGACTAAAGAACTTGCGGCATTTGTATACAACCATTTGTTGGAACACACATATGGAAGGGGCCAATCTGTCCACTTGTTCTGATGATTGGAATTCAGGGTATCGATACCAGAATCCATGTGAGCATGTATATGGTTGTCACCCCCATTTAAATCTAGATTTGCATCCACAAGAGAAACTTCCTTAAAACTGTACATAGATGGTACCTTACTCCCATTCTACTATCTAAAATAGTACAGAGTCTCCCAGTGAGCTGCTGGAGAGGGTGCAAAGAACCAGGCTCCTCTATTCATATGTGGGTTGAATGCCCCAAGATACAGGAATTCTGGTGCCTAGTTATACATCAAATCTCATGTATCACATGCCAGACCCTATATTTTTGTCCTACTCTGATTCTACTTTGGTTAATAGAAATGCCACACTTAAACATAGGAAACTAATCACTTTTTTTTTTAATCACGGCTGAGAGACTAGAGGTAGCCAAATGTTGGAAACATGGGAATTTGTCAATTGAAGGTTGGTGGGAAAGTGTATGGAACATATGGTTAATGGAAAACCTTTCTAACACTGTGAAACTCTGTAATGGTCATTCAAGATATGACACATTTTATGAGGATTGGATGCTTTGTATTAACTATGTAAATAATCCTTCACATCACCTTCAACTTCCGGACTCTCACAACAACTTCTGGAGAGATACTCTACAACTCAATGCAAGGGCTGGACCAACTCCAGATGAGTCACAGACTAGTGACCAGTGATCACTGAACAACATCATATTCCGTGGTTACCGTTTTGTTTGTTTTTGTTTCTTAATTTTTTCTTTTCCTGCTTCATTAGTTGCACTGTAATATTTGACTGTTTTATAAATATTTGAAAATCAATAAAAACAATTTTAAAAATGTTACAACTTTTCATATTTCTAAGTTAAAAACAATTCATTATTGTAAAAGTCTGAGGCATCTTGGTGCACATCATTTGGAATATGACTAGGTAAAGAACTAGGGGGCATGCTTCTTGTTTATATTGTATAGAAATGAATCAGATACCTGAATAATTAATCTGTGTTTTCACTGTTAAGGCATTTTTTCTAAAGGATTCTAAAGTAAATTGCTTCTAAAAAATACAACAAAATACATGGCATTGACTTTCAGTTGCATGTTAAATGTGTTACTGCACTTCTGCCCTTGAATAATTCTCATTGTGAAAATTCAGCTTATGCCATACAGTTAAAGCATCAGTTGATGTCTTAATCTGCAATCCAATGCACACTTATTTGGGTGTAAGGCCCATTGAACATAGTGGGACTTACATCTGAGGAACCATGTTTAGAATTGCGTTTTAAATATGTGACAGTTTCGGTCAGAACTGTATTGCAAATTATATTTCTTCAGCGGATAGTGGTTATTTGCATAAAGTTCTACCTAATTCACAATAGATAGATAGATAGTTTCCCAAGGTGCTTTGGAATGTATATTTTACTCCTTATATTTTGGCCCAAATCCAGCATCGTTCTGTCACTGTAGTACCACCCCATTGGAACTTCCTTCCTTGTTCCTATACTTTACAGCTATTGAAGCTGTGTGCATATCAGATTTGAAGGTTTTCCCAGAAGAGGATTTTGGAGTTAGGAAGCTGCAGTCAGAAGAGGAGAGGAACCTGCTCCTGTTTTCACTGGATATGGCTGTTCTGCCAGCAGTAGTGTTGGATCTACCCTTGATGTATAAAACACAAAAGCAATTTGAAAATATTTATGGCATTAACTACAGAGTATACAGCATTTAAAATGCTTGTTTTTTCTTTTCCTTTCTGCCTCCTCCCCCTTTAGTCATTGTGTGCCCAGTATTCTGCCGATAAACGTGAGGATGAGAAGATGTGTGATCATTTGATAAGGGCAGCTAAGTATCGAGATCATGTGACAGCAACTCAGCTGATACAGAAAATCATCAACATTCTGATGGACAAGCATGGAGCCTGGGGCAATTCTGCACCAAGGTAAACAGGATCTTAATGTTTTAATGTCATATGTATTTTGGTGACAAAAGTTTTGAAAGGATAATGGTTAGCATCACAACTAAATTCAAACAAACATCACAAATTCAAACAAACAAAAGACCATTTTATTTGTATAACTTATGCGTCTTCTAGATATTCCCATGTCCGCTAGTAACTCGTCAGTGGAAAACAATGGTTGTGTTTACACAGGCATTTAAGAACTAGAAGGGGTTTTTTCTTTACAACATACCTAGTAAACAGACCCAACAGAGTTGATTCATTGGTCTCAAATCCTCTGTGAATTGAGACTTGTGAAATCAGCTTGTAGATTATCTTGCAAACTAACACAGAATGTGATTATTTTCACTTTATAACAATTTATAGTTAAATGAAACCATCACATAATGCACTTTGCAGTACCCTTAATATAATTCCAAAAATGTAAATGACATTATCAAGAAAATAAAGTATATTTATGGGAAAGCTAGGATATATTTAGGCATTATAAAAACTGTAAAAAGAAGCACATAGGATGATTAACATTCTAATAAATGGCTTTTCCAGGATATTACATCCATGTTTTTACCAGTCAGTTATGTTTTCCTGTAGAAGTAAAACAAAAATTTGGCATGGAAATTAAACAGTATTTTGAGAATTTAAAAAAAATATTTTAGCCTTATGGTATTTTTGTGTTTCATCTTCCCTTTGGAATCGTTATAACTGGTTGAAGCCCTGCCTCTGAAGGCCTAATACTTTCCCATTAATGTCATTTATTTTGTTTCAATATTGATGGCTTTCCTAATGCCATACGATCAGTAGGCTGCAATGCTGGCAGCCAGCCTGGGATCGGCAGTGGTTTTAATAAATCACAATCAGACTCATGCCATTACATCAATATTTTTAGTCAATTATAGAGAAGGTCAGGTGCTACATTCAGCATTGGAGCCCCAGCATGTGGCATTTGAGAAACATCTGGTACTGCAACAAAACTGTAAGCTGGGGGCAGGGGGAGAGATCCAATTTATCCTTTCTGAAGGAACCAAATAAAATCTGCTTCTTTCTTTATAGATGACACAGTGGTGATGATAGCCATTCTGAACACGTAACATTTCCTAGGCTTAATGTCCTTTATGTCGACATGTTCCCAAAAGTTTCTGTTCAATAAAATCTGAAAATGAAAATATTTTCTCAGAAGCAGATGGGAATTGTTGTTTCCTCACAGCAGGAATCTAATATCTTTTGACACCTAGTGACCTGCCTGAATGCAATTTGTGTCTTAATATCCAGCTTACAGTAGCTTTTGCCAGGAGAAAGGGGAGGTGGATTTTCCCCCCCTTCACTACATTTTGAAGTCATGGATATTGCCTTGGCATGCAGAGAAGGTAATTTTTGTTCACCAGCTTGATATCTGTACCCTTTAGTGTCATTGCATTCTCCCCCCCCACCCCAAATGCTTGGAGATTTCAAGAAATAATGGGACAGACAAATACCTGTTCATCCATACATTACTGTCACCTGCAGTGAGGCTCAGGTGAAAACTGAGGGAGCCTGATAAGAGTGGAAGAATAAGCAGGGAAGAGGCCGCAAATGAGCAGAGTGGCAGAAGTAATTTTTTTGTGGTGCATAGAGCAGGCATTGTGTTTATTTGGGTCAGGAGACAAATCATCTTTCATGTAGATGACACCTGGTAAAGTGGCTGAATGTAAGAAGGATGAGGAGAGATGATGGAGAACACTGGATGGAAGTCTCTGAGGACATGCTACCCTTTTCTCATATCGTCCTTCATTGCATTCTAATAGGCTGACTAATGTACCATGGAAATTCACTCTTGATATTGGGGGGTGGTACTCCTCTTCTCAGGAAAAAATGCATAGATAGAGCTGCAGACATAAATTATTTTCAAAGCAATGAGACTGAGGAATTTTAAGAGAACCTCTGTATATCAAGATTCTTGAATGCTTTTGATTAGTTTAGGAGAGTGAGTTTGGGCTCAGGTTTCAGTTGCTTGAGAAACTCCGTCTCAGATTGGTTGAATGTGTTCTAATGGATGCCCTCAAGCAAGAGGCGTCTCTGCCTTAGAGACATTTATCTTTTTTTTCCCTCCAGTGTCACAAGCTTGCCAGTAAAATCTTTGTGATGCTCTCTCCAATTTTTCTTCAGTAAATCAAATCTTCCTTCTTTCAGAAAGATGAATGCTATAAGGTTGGGGTGCTATAAAAAAAATCAATGCAGGCAAAATTGAAACAGTATGCCTCTGTATTGATTGGCCTTGTGAAATCGAAACTAACAGCTTTGTAACTGTTCCAGTGGACAGTTAGCTGACCTGTAATGGACAAACTATCAATATTAGCGTTACTATTTTATCTTGTAGTGTGTCATTTTTAAATCTAGAGTCCAAGGAAAGGGAAAGCTGAGCTGCATTTTTAATGTTGCTGGTAAGAGGTAACCTCATCCTGCTTCTCTTGTCTAGCTGTTTGTAGGTTACAATATGTTGCTTAACTCTACAAAAAAAGTGGGAAAATGTCTTTAAAGGAAGGGATTTTTGGCCATTTTCTCTGTTGTTAACCTGCTACTGGGAGAAGATGGTCATGCTTGTGCATTTTTATTTTCTTTGTTTCCTTCCACACTATGTAACCCTTGGGAAACCATCTTCCATAGGTCTTACTTCATGGAGGTCTGCCTGGGCCCAAGGGCTCCTCAGATATCCAGTTATGTGAAATTGGATTGTCGGCCAGCAGATAGTTTTTAGATAGAATTTGTTTGGTGACCCATTTCCACCACTGACTGTGAGGTATGCTGGACCCCATCAGTGAAAAGACTGGAATACTAACACTTATGCTATAACAGTAATGCCTGTCAGTGTTCAGCGCTGAAGGAACCCTTGGAGAGGCCTGCCGCTACACATAGTTCTGGAATGATTTGTAAACCTTACTTGTGGTGTATGTAACACTGGGAGTAGGACCCACCTTGTTAGAGGTGCTTGCTAGAAGGCTGTATTGCAGTATCAAGAGAGGACAAGTCTGAGTACCAGTCAACAGCATCAACACAAAGTTTCTGAATATAGCTGCTTAGTAAATATTTGTGAATGGGTTTGTGGAGTGGAAATAACCAGCATTGTGCAGTGGTTTGAGTATTGGACTGTGACATTGGAAACCAGGTTCAAATGCCTACTCAACTATGGAAACCCCACTGGGTGACTTTGGGCAAGTCACAATCTCTCAGCCTGAGAGAAGAGCAAAGGTGAAGCCCTCTAAACAAATTTTGTTAAGAAAACCCTGCCCAAGGTCATTCAAGTGTCTTTACATGCCATGGCCACCAGACTTATACTCTAATGCTCAAATCATTACACCATGCTGGCTTTAGGAAGATATAATTGTATATTAATTGACGTTTCTAAACTTCAAAATCCTTGCTGTGTCAAACTGATCTGGTCCCTCAATCTGTTCATTTTCAACTAGTAATTTTATTTATTTTCAAAAACCTAATTTTAATCAAATTAAACTTTAATTTAATTTAAATGATTTTTTAAAATTAAAATCATTTTCTGAAGGGGGGGGGGGAGAAGGGTTATGTTTGCTAGTTCAGAGCAAACAAAATACTATGATCCCTGAAAAATCCTCTGCTGATCTCTCTGTCAAAATGTGAACATAACTAATCTGATTACCTACTTGACCTTTTTGGTAACATTTATCCTACTCTGTTGTTTCTTCTTCAACCACAGATGTTTTCAATGGTGATTATCTTATATATGAAACACAAGACCTCAGGGCAAGGTACATCATAAGCACTACATGTTTAGGTATTGTATTGGTGATCTTTCAGTGGACTTTGCCCTGATCCAAATTTGGGTTATCTCAATGAAACTACCACTAATTTATTTTGTTATAGTTACTGATTTCTTTAAGAGGAGGAGAATAAAGAAAAGGGTGCGTGTGTGTGTGTGAGAGAGAGAAATGAAAATATGCAATAAAATGTTAAGCATGAGCAAAGGGGTCCAGGTTTGTGATAAACAACGTATCTGTATTGTGATGTATTTATGTATCTTAGTTGATAATAAGTAGGGTATCTGTATTGTAATGTTTGTGTGTCTTGTCCTCACTTTAGCTAGAAATCCATAGGGTGTACTAGGCAGTTGCAGCACCATGGAAAGCTCCAAGAGAGTCACTTCTAGACATGTCTATGGTTTGGCTGAAGCTTTTTGTGCTTCTGGGTCCAGATAGACTCTTCAGGGCTTTGATCCAGTCTTTGGAAATAGAAACATTAAATGGGCAAATGAATGGTTTGGAGCCTAGCAATCCTTTTCTTGTCTGAGGTCCAAAACACACTACAGAAATAATCCAGTTCGAGACTGCTTTAACTGTCCTCAGTGCTAGGGAGTCCTAGAAATTGTAGTTTGTTGTGGCACCACAGCTCTCTGACAGAAGGTTAAATGTCTCACAAAATTACAGTTCCCAGAATTCCCTAACATTTAGCCAAGGTAGTTAAAGCGGTCTCAAACTGTGTTATTTCTGCTGTGTGTTTTGGACCTGAGAAGCACTGCTGACCCATTTATAAAGAGTAGAGTATAAATACAATAGATGATGATGATGATGATGATGATGATGATGATGATGACGACCCACTGGCACAAATAAGTGTAGTTGTCTTCACTTATGCCCCATCTCTGTTCCTTTTATAATATTCAGAGAATATGAAAAGGCAGCTGTCATGAAGTGCTTGATTCCTAACACAGGGCTTTGATAGCAGCAAGTGAACAGAAAAGTAGGCAAGGAGAACCTGTGTCTTTTACCTGAAAGGATGGTCCTTTCAAGTAGATTGAGATACTATCTTTTTCATTCCTCTCTGCCAGCTTTGCAGATTCATAGGTACAGTTGACAGCTGTAATTTTAAAGCAAGGAAGCCAGTGAATTGTCGATCTATTTCATAAGCAGCATCTTCCAGTTTTGTCGTCCCCTAAGTCAAGAGGAGTAACTCAAAGTTATTTCATAAGCAAGTTATAGCTCAGAAAAAGAGCTTATACTTTCCTGCAGAGGGTCCCAGATTACAGAATCATAGAATATTTCTGTTAAGGTTCAGTCAGTCTAATTGGACATGTTGGGGCTTCTGAATGTATTTGCACAGGATCAGCCTATTAGTTTCTCTGGGCATACAAGCAGTGGCCCTTCCTTCACAGTTTGGGCTTAGTCTTTTTCATATATGTGCACAGCACATTTTCTCACTGTAAAAGCACTTTTAAAGCACTTCCTTATTTTGGCCATGTCAACGTTTTGACACAGAAATGTCTCTGTGAGGCGAGATTAAGTCAAGGATTAGAAAAGCTAGGCTTTAGCTGGACATAGTTGCTTTTATCAGTTACGTCTTCATCTGGAATTTTAAACCAAAATAATTACTAAGTAATAATTACTACAATGTCAAAGGTACTCATAGCATCCTGTTAATTATTGTGCTATCAACAGCTGTACTAAGATGATGAAGTTATAAACAAAGATATAAGGGAGACAGAAAACAGAAAAATAATTGCCTGTGACTGGGATGCTCTTGTTTAACTGTAGCGTAAGGTGAACAAGATGGTATACAGAACAATGCTCCTGGTACTTTCATAGGAACATTTTGCAGCCTGAGTCAATTTGATTCCTGCTGCTTTGTAAGAGAATAAGAATTGCTTGCATAGAGCTCATGTGATGTTGTACTATTATAGACTTGGAATTGACTTGGGAACAGTTGCATCCATTGACTGACAGCTTAAATGGTTCCCTAGTGCTTATCTCATCATGCTGCCTGGGTCAGCGTTCTAAAATCCGTTAAGTATATAGTGGTGGTCTACTTCATTTGTAAAAAATATACTTCTGTTATCTTCTAGTTTATATTGTAAAGAACAAAGCTTCTGATTAAACAGCATATATCTAATTAAACAGAAGGAACTATGCCATCTCCCACACAGATCTTTAGATGAATGCTGTAGTCCTTTTTGTATGTCATAGGTCTGCTGCTCTGTCTCTAGTTTGAATTTCTATATATCTGTCTTGCAAACAAATATCATTTTCTTCTAACAAAGAAATTTAGATGGTGTTATATCAAAACCCAATAAATATGTGATGTCTGCTAAACATGAGCATTCATGATGATTATTTGCTTTGCTTTTCTATATTTTCATCAAAACCACAGGATATAGCAAGGGATGTAGGACTGCATAAGACTCTGTTGTACTCTGGAGGGTTATATCCCCATACCCTCATGCACCCCTCAAATATTGGGAAAAGGACCAAAAAAATCCTCCCCCCTTCCCATGAATGAAAAAACTCACAAGCTGAAGAAATTAGTATTAGCCACTTTGCTGCATTTTCAGCCATCTCTCAACTTTTAAGAACTCTTTAGGTCAGGGGTAGGCAACCTTTTTTGAGCTGGGGGCCGGGTTACTGGCCCTCAGACAATTGGGGGGGCGGAAGCGCCAAAAATAAATAAATAAATAAATATTAAAAAAATTAAAAAATTAAAAAAATATAAAAAATGCATGCACACTCTCTCAGCCCCAGAAAAGCCATGGCAAAACCCTTGTGGAGATTTTGCCAAGAAGACCTCAAGAACAAGTAATAACAACAGTAATCAATATCATCATGGTGGACAGCGGGAGCGGGGAGCGGCAGGACCGGCCTGGGGCTGGTTCAAAGGCCTTGGGGGGCCTCATCCGGCCCTTGGGCCTTAGGTTGCCTACCCCTGCTTTAGGTCTTTCATTTCAGAGAATATCAAATTTCCTGATTCTGTCACTTCCTGATTTGAAGAAAGGGTGGTATAGGCCAAAATATTGTTTGTTTATTTAATATGCTGCCTTTCTCCCAGTGTGGGATGCAAGCTGGCTAACAGCATAGTACAAAATGGAGTGCAACTAAGATCAATCATAATAGCAAAAAGCAATTAAATACATTCTCAAGTTAAAGCAGACAACAAAGACCAAAAACCTGAGTACATGGGGGGCCGGAATGAAAACAGCTTTGGAGGGTGATATGCTGTTTTCAGGCTGCATTTTGCCTATTTGTTTTGTTTAGCATTGTTACCATTACAAGTAAAACAGCTACTTTTTTAAAATTCCAGGAGATTATTACAATCTGTCATGCTTTCCTATTAGGTAGAATAGGAGTCATTGCTCATGTTTATTGTTATTTAGTTCAGCCACTAAAGTGGCCAAAATTTAGCCAGTCCCAGGAAATATTTTCAAGTCTGAAAAAAGCTCTTATTTTCCTGTGATGAACAAAAGGCTTATTGCAAATCCAAGCGAACAAAAGTGTTTCAAATATTCATTGTTTATTGTATGTTCATTGTATGTAATTGGGCTGCTTTTCTACCGCAGTGTTTTTTACTAGTATTAATGCTGTTGCTCTTAACATTATCTATATTTATTGTTGGGAGCACTTTTCCATGTTCATTGCAAAGGTTCAGTACAAAAGCCATACAGTGTTAAGTACAGTGGGCCCTTGTTATTTGCTTAGGTTTGGTTTTAGGACACTCCCCCCCATGGATATCAACATCAATGCTCAAGTCCCATTAAATGCAATGGCATAGTAAAATGATGTCCCATATAGAAAAAGGCAAAATCAAGGTTTGCTTTTTGGAATTTATATGTTTTTAAAAATATTTTCAAGCTGTGGATAGTTGAGTCCGTGGATAAAGAATCCGTGGATATAAAAAGTTGACTGTATAAAACAAATTATGAAGCACCTTAAACTTAAATAATGTTAAAAGTAGTATCATTTTTTATGAAAAAACTTTTAAAATGAATTTTATTTCAAAGATATGCCACATCATAGAAATGTGAAACTGATAAGAGTTGATCAAAAAGAAGAAACAGGAGCAAATACTATAAACTATTTCGGTTAAAAGCTAGAGAGATCAAGTATGTTTTTCAAGAGACAATAGATGTTACAGCCGGCTTTGTGTAATTCTACAGTGTAGGGACCATCACTGAGAAATCCTTTTGTCTAGTGCTTGACAGCCTTGCTTATTCAAATAATGTTAGCAAGTATGCTGAAGATGATTGTAGAGCATGTGCAATAATGGGTGAAGGTGGCCCTTAAAATTAACTAAGCCTAAACTGTCCACAGCTTTGAAGGTCAACACCAGCACTTACAATGTGTCCAGAAATACAATAGTAACCAGTGCAGCTGGCACAAAATTGATTAGAATCCAACTTTCTAGCCTCTAGAAGTCCATGAACAGCTGTATTCTTCGCCAGATTGAAGTTCCACACCGGTTTTCAAAGCAAAGCTGCATACATACATTTATGTTTTTAGTGGCCCTCATATGCTGGAGAAGCAGTTGGCTTCCCATCTCATCTGCCTTGAAAGAAAGTATGAGCTGAGTTTACACACACACACACATCCATCCTTGATCATGCAAAGGCCCTGCTCATGTAATTTTTCTGTTTCATAACATGTGAGGAAACAGTTATGCACACGAGGCAATTATGCAAACCCTATAGGTGGCTGCCAATAGAGAAACCTCAACCAGTGTGTTGTTTGGGCTGTTAGGTGGGACAGGAGGGTAACCATATCTCTTCTGCTGCCCAAAGGGCACAGTAAATACCATATGACCTGAGGCAGAATTTTTTTTAGCTTCATCTGTTTTCAAAAGTGTAGAATCCTATTTATTAATTCTTCCAGCTGTTTTAAGAAGCTACACTTCATTCTATATAGCATTCAGTTTTTTGTTAATATACAGTGTCTCATGTTGTATTTTTAAAAATCACATAAATAATGCTTCAATGTTATTTATCACCTATGGAAGACAAAAAAGGAGCCTTTGTAATCTTATAGGAGCCTGAGATTTTAACACATTTGCAAACCGCAGACATGAAATGAAATAGTTTAAAAATGTAGGGAATGAGAAAGTTCTAATTTTATACATAATATTTCAAATAATTTGAAAATAAGTGTACTGTGTGTCAAAAACCTTCCTCTTATCCTGAGCCTGTTTTCCTTGCACAGGTAGCTAATAATTTCACAGAAGCTTGTTTACAAAATGTGATCATTTCCATAATTCATGTAAAGTGTCAATAAGATAAGCACCTTATTTCTTCTCATAATGTGGAAATCATACAATTTCAGCAATGCATTTGAAAAGGATGGCCATCTGTCAGGAATGCTTTGATTATGTATTCCTTCATGAGAAGCATTGGACTGGATGGTCTTTCTGGTGTCTTCCAATTCTGTGATTCTATGGGATTATTGAGGTTTTCCTGAAAATGTTTACCAGTCTTCAGCTGGCAGAAATGCCAATATGTAGCCAAGTAAACATGTCCCAGTTTGGAAAAAAACACTGCTGTAAGGAAGCACCTAAGGATTGCAACCTTAGTAATATTCAAATTGTTTTGCTGAAATATTATATCAAATGTATTTCAGAAAATGGAGGAAAAATTCCTGAAACAAAACCTCTCAAGCAAATACCTCTACTTAAGAGCTTTGTAAGATACTAGAAGATTTATGTGATCCATATACCTTTTGATGAAAGCATTGCTTTTTCAGAATAAGGTCAAGATGAGTCCCTGATCAGTATCTGAGAGGGAGGAGGAGATGCTATTTTCAAACTTTTTTTTAGAACTCAATTGTTTTTTTGAGAGAACAATATCTGAAGAGTATCGATCGTCTGTGTCCAGTAGTTAGTCAAAGGCTATCTCCTTTGACTAACCCTTTAGAGTGGTGTCATCCTCCCTCATGTGATAGATTGTTACAATCTCAGCCAGTGTAATTACACACTAACCAAGTGGGTCATTTATTTCTTTACCTTCACCATTTACCAAAAGTCTCCTTTATCTTTGGAAGCCAGCTCTTCTCTGTGTAGTAAAAGCAAAATAATAGCACATAAAGCATTAGATTCTTGAACTAAGTGCTTCAGAAATAACTAGAAGAATTTGGGTAAACCTGTTATACTTTGCTTTTCTACTAATCATCTAATAAAGTTTTACTCTGTTCTTCCTGGTCACAGAAATGTAATCAAGTAAACCTGGATTCAAATGTCAATAAATACTAATTTTAAAAGGTAATTTTGAAATATGTGTGTGTGTGAGTGTGTGTGGTTTTGTTTTAATCTAAGAACCATCCTGAATACCACAGCTGCTGTGGCTCTGATCTAAAGTTCAGCTGAGCTCCGGTGTAACCAGAAACTTGCCATTTTCAATATTATTGAATCTTTGTACCTCTGCACATACAGGTATCTCCCTGACATTCTGGTAGGTAGGGATGCCTCCAGTTTTCAGCACTGCAGCTTTTATGCATTAGCTCTGGAATAAGATGTTTTCTGAACAAGACTGTTTTCTCGTACTTTTGCTTTTGTATGATGCACACAATATAAGATACAGTAGGAAAAAAGTGGACATTTGTGATACAGTACTTATTCCTGGAAAACCTTCATGAAACAGAGCTTTTGTGCCTTTCCCAAAAGATTGATGACATGTTGGCATAAAAATTCCTGCCAAAAAGGAACAATTTGTCTTGTCTGTCTTAGTAATAATCAAACTTTCCAAAGTTAACATTTTTGTCAGAACAGATAAACCTTTACCTTATGTTTTATAAGTATTTAAAACCATTCTAAATAGTTTAATATGATTGTCTAATGGCTTTTTTACTTTTTACTATATATTGTTTTAACTTTATTTCTTTTTAATCTTACTGTGTAAGCTGTCTTAGCTCTCATAAACTGTCTTAGCTCTCTTGGAAAGAAGGCACGATATAAAGTAAATGAAGAACTAAATAAGCTCCAGTCAGAATTAATGTTTCACAAGGTGTAATGTGCTGGTTGGTTCTCTTTTTAAAGACGTGTCTTATCCAAATTTTCAAAATGACTTATTGACAAAGACTACTGCCTTTGTAAGTCATGGTGCTCATGCTGCGGAGCCTTATCTGTTTCAGTCCCTTCACCTCCATTTTCCTCTTGCAGAGCCATAGGGAGGAGCTTGGAAATTTTCACTTCAGTGTTAGATAAACTCAGTACGTATAGCATGATCACCTGATGAACTGTAATCAAATGTCATGCTAAGCTGGGTCAAATCTTAACTAAAGACAAAGCTTCTGATCTCACTACTGCCCCAGAGCTCATTGTTGTAATGCTAAATGATAACAACAACAATAATAATAAAATTTATTTCTACCCCGCCCTTCTGACGAGCAATCAGGGCGGCTTGCAACATTAAAATTCATACAATGCAATACAGATTACATGAAAGTAATCTAAAAACCCCAAGAACCACCCACCCCTTAAAAAGTTATTCAATCAGATTATATATTAAAACATATTAAGTGCTGCATGCAAACACAGCTAATATGGATTCACAGTCAGATAACACGAGAACTATACTTTATTTATTTTGTGTTAATGAAAACATTATAATTCTTTCCTTCTAATGATCATCTGCTGCTGAATTTCTACTCCACAACTCTTTTTATGTTTCATGTTTAGTCTTTGCACATAGTTCAACCCACATTGTTTGAAGGAATAATTAACATAAATTTTAGAGAAGCAATAGAAAAAGAGACTTTGCCTTAATAATTTTCAGATGATTCATTTGTCACCATCCTTTGTTTATTCATATATATATTTAGCAAAATCTATAAACACTTCACTTGTGTAACATTTTCTTTCTGTTGTCCTTCTTTCTACTAATTCATATCGCCTTAATTGTGCTACAGTGCTGAATGTGATGCTGTATAGTGTAATGCCATGATTTGTTTTAATGTCTGGAACTGGAACCTGTTCATAGATATATGAAGCACAATCCTGAGCACTTAGGGGGGGTTGCAGACTGCCAGAAATAGTGCAAATTGAGTCCACTTTAAGGGTTAGGGTTAGGGTTAGGGTTAGGGAATCATGGGAACTGTAGTTTATTGTGGCATCAGAGCTCTCTGACAGAGAAGGCTCAATGTCTCAGAAAAAACAACAACAATTCCCATGATTCCCTAGCAAGTCTGCAAAGGCTCTTAGAAAACAAAGACAAAATAGTGCAAAGCAAGATTTGCTACCATATGGTTAGCACTCAAACTATATTATATGCTCTTAACTGTGGTAACTACAAGCCATGATTTCCTGCCATCTCTACAGCCAGCTATTCTGTGGATATTTCAGTCTGTTACTGTATTTGGTTCATTTAGCCATGTGTATGTGACAGAATCCAGTTTATCCTGATAAAATGAAGTTTATCCTGATAAAATTTTGCAGTTTAAAAAAGCTTCCTTACAGAATTACTAAAACAAGCATGTATGCTTAATGTCTATGGTCACTGCAGCATCCCTTAAAACACACACATTGTGCAGATGGTTTTAAAATGCTGTCTCTTGCTAAGAGAAATAGAACAGATATTTGAAGAACTAGCTGACAGTTTGTAATTTTAAAGAAAATCATTTGGATCCTGACAAATCTCCCCCTCCAAGATTTTATCTAGAAACTGTTAAAAATTATATCTGGTAGAGGAAGGTGCTGGGATCTGGCTAAGGGAGTGATGGCGAAATGAGGGCATGGTGCCCAAGAAAAATTATCATACTCCCCAATGAAATTATCTTTCAGTGCCCAGAGACTGGGAAGAATGAGACATTAAAGATGGATCACATTTAGAACTCTTATATTTGCTGTGTTTGCATTCCCTTGGTACCATTGCATGCTCCTTTTCTTTGGATGCCTAAACTGTATTGCTATATGCTCAACTGAAATTTTAAATTATTACAATGCAAGAAATTTGGGGACTAAATGAATGTCATTTGAGAGGGCAAAATTCTTACTTGCCTTCATTCTCCCTTCTCTGCCATAGCTACATATCTGGACAGGTGTTAAACTCTTGCAAGTTCTCCTACAGTCTTGGGATTTTGTATTTACTTCCCTATCTTTCTTAATTGCATTGAGAATAAGACAGAAAGGAAGAAGCTCAGCATGGTTAGGAACCTGTTAGATATGGTCAGATATGATAGGGCTACCTTTCCCACCACCTTTAACTTAATGTCTGATCTTGTAGCAAGAAATCTTTCTCGTGAATTTGGTTCAAAACCTTATAATTTCTAAAAAAACCCACAACCTCCGAACAAAATCTTAACTCATCCAAAGAGAGAAGAATCTTGTAGGAGAGGAGGTTACATTACAAAGTTTAAGTTTCTGTGTCCATATTGTGAATATATATTTATATACATGTGCACACACATATATGTTTGTGCGTGTGTTTGTTTATATGTATGCATATAAACATTTCAGCTTTTATGACTGACATTTCTAGAATTCTTGTGTTGTGGTTGTGAAAATAACCTTCTTTAAGGGCATGCCGGAAATCTGACTTCCTATAAGGAACATAATATTAACCAGCATGTGGCATTCTTGAGTTCAATTGCAGGCAATATTGCTTGCAATATTTTTCTTAAATTTATTGAGTTTATAGCAAAAATACACATTAAGTTTGCTCATTACAGTGCAATAATTAGCAGATAATTTTCTACATATCAATGCATTTTTGTTATAACATTTAAGGGGACTTTAATTGCAAGTAATCAGGATTGCATGTTAATAGGCTGCAGATAATTAGGAAACCATTTACATTTCTCTTCCCACAAATTTTCTTAGCATTCAGACTTCACTTAATTCATAACTTTTTCTCTTGAGGATTGAGTAATCCCATTTAGTCACAGTAATAATAGACATGGTATTCTTTTACTTTAGCATTCCTTCCACTCTTAATGATTTTTGGAAGGATTATAGCTTTGATTAGTCAGATTTATTGGTGTTAGATGTACAGTATTTTTCTTTTGACTTCTAATAAGCACTAGTAAACTGTCACAGGAAGATGCAGTAGCTGTACTGACTGTAAATTTGCATTATTCAGTTGTAATGAAGATATGCTTTTCTCTTTATTAGGCCTTTGTTGGAAATCTGAGAAAATGTTTTAGCTAAGTGGTGTCTTGTGGAACAATACCACTTCATACAAAGCCATAGAATACACCATATTACATTACTTGTCAGAAATTCTTTATTTTAGTAAAGGGAAACATATTTGTGGTAAATAAAAGCCTAAGTTCTCTAGTTGTTAATCAAAACCAGAGAGGTTATTAAATGATATAGGGCATTCTTAAGTAAATGGGACATAAGTGCTGATTTTCATATAGTTTAATTAAAAATCCTGTTTACAGCTTGACTCAGTTTGCAGAATCATGCAGACAGTTTTAGTTAAACTTGATAGTGGAGCAAAATATGTCTTATTCAGAGAACCAAATGTACTGCAATAGTTTACTATACACTTTACTCTAAAAAATGTAATAGAGTGGGGCAAAGGCCAGAGGCAGCAACAACAGTAGCAGCTAAACTACATTATATTGAAAGAGCCGGAAACCACCTCTTGATTAGTTTTATGAAATGTGTCTCAAGAAATGATGGTAAAGTGATCCTGCAGACAGAGATAAAGTGGAGATTGATCACTGCTGAAAATATCTACCTTATAGTTCACCATATGCAGTTGGGGCAACGAAATCGGAGAAGGAAAACCTAGCATGAGGAGCACTTAAAGCAGTAAAAATATATGAGGATAACTGTCAAATGACATACAGAGGTCTAAATGTGAACACCTATAAACTAGATTTGCTTCAGGTGACTTCTGATGGCAGAGGATGCACTTTATGCATTTTAAAATAAATTCCTTTGTAACAGCAAAGGAATTTCTGTTGAAAATTCTCAAACAGAAATACAGAGAGCATATATTTAAATACTAAATAACAGTTTTATTAAATTCTGAGATCTCCCCAAGTCAACCTCCCCCCACCCCCCGAAGAGGTAGAAGAGAAATCTATTTTGGAAACTATTTGTATGTGAGAATAATCTTGTTGTTACATCTACTACAAGAAAGACAGCTGTACAAGTGAAGCAACTTTTGTGCTAGAATGTAAAGTGAAATGGTTCTGTGCACTTAGTTTTCTCTTCCAAATTATCCAGAAAGAATCCTACACATGAGTACCATCCAGGCACATAATCACAAACTACTTGAATATTTCAGAAAAGAGTACTCACCACTCTTTTTCATCAGGGACTGGTACACATGAACTGTGTCCACATAGAGGTCAATTTCAATGGTTCTGTTTGGTGACTCTCCTTTTTGCAAACTTCTTGCAGTGGACATTGGGAAGTTTTTCTCGCTACCATGAATTTTAGTTTACAAAAAATGGATGAGTTCCAAAAAGATTAGACAAATTAATTGAGATAGATGTGTTCAAGATTTAGAAATGGATTTTGGTGTAAGTGCTCTATGCACATTGATTACTTGGGTCCAAAACATATTGCAGAAATAATCCAGTTCGAGACTGCTTTAACTGCCCTGGCTCAGTGTTAGGGAATCCTGGGAATTGTAGTTTATTGTAGCACCAGAGCTCTCTGACAGAGAAGGATAAATGTCTCACAAAACTACAGTTCCCAGCATTCCCTAGCATTGAACCAGGACAGTTTAAGCAGTCTCAAACTGGATTATTTCAGCAGTGTGTTTTGGACCCTAGTTAACAGCTTCAACTTGTGAGTACTGATGACGTGGACAAGCTCCTTGGGAGAGTGAGGAAGATGACCTGCCCCCTTGATCCATGTCCATCTTGGCTGGCCATCCAGGGGGGTGACGCATTGAGAGTATTTCTTAGAAATATTATCAATGCGTCCTTTAGGGAAAGCTTCTTTCCCCCTTGTTTAAAGGAAGTGGTGGTGAAACCGCTCCTGAAAAAAACCTTCCCTGGATCCCCCGGACAGGAACAAGTATAGGCCAGTTTCCTTGCTGCCTTTTTTAATCAAGGTGATCGAGAGGGCGATTGCCTCCCAACTCCAAACTGATATGCCAGCTGCGCCCTTTCCTGGAAATTAGGGATCTTGAGACTGTGGTACATGCTCTGGTAACCTCTTATCTTGATTTCTGTAACACGCTCTACATGGGGCCACCCTTGTGCTTAACCTGGAAACTTCAACTAGTTCAGAACGTGGCAGTCAGGTTGGTTACTGGTATCTCTAAGAGAGAGCACATAACACCTGTGCTTAAATCTCTCCACTTGGCTGCCTGTTAGTTTCCGGGCACAGTACAAGGTGTTGGTTATGACCTTTAAAGCCCTATGTGGCTTGGGTCCAACTTATCTCCGGGATCGTCTCCTTCCATATGATCCTCCCTGCGCACTTCGGTCCTCTGGGAGGAATCTGCTACCAGCCTATGAAAACTAGGCTGTTAGCGACCTCCCAGAGGGCCTTCTCTGCTGTCGCTCCCAGATTATGGAATGGCCTGCCGGATGAGATCCGTCTTATTACCACTCTAGACAGCTTCAAAAAAGCTGTCAAGACAGATCTCTTCCGGCAGGCCTTCCTCGACTAGCTTTCCCGGCCCTAGGATTCGGCCACCAGCTCCCGGAGCTGCCATTGAACCACTTAACCCGCTGTGTTATTCCTCTTTGTATGACTTGGTTTTATTATATCTTGTGTTTTAAAAATTAACTAGTTTAATATTTTTTAAGGGGAGGGTGGGTTAAGAAATTGTTGTATTATAGATGTTTTTTAATGTGTAAGCCACCCCAATTGCGCTGCAGAGGGGCGGGATAAAAATAAATTTCATTATTATTTATTATTATTATTAACATAACAGCTTGTTAAATCTCATTTCTATGAAGTTAGTAGATAACCAAACTCACTGTTGTTTTAATCCACAACTGATATCCTATTAAAAATGCTCAGACAACTGTTTTTTCCCCTTTGTGTGAGTGGGGAAAAAAATATCAGGAACCTCTCTATCTTTAGAAGCTATGGTATTAGTTTCTACAATATTCAGGACCTACTGAAAGAATAATTACAATTAGAATTGTGTGGTGATCTGGATGTTATGTTTTGCTGACCAATGAAGTTGTATCTGTTTAAAAGAAAAAAGCAAAATACCAGCGGCTATGCTTAGTATAAAATTTTTGTTTGGCACTGATTAGGAGAAAAGTAACTGAGACATATGATATATCTGTGTTGGTGGCTGTTAGTTGCCCTCTTGTCCCTTTTACATCTACTCTACCTTTCCCTAGTTACAGTATTGTAGTCTGCTGCATGTTGAGCAGATGTTTCTCCTTTGCTTCTTTATCTTTAAGTGCCCTTTTATACAGAAATCAGATTGTGCTGGTACTGTCATTTTTATCTGAGGAGAGGAAATCCCACCTGAATGAGACTGGTTTTCTTTTCAGGCAACTACACAGTGATGTTCAGGGGCATGTACGTCTTCCTCTTGCTTCTGTTGCAGCTCATTGCAAAGGCTGTCATTCTGGCATGTTTCTCCACTAATCCTCCTTTCAATTTTTGACTGTGATTGTTAATCCCATTGGGTCTCCCTTGAACTCTCTTGTGTTATTTTTAAGTCTGTAGCCTCCCTGCTCCCTGAAAACTTTGTAAACACATTTCATATGACTTCCTTTGCATTTCTTTGTAGTCGCTTTGCTTCTGTAGCTGGGAGAGAGAATTCTGAGTCCGTTATTCTTTTCTACTTCCTGCATTTACATTTTTCTTTATTACTTTTGCAGTGGTAAGGAAGTTGCTAGGAAACCAAGCACTGACCATGACCTGGTACTTGCCAATGTAGGAAAGTGTTAACTTGGTGGCTGTATACAAAGAAGCTATTCCTGCAAAAACAACAACAACAACAGCAACAACAAAACCCACAGATAACTACAGTGCAAACTATTTTTGGCTAATTATTATTTAACTTATATCTTATTTTTCTAAATGAATCACTTTTTAACATAGGAGAAAACACAATAAAGTTACAAATGTATCCGTGGGTGTGGGTGGGTGTTTGTGTATGCGTGTAAAATACTTGTATCTTCCCTGTGTTTTTCCCCCATTGTCCCCTGCCTGTCTCTCCTATTTGTCTGCTAGTGGTACCTTGTGTAATGTCTGTGAAGATGAAAGTCTTCCCATCCCCCTGTTGACCTTGGCTGTTACTTTCACGGCATAACCCTCTGGGTGTACTTATCTTGAGACTTATGGTTGTACTGAGAACACGTACATACACACAAACCCACTATTACTTTTTGGATTTACAGTACCTTTACAAGCGAGAACACGATATCAATAACACTTAATGGATGCTTTCCTTCCACTAAAGTCTTTAGAAATGAATCTAGAAGGTTATTTTCTTTCTCTAGTGAAAGTGGCTTGATGGAAACCAGTTGGTAGATAGTTACTTACTTTGACATTTGTTCAAATTTTTGTGAACTCCTTTCTAAAAATGTCTTAAGCTTTTCCCCCATTTAATCTCAACTTCACCCCCACCTGCTTATTTATTGTCTTCTTCCTTTCTTTGATACCCTACAAAAAGCATACTGCTTTCACTTGTCCAAGGCATTTTGGTCTGATGTTTCTTAAAAAGGAGTGTCAATATCAAAATGGTAAATAATTTTTGAAATGCAAGTATCAGAGCTATTATGATATGACATGATAGATAACAGTTCTAAAAGAAACAAAAGCATGTTCTACTAGGCACATGCAACTTTACATATGATTGAAGGTACCTTTCTGGATCTGAGCCACAGAGTTGTGCTCTCCTTCCATTTTATGACACATTTTATGCAAAAGGTGCATGACACTGAAGATGCAGCATCAGTATCTGTTTGACAAGGGTTCTCTCTGTCCCCCCACTTCTTCCTTTCTCTCTCATACTCAAGAGTATCGTATTACATAATTTTAATGATTCAATTATTTTTTTATTTAGAGTATTTATATCCTCATCTCCAGCCACCAAGGCTCTCAGAGTGGCTTACAGATTGTTGTACATAATGTAACTATATATTGCATATTTTTATGATTAATACAGTTTAATCATAAAAATATGCAATGCACAGTTACATTATATAGAATAGTGTACAACTGAATCATTAAAAAGTAGGCCCCTCTCATCCATGGGGGTTCAGTTCTGGGAGCCCCATATTATTCAATGGATGGCAATGTGCATGCGTCTGTGTCAGTGAGTCCACATGCATACACTGCTATTGAATAATATAAGCCCGTGACGATATGCAGTTGGTCAGATCTGTTGATTGTTAGCCTGCTGATATGATTGTGTCAGTTGCTAGTTTTGTAAGTTAAAAGTGAAACTAGTATTGTAGGTTAAATAGTACTGACTGAAAGTATTCTGCACAGTAAGAGTTTGATTTATAAGTAAACTGTGAGTTGTATTAGATGACAAGTGTGCCATTTATTTTTTGTGCTTCCTCCAGTATCACTAGTTGTTCACACAATGGAGAAACACTCCAATAGTGCCTACACTAACATCAAATTTTGCAGAAGATTTAGAGTGTTTATTAATCGAAAATATCTTATACTGCCTTCATCAAAATTTATTCAGGAACTGTACATAACAGTCTTAAGTTTTTTTAACACCACAATTTATTAATATGATGCACATGTTGAATTTAATTACAGCAAGAAAGCATTGGAAGATAATTTTACGTATGATCACTGCAGCAAGACTTCTCTTTGCACAGAAATGAAAATTAAAGCAAGTACCTATGATCAAAGAATGAATGATCAAATTAATGGATATGAGAGAACTACACAAACTGTCACAAAACGTCAGAGGAAATATGCCAGCAGATTTAGAAGAAGATTGGAATGTAGTTGTTAAATATTGGAAAAAGAAATGGAAAACATGATGACTCTAATCAGAATGGATGAAGACTGAAGGTGGAAAAACTATACAATAATCAGAAGTGTACTGACTGAAACTAGAATAGACCATATATTTGATTTTTTTTAAATGTACAAAGTAAAAGGAATGATAAAGAAATGAAGAATATAAAATAGATGAAGATTTAGGCAGGGCAGAGAGACTAAGAAAATCAAAAGAAATATAAAAAACATAATTTGCTTAAACCATTTAAAATGTAAAAAGAGACTACCAATAGAAGAGGGAGATAAAATATCCAAAATAGCATTTTTAAATGTCTGGGTTGGATAAAGAGGGTTTCATCTGGTGCCTAAAAGATAATTTAGCCAGTTGGGCTTTCTTTGAGTATTGAATTAGGACTCTGGAATAATAGGGTTGTAATCTTTGTTCAACCCTGGAAGCTGACTAGGTGACCTTGGGTAAGTCACATCTTGTTAGAAAAAAATCAGTAGCATCCCCCCCCCCCCAACAAATCATGCAAAAAACCCGATCCTGTGATATTTTCACCATATGTCAAAAATGACTTAAATGCATGCAATGGCAACAAATCAGTTAATTAGAGATCTAGGATGGTGTTATACTTTGAACATGCTGTTTCCTGGCACACTGCATTTATTACAGTGGGTCCTTGGTATCTGGTGGGGTTTGGTTCCAGGACCCCTTGTGGACACTAAAATCGGTGGATGTTCAAGTACCATTTAATACAATGGCATAGTAAAATGGCATGTCTTATGAAAAATGGCAAAAGCAAGGTTTGCTTTTTGGAATTGGTATATTTTTAAAATATTTTAAAGCCATGGATGCTTGAATCTGTGGATAAAAAACCGTGGATAAGGAGGGCTGGCTGTATAACAATAGTTAGCACCTCAGCCTTATGAGGTCACTATTGGCCAGTTTATCACAACTAATTTTTGGTTCCTAGCCAGCGTCACATTACCTTCCAATAATTCCCTGTATCATTCATATGGTTATCTCTTAACCTTGGATTGAGGCACCATCTTTCTTTCTGATGTTGTCCCTCCCCCCTAATGACCATTGTTAAAACTGAACTTGTCAACTTATCACCATACCCACAAGTTTTGCATTTATTTTGCTATTTGCATATACATCCAAATCATTCATAGCTGTAAAGGTCTGTTCCTGTGCACATCACTCCATGCATCTGATGAAGTAAACTTAAGGGCCAATGCAGACCGGTAGTTTAGGCTGGCCTGGGGGTGGAGTTGGGGAGGGGCAACAGCACACCAGCTGCCCCGACTCTGCCTTGACGCTGTGCACCCATCTGTATGGTGCATGGTGTCAGGGTGCCCTCTTGGCGCAGTGTGCGCACATGCTGCACCAAAAGGGCACAAAAGAGCCATGGTGGCAGCTGTAAGGGTGGCCTTTTGCCACCCCCAAAAGGAGCAGCATTTTGTGTAGTCGCTGCAGCCCTAATCTACCGCTCCCATGGGCGGCCCAGAGTCACCCCTTCTTGGCCACCTGCATCGGCTCTTAAGTCTACAAAAGCTCGTGCTACCAATTTCTTTCTCAAAGGTGCTACAAGATCCCTTTGCATGCTCCATCACTATGTGATTGAACCAATTTGAGAGAGCCAGTCTATAAAAATGAATAATGATGATGCCACCCATGTGGCAAATGTAACATTCACTTGTTAAGCTATAACATGAACTAATGCCATCTTAGCTAGGCATTTTTAGAATGCTTTTCCTTGATGTGATAAATTATTTAGTCTTTCATTTTCACTTGCCACTTGCTAGACTGGTATTTCAGTTGATTGGGGGATATTTGCTACAATTGGGACTGCAGTGATTTTCACAGTTTCCTTCCTGTGCTTTCACCCTTTTAATCATGATGTTAAGCATCCTGAAAGAGAGATGAGAATGTATTAATTTTGATATAAGCTACACAGTTCTACAGTTGCATGAAAAGTATTAATTTCTATATGACAAAAAGGACATAATATGTTGTTTATATGAAAAACAGCTTTACTGGAATAGACAACCAATGTTAGAAATTGTTAACTGCCATCAACTTGAGTTCAACTTACAGCAACTCCATGAATGAGAGACCTCCAAGTCATCCTATTATCAACAACCCTACTCAAGTCTTGCAGACTCAAGGCCATGGCTTCCTTGATTGAGTCTGTCCATCAATAATGTGGTCTTCCTCTATCCAGTTTCCTTCTACCTTACCAAGCATTATTGTCTTTTCTAGTGATTCACATCTTCTCATGATATGGCCAAAGTACGAAAGTCTCCATTTAGTCATCTTGGCTTCTAGGGAGAGTTCAGGCTTGATTTGCTCTAGGACCCATTTATGAGTCTTTTTAGCAGTCCATGGTCTCCACAGAATTCTTTTCCAGCACTTCAAATGAGTTGATTTTTTTTTCCTGGCAGCTTGCTTCAGTGTCCAGCCATCACAACCATACATAGAAATGGGAATTGCAATGGCATGGATATGTTTTCTCAATGTTCAACTGTAAACCTGCCTTTGTGCTTTCTTCCTTGACCTTCTTCATTAATAATTCCATGTTCTTGCTATTTTCTACTGGTAGTATGGCGTACTCTGCATCTCTTAAATTGCTGGTGTTTTCTTCCATTTTTCACACCTTCATCTGAATCAAGTCATGCTTTGTGACTGATATTTTCAGCATACAAGTTAAACAAAATGTTGATAAAATACAGCCTTGCCTGACCCCCTTACTAATTAGAAATCTTTCTGTTTCTCCATATTCTGCCCTGACAATAACCTGATTACAGGTTAAAAACAGGGATGATCAAATCTTGTGCTGCACCCGTTTCTTTAATAGTGATCCATAGTGTTTCATGATCTATGCAGTCAAAAGCTTTGCTATAATCTATAAAACACAGACTGATTTTCTTTTGAAATTCTTTGGTGTGTTCCATTATCCAACATATGTTTGCAATATGATCTCTAGTGTATTTCCTTTACTGAACCCAACTTGGACATCTGGCATTTCTCACTCCATATATATGGTAAAGGTCTCTGTTTTAAAGTTTTGAGCATCACTTTCCTTGCATGGGATATTAATGTAATGGTTCTATGGTTACTGCAATCCTTTGTGTACCCTGTCTTGGGAACTGGAACATATATTGAGGATTTCAAACCTGTGGGCCATTGTTCTGTTTTCCACATTTATTGACAAATTTCAGTTATAACCAGAGTAGATTCTGTCTATGTAGCCTGAAGGAGCTCTATTGCTATGCTATCTGTTCCAGATGAATTATTTCTCCCAAATGGTTCTTCCTGGAATGAATCTGTCACTCTTTCATCTCTTTTATATAGTTCTTCTGTGTATTGTTTCCATGTCTTTTTATTTCTGCTTGGTCATGCAATATGTTCCCCTACTGGTCATATAGCATTCCACTTATAAATTTCTCCTTTATATCTTGGATCTTGTGGAAAAGGTCTCTTGTTCTTCCTTTTTAGATGGGCACCTTCTGTTTCTCTCCATTGATTATAACAGTAGTTCGTATTGTTCCTGCATACATATTGTTGAACAGTTGCATTCAGGATTCTTTTTTTAATTTTTTTACATTTATTTATTTATGTAAAACAATACAATAAAAAACATAATTTACAAGACATTAAACGTATAACACATATTTACAAACACTGAAACATTACACACTTACCAATTAAAAGCATTACAAACAAAAATTCCTGTATAACACCCTATCACCAATTCATATATATATCCTTTACTGTTCTGCTTATCAGCTTTTAATTTAATCTTTACATCAGTCTACCCGATTTATAACTACATACATGTCTTCATATATTATAAATTCTAATGTATATTAAGTAATCTTCAACCTTCTTCTTTGTTCTTCTCCATGTGCCACTTCATAGTTACTGCATCTTGTATATTATAATATATAATATTGTATATTATAATATATATTAAGTAGTCTTCAACCTTCTTCTTTATTTTTCTACATTTTTTCCATTTTTTTCTACAATCAGGAGATTTAGCCATTTCTTCTTTATATATGTAAATATGTTGTCCCATTTTTCTGTATCATGTTCCTTCATTTTTTCATTTAACTTTTTTGACATCATATCTGTTTCCATCATATCAAACAGCTTAAGGACCCATTCTTCAATTTGTATATCTTTTTAAACTTTCCAGTATCTTGCATATGCTAACCTAGCTGCTGTTAGCATATAAAAGATAGTCTTATCAAATTTCTTTTCTGTCTTTTCTTCTATTGTATTCAATAGCAAAACCTCTGGACTAAATTTTAAATTGATTTCTAATATTTCTTTTATACCTCCATTTATAACCTTCCAAACTTTTTTTTTGCCTCAACACATTCCCACCACAAATGAAAGACGGTGCCTTTTTCTCTCCTACATTTCCAACATTTATTTACTCTATTTCCATATATTCTACTTATTTTGTCCGGTAAGAGATGCCACCTATAGAAAATATTTTTAAAAAATTCTTTTATTTCTTGACTTGCTCAATACATTAGCATTCTATTCCAAAATTTCTCCCAGTGAGCTAATTCTAATGCTTTCCAACAATTTCTCCCCTATAAGATCATGTTTTCTTTTACCAAGTCATCTTCCAAATTGATTTCTAACAAATTTTTATATATTCTTAATAACATAGCAAGTTTCTCCATCCCTATGATTTCTTCCAGCTCTGTCTTTACACTAGCTACTCCCACCGTTTTTTTTATCTACTTGAAATCTAGACTTCATTTGATGGTATAAAAATCATCCACAATTTAAACCTTCTGCTCTAATTTGTTCTAGTGGTTTCATTTCAAATTCTCTCTCTTGTTTTTTTAGAATCTCACCATATTTTAACTACTTCTCTTTCCTCTGAGGATCTGTTCTGCCTCATGAAATGATAACCATAGTGGGATTTGAGGACAAATTCTTCTTTTATATTCCTTCCATATTCTATATAGAGCTGCCCTAATAGAGTGATTGCTAAATTCCCAATTCACCTGAAATTTTTCATAGAATAAATATACATGCTAACCAAATCTTAATTCCGAACCTTCTAGTTTCAACAGTTTTTTATCTTCCAGTTTTATCCAGTCCTTCAACCATAGAAAGGAACTGGCTTCAAAATATAATTTCAAGTTTGGTACTGCCAAGCCACTTCTGTCCATTGCTTCCTGGATATATTTTTGTTTGATTCTGGGTTTTCCCCCGGCCCATATGTATTCAGAAAGTTGCTTTTGCCAATCTTTAAAGACACAGTCATGTTTTATTATTGGAATAGAAACAGGAGTTTTGACAGGATGTTCATTTTAATTACAGAAATTCTTCCTAATAGTGATAGTTTTAAATCCGTCCAGTTTTTCAAATCCTTTTTTGTATCATTCCATTTTTTCACATAATTATTTCTGAATATGTCCGAATTTTTATTTAGCAATATTATTCCTAAATATTTGGTTTTTTTAGTTAGATTAAATTCTTTTCTTTTAATTTTAATTCTTCTAAGGTTGTCATATTTTTAACAATTACATCTGTTTTGTCTTTATTTATTTTTAATCCAGAGACCTTTTCAAAATCTTTTAATTGTTTTAGCAGATGTTGTATGCTATATAATGGATCTTCTAATGTTAAAGCAACATCATCTGCAAATGCTTTTAATTTGTATTGATCTTTTTTAATTTTGACTCCCTTAATATCTGATGATTCCTTTATTTTCCTTAATAAGATATCCAAGGTAAGAACAAATAGTATTGGTGACAGGGGACATCCCTGTCTTGTTCCTTTACTGAGATTTATTGGCTTTGTTCTAGTTCCATTTATCAATATTTTAGCTGTTTGTTTTTTATAAATTGCATTGATCCAATTTTGGAAATTTACTTCTATTTTCATCTGATTTAAGAGATTTTTCATCAATTTCCAATCTAAGTTGTCAAATGCTTTCTCTAGATCTAACAGGATCAGTGCTAATTTCTTCTCATTCTGAAATGCAAAATATTCTATTACATTCAATATTTATCTTATATTTTCTCTTAGTTGTTTTTTCGGTATAAAACCACATTGTTCTTTCGATATTAATTTCATTACCGTAGTTTTAAGCTTATTTGATAATATATATGCAAAGAGTTTGTAGACCGTGTTCAGCAAGGAAATAGGTCTGTAGCTATTCGGATCTTATTGAACTTTCCATTTCTTTAAGATTAATGTTACATTTGCTTCCTCCCAAGTAGGAGGAATTTTCCCTTCTCCAATACTGTTCATTGTTAATTATAATGGATTACAAATTTCCTCTTTGAACAACTTATAATATTTAGATGTGAATCCATCCAGACCGGGCGTTTTGTCACTTTTTGCGCTTTTTATCACTTCAAAAAATTCTTCTCTTGTAATAGGTTGATCTAATTTTAGACTAAACTCTTATTTTAATGTTGGGATGTTGCATTGATCTAAGTAATTCTCTATTTCCTTTTCATCTATTTCCTTTGCTTTAAAGATTTTGCTAAAGTGGTTGTAAAAAACTTCTTTAATCTTTTTTTGTTCTGTGAATATCTTGTCTCAATTTTTTTTATTATGTTTTTATCTTTTTCTTTTCTAAGTTTCCAGGACAACCATTTTCCAATGTTATTTGCATTTTGAAATTGCTTTGCTTTTATCTGTTTCATTATTTTTATTTCTTCTAAATTTATCATTGAATATTGCTTTTGAAGAATTTTTATTTCTTTTATTATTCTATATTTCTTTTTACTGTTTATTATTTTTTCTTTTTTAATAATTTCTTCCATAATCTGATTCATTTTTTCCTTCTTTTTCTTTTGTATCAGCTTATGTTTTTGTATAAAGAAACCCCTTATCACAGCTTTACTTCCTGCCCATACATTTCCCAATTTTACTCCATTTCCTAAGTTGTTTTGAAAATATTCTTTTAGTAGTTGTTTAGCTTCTTTTATATTATTATTATTTTGGAGGCAATAGTCTTGCATTTGCCATCTATATTCTGTTTCTGTGATCTTTATCTTCATGCTAATTGGATTGTGATCTGAATGCGTTCTAGCTAGTATGACAAATTACTCTTAAGGCTAAAAAGATAGCAGTTCTGGCGAATGATTTATGCCATTTAGAAAATAAGGTGTATTCTTTCTCATTTTCTTTCTTATATCTTCATATATCTAGTACATGAAATGTGTCTGTAAGATCAAATAATGTTTTAGGGAGTTTTCCTTGTTTCTCCTTCACCTTTTTGCTGGATAATCGGAACAGTTGCATTCAGGATTCTGACCCTATA
>CM034708.1:51433891-51459580 GCA_020142125.1 Phrynosoma platyrhinos | reverse complement strand
CTCCCTCCCTCCCTCCCTCCCTCCCTCCTTGAGATGCATTGGCTGGAGGGAGCCAGAGCTGGTTCATGGAGCCCCTTGCAGGCACAACACCTGGGAGAGAACCTCCATGCTCTGAGTCCCAAGCCCCGGCTTTAGCTCCCTTTGGCTGATGGGACTCCTGGCTCTGCCTCCAAACCACCTGTGAAGCCAAGTCCTGGGCAGAAGAGGGAGGGAGGACTACAGTGCAGTTGTCCACAATGGTGGTGCGGCTGTGTGCGTGTGCCACCATTGGGGACAACAGGGGATTGCTGTCCGTGGATACTTAAATCTTCAGATGGCAAGTCCGCAGATACCAAGGTCCCACCATATTCTTTAGGTTATATTTTGACATGATGGTGGCTTTAGTGTATCTTCTTGCCTCTCAGGCACTCAGAATTGCACCACCATGGAAAGGTAGTCCCATTGGGGACCATTACAAATAGCCCAGTCCTTTCTGTGAAGCAAATTCATACCTATTAAAAACTGATTATAAGAATGCTAGAGATCATTTTTAGCATTAAATATAAAGATACAGACACATAATGTATGGTTGTATCTATTTGAAAAGATGTGCCTATGAGCATGTTGTCTGTGGGAGAACATGGATGCAAAGAATGGCTCCTTTCTATTCTCAGTGTCCACTGGTTTTATCCACAAGTTTTCCATGTGTGTTGTCATTGCCTTTAGTTACATCTTCTGTACAGTCTTAAGTGACTATTACTTGAAACTGTATTTTTGTTTCTTTCAAACATAACTAATCTAGTTCTGCTGCCAGTGGTTTGGGTTAATTCTGTTTGGTATATGACTGTGCTAATTCTGTTTGGCATATCCAGAGGAACAGTAAGACAATCAATTTAAGATATGGATATGGATAAGAATGCAGCTTCTTTATGTTAAATGCATACAAAACACAGCCCTATTTAAACATGACTTTGTTTAAGAATGGCATTATATTTTGCTTTAAAACCAAATTTCATTCTTTTAAGCAGGATAACTGACTGTTTGGTGCATAGCATTTTGTCATTTACATACATATTAACAGGATACCTGTCATAGTTACAGAGTGTGTTGTATGTTTGAACGCCCACATATTTATATATTTTAATCACTAAGCAATTTTTCTACAATATATTCAGAGTATTGTACAATAACATAAAGATTCAGTTATACAAACTGAGCCACTAAAATACATAACAGAAACTGGCACTCTCGAGGTCAGTTAAAAGCCATGTTAAAAGAAGACGTAGAATCATAGAATCATAGAATCATAGAATCATAGAGTTGGAAGAGACCGCACGGGCCATCCAGTCCAACCCCCTGCCATGCAGGAAATCCAAATCAAAGCATCCCCAAC
The DNA here is from genome assembly GCA_020142125.1 of Phrynosoma platyrhinos. Lineage (NCBI taxonomy): Eukaryota > Metazoa > Chordata > Lepidosauria > Squamata > Phrynosomatidae > Phrynosoma > Phrynosoma platyrhinos. The sequence goes on along the minus strand of CM034708.1, from coordinate 51,458,208 downwards.
AGATGGTCATCCAGCCTCTGCTTAAAGACCTCCAAGGAAGGAGAATCCACTACACTCCGAGGGAGTGTGTTCCACTGTCGAACAGCCCTTACTGTCAGGAAGTTCTTCCTAATGTTGAGGTAGAAACTCTTTTCCTGTAGCTTGCATCTATTGTTCCGGGTCCTGTTCTCTCGAGCAGCAGAAAACAAGCTTGCTCCCTCCTAGTTTGGATCTGGTGCTTGAATAAAATCATAAAGGTCTTCCTCAGATCTCTGTAAGCAGAGAGTTCCAAATATGAGACAGCATCACAGAGAAGTTATGATTTCATGTTTCATCTAGAGAATGGTCTCAGAAGACATCTCCATGGCAGCATAGATTGTATGTGACTAGTTTATCCTTGGTTCAGGATTAGGTTCACTCTGATTTTAGGCAGGTTAGGGATTTATTACTTATTGTAACAGTACTTTGAATTGAGCTCAGAAGCAAAGTGGCAACCCTCATAGATCTGCTAATTTAGGTGAGATGTGATGTGAAATCCTGTATCCATATTATGATCCACCTGAGGTTTTGAAACCATCTCCAAAGACATATATAGAGTATACTATAGTACTCAGACCTAGGACCTTATCACACGGGGTCTAAAGCAGTCCCATCCCTGCGCCATCCCTGCACCATTGTGGTTTTTTCCCCGTATTTCCACACGACGTCACAGAGAAACCCTGCCCATCCCTGCGCCATCCCTGCACCATTGCGGATCCTTGTCCCGTGTTTCCACATGACATCGCAGAGAAACCCCGCCCATCCCTGTGCCATCCCTGTGCCATTGCGGATCCTTGTCCCGTGTTTTTACACGACGTCGCAGAGAAACCCCATCTATCCCTGCGCCATCCCTGCGCCATTGCGGCATCATCCGGCGTCATCCCCGTTCTTTTGAATGTCGGGTTCTTTGGGAATTACATTTGCTGATGCCGGAATGATGCTGCTTTCTATACCGGCACGGGAAAAGGAATCGCGGTGGTATGGGGATGGCGCAGGGATGGGACTGCTTTAGACCCCCGTGTGATAAGGTCCCTAGATGTTACCACTTTTTCCTTTTCTCACACAGCCCCATGCTAGCTTTCTTTTCTGACTCATCCTTGGAACTTAGAATAAGATCTCTTAGGATAGGAGATAACTATCTACTGAACAGTTGACAATAAATGTTAGTGTTTTTTTATTATTCAGTGTTCCAGTTTAGAGACAGAATTTAGACTGGCAAAATAGAAAACACAAATGGTGTATCATGATGAGATTGATGAATATATTATATTTACATTCTTTGTCTTACAAAAAGTGGCAATACATGTAATGTTCACATATACATAATGTTCACATATATCTGTGAAGGTAGCAGTATTGATTAGGATGTATTTAACACTGCTTTTAAATATCTATATGCAATTTTTCTTAGTATGCTTTTGAAGGGTAAGTAACAGGTTAAGAGAAGAAGTAGTATAAAGCGTCAGTGTACTTCATATAATTTTCCTGTAACCTTAACACTTCACCATGAACATTATAAATGACTGTTTCTCCTTTAGGAACTGACTTGTTTAGAATGATGTATGAAATAATATGTGTTTTGCATGTCCTGTTTGTAATGATAAAGGTCATATAGTATCATTTACATAATCTCCAGCCAGAAATGAACTCTTGAAATGCCTCTTGTATAACATATACATTATATCAGGTTTAAAACTCTCATTATTCATGAAAGTTAATTTTACAGTGGGTGTGAATGATCTATCTTATAGCTGCTTTTTTGATCATTCTATAAAATAATATGGTGAAAAGCCTGCACAAATAGCAGGAAAACCAGTAAAGAGTGATGCATTTGCTTGACTCTCTGTATGCCCGATTGGATCTTGATTGATGGCAATAATTTGTCTTTGTCAAAAAAGGAGAAAAATTCAGACATTGAAATAAGAGTGCTATCAAACTTTCTACAATGGCAGAAAGATTCTATTAATGTGACCTTAGAGTATTAACTGTCTCTGTTGGGAAATGATAAAGAATGTTAATTTTTTTTTCTTGATAGTATTTAAGTGTAAAATGCATTATTTTACCTCTGTGTTGAGATTAAAAGTGGCATGTTTCAAATTTATGATGTGTTAGTATTCAAAGTTAAAGTAAATTAGAAAAAATAGAAAGGAGAAGAGAAGCTAAATGGAGCAAGTTTTAATCCTTCTGATTTCAATTTCTGAACAAAACAGTAAATGTTCAAATAGTATACTGTCGTAAAAACCCTAATGCTGCATTCCACTTAGTATTGTAGCTTTGAAGAGTTACTTCAAAGAACACTGAGCAAGAACATTAAAAAGATATTAAATAAACAATATTGGAAAAATTATTCCTGGGAATCCTTCCTTTTAAATAGCTCAAATAGACACCCCCCCCAAAAACAGTAATTCAATAAATTTTAAATTTTCCTTATTAGTGAAACATCAGTATATAGAAATAGAAAGCATGTAGTAATGTTGCATAGTTTAGATTCAAAGGAAAATGTAAAAATGCTAATTATTGTCCTTCCACATAAAGTAATTAGATTGGCTTGTCACAGGGCGTTATATAAATAAATAAATAAATAAATTATTATTATTATTATTATTATTATTATTATTATTATTATTATTATTATTATGCTTTCAGGAATCATAAGATTGTCTTTTAGACCATTTGCATTGCTTCAGTATCTTATGGATTGGAGAGGTGCTGTGCATACAGAGTAAAATTTCTACTTCGGTTTGATAGAATGGAGAAATTAACTTCTCAGTAAACTGTGACTGAACAATACATGATCTATTTTAATATAAATGTTTACAAAAGCAAAGATTGTTTAGTATACCAGTCACCAGAATGTGGACTGGCATTCTCTTCCTAATCATGATGGGTGTTGTAGGGACATTGATGGTTTACCAGGTGAGGGAAATGGCAAGGCAGGTCTTGGGAGGCTGTGTACAACTGAGAATCGTTCATGTGCAAGTGTGGGGAAATGCAAAAAGCACAATGGGTAGATTTAGAACAATTTCAGGAAAACTAAAATCAAAGCACATATTTTTAGTGTGATTCAGTGTAATAGTAACCAAAAGGGCATTGCTCACTGGCTGGATAACAAACACTGGGAAAGAGTAGGAGAACTAGTAAAATGGTTATAATATAGAAAAGCAGCTCCTTTCCTTAAAGGTAAACTTGAAATATAATAAAAACAGGTCAGGATCATCTTGCTACTATGCTATGCAGCCTTTCCCACATTAAAATAAATAATAAATATTGGTGCCAGAGATGGGACTTTTGGGGGACGGGACTTCCAGGGCAAGACCTCTGCCTTGGGGGGGGGGGGGAACAGGACTTCTGAGGGCGGGACCTCCGCCTTCTGGGGGTGGGACTTCCTGGGGAAGTCAACTTAAGGTCGCCATGAAACCCATCAGGTAACCCTGGGTGAGTCACACTCTCAGCCTCAGGCTAGCAATAGTTCCCCCCACAGATGAAACTTGCCAAGAAAACTCCATGATAGTTTCATATTAGGGTCACCATAAGTCAGAAATGACTTGAAGGCACCACACATACAACTCATGCTTTCTCAGCCTCAGAGGATGGCAGTGGAAATCCCCCTCTGATGAAGCTTGCCCCATGATAGTTTTACCTTAGGATTGCCAGGAACCAGCCCTTGAATGGGAGAGAGGGTGCTCTGGGCCCATAAGCTGGAAATGACCTGGAGGCAGACAACAACAACAATAACAAGCATAATAAAGCACAGAAGGAACAGCACAGTAACAAGAACAAAGAGAGCCAGCGGTTTGAGTGTGCGACTCAGGGGACCAGGACTCAAATCTCAGCTTGGCCATGAAATCCACTGGGAAACCTTGGGCAAGTTATATACTCTCAGACTCAGAAGGCAATGGCAAACCCCTCTGAACAAACCTTGCTAAGAAAATCCCAAAACAAGTTTGTTGTGACTAGTCCTCTGGGAGATCAGGGTTCAATTCCCCATGAAGCCACAGAAACCCACCAGGTAATCTTGGGCAAGTCACACTTGTTCAGCCTTGTAGGAAGGCAATGGCAAACCTTCTCTGAACAAACCTTGCAAAGAAAACCCCATAATAAGTTCAACTTAAGGTCACCATGAAACCCATCAGGTAACCCTGGGTGAGTCACATTCTTTCAACCTCAGAGGAAGGAAATGGCAACCTCCTCTGAACAAACCTTGCAAAGAAAACCCCATAACTTCACCTTAAGGTCACCATAAGTTGGAAACGACTTAAAGGCACACAACAACAAAACCCCACAGCTCCCAGAACCCCATAGCAAGGGGCAAGACTTCCGACTGGAACGAGGCAGAACCTCTGGGTGGGATTTCCATCCGGAATGCTGGTGTGTGGCCTGGTTTGCTTCAGGAGAACTGGGCTGCTGCAGGGGTTGGGACAGCAGTGGTTGTGCACGGACCTCCTCGCTCCTCTTTGTCATGGCCAGGTTGTCTCAAGGTAAACTGGGCCTCTGCAAGGAGTTGGGCCTGAGTGTTCACATGCCCCACCCTTTTTGTCCGTACCACCCATGCCTGCATGCCCAAATGGGCACACATGCCACAAGTTCACCAACATGGGTATAGTGGTTTGAGTGTTGGATTAAGAACCTGGGAGACCAGGACTGAAGCCCTATCTCAGCAGGGAAATGCCTGGGCAGGAAAATGGCAGCAATGGCAGCACCAGGAGAAATAGGGCTTTGTAAGGTCTGAATATGACATTTCTCTATGTTTGTCATCTTTTCTCAGTTAAAATCAGGGAAATTTGTAGCATTAAAGTCAAACTGCTAACATAGTTGCCATTTTCTTTGTTTTGCCTTTTCATCTTTTTTGACGTGTCCATTTTCTTAGCTCTGCCTGTTCCTACTCATGTGCCCCACATTCTTTGGCACTGTTTTCCTTTCCTCTGTCCTTTATAACCTTTGTTACATGCCCCTGTGTTTTACCCTCAACTTATCTATGGGTCATATCAAAATCCATAATTTTGGCCTCCAAACCTGCCCATGACTTATATATGAAGTCAACTTATAGTTGAGTATATACAGTATTGTGGAGTAAAGAATATAGAAATCAGTTCCACTTAAATTGGTTTGGTATAGAATTGTAACACTGTATGAGAATGACTGTGAATGTTGCACCATAACGCTATGAGAGATTCTCTGTTAAAATACTTTTAACATGTGCTAATTAACAACAACAACAATTTCTTACCCACTTCTCCCCATGGATCAAGATGGGAAGCAACAGACCAACAAATACATAACATAGTTAAAAACACAACATCAGTTAAAAATGCATATCTATTAAAAGAACAGATGAGACACATGAATATTAAAACAATCCACATTTAAACTTCATTATTTTAATTTTAAAATCATATGCATAAGCCTTTCAGAAGAGACTGATGTTTAATACTATCTTAAATTCGGGCAGCATATCAAGCACTTTAATCACCTTACCTTTTTGGAAAGTGATTGGAAGCCACACAAACTTGCAAGGATTAATTCTAGAGGCTGGACTATATTATGAAAAGCTCTGTTATAATAACCCTTAGCCATTTGTTGCTGTGATTTGTTGCTTACTCTTACAGCTTCACACATGTATTTCATTTTAAAAGTCTAGCAACATTATTCTCTATAAATTGGGTACCAGTCTAGATGAAAACCATCCCTCTTATGCAAAGCTATAGTCTCTTGGTTGATACTTCAAAAAGAAGTAACTTTTAATGGTGTATGATGCTTAAAATACACAATAATAGCCTGAAACTATCGTAGCAGCAGATCAGATTTCATACCAATAATTTTGTCATGTGTGTTTATAGTAGCACATTAATATTAAGGTGGACTGTGTGAATACAATAAACATGTGCAGGCAATGAAGTTCATACTTCAGATAAAGACAGTCAAAGAAATATGTTGCTAATCTAATAAATTGATTATATTTATTGTTCATGTGTGTGCGTATGTGCATGCATGTGTGCATCTTCAAGTTATCTGTTTACTTATGGTAATTCCATGAATTTCATACAGCTTTTTAAAGCAATTAATATGCAGAGATGGCTTTGCCAGTCCCTTCCTCTAAATATCAGCTACATCACCTGTATTTATTGGCATTCTCCCATCCACATACTAACCAGGACCCCATTTAGCTTGCAAGATCAGCCTTTAGGGTATTTGTGCTGTTTTTATTTTTCCTTATATTAACATCCTTTATAATAATACTTCAAACAATTTTCATTAACATTTAATTGACTAGGCCACTCTGGCTACTAATTCTGATAGTTTCTAAAATGCTACATTTGAGGTGGTGAACATAAGATGAATATAAAAAATGAATGTACTATGTGTTGAACCATAAGAAACAACAACAAAGTCCACAGCTTAGAAATACTTTTTCAGGGACCAGCAATACTATGCAACATTCTTATTTCCTTACAGCTTTTCTTCAAACTTGATGGTTAAAAAAAAGTTGGTGACATTTTGTGCCATTACATTCTGTGCTTAATTTCAAGATGGAGAGTGCTAGGAAAGTATAGTGCTAGGAAAGAATATCTGTGTCATTCGTCCTGAAGCAGGGATAATTTCGCATGACTTTGGGTGAGCATTAACTATTTTGGGTGGCCAACTTTTTTGATTATGTACGAATTGCTAGTAGGAATAGTGTAGTTAGGACAGAGTAGGTTTGTACTGGTGAGGCATTTCTCACAGAGAAAATGGAGAAGACTGTTTAGTCAAAATTTCTTAGGGGAGTTTAATTAGCTCAATTATTTTGGCTGTGCTACAAAAACAGCCATAGTATATGTCCCAGCGTTTACAGAGATGATGGGAATACCAGGAAAGAAAGAGGCAGAATTCTCTCAATGAACAGAATGTTTGTTAAGGGGACCACATGTCTAGACATGCACTCACTCACAGACTCATAGAAGAGGCTCAGGAATAAAGGAATTAGCGTTTGAATAGACCCACAGGCTGAACTAACAGTCATACTTACTAAAACTTGGTATGACTCTGGAGGGTCTGATTGAATGATGGGCACTAGACTATGCTGCTTGGGAGCACTGAACTGGATGGCAGGGTGGAGTGGAGTCACCATGAATTCTATCTAGCTCAATGAACAAAGGATTGGGGACCTTATATAGGAATAAACTAGCCTCAGGCAAAGATACATCAAAGAAGGCCAAATCTGTATAGAAGAGAAATCACTCAAAATAGCGATATCAAGGTGGGATTCCGGCTTAGGTGCAAAGCCATCCTGTTTGTAAATTACCTTAGCCTTCCTGTCTTTTGGAGGTGTGAATTCCTTTCCTGAAAGCAGCTCCCAAACCTCCCTTTTGATATCTATCTGCTTGCCCTGCATACGTGGTCTCAAGCTTTTGGGCTCATGGCGGCTCAGAGCTTCCAGGTCCACTTAGGGTCATGGCAAGGAAAGCATAACACACACAACAAAAATTTGGAAGACGCCCAGTATGGCTAACAACTGAAAAGCCTTTTCTCTTGCTTTTGAGGTGAAGGTTTTCCTTTGGTAGTGGAAAGTAATGCAATTACAGTATATAAATTGGAAACATTGTTCTCTGGTTGATGTATGCCTCGTGAAAGGTTTCAGTTATCTTATCAGGCACTATGTTTTGAATGCTCTCTGGTTTATTCAATGAGTAGACTAGATAGTGTTCAGGAAATTGACCAAGCATTTACAGCAAATTGGGTAGTAGTCTGTAAAATATATGTAGCACTTGATCATAACTTTCCAAGTACATAATGAGTGGTCTAAGGGGACTGCAGTGAGAAAAAGGCTCATGCTCTCATTGAATAATACAGTCTGAATCTGAATTACATCTCTACTTTTGGCACAGAGTTACTGTGTGATATAGGACAGATCATGGAGTGTACATTTTTCATAGATGGCTTGATGAGCATATTAAAACAGTGTGTTATAGCATTCCAAAAGCTATCTTTCCTGTCTACAACTATATCTAGAAAGTCAATATTACGTTCTTGTGCTCTGAATTTGGGGAAAGTAGCCTATAATGACTGTATCTGAAGTTGAGTAAAAACTGTTTTGTGTCCTTTGCATATATTCCTTCCACTTGGAATGGGCAGTGTTAATAACTAGTATCATATTTTCAGTTGCTTTTATCATGCTGTGCTGGCAAATACCATAGAATTAAAATAGAATTAAAAGGAGCCCTGGTGGCACAATGGTTAAATGCCTGTAATGCAGCCATTCACAGACACAAGGTTATGAGTTTGATTCCAGGCAGGGATCCAGGGTCCACTCAGCCTTGCATCCTTCCATAGGTCGGTAAAATGAATACCCAGCTTGTTAGGGGCAATTAGCTTACACATTGTAAACCGCTTAGGGAATGCTTAAGTGCACTGATAAACAGTATAGAAATGTACTTACTATTGCTATTGCTATTTACATTATGGACAAGTAATGATAATTTATTTTGGGCATTAGGCATGATGCAGTTTTTCTAGCATTGCTTTTTCATACAACTTTTCTCAAATTTTACCTGCTTTTGAACTATGCAACTTTGGAAAAATAAGTAAAATGTGTGGGTGAATATAAATCTAAGGGGTGTATATCTCTCAGTGTAAAAGAGCCAAAGCAGTTTTCCCCCTTGGGTCTCTCAGCCATTCCGCATGAAGTGTTATTACCAAACAACTTGCTGATTACCAAATCCAGATGGAATAATCTCATTTTAGGAGGCTTAGAAGCAAGGGCACATACTACTTTTACCATGGAAATACATCCTTCATAATTCTCTTGTAGGAGTGCTTTGAGATCTCTTTTTTGTTATTTCCCCTCAACTCAATCTCGACCCATGGCAACCTTGTGGATCAGACATCTCCAAGGCTCCCTATCCTCCACTGTTCTACTTAGTTCCTGCAAAGGCATACCCATGATCTCCTTAATAGATTCCATCCATATAGCATGCGGCCTTCCTCTCTTTCTGCTTCCCTCCACATTTCCTAGCATTATTGAGTCATGCCTTCTCATGATGTGTCCAAAGTATGACATCTTGTCATCTTAGCTTCCAAGGAGATTTCAGGCTTGATCTGCTCTAGGACACATTTGTTTGTCTTTTTGGCTGTCCACAGGATTCACAGCACTCTTCTCCAGCACCACATCTTGAATGAATTGATTTTCTTCCTATCTTCTTTCTTAACTGTCCAGTTGTCACATCCATACATGGTAGAAGAGAATACAGTGGCTTATATGATTCAATTTGATCAGTTGTATATTTTAGGACCTTTTCTAATTCTTTCACAGCCAATCTCCCCATTCTTAATCTTGTTCTGATTTCCTGGCTGCAGTCCCCATTCTTATCAATGTTTGATCCCAGGTAGGAGAACTCTTTTACTATTTCTATTTCTTAATTGTCTAGGTTGAATTCTCCATGGTCATTACTTTTGTTATGTTTATCTTCACTAATAAGCTTGTCTTTGCACTTTCTTCCTTGATCTCCCTTAGAAGTTGGTCCAAGTCTGCTGGTATTATGATGTCATCTGCATATCTCAGATTGTTGATATTCCTTCCTCCTGTTTTCACTCCTCCTTCTTCTATGTCCAATATGTTCTATATATATGTTGAATAGGTAGGGTGATAAGGTGCAGCCTTATCTGACTCCTTTGCCAATTGGGAACCAATTCTGTTTCTCCGTGATCTGTTCTGACATTAGCCTCTTGTCCTGAGTACACATTCCTCATCAGGCGTATTAGATGTGTTGGCAGTCTATGCTTGAGATGGCGAACCTATGGCACATGTGATAGAGATGACACTTGAAGCTATTTTCCCTTGCATGTGGAAGGCAGGGAGGAGGAAGAAGTGCATGCCTGTTCCTCCTCCTTCCTGACCCTCCCCAGACTTCAGTCGTCTTTCTGGAAGCAACTGAAGCCCAGGGATGGCACGGGGGGAGGAGGAGGAAGAGGCATGTGCTGGTTCCTCCTCCTTTCTGACCCTCCCTGGCGTTCAGCTTTCTCTCCAGCTGAATGGCGAGGATGGCACAGGGAGGGAGGAGGAAGAGGTGTGCGCCTGTTCCTCTTCTCTCCCCCCCCCCATCCTGAAGAGGCAGCTGAAGGGCCAGGAGGGCAGGGTGAAGATGTCTTGTCCCCAGAGGGTGGAAGTCCACTCCCAAAGGGCAGAACTCCCACCCTCAGCACCAGGTAACACCTGGTGCTGGAAGGCCTTTTATTTTGGGTTCTCGGCCCCTAAAAGGATCATCAGCACTGATCTGTTCAATTGAAGGCTTTGCTATATAGTCTATAAAGGACATGTTGATTTTCTTTAGGAATTCCTTGGTGTGCTGTATTAGCCATTGTATATTTTCAGTGTGGTCCCTAGTGTCTCTTCTTTTCCTGAACCCCACTCTCCATGTATGGTTGGAGTCTGTGTTATAGAATTTTGAGCATAATTTTGCTTGCGTGGGAGCTTGCGTGGGAGATTAGTGCTATGGTCCTATAGTTGCTGCAGTTTTTTGTGGATGGGGATGCATATTGCTCATTTTCAATCTGTTGGCCATTGTATTGTTATCTATATCTGTTAACATATGTTAGTTAGCACTATAATTGACTCTGTCAATGTGGATTGCTACAGTTCGACTGAAATATCATCTGTTCCTGGTTGTTTTTCATCATTTGCCTTATTGCAGCTTCTACCTCGCTTTTTAGAATTTGGAGTTCATCTTCATATGGCTCTTCATTCCATGTGTCCTTCATTTTGTTATTTCTGTTTATATAGCTCTTGTGTATTGCATCCAATATCTTTTTATTCCTTGTTGGTCTTGAATTATGTTATTTTTATTGTTATAAAACAGCCAGGTCCTTGGTTTGAAATTTCCTTTGGCTTCCCAGATCTTGTGGACTAGGTTTCTTGTTCTTCTCTTTTTGTTGTCTTCTGTTTCTCTGCATTGGTCATTATAGTAATTTTCTTTATCGTTCAGCACAAGCTGTTATACTGTTGCATTCATAATTCTTAGTTTGTTCCTATCTCCCTTTTCTTTTTCTTCTCTTCTTTTCTTTACTGCTTGTAGTGTTTTTTCTGTCATCCATGGTTTCTTCTCTTTCTTTTTGTCTACTGAAAGTGTCTGTCTGCATTATTCTTTCATTATGTCCCTGGCTTCAGACCATAGTTCTTTTGATTCTCGGTTTATTATGCTTAGCAGCGCAAATCTGTTTCTTACACTGTTGATAAATTCTGATGACATACTGTTTAGATCATATTTTGGTATGATGACTGGTTTTGTTTTCTTCTTGAGTTTTACTCTTATTTTTGATATGAGCAATTCGTGATCTGTGCCACAGACCGCGAATGCTCTAGTCTTGGCTACCAGTATGTAATGTCACCATCTTTTACTTCCGATTATATAATCTATTTGTTTTTTGTGTTGGCCATCTAGTGATGTCCATGTGTATAGCCTTCTTTCTGGTTGTATAAAAAAATTGTTTTGCAGGGTTGTTGGCGTCACAAACCTACTTTGTTTCTTTTGCCTAATCCAAATCTGCCCACTGTTTTTGATTTTTCTTTGATCCCTTACATTGATATAAATAGACCGAACTTGGCAAGTTTAATAACTACTGCAGAAAATATTGTGGATTTCATGAAACCGCACTTAGGTCAGGTTTGAATAGATCAGCTATGGTACTGTGACCTTGCATCTCCAAAAGTTCTTTTTCAAAACTGTGTATTCTCAGTTGTACATTTTTTTGTTGTTGATAATAGTCCAACATTGGACTATTTAGTATAGTCTAGAGATGTAAATGTTCAACTATTTCATTCTTTCATGTGTGGATAATTTCCACTTTCCTCTCTGGTTTCAGGAGAAGAGAAATAATTCTGAGTAGGTCCCCTGATATTTGCACATCCCAAAGTGTGTTTGAAAATTATTCTGTGCAGAAATATACATGGTTTTTACATGAAAATTGTGGAGGTTTGAGCAAAAGAACATTTATTTTTTTGTACAAAGAGATAGGTTTTTGGTGCAAAATTGCTGACTTGCGCAAAAAAGTGAATTTCTGAAAAGTAGTGTTTGTATGTAAATATATTTTTTTAAAAAAACAAAACACCACCACAATGTTCATGCAAAAAATTGCATACACAGAAACTATAGTTGCACAGAATAATTTCCGAAAATACTTCAGGCTGTATGAATATCATGTGAAAATTTCAAAATTGTCACCACTGTATTAAAACCTCCTGACTGGATTTTCCAAGTGTCAGGAAACCCATTTTTCACCCAGGAAATGAATAATGGCAAATATTCTTTCCATCGCTAGTGTGGTCTAAGGATTTTATAACAGTAGGTTCATTAGACAACTTTTAAATAGATACTGTCCAGCTAGATATTTCACTAGTAATACAATTGCAGTATTGAATCTTTAGCTGAGGTATTGGGACACACCAGTAGATCTGGGCTTTAAGTCATTTCTCTTTCTACAGACAACAAACTCTGTGTAACAATCCTTTTTTATTAAATGAAGACAACTTCATAGATACCTAATCACAATTTCTTAAGTCATTGAGCTCCAACATCCAACATCCTATATGTTATCCTGGTGCAGCATTTTTTTGGGAAAAACAAAGTACAAAAATGAATGTTTCATCTTGACTTTAATACGACTGCATTAATTAGATGTCCCTTGGTATTAGAGACTAGGTATTGATTATTATAGTTTATTGGATTATTTGGGGGAGGGCACTGTGGTTTATTTTTCTGTTCTATTATGAAATTTAATAAAGCAGTCCTGAATGCTCTTTTTTTTTTTTTTTTTTTTTGCTTATATACAGCAGAACAGAATTCTGTGTATCACACTGCCTATTCTTCACCTCCTGAACTGTTGTAGTGACATAGAGTGGAAAATCTGTCCTATTATTGAAAGTAACATTCAAATACCTGTCTAGTTGTTTTGATACTTGAATATTTTTTGTGGGAAGGGTTTCTGATCATTTGCCTCAGGCAGAACGATTAAAATGCCACTTGAAATGGTGAGAGTAGTCTTGGTAGTCTGAACTGGTGCCTTTAGGTAATGTTGGCCCAATGTGGAAGGAGGGGTGGACATTTGCAAAATATATTTGGAACAGCATAGTCAACTTCAAGAACTAGAAGGTAGGGAGCACAGTAGTCAGCAGCATTTCCATTCTTTTCTCTCTCTCTGTGTCACCTTAGTGAGAGAAAAGCATGAAATTTGTCAAGACTCAAAGGAACAATTTAATTTAATTCTGTCATTCATAGAAAAGCTTGCAGCATTTGTAGGAGACTTGAGCAACAAAACCCACTCCTTTTTCTCAGTGGCACTCCAGGATCAACTTGGTTCTCTTTACAGAGATAAAAAAGAATGAGACTATAGCCATAAATCAAGGCAGTTTCTGTCTTCCACCTACTTGGGAGATGTCCACAACCTCCCTAGATCAATCTTCTTGTTCTAGTCAGAGCTTCCTATAAATACTTGTGTAATGACGTTTGCACAAGTGAAAAAAAACATTGTTTTGCAAGCAGATATTCATGTGTTGGTACTATTTAATGGAAAATTGTTGACTTCTTTGATAGGTGAATATGTATGGATTATTCCAGCAGGATATCTGCAAATGCAGTTGTTGTGTACTTAGTATGCAAAGGATTTTGTTTATCCACACATGTGTTTGTCCAGTTAATCAGTGTATCATTGCTTTAACCACAAAGTATGGTTACAGGGCATACTTTATTTAATAGCAGAAGCTAATATTATCATTTCTGGAAAGATTGCATTTTGTAGCTGTTAAATGCCCTATTTTTAAGAAGTAGTATGTCCCACATACTGGATTAAAAACAGTTATACAAATATTAATTTTATTATACTTGTAGTCATTGAGTGTTCAGTACTCCATTATGAAAGAGTGGAAAGTATTGCTATAAAATTTCAGGTCTATTTAAGTTATAACATTTGTCTGTGTGTGATGAATTGTGGTCCTTTACTGGGAAAAGAATATTAAGCAGTTTATCAAAAAACAATCCATCTGTGGCATATATCAACCTGTAAAAGATACATTTGTATAGAGATTCATGAGTTGTGTTGTGATTTTTTTTAGGAAGAGCCCAATAGCTACCTAGGATAGTTGTCATAAATAACCAAGGTGCTGATATGAAACAAAGAATAACATCTCATACACACAAAAATAGAAATTGTTCACTTTTTCCTGTGGAATTCAATCATTCTCTCTCAAATTTCCGCTTGCTGTTTTACAGCTGACTCACTCATTGTATATTATACCAATTGGGAGAATAAATACCCAATTTATACCTTATTTTCCTGCGTAGATGGGGGGTTGCAGACTGTCAAAAATAGTGTGAATTCAGTCCACTTTTAGGGTTAGGGTTAAGGTTAGGGAATCATTTGAACTGAATTTTATTGTGGCACTAGAGTTCTCTGACAAAGAAGGTTCAATGTCTCAGAAAAATAACAATTCCCATGATTCCCTAGCACTAACCCTAACCCTAAAAGTGGACTGAATTCACACTATTTTTGACAGTCTGCAACCCCCCTAAGACTACTTTTTAATCTGCAAAATCTGTGGTTAAAGTGGGGGGGTCGTCTTATATGCCGGGTATAAGGATAAGGAGGATGGAGGTGCTAAAACTATATTTTGACTGGAAAAATGGGGGGTCGTCTTATATGCCGGAAAATACGGTACTATATTTTTAATTAACTTAAATCTGTTGCACCACTAAAACTAGCTCCACGTAGATGTAGCTATACATATTTTGCTACTCTGACGTAGCAAGAGAATAGAATAGAAGAGTCTATTAAAAGGATGGCTAACCATAGAGTTGCTGTAGGAAATGAGTGCGAAATTCTCATGGAGAAGGAAATGTAAATAGTTTGTTGTTGTTCACTGCCCTCAACTCGACCACAATTCATAGAACCCTCTGGATGGGACATCTCTATGTCCCCTTATCCTCAGCCTCAGGTCCTGCAGGTTCAGGCCCATGACCTTCCTGATTAAATCTAACTATCTAGCACACCTTTCCTAGCATTATTGCCTTATTGCCTTTTCTAATGAGTCATGCCTTCTCATGATGTGGCCAAAGTATGAAAGCATCAATTTAGGGCCTTTGCAGACTGTTAGAAATAGTGCAAATTGAGTCCACTTTAACTGCCCTGGCTCAGTGCTAGGGAATCATGGGAACTGGAGTGTTTTTCTGAGGTATTGAGCCTTCTGTCAGAGAGCTCTACAAGAGTCTACAATGAGAGTTTAACCATATATGGAATGTGAAATGACAGGCATCCAAACTGGATTCAGAAAAGGATGTCAATCATATGGAAAGTAGGGTTAGAGCTTAAGGAAACTGATGTAAAACTGGGGACAAGATATTAATAATTTTAGATATGCAGATGACATATTACTAGCAGAAAATAGTAAAGACTTTGAAGCACTATAGATGAGACTTAAGGAAGAAAGTGCTGAAGTGGGGTTGCAGCTGCATATTATTAAGACAAAAATAATAATCAGCGAAAAGTTATATAATTTTCTCAAGTGTAAGGATATATAATTGAATACCAGTTTGAGAATCTTCTCTGTGCCATAGAATTCCTGCTTTCTATATATATAGATGTGAAAGCTGGACAGTGAAGAAAGCTGACAGAAAAAAAAAAACAAATTCATTTGAAATTACATGCTTGGAGAACTTTTCTACATGGGCCTCCAAAGTGACAAATAAATGGGCTCAAGAGCAAATAAAGCCTGATCTTTTAGTAAAAGTCAAGATGGCTAAATTGAAGCTATCATGCTTTGAAAATATCATGATAGTATGTATGACTCATTAGAAAGGACAAAAAAGTTCAGTATACAGGAAAGGGATAGGAAAAAAGGAAGACCACATTACAGGTGGGATAGACTCAATCAAGGAAGTTAGGTCAGAGTCTGCAAGACCAGAGCACGACTGGTAGTAACAGTATGCCTTTGAGATCTCTCATTCACCATAAGTCAAACCAGGCTTGATAACATATAACAAAACTATAGCTGTCTCCTTAGGAATAGAAGGCATTATTTGTAACAAATACACTTTGTACTGATCATATGGAGGATTGCACAACTCATTCTGTGCATTATGCCAAACAATTTATGTAGACTTCATTATTGCAACACAAAGAGTCACTATCATTGAATTATCCCTGTGATGGGACTTGTATTTGAAAATTTGAGATGTAAAATGCTTTTAGTCCTAGTTACCAGAGTGGCAAGTCCCCTCTTTGAGTTACGGTGGCCTATTCAAGGAAGAGCTGGATAGAAGTTATAAGTTTTTCTCATTCAGTGGTTCATGTCAAACACTCTATATGTCACTGTATATATAATTCATATAGAGGAACTATCTGTTACACATTTATTTTATTTATATTCTGCTTTCCTCCCAATATGATACCCCAAATGACTTGCAGTTATAATGTTAAGACAAAATAGTTGTAATGTACATAGCTTAAAAGTTTTTTTTAAAATAAACAGCCAGTCCAATTGAAACATTAATTTAAAACAGTAAAAATGGTAGTAGTAGTAGTAAAAATTGACAAAGCACATGTTAAACATCCTACTGTCCCAACAATTAAAAATTAAGGTCTGCTTGAATGAGAAGTTCTTTATCTAATGACAGAAAGACAACAGAGAGGGGGCCAACAGAGTCTCCCTTGGCAGGGGGTTCCGGATCCTAGGAGCAGCCATGATGAAGGCTCTCTCTCATGTCCTCAGCAGATACGCCTATGATGGTGCTAGGACTGGAGCCTTCTCTTGAAGATCATAAGACTTAGGCAGGTTCATATGGGCAGATTTTTTTGAACACAGAAAGGATTTAGAATGCACTGCCTAACTCTGTCTATTCACACTTTCATGTTTGACAAATTTTAGTCAAAAAATTATCTCCCAAAACATGGGTCACCTTATCCATAGGTCAATGTAAATACTATACTAACTCTTTTTTAAAAATAAATAAATAAACTATTCCCTGTTGTTTTCATAGCACCTAAAAGAAGCACTGATCCCCTCTTCTTTCTCCACTGTGGCACTGCTTCTGACCTTTTTGAATTCCTGTGCAGGAAAATGGCAGTGACAGTGGTGTTTTGGCCCCCTTGAAAGAGTGCTGAGAGGAATTGGGCTCTGAAGGACTTGAATAAGACATCTGTGTATGTTTGTTAGCTTTTCTAGGTTAAAATTACTCAAAGATACCACATTAAAGTTAAAGGGTAATGTAGCTGCCATTTACTTTGCTTTGCCTTTTCATCCTTTTTGACACGTGTGCATTTTCTTAGCCCTGCCTGTACCTGGTTGCCTCCCTCACACAGTCATGATTTATCATAGTTCCCTCCTCATCCATCCAGCCTTTATAGTGGGCATAGTTATGCCTGCCAGAATTTTGTAAGTTCTTTGGCATCTTTTTCCTTTACAATGTCCTTTACATTCTTTGTTACATGACCCTAAGTTTTAGCCAATGAGTCATATCAAAATCCACAATTTTGGCCCCCAAACCTACATTCAACTTATACATGAGGGTGATTTATAGTTGAGTGTATGTGGTACTTAAATTGCACCACATTCTGAATCTTAAAGAAGTACAGTGGGGCCCTTGGTCTCCACTGGGGTTTAGATCTAGGTCCTAGCACCCTGTGGATACCAGAATTCATGGATTCACAAGTCCGATTATATACAATGGGTTAGGAGGAAGGAAGA
This sequence comes from Phrynosoma platyrhinos, assembly GCA_020142125.1. Lineage (NCBI taxonomy): Eukaryota > Metazoa > Chordata > Lepidosauria > Squamata > Phrynosomatidae > Phrynosoma > Phrynosoma platyrhinos. Next base: position 51,440,483 of record CM034708.1, on the reverse strand, counting down.
AGGTGACCAGCCATCTCTGCTTCCTCTCAACCATGGAGAAAGAAGTGAAGGGACTAAAGGATGGAGGGGGGAGGGATGGGGATGGGCTAAAGAAGGGAGGACACAAGGGAAGGGAAGGAGGGAAACCCAGGGAGGCATAAGGGGATGAGTAGGAAAGCAAACAATCAATGATGGGAGGAATAATAACGATAACAATAATAATAATAATATAAAATGTTTTTATACCCCACCCCTTTGGGATCAATCAAGGCGGCTCACAATAAAATACAATACAATAGTAAAAACAAATTACATCCCACCCACCCCTTAAAAAGTTATTAAATCTATTACAAATTAAAATAATTAAAATTAAAACAACATAGGAGAGAAACAGCTATTGGGCAGCAGCAGTAGTAGTAGGTATCACTGATAGGTGTGAATTGTGACACCATAGCTAGCATTGGTTGGCACTGCACACAGGGAGTTGTAGGTGGCCCTCCTTGTGTAACCCCATCACCTAGTAAACTCTGTGATGAGTCACTCCAAGTGAGACACAGGCAGGATCAGAGCATTAACAGAAAGGGAAGGAGGGAGAAATAAAGGGATATTACATTTGCAAGAGTAGCCAAGGGCATAAGAAAGATGACAAGACAAATAGCAGACTTCCTTAGAAAGACAAATAGCATCCAAAGCAGCATTATACATAAGATAGGGACATGGAATGTGAAGTGCATGAGCCAAGAGAAGCTAGACATAGTAAAAATGGAAATGCAATGCATAGCAGTATTAGGGGGTGAGTGAATTAGAATGGACAGGAATGGGCCACTTTAAATCAAACAGCTATACAGTGCTCTACTCAGGGAATGAAAAGACAAGAAGAAACAGGGTGGTTTTCATACTAAGAAAAGATGAGGCAAAAGCCAGTGGATACAAGATCAGACCAGATCATTTCAGGCTCCTATGAATATCACCATAATTCAAGTATATGCTCCAACCACAGAGGCAAAATAGGAAGAATTTGATAGATTCTATGAATGAGTGCAGGAAGAAAATGACATCATACCGACACAGGATGTCAAGCTGATCATTGGAGATTGGAACACAAACGTTGGAAGCAAAGAACCACAAACAGGAGGCAGATAAGGATTAGGCAAAAGAAATGAAGCAAGTGAGTGTCTGGTAGATTTTTGTGAATCCTATTCATAGCAAACACATTCTTCGTACAACTAGAAAGAAGGCTATATACATGGACATCACCAGATGGTCAGTACAAAAATCAAATAGACTATATAATTGGAAGCAAGAGATGGCAAAACTCTATACTGGTGGCCAAGACTAGACTATGCACTGACTGTGGCACAGATCATGAACTACTCATATCAAAATTATGAGAGACTCATGAAGAAAACAAAACGAGTAATTACAACAAAATATGATTATATCTCAATAGAAGTTACTGACAAGACAAGAAATAGATTTGCATTACTAAGCATAATAGACTGAGAACTAGAGGAACTATGGTCTGAAGCCAGGGACATAGTAAAAGAAGAATGCAGACAGACACTTTCAGTAAACAAAAAGAAAGAGATAAAACCATGGAGGACAGAAAAAACACTACAAGCAGTAAAGAGAAGAGAAGAAAAACAAAAGGGAGATAGGAACAAACTAAGAATTATGAATGCAACAGTACAACAGCTTGTGCGGAAAGATAAAGAAAATTACTACAATGACCAATGCAGAGAAATAGAAGACAACAAAAAGGGAAGAACAAGAGATCTATTTTACAAAATCCAGGAAATCAAAGGAAAATTCACACAAAGGACTGGGACGATCTATGACAATAAAAATAACATAATTCAATACCAGGAAGGAATAAAAAGATATTTGATGCAATACACAGAAGAATTATACAAAAGAGATGACAAAATGAAGGACACATGAAATGAAGAGCCATATGAAGATGAGCCCCAAATTCTAAAAAGTGAGGTGGAGACTGCAATAAGAGAAATAGCGAAAAACAAATCACCAGGAACAGATGATATTCCAATTGAACTGCTGCAATCCACATTGACAGAGTCAACTAATGGAGCACACCAGGGAATTCCAAAAGAAAATCAGCATATGATTTATAGATTATAGTAAAGCCTTTGACTGTATAGATCATGAAAGGCTATGGAATGCCCTTAAAGACATGGGAGTGCCAACACATCTGATAGTCCTGATGAAGAATCTGTACTCTGGACAAGAGGCTACTGTCAGAACAGAACACAGAGAAACAGAATTGGTTCCCAATTGGCAGAGGAGTCAGACAAGGCTGCATCCTTTCACCCTATCTGTTCAACTGGGAAAAGCAGGCTGGGACACAGAAGAGGAGGAGTGAAGTTAGGAGGAAGGAATATCAACAATCTGAGATATGCAGATGACACCATAATATTAGTAGAAAATCTTACAGACCTGGAACACCTACTAAGAAGATCAAAGAAGAAAGTGCAAAGGTAGGCTTAATGCTGCAAAAGAAAAGAAAACAAAAATAATGACCACCGAGGACTGTCACAAGTTCAGCCTAGATAATGAAGAAATAGAAATAGTAAATTCCCATACCTGGGATCAAACATTGATAGAAATGGGGACTACAGTCAGGAAATCAAAAGAAGACTAAGGGGGGTTGCAGACTGCCAGAAATAGTGCAGATTGAGTCCACTTTGAGAGCAGTTAACAATAACAAAACAACAAAAAGTAAAATGGTGCTCCTTATATAAAATGGCGCAATCAAGGTTTGCTATTTAGAATGTATGTGTATATATTTGGAATATATTTCAAGCCATGAATGGTTGAATTCATAGATAAAACATCCATGGTTATGGAGGGCCAACTGTAGTACTGTTTAGTCCAGGGGTTGGCAACCTATGGCCTGTGGGCCGGGTGCGGCCCATGGAGGCCTTGGGACCGACCGTGGCTGGACCCGCTGCCACCCCGCATACGCCAGCGCACCATTTTTGCATCCAAAATGGCACCTGCGCTTGCGCATGTATGCGCACGGCGGTGGCCGCCATTTTGGAACGCCCAACGTGCCGACGTCGTAGTACTGTTTATTGTGGATGCTGCACCAAGGGTGCGCCCTGACACTCCCGCCGTGCAGAGGGGTATGTGGCGTGAAGATGCCGTGGGGACAGAGTCGAGGCAGCTGACATGCAGTCACCATGCCCCCACTCTGTCCTCAGGCCGGCTCTTTATGCTGGTATGTTCAGCCCTCAAATCAGTTACCAGCCATACTGTGAGCAACATCTAATCTTCTAGTAGAACTTTGGGATCTGAAATCTTACAAATATTTCAGCCGAACGACTATTTTAATAAAAGGTCACCAATAATGTCACCAACACATGGGAGTTATGTACATTATTAGATTATTTTCCAATTATTTATCACTCATTACTAATGGTTCATACATAGCATATGAAATTATCGGAGATGAGTTGCTGAGAAAGTATGCTTCAATTGTATAGTGCAGACATAACATTTCTGGTCATATTATTACTAGAAGGTTTAGAGAGTTTGCAAACCATCTCTTAATCTTATTTTTAAATCCTGATTTAAAGCTAATTTTGGCTTTCTCATAGTTCTTCATATCCATGCAGGGATAAAAGATCACCATGACTCTGAAAAAACTCTGAAAAAGGAAAATGAAGAGAATTTGTGAATGCACAGCATTTCTGATAGGGGCTCCAAAATATGCATGCACACTCTCTCAGCCCCAGAAAAGCCATGGCAAAACCCTTGTGGAGATTTTGCCAAGAAAACCCCAAGAACAAGTAATAACAACAATAATCAAATATCATTATGGCGGGCAGTGGTGGTGGTGGCAGCGGCAGCGGAGGCAGGACTGGCCTTGGGCCGGTCCAAAGGCCTCGAGGGGCCGCATCCGGCCCCCGGGCCTTAGGTTGCCTACCCCTGGGCTACAAGATCAGGAATTTACATGCATATTAATCTCTTACATCTTTGTGTGAATTGTAAAACATGAGTTACACTAAAACTGCTTATAAAATTCATATTAGTTCTTAAGAAGGTTCTGAAACATTGAAAGCAGGTTGTTGACTTTCTTGGGACTTTCCCAGGCCTCCTTACCACTACATAATAAATCAGTTTTCAGACCGATCTGAACTGGTTTAAATGGCCCTTGTTCGTACTTGTGCCAAATTTCTGGCGTGGTTTGCTGAGGGGGGCACAACTCTAAACCCATTTAAACCAGTTCTTCCGGATCCGTGGCATTCCCCACTTCTTTTGAAATGAATCGATTCAACACAAGTGTGAATGTGCTATTTGATTCGGTTCCTGTGGCTCTTTCACCCCTGTGAGGCGGCTCCATGTTAAATCTATCCATTGCTGAATGTGAACGCAAAGTGGATTAAATTGAAACGAGTAGGTTTGATCATGGCTCGAATAGTGTGAACATCTATTCAGCACTAAATCGCTTTATCGATTCGATTCAAATGATTTATTTTGTAGTAGGAATGAGTCCTCAGTTACATAACTCAAAAATAGAAGTGTTATTTCTGACTTAAGGTCAGGTCTGTGGAAGGTCTATAATACATGTCTTACTATGGTAACTATTAATAAAGACTTTTTGGCTGCCTGAAAGTTTCTATGCAAATTACTAGGGCATTAACATTTTAAATCATTATTATATGCATTCTGTACCTTGTAAGTTTTCTCTTTGATGCAGCTTTAGTTTTAAAAAAATGTTTGATGCTCTGAAAATATTTTATTCTGCCAAACACTGTATTTCCATTAAGATGGTCTAGGAGATGGGTAGCTTGTACTTTATTTATAGCCACTACTTGATAAATGGGAGAGGTTTGGTTAGTATTCTCCATCTCTATCTGCATGAAGGCACAATGCGTTTCAGTTCATAAGATAGAAGAAAATGCTTTATCTCTTGATGCCTTCTAATACTTGGGTGTTATTTCATCTAGATTTATGCTGAAAGTAAAGCTTTGATGGAACTCAGACACTTTTATCTTTCAATTTAAAATCAAGTGCAAAAGGAGGTAGCCCATTTATTAAACTTGTATTTAAGAAATAGTTAGAATTTTATTTTTTACCATCACTAAAATCATATAGAAATAAGGAAATATGCTTAGAGTGAAATTTTTAAAGCATTGCACTCCTTGCGTATTGCTTCAGACTTGCAAATGCATTAATAGAATTTTTTACTTGTGCTGCTGTGAAGTCACTATCAAACATTTGAAAATTAGGTATTTATTCTACTGTGACTGTTTGAAAATATAAGCCTGTAATCCTAAACATAATGACTAGGAAATAAATTTTGGAGACAATTTGTTAAAACTTAATTTGTTAGTCCAAATTGATTTCATTGAACATTTTGACTATTTTTAAAAAAAGTTAATTTAATCACTGAACACCGACATTATTTAATTTTTGAGCAGCACTGTTTCATGTCAATTAATTTTGTTACTATGGGGCCAAAACAGACTGGCAAAAAATGCCGGCTTTAGGATGGCGTGGGGGTGTGGTGTATGCACAGTGCATAGCATACCCTGATGCTGCCCCCAAGCTGGTGTCATGCCACTCCGCTGACCACACAGTGGGCAGTGTCACAACATTTCTGCAGTGCGGTGTTTACACGCACCATGCCACAGAAATGTGGAAAAGCTGCTGCAGCAGTGAACACAGGGCCTTTTTTCTGTCCCCAAAAGGAGTGGTATTTTGCCGCTTCTTTTTAGGCCAAAAAAATGCTGGATAAGAGGTGCGGCGTGCGGTTGCCTTGGACCCAATCCAGCATTTAAAGGGGCGGCATCAGGCCTCTCCTTTGGAGCTGTTTGTTTCACCCCATAGTTACTAAGGGGGAGAAGGACCAATTTTGCTTGTTTAGTTTTAGATATTAAAATCGACCACATTAGTAATCCATTATCAAGTAACAAAACAAACAAACAAAGTTTCAGTGTTAAAATATCTCAGTGTTTTAGTATTAAAATATCAGTTTTATTTAATAGCTTGACACCAGTGTGGTAGGATAAGCCATTGGATTCAGTGATACTCTTTACTATGTAAACATGTATGGAATAGTTTTGCTTTTCTGCCTTTGGCTTCACCAAATATGGAGCAGAAGCAACTAGGGAAAAGTTGTTCTCTTTCCCTCCCTTTAATGGTATATATATATATATATATATATATATATATATATATATATATATATATATATATATATATATACAGTCTCATCATCACAAATTCTGTTTTTGCAACTATAATTCTTTAGCTGCAGGGTCTCTAATCATGGTGTAGCCAGACATTTATTCAACTTGTCATTGCTTTAAGCAGAAGAGCCTATGGATTTGGCTGTTTCTGGGAGATTTGGTACAAGGTAATCTGAGTGACAGTTATATTCTGCATTCATGACCAAAATTCTCTAGTAAAGAGCACAAACTGTACCTTCTGTGAGTGTCTAAGTTTTTGAGACCAGCCCTGTTGTGAGGTCCTTAGTATTCAGATCACTGACACAATGTAAAGATACATCGATGATACCTTTATTGGCCAACCAAAATGCACAATATGCTTGTCCATTTTGGTTGGCCAATAAAGGTATCACTGATGG
>CM034708.1:51414530-51431209 GCA_020142125.1 Phrynosoma platyrhinos | reverse complement strand
CTCCTTTTAGCCTCGGCCTCGGCCTGTATATTCACCTTATAAGACGCATCAAATTCCCCACTCTCGTTTTGGGGAAGAAAAAGTGTGTCTTATATGGCGAAAAATACGGTAAATTATTTATAGAATAGTGACAATTTCAGGCAGGAATGGATGAAGTAACAGTATGCATTAATATCTGTACTGGTTTTGATAGTGAAAATCCACATTTTACATGTATTAGTTTTCACACAATGTATTGTCCAGTGTGGACTTTTAAAAAACCCTTAATGAATAGAACTCTATAGTAGGCTTGGAGTTTGTCATCCAGCCTCTGTTGAGAAATATTTTCTTTTTTAAGACTGAATAAATGAAGAAGGGAAATCTCCAGTACTGTGTGTCTGTAATCATTTGCATTTATAAATTAATCAGAGCAATTAACATGTCTGAGTTGACAGATATACAATTATTATTAAGTTATGAAAAAGAAATAAGATTATAGTTTGTAGTTTTGGTTTACCATTGAAGTAACCATTATTTTATAACTAAAATTATAGTTTTGTAATTGGGGCATGCAGAAGTTGATTGTAGATCTCTTGTGATAGTGTTATTCTTGTAGATTTATTATTTTACATATAATAAAATCTATTTGCATATATAGGTATGAATACACACCTGAATTGGCTGCTTTTGTAGTTTTTAGTGGTTAATATACAATTTTACAGCACACTGACTCACAACCATCTAACAAGATAGGAACTGACATTTATATATGGCCATATAAAAAAGATCTATGCATATTTGCATAACACAATATGGAAAATAACAAATGTGGTAGAACCTTTTTCTAAATTTAAATTTTAAAAAGTATGCCTTCAGTATAGCTCACTGTAGCATGTTGTTTTTAATTAAATGCAAAAATGCAGCTACATAAAATAGAAATCCAATCAGATTTGTTAGAAAATAGATTGCTATTTCACTCTCCTGGAATGGTTTATTTAAAAACAGGAAATGGAAACGAAATGTATTTTCTTATGTTGTTGTAAGCCTCAAGGGCTAAATGTAATGAATATTTTAAGAGATTATTTTAATTAAATTCCTGCACATCTAAACAGAGTAATATTTTATTATCACATACATAATCATGTAACAGAAGTATTCATTAAAGTTAACACTTTCTTGACCAAGAATTCATGGTATGATTTACTGACCTTGTGTAAAAAGGCACAAATTAGGAAGAAAAATGAAGGGGGACAGACTTTGATTAATATAGGTAATGCTATACCATATTTATAATAGCCTTTTCCCTATTCTGGTTTATAAATGCAGTCACTGAGAAAGGTGCCCTGCTGAGGCTGAAATGAGGCTGAAATCGGAGCACATGCCACTAGAGTGTGGGGAAACTGATCACACTGTCAGCAATTCATTTCAAAATGATGTATTTAGTGCTCATTTCACCTTCCAAGAAAAAAAGGGAAAGGAGTTCCTCAAACTGGAAGGTGATATTGTTATTTTCAAGGACATAGCGAAGTTAAAGATTGTAGAAAGGGTTTTAGGGTGCTATTTAAAAAGAAAAAGAAAGAGGAAACAAGGAAAGCTTTATGCAGAAATTCAGTGCTACCATGCTGTTTGATAATTGCTAACATATGTGGTTCCTCTGTTTCATTGTAGTCGTCCTCGTGAGTTCTGGCGCCTTGACTACTGGGAAGATGACTTGCGGCGCCGGCGACGATTTGTGCGTAACCCCCTTGGATCGACACATCCTGAAGCAACGTTAAAAGCAGCCATAGACCATGGTCAGTGTAAAATCTGCTTCTTGCCAATAGCAGCAGGTACAGTACATGGCAATGAAGCATACCCTTCATTTGTCTGTGAGAATATGAACTCTCACATTCAGAGGTGTCTTCATTGCATTTCAGACCTTTGTGTTTCAAGACCTAATTATATCTTAATTGCATTTCTCTTTGCAAATCCTTTACATTGTGGGTTAAACTGGCCAATGATTTTAGACAAAGGTATAATATTCATTTACTCCCTTAGCGTGGTTTTGTGACAAATTACCTTATATGAGTTGTAGCAAAATGAACAAGGTACATTTTCCTATGATTTTAAAATTAACTTCAGGTTTAAAAGAAAATGTGTAGTTCTATTTATATTTTCAGAGACTCTTCCTTCAACTCTGTCTTTCTCTCTCTTTTTGAATCTGGAAAGCCAAATAGCAATCCATTCTCAAAATGTCAGAAGTAAATGTTAAGAATAGATACCTATATTTTCCTTAATTTGCATCACTGTGGTCCCAGAAAATGTGAAATGTATTTGCACTGCAGAACTATGCTTTCTCTTTTGTAATTTGTAAAAGCAGCCTGAACTAAATATACAGCGTCAATATTTTTCTATAATGCTTCCAAAATCCAGTTTTCCTATATGTTTGTGCTTTCCAGTACGCTTTCTCAAATCAATAAGATAATGTTGGTGAAAATTAGATAAAAGCTAAGACTAGTTTTACTCTTGAGACACAATGCCAGTAGCTATTGAATTGGTTCCTTGCCATTTTAATTTACTCTCTTTTTTCTCTTGTTAATGTGGAATAGATAATTGCTATTTTAAACTATCTCATTGTTGTCATTCTCCAAGAACACAGAATAATTTGAGAAGTTTTCCTGGGCCAAATATCGTAACCTCTTGCACCCATTCTTAAAAAGCCATTTCTGAAGGAAAATGTCTCCAGTAGGTCAGTAGCTATCATGCCAAACATGACAGAAATCCTTTAAAATAAATGACCAAACAAAGAAGAGTCAAATCTTAACACAATGATGGTTTGTGAGGCTTTTGTCATTTACTAAAAGAGAGAGAGAGAAAGAGGGGGGAAGGGAAAGAGAAATGGAATGTAATTATGCTCCTCCTGCTTTGAAACTCCTTTTACATTTCTGTGTTTCATATTTAAGGGTTTCAGGAGTGCAAACCACCTTAGGCCACTATATGTCCTTTAATAAAACCTGACACTGTCATTTGTTTTCTTCCTTATATTTGCAGTAATGAACTTGTAGCACTGAATTGGAGCAGTAGTGTCTTCAATCTGTTCATTTGAATTTTCTAATATGGATTTAATGTAGGTTTTGTGGAATAGGTTAACCCTTCTTTCTGAGAAGCGCTCAGAACAAGAAGTGCTCATATTTTTAGCCTTTTTATTTTCTGGTTATCTCCTTTTTGCTTCATAGCATTTAAGTGCATAGTACTATAGTAGTAGCAATCCTACTGAGTAATTACTGTGTAACAGATGTTTGAAGCATACATTAATTCTGTGTCAGTTTTAACACTAAGCTGTAACTGCCAATTGTTATAACACTCAAACTCTTACTTTGTAATTTTTATTCGGTATAAATTTCTTAGAACCCACACAGTGTATAAAATGACACAGTGGTGCAGGTGACAAAAATAACGTGAAACAATATTCAGCCATATAGACAGATTACAATATATTCAGGAAAGTATTGTATGCTAGGGAGTGATGAAGCCTTCCACTTATTTCATATCTAAATTGTCATCATCTGGATCAACATGGTTTTTTAACTGAATAAAATAAAGGACACTCTATTTTAAACTTAAATAAAACTAAAACAAAAAAGGACATCAAATATTTTTCTGTTTGGGCTTGATCATGCCTTATCAGTTGGCCTTAAGTAAAAACTAGCTGAAGTTGAAAGAAAAACAAATAATACAGTTATGCAGCTGGAAGCCAACAAACTACTTAAGTGAGCCCAAGGGCTTGCATATATACATTCAGGAGGAGGAGGAGGAGGAGGATTTTACAAAAAAAGCTGATTTCCTCCGAACAGTAGATCCCTATACAGCATCCCAAACTGCCTTTGGAATTTAGTTTCAACCATAATTTGCCATATAACATGTTTTGGAGACAGGAATTGAAATTGCCTTAAGCGTGGAGAACTAGTTGTATGGTTTTCTGGATGACAGCCGACAAATTTAGATAGTAGTGCTATTACACCATTTAAGAAATCTTATTAAGTTATTTATGAGTTTTTGTATAATTGGCTGATCTACTAATTAAATCCTTGAAACAATGGTTCAGAAGAGATTTGCTGTAGATGATGAATTCATTCTACTATAAAAGAGAAGGAAGCATACCTTCTCTGGGATATTTGATATTTTATATGGCAGGTTTTATAGTTACTGGATTTAAAAAGTAATGTTTAAAAACATGTGCCTGAATTGAGGGCACCTTCTATGCTGATTAATTTTTTAATTAAATGTTTGTTTATATTCGTTATAATGTATTTTTCCTGAAAGGAAGGCTCAGGCTATTGCTGCCTTTCTCATTGACATCCCTGTCCCTCTAAGCATGTGTGCACACATAACATATATGCTTGCCTGAAATTAAAAGATTACAGAGGTGATTAGCAAAATAATTTATTTATGAAGTGCTTGCAAGTGCATGGAAAAGAGAACATGTGAATGAGCTGTTAAGTAGACAGATCTTTATAGCTATTTTCATGACTGTGGTATCTAAGAGCAGTTTTTACTGCATATATGGGGAATAGATTAATGCCACAGCTCTGGAAGGAATTTGACATTTGAAACTGAAGTTGCAACATGCACTTAGGAATGTTGTAGTGAACATCTGCTACAAGGGGGTTCATGAAGCTAGAGCAGTTTTGCTTTTGAAGCTCAGTGCATGGAGGACATTTTCAAGAGGGTAGTCTTGGTCAGGGATACTGGTGAGCTATAGGGTAATATAGAATTAACTATGTAAGAAACTTTTTTCCTACTGAAAAGTATAATGGTCATACAGATATGATCTGAATTAGATAGGTAGTTAGCCTTTGAGTCTGTGTTTCTGTACTTGAGGATGTCACTAGAATTCTCAGTGGAATTGTTTTTCTGTCTTGTGGTTTCCTTTTAATAATTAATTACAGAGCATTCTATTTCAATTATATACACTCCATTCCATAATCTATTTATGTCAAGGCAACTGGATTCAAGCCAGCTCAGACCCATTTTGTTCAGTGGGGAGCTGCATTGGTTTAACTTCAAGCCTTTCAGGTCTGCTAAGATGTAGATCATGCTGATGGTCTTTCTTTTTTGGGAATGTTCTTTCTGTAACAACAAAATTTCTTTTTTACTTAACAAATTATGTTTACTTTCTTTCATTGTTTAAACCCAATCCTATGTAAAAATCCAAAATGAAAATGTAAATCACAGTAAGAGAACATTGTAAAGAATTTTTAAAATTTGCATTCTCCCACATTTGGCATAGGCCTTAGTACAACCACAACCTTTCTGGATTATAACATTCATAATGTAGAAAGGAACTCTTAAAACAAAATAAAATATAATTTCGGCCCTCTTTCCATTGAATGCAATGAATTCTATGCAATGAACCTTAGAGCCTTTACAGACTGCCAGAAATAATGCATCTTGAGGCCACTTTAAATGTCCTGGCTCAGTGCTAGGGAATCATGAGAACTGTAGTTTTTTCTGGGACATTTAGCAAGTGCTGGTGCCACAATAAACTACACTTCCCATGATTCCTTAACACTGAGCCAGGACAGTTAAAGTGGCCTCAAGCTCCATTATTTCTGGCAGTCTGTAAAGGCCCTTAGTTAGATAAAGGACTGTTCCCATAAATACTATCAAAAAGAATACAGCCCTCAGTTTACAATTGGAAGAAGTTGAAGGGATCCAAAAACAATCAGAAACCAGGATATCATAAAGTAATGTGTAGAGATCAAATATCAACTCTGTTGCACCCTCATTTATGTATTTCACTAGGCTTCTTTTCAAGGAATTGATTTGATTTGAAGGAGAGCCTCTGGTGCAGAGGTGGCAGAGTAAATACCTGAAGACTAATGTTCTCTGTTCATACAATCAATATTGGCCCCATGACTATTCTCTGGGCTATCTTCTAGTTAAAAACATTTTTTTAATTCTGACAATTTAATTGCCCTTCCCAAGCACACATTAAATTGCTTGGGAAAAAGGACTGTAGGAGATTTTTCAAAGAGGGAGGAAAAAAAGAGCATCTAGAATGGTTATTTGTAAAAGTCAGTCTGGAAATGTGACTGCTCTGACTTTCATTTTTGCTTAGTTACTGAATAAGCTTTGTCTTCCATGGAATCTATTTTAATTCCATATGCACTGTTGAAAATGGCACCATCATTCAAAAAGAAGCATTGTACTCATAACACCCCACAGTTTTACTCCCTGTGAAATGTGTTAAAGGACACACTCTTAAAGAATAAGTAGGTGCTACAATCTGGGAACATCTGCATAAAGATAGGATTTGATTTCATATTAAAATATTAGTGAAAATTCAGTTATGTTACCAGCAAGTTGTTTGATGAAACTGGGAACAAGCTGCAATGCTTCCATTAATATGTAGGACTGCTGCTTACATTTTCGGACACTGCTAATTTTTGCTCAGAGGATGGTAAGGTAAACATAGTATGATGAATATAACACATACACACCTCACAAACATATAACTACAGATACAGTTGGCCTTCCATTTTTGCAGGGGATCCGTTCTGGATCACGCCCCACCCCTTGTGAAAATGGAGACTTGCCAATATTCAAGTCCCATAGGCTTGAATGGGGCACACTCCTGCAGATGTGTCCAGGTGTGCACCTGTGGGTGTATGCCTCATTGATTTCAATGGAGGTCGTTCCTCTGTGAATATGCAAAACCACAGACTTCAAGTCCACGAGAATAGAGGTGCGATTGTTCTTTTCTTTGGAAGTACTTTTGGAGATTATCACACAAGCATAAAAATGCAACTTATCTCTCCTTCCAACTTTTGAAAAATGGCCGCAAAGCGAATTAAGTGAGCTGAGCTACACTTGGGCTGCATTTGGATGGCAGATTTGGTGACAAAAGCCATGCGATAGGACCCAGATGCAGCCAGAATTTTACTTGAATTCAGGAGAGGTAAGTTGCGTTTTTATGCTTGTGCGATAATCTCCTTCCTTTTGTGGTGTATCAAGACAAAAAAAAATTATTGTAATTGTTTTGAATATGAGATCTGTAACTTTCAATGCTGTAGAGACTGAACTTTGTTTCTCAAACCCCGAGCTGGCCTTGTTGTTGTTGCTGTGTGCCTTCAAGCCGTTTCCCACTTATGGCAACCCTAAAGTGACCCTGTCATGGGGTTTTCTTGTCAAGATTTGTTCAGAGGAGGTTTGCTATTGCCTTCCCCTGAGGCTGAGAGACTGTAACTTGATCACCCAGTGGATTTCCCAGTGGATTTCATGGCCAAGTAGGGAATCGAACCAGTGGATTTCATGGCCAAGAGGCTGTAACTTGATCAGCCAGTGGATCACCCAGTGGATTTCATGGCCAAGCAGGGAATCAAACCCTGGTCTCCAGAGTCATAGTTTAACACTCAAACCAATACACCATGCATGCTGCTGTCCCTGCAAATAGGCAAGCTAAGACTGTTGGCTTAGGCAGCAAATCATATGGTAGTGATCTTGAAAGCAAATTGTTAGTAGTTTAATTTGTTGTTATTGTATTTTAGTGCTGGGAGATGCTTATGGAATTTAATGTGTCACAATTCAAAATAACTTTGCTGGTTTTATATGCTGTATACATTGTCTTAAGTGAATAGGGGCCCACCATTTGCTGTTCTGCTTCAGGTCCCCAAATGTCTTAGACTGTCCCTACCCAAGGAACTTCCTTTTTCTTAAAAAGCAGTAGGTCTCCTGGGTCCCAGCACATTTATAAACCCTGTGACTTACTGTAGCCCTTCCCTGTTCCTATAAAAAGCTTTTATCCCTAAACTTAGATGCAGTATCTTGCCTCAGTCCTGCCTGCTCCTATCTCACTTCCAAGATTCCTTTGACATTTCCCTGATCATTGGCCCATGGGTCCTGTTAACTACTTTTCTCTAATGCTTCACTAGAAATGGCTTGCTGATTATTCATCTGCCTCATTCCCCAGGCACCATGGCCTGTTCCTTCACCTGATGAGATTGACCCAGGTAGTACTCTGTCCTGCCTCACCAATAGAGAACCTGGTCCTCCATGAAGGACCTGATGCTGAGATGCTTATATCTAACAGTGGGAGGATAAAGTAACAGAAACAGGCATTCTAGCCATAAGTCTTACCAGTCACCCCATAACTCTAAATGGGGTGACACCTATAACAAATTGTTGCAATATGGAGTGTGTCTGTTCAGGATGTCAGCTGGCCATAACCTTTTCTAGGATAAAACAGAACTAGGAGCTAAGTCAACAGAGTAACTCCTTAGGCTTCATCTTGCACACACTTTTTTAGGGGAAGGTATTCCATTCCTCCTCCCCTTTGTCCCTCCCATGCTCAGTTCTCATTGGTTTTGTTTAGTTTTTGGATTGACCCATTAAAAGTGTTTATGAGGGGATTCTAAAAACAATTACAGTTCCCCAAGTTTGCTGATAACAAGAGTTTTGGCCACATAGGCTGTGACACACAGTGGACTCAGTTTGCTATTAGTGTATATCATGATGATAGGTGAACCTGAAGGAAAGAAGAAAGGGATTGGTAAAGAGGATACTGTGCTCAGACTAGAAATGTAAGTGCAAAGTGAGCCTATGGATGTCAGGAGGTTTTTTTGCTGACACAGTGAGTTTTGTGAAGAGTTTGAAAGAGGTCTTTGGAGAAATGTGAAGACTTGGGAACAAAAGAATTTGTCTCAGCCACAGCATTTTTATTTACTTTTTTATTAGCAATATTTAAATAATGTAAAGTATTACATTATTGCTGTGGACCTTCAAGTCTTTTTTGACTTACGGCAAATGTAAGACCATATCACAGGGTTTTCCTATATGTGTGTGTGTGTGTATATATAGATACACACGCCTCCCCATGCATATTATAATTTATGGCATCCCATTTTGGGGCTGACAAGGCCTTCCTAGTGGTGGCCAGTCTTGCAATAAGAAAAGCATTAATTCTAAGCAATGTTTATTTGGCAGATCTCAAAGTGTAGTTATTTTTTTAAGAAGAGGGATATATATCTATTTATATGTGAGAAGGCATTCAGCGACGAACTATAGATCCTGAAGTTATATGTTATAACATCTTAAATTTGACCTGAAATTGGAAACCAAAGGAATTGTTAAGAAAATAGGTCTGATATAGAATCATAGAATCCTAGGAAACCATAAAGGCCATCCAGTCCAACCCCCTGCCATTTAGGAATACACAATCAAAGCTCTCCCAGCAGATGGCCATCCAGCTTGCAAAGAACCTCCAAAGAAGGAGATTTCACCACTCTCTGAGGCAGCATGTTCCACTGTTGAACAAATCTTACCATCAGTAAGTTCTTCGTAGGCAGAATTCCTTTTCCTGTAGCTTGAATCCATCATTTTGTCCTAGCCTCTGGAGCAGCAGAAAACAAGCTTGTTCCATCCTTAATATGACATCTCTTTAAATATTTAAACATTCTCCTCTCCATGCTAAACATACCCAGCTCCCTAAGCCACTCCTCACAGAACATGGTTTCCAGAACTTTTACCATTTTGCCCTCCTGTGGACTGCAACAGATTGTTCTCATTCCTTTTCCCAGCATTATTTTGAACTTTCTGTACAGACTTTGAGAATAGCATCACACAGAGTGGATTGGTGTTGTGTGCTTTCAAGTCATTTCTGACTTATGGTGTACCTAAGGTAAACCGATCATGGGTTTTTTGAGGGCTGAGAGTGTGACTTGCCCATGATCACTCCATGGGTTTCCATGGCCAAGTGGGAAATCAAACCCTGATCTCCACAGCCATAGTCCATGCTCAAACCACTACACCATGCTGTCTCTTACAGAATAGGTTACAGTACTCTAATCTAGAAGCTACCACGAGTAGGCAACCTTTCCCCTTTAAGGGCCGAGGGACTTCAGCTCCCAGAATCCCAGGAGCTATTGGCCAACATGGGACTATTGGCCAATATGGCTGAGGCTTCTGGGAGCTGAAGTCCCTCGGCCTTTAAAGGGGAAAGGTTGCCTACCCCTGGGTTAGACAAACATACATAGGGGCTCATTATATTGTAGATGTTTAAAATCATGAAAGATATGAAGAGCTCTATTGGATTAGATCAAAGACCTCTCTAGTCCAGCATTCTGTCACACAGTGCCAACAAATTCACAAAAGCAAAATCTACTAAAGTTAGTCTCCAATAATTCTATACAACAGTTCTCATGAGATGGAATGGCAGTAGAACCTCCCAGGAACAGTGTCTCGAATTTGTGATACTTATGGAAAGTATCAGTGTTTGAAGATGGCCAAGAATTGGGTAACATATTAAGCTTCTGGTGTGAAAAGCATTGCTGTCTGTTTCCACCATGAATCTTGAAACTTGTACTACTTGGGAGAAAATGATATCATTCCCTGCCTCAAAGGGAGAGTATAACCTGTCTCTAAGTTAAGGTTTTGTTTTTGTTTTTGTTTGTTTGTTTGTGTTTTGCTGTTTTAGAAATTCACAGCCCCCAAAGCCCCATAGTACAAACCTCAAATTATTTTGTTTTTTAAATATTTATTTTATGTTTTGTGCTTTAAAAAAGGGTTGCATTTTAGTGCCCCTATGAGCTGTTTTACCCCCAGAAGAAGTCACAAGAGCAACCTGTACATTGAAGAAAAGGGCCTTTGCTAGCCTAAAATGGCTTAGAATTTGGCAAAATGTGAGGGAATTGCCATCCAAGTCCTCTAGCATGTGTTTGGGACCAAAGAAAGAAAGCAGAAATTGGGGTGGAGGATGTTTCAAGTGGTGCTATTTACCACTAAGAATCAAACAGGTGTTCTATGAAACAATGAACTTTACTTAAATAAGCTTACACTCAGTTCCTAACTCTCTGTCGTTCCTGTTTTGCCTATTTTTGCCTCCTAATAGACAATCTCTTAATCTGTGTCTTTCCTAATTAGTTCCAAATACATTGATACGGGGTGTTTAACCTGGCAAGGTAACCTAGAGGAACAACGTGTTCCCTTAACCCATGATACTTTCCCACGTCTGGCTCAAGAGCGCATGGTGCAACCATCCATTAAATCCAAGCAGGTTTTGCCCAATGTCTGAATGGGAAACCATCTTAAAAACCCATGTGAACTGCACTGAGAGTTTAGCAATATAAAAATAGAAGTATAAATGCAATCAGTTTTAAAAATGAACCCACAACCTTAATTGAAATGTTAAAATTTTAGCATTGACATCTCCCATGCCCCCAAAATAACACTCATAAATATTTGCTTGTTTGAAGGGCACAGTAGCTA
The DNA here is from genome assembly GCA_020142125.1 of Phrynosoma platyrhinos. Taxonomy (NCBI): domain Eukaryota; kingdom Metazoa; phylum Chordata; class Lepidosauria; order Squamata; family Phrynosomatidae; genus Phrynosoma; species Phrynosoma platyrhinos. The sequence continues at coordinate 51,419,986 of CM034708.1, read as the reverse complement.
AACATTTTACTGTTAAAAAGTTAATCTTTATTAGATCTATAAAGTATTAACAATGAGGAGGTAAAGTAATGCTTAATTCTTCCTGATTGTTTTAGAATAGCTACACAGAATGATATTTTAAATGAGCAAAATTACACATATTGGGCGCCAGATAAAAGTGTTGCATGTCTTATTCATATCTTCTTTATTCACCATAAGAAAAAAATAATTAAAAGCATATAACAAATTTGTATACAGGCCAATAATTATACATGAGTTAATCTGATGGTGGTGGTGGTGGGGGGAAGCAGGTCTAACAGCATCTTTGCACATTTAACAACTTGCTGATTTTCTTTTGTCTTTTGCTTGATTATTAAACAGTACTAAAACCATTTCATGAAGGAGGTAAAGTTGAAAAATCTTTCTTATAATTGCAATTTTCTGCTAGGGTATAGAGCCCCATCTGATCAACTCAACTCCTATCCAAACATTAGGTGTCAGTCATGTGCTCATCTGTCACTACTTTCATATCTTAACTGCCAGAATTAATTTCCACAATTATGTTAGCAGGTGAAAGAACTGTCATTCAGAGTCCGTTCTGACCTATAAATCAGCCAGTCACCACTCTACTCTCTTGGGCTAACTTGTACACCAACATTTCTAGGTTAAAGAAATGTATCTTGAGAGTACTGGAGTAGAATTACTCAGCTTTCCATTTCCCCTAAATATCTCTGCACAAATGTATATGGTAATCTCACAACATAGCAATTGATATCAGGCACGAGCTTTAGAGACACTCTTTTTAGAGTCCCTTTTAAAGTTGTAATCCTCTGAAGGCCATAAAAATATTTTCAGGCTAATATATGGTGGACTCTTTTCAAGAATGAAATCATCTTTCTTTTCTATATCCTGAGACTTTGGTCCAAAACACACTGCAGGAATAATGCAGTTTGAGACTGGCTCAATGCCAGGGAGTTCTGGGAACTATAGTTTTGTGAGACATTTTGCCTTCTCTGTCAGAGAGTTCTGGTGCCACAATAAACTACAATTCCCAGGATTCTCTAGCATTGAGCCAGGGCAGTTAAAGCAGTCTCAAACTAGATTATTTCTGCAGTGTGGTTTGGACCTTTGTCTCTTTTCTAGACCACATCTGTTGGATGTTTCCATCCCTGTTTGCTCATTTAATCTCATGATGTCACCAGTAAAACTGAACAGACATGTTGTTGACCAACATTACTGTTGTGTCAGCATGATACTATGTGCTATAAAAGGCAGATGGCAGGTCCCTAAACATACCTATACAATTTCAGTTCTCTTAAGCTTATCTATTCATGTTCAGGTCTCCATAATGTGGTTCCAGTGTCCCTGGAGGAATTAGCTAGGACCTTGATGCTGTAATATGTTAAATGGCAAATATTATGGCTTAGCTCCTAGGTATTTATGTTCACTTAAGCCAGGGGCAGGCAATCTTTTTGAGACCTGGGCCGGTCTCCCGTAGCCCAGGTCTCGGCTGGTCCGAGGGCCCCCCCCCCCCGAGCACACTGCCGCCACGGTCGCTACTGTGGCCGCCGCCGTAGCGTGCACAGCTGCAGCCGCCACAGCGCATGTTGCGGCTGCCATTTTGGAAGTCTAAATCGCTGTCGCGATGCGTTTGCATATGTGCAAGAGCACTGCGCATACGAAAACGCGTTGCGACCGCCATTTTGATTTCCAAAATGGTGATCGCAGTGAACGTGGCTGCAGAGCAGCAAAAACGCGCCCCGGTGGTGGTGCGCGGTGGCGGTGGCAGCGGCAACCTTCAGCCTGAGCCGGTAAGTCCAGGGCCCGGGGCCTTAACCGGCCCCTGGGCTGTAGGTTGCCAGTCCCTGACTTAAGCAGTGGTTTTCCCCTGATCTCCCCCTTCCTGCTATAGAAATAGGTGATGGTAGTGGTGATGGTGCTGCTGCTGCTGCTGCTGCTGATGATGATGATGATAATGATGATGATTTTGATTTTGGCCAGTCAAAGGGTACAAAAGCAAACCTCTTGACTATGAGCTCTGTTCTGTTAATGGATGGTGTTAGGATTCTAGCCAGCATCTTTTAAAACTGTATTTTCTGATATGGTTACTTCAAAAATATGTGGAAAGTTATTTTCCTAAAGAGTAATTTAACACTTACTTCACTGGAGAAGCTTTTAGTCCAACACTTGGTATCTTTTTGTCATTGTGAGTAACCATTTGTGTAAAAACATCTACATAAAAACAGTAATGCTATCTACAAGCATTACCACATAATATAATATATTGTATTACTAAGCAAATATTTGCACAGTTGTGCCTACATACTGTATTGTATATGTAATACCTTCCTTATTATAGAAACATAGTGTAAACTTTATAGTACATGCTCCATAGTAAATGGTACAAATCTTTAACAATTTGTAGAACTAGCATTTATGTACTCAGCTTGGCTGTGTTTTTAAAGCACTTATTTTTGTTTGAACAGCAATGGAGAAAACACACTGGAAAAAAGTCCACAAGGGGGTATCGTAAAGTGATAGTTATCATCCGGAAGTTATTATGGTATATTGATTAAATTCTGTCAGTGCCATCATTGGTCCCTGCGTGCATGATGCTGAGAAAATCAGCTCTTTGTGTCCTTTATTTTTGTTACAGGTGACTGAAGTGTAAGATTGAGAAGATTGAGGCTCGCAGCGTGAGACAGTTCCTGCATTTGAAAGGTAATAGTGCCTGGCAAATTCATGATGAGATGATGATAGTTTATGGAAACAATTGCCCATCTTATGACACTTATGTGAGGTGGAAAAGGAATTTCCAGACTGGTCACATGTCTCTCCCAGACGTGCCAAGACCTGGAAAACGATCATTGATGGACGATGCTGCAACAGTGAAGAAAGTGGAGTGTTTAATCCTGGAAGACAGATGAGCAACCATCCAAATGATCATGAATGAAACTGGTCTCAGTAATGGTAGTGTGTGGAAAATTATTCGTGATGAACTGCACATGCCTAAGGTATCTGCACACTGGGTTCCACATTTGCTAACCTCTTTCCAGAAACAAACCCAGTGTGACCTTTCAAGATAGATGTTGACACTGTTGGAACAGGACGAAGAGGATTATTTTGATCATCTGGTAACCATGGATGAATCTTGGGCCTATCAGTATGATCCAGAGGCCAAAACCATGAGCATGGAGTGAAAGCATGCCCCCCCCCAGGCAAGGGTGCAAAAGTCAGCAGGGAAGGTCATGCTCCCAGTTTTTTGGGACTATCGTGGAGTCATACTCACAGATTACTTTGAGCAAAGCGACAAACCATCACTGGCACATACTACAGCAATCTTCTGGACAGGTTGTGAGATGCTCTGAAAAAGAAACACCTTGGTATGTTCTCCAGAGGCATTCATCTCCTAGCTGACAATGCAGCAGCTCACTCATCTCAAGTTGCAGTTAACAAAGCAAAGACATGTGGCTTTGAGATCTTGCAATATTCTCCTCACCTGGCACCAAGTGACTTTTTCATGTTCCCAGAAGTGAAAAATCCATTGCGGGGTCACCGATTTGACAACACAAATGATGTCATTCATGAAGTGAAGGAGTGGTTTAAGGTGCAATCTGCAGACTTCTGCAATAATGGTATTCAGCGGGTCAAGAAATGCTGGGGAAAATGTGTAAATCTGGATGGTGACTACATAGAGATAAGTTAATAACTAAAAATCAAAACAAACGTTCTATCAAATTTTTTAAAAGGTGATAATTAAAACTTTACGATACCCCCTGGTATATCAATTTGCTGTCACAACTAGAGTAAACATACTGAATTAATTGCTGATCGCTAAATCAACACATAACTAAATCCTACTGTTTACTTGGAACTAGAAGTTGGATTTGGGCATATGTATTAAATTTGTATGAGTTTTTTCAATATTTTTTAGTGCCTGCAGTTCAGGGGAAGGGTGAAGCCTAGTATGACATTATAAATAGGCCTACAGAAGTTCCTGGTTTGCAAATCTTTTAAAAGCTTCCTGTTGACTGGCACAGAAAAGAAAGCTGTGACAACTCCTCTCCTGGCAACCGTTTGGGCTCTATGCTGGATGTAAAGGAATATGCTCTTCCTCCTCTGCAAACCCACTTGCTCATCTGTATGCATATCTTTGTCAACTTTGTGTATGTGCCTTCAAGTTGCCATGAATTTCACCATTAATTTCAGAGTTTTCTTAGGCAAGGAATACTCAGAGATGCTTTTGCCATTGCCTTCCTTTGAAGTACAGCATGCAGCACCTGGTATTTGTCGGCAGTCTCTAATCCAAGTACTAACCAGGGCTGATCCAGCTTAGTTTCCAAGGTCAGATGGAAACGGGTGCCTTTAGGGGATTTAGGCTGAGTCTTTAATATAACACTGGAATAATTGAATAGCTGGTATGAGCACAAGGACATTAGAAGAAGGCTGCTGGATGAGACCAAAGGCCTACATCAGGGATAGGCAACCTTTCCCCTTTAAGGGCCGAAGGACTTCAGCTCCCAGAATCCCAGGAGTTATTGGCCAACATGGGACTATTGGCCAACGTGGCTAAGGCTTTTGGGAGCTGAAATCCCTCGGCCCTTAAAGGGGAAAGGTTGCCTACCCCTGGCCTACATAGTCCAGCATTCTCTTCCCATAGTAGCCAGTCTTACGTATTTATTTCAAGTATTTATATTATATTTTTTGGCCATGCTCCCATGGTGGCTTACAAATCACTAATTTGCCAGTTCCCTGTCCTGAGTTCCCTGCTCTACAATCTAAAAAAGACAGGAAATACAAGGAAAGAGGAATGACAGTGTGGAAGAGGATTAGGTCTTGCAGATACTGCCTGTTCTTCTTTCCCTTTCCAGGCCACAGCAGTAGGAGTTGGGATGAAGGGGAGGGCCTTTCATCTGCTGATGGCCAAGACATGATGGAGCTATGCCTGCCTATTCTTCTCTCCCTCCGTGGCCATAGCACTGGCAGTTAAATGGAGGGAATGACAGTCATATGCCAAGGGGAAGCCCACAAGTAGGGCGTACAGGCGTTCATCTGCATTAAAAAAAATTATCCCTTTAACAAGTTGGTGTGTGTGTGTGTGTGTGTGTTTATATATCTTCAAGTTGACTTCAATTGATGATGACTCTTATCGTAGGTTTTTATTGGCAAGATTATTCAGAGAAGGTTTGCCATTGCCTTGCTCTAAAGGTGAGAGAATATGACTTGCCCAAAATCACCCACTGGCTTTCCATGGCTGAGTGGGAATTTGAACACTGGCCTCCCAACGTCCTAGTTCTGCCCTCAAACCACTACACCACACTTGCACCCTACATTATTATGTAAATCCATATATTTATTTTGGGGATGCAATTACAGAATGGGCTGTGCACCAATTTTGGCTCTTACTTGTTCTTGACTTGGAATTGATGCCCTTACTTCAACCAGCTGTAGAAAATAATGTAATTTGAGATGGTTAT
>CM034708.1:51375135-51398759 GCA_020142125.1 Phrynosoma platyrhinos | reverse complement strand
GGGGGGGGATCTGATCTGATCTGATGGGCCTTGACAAATTCATTAGGGAGGCTGCGGGACATTTTATTTGACTGTTAAACATCGTGTTTGTTTGGTTTAGGCAATGCCAACATCATCAGCATGCCTCTCTTTCTGCCTGGAGCAAAGAGTGGGTTGTTAGCAAGCAGCAAGGGCTGCTCCGGAGGAGGCTGCATGGGAAGGAGGAGGAAGGAAGGAAGGAAGGAAGGAAGGAAGGAAGGAAGAAAGAAAGAAAGAAAGCCCTTGCGCTTTTCTGGGCTTCTCCTTGGGATCCTTTTCCCTTCCCCTTTCCCTTTCTCCCCTCCTTTCCTCTTTGGCACGGCTGTTAAGACAGGTTAGGAAAGGGTAGGTATGATCCCTGGCATTGAATTGGCAAGAAGGCACTGCTCTACAGCTTCTTCCCAGGGCTGTCTGAGGAGACATTTTGTTGTGTATGTGCAAAAGGAGGAGGGGGGGAAGAGAATTAAAAGGGGATTATTTTTACACAAGGAAAGGGCAGCTTTCCTGGAAAGTCTTTTTGTAGCCACCAGTAGAGTACAAACAGTCAAGAGGCAAATTTTTAAGTTAACAGGCCCCTGCAACTTTTTATTGGGTTTTCACCTTAACCCTCTGTCTGCTGTGGTTGCAAGTTCCTGCATTTAAAGTAAGAGAAGCAGCCTCTCTGCAGACTTATTTCTAACAATGTCTGCTTCAAGAGGAAGGGATTTGGGAGCCTGGATCTGTTTGGCACTTTTTTTGGGGGGGGGGCTGCTTTTCAGTTTCCAAGATTTTGTGCTTCAGACTTTTTGCAATCACAGATCATGAAGTGTTCTCCTTTTGTGACTGAGCTGTGTAGGTACAAAAATAGGTATTGGGATCTGTATGCTGCCAAATGTTGATAATTAAGAAATGCTGCTTGCTTATTTATTTTAAATTAATGCTTTTTTCAAAAACCCAAATAAAACAGAAAGGATGTTTCTTCAAGTCAGCCTACCTTGATTTTTCAATCCATCTTAAATTGTTTTGAAAGGTCTTTCAGCTAACTCAGTTCAGCCTTTTCTGTGGAAGAATTCTGAGCTTCCATTTATAGAACACTCTGGGAAAAGAACTAATGCCCTTTGCCTGTCATTTTCATACATTCCTCCTCTACTGATGGAGCTTGAACTGCTGCAGGGAATGTATGAATTTGAAACGAAATGATTCCAGGCTGCATGTTGTGTTCATCAACAGCAAACCTTAAGCTAATGGGTAAAGTAAATGCATCTGGAGGAACGATAGCTATAATCCTGCTTACATTTCCAGGATCTTTTCTTTATAAATTTGTACATGGATTTTTAGTTCTGCTTGTTCTCCTCTGTTTACAGCTTAGCTTAATAAATAGTCCTGTGATGTGTCCCTCTTTTATGTCTGGGTAGAAAGTTCATCCCTCCTTTTTTATTTAATTACTACTGTATGTATGTGCTTTTAAGCAGTTATGCTTATTATGTCTTAATTTTTAAAAAGTGAAATGGCACAATATTTAACTAGCATATGCATCCCTGTCCAGAGATTGGCAACAAGATTATATTTGGTGGGTAAATTTCTCCCCACCATCTTCCCTCCCCAGCTGTTTTTCTGTCTGCAGAATATTCCAAATATAATCCTTTCCTCTTGTACCATGTTTTCTGGATGTAAATGTAAAAATGTTTGGGGGAAACAGGAAGGCTTGTGTGATTCCTTTGTATAGTTAGGGCAGTGTAACAATTAGCTTTATAATTCACTGTAATGTTTCTGAAATATTAATTTAATTGCTCTGTATTCAGAGGAACTTTACTTGGCAGTGAGTTCTGCTCAGTTGACCAGTCTTCCTTCTATACAAATGTGACTTGATTCTGAACATTAAATTTTTGGTATGCTCATGTAAATTCTACAAATATTTTTGTGAGAGTTGGGTCCTGTACATTTCAGTTTAATATACTTCAGTAGGAATGCATGGGACTACATCAATGCTTTGACCAAAACAAATAGGTTTTTTAAAAAATTTGTAAGATTAGTTAACTGGGATTGTCTTAAATACAAATAAGTATGATATTTCTGTTATTTTTACAATGTCTCCATTTTGTTAGAACAATCTTGATTTTCTTGGTTATGATTAATTTTTAAATTACGCATTCCTATAGACTAAATTATGTTGCCATTCAATATGTCTACTCACAGATAAGTCCAGCTCAATGTTATAAGATAGCAGTCTCATTCACTATTGTTATTTGGAAGTCTGTTAATTAACAATACCCGACATTACGTTCTATAATCTATTTTAGTCAAATTTGGCACAAGGGCATCATTCCCTTGATATGAAATTGCCTTGTCAGTTAGTTGTGTGCATGACTATGAGGATCATAGATCTTAGACTTTCTTCTGATTTAAGACAGGAGCAAATATAGTTGATATTTTATAAGCAATTGCTTAGAATAATGGTAAACAGCTTCTTTCTATGTTTTTTTTGTTTTTGTTTTGTTAATTCTTTGAAATTTTTCATGGCCTCATTTTGACATTTTCCAATAAAACTCTATGAAAAACCTGTGTTGGTGCATATGAATAAATGTATTATCCTTGTTTAATGCATTTTGCATTAAAAACAGACAGATATATATGGCTGTAGGAAGCAGCATTTCAGGATCTTCTGACTGCTGGTTGAAGTCATAAGTTTTCTGGGCTGGTATAGAATTCTAATGTACATTTCAGCAGTAGACTATGCATCAATGTTAATATTCTGTTATCTTTTACATAAGACCTCATCATGCTTCTGTTTCAATTCAGTTGGTTAGCATAGATCACAAATAAATTTTCCTAATTATCAATACTGGGGGACACCCTACCATCACCAGTGGTTCCAAAATTATAAACCTGTATTCACAATGGGATAACTCTTTCAGAGTTTAACAGAAATAGTTCTAAGACTCATCTGAGTTAGTGACTCTGTAGTACAATGTTAATTACCTTATTTTCCTGCGTATAAGACTACTTTTTAACCTGCAAAATTTGTGGCTAAAGTGGGGGGTCGTCTTATACGCCGGGTATAAGGATAAGGAGGATAGATGTGCTAAAACTATATTTTGACTGGAAAAATGGGGGGTTGTCTTATACGCCGGGTCGTCTTATACGCCGGAAAATACGGTACACAATTTTATTTGTTTTGTCCATGTGAATGGACTGTATTGTGAATTACAAACCCTCTCCAGAATGCTGTTAGTCATTTTAAGAAGTATGATTTAATACAAATTGGGCTCCTGAGCATTGAGAGCCCATAGAGTATGGTGAAAACAAAATACCTGGTCACACAAATAAAATACAGAAGCCACATGTGCAGTCTAGTTGAAATAATATTTGGTGAGCAAAGGATCGGTGGCAACTTTTTGCTCTCAACAATCTGAATCTAGGATATAAAACAGCTGTCTTTGGCTCCGTATGCAGTGGTTATGCCTGTCTGTTTCTTTTCTCTGTCTCTCACCCCCTGTCCCACCTCCAAATCTTCTTTTATTATCTTTAGTTTCTAAGGAGTCTTTCTTGTTTTCTAACTGGATTTGTCTGTAGCAAAAGGCTGGGATGGTGCATTTAAATCTACTGTGGATAAAGTGAAAAATCTTTTGATCTATGGCTATGAGTGTTTCCAAATGATTTGCTTGCTGGGGCTGGACACTGTCCATACCCTTTCTCTTCAGTATCTGATAGGCACACACAAAGGATGTGACATGCCACCAGATGTGTAGTTAATCATCACTTTAGGTTTGTATATTTTAAAAAAGACACATCCAGGCTCAATAAACTCTGTTATTCTTGTATTTATTGTGCAGTGGAACTCATTACATTTGTTGTGATCAAATATATATACTTAAATATTAGAAGATTTTGAAGGAATGGGTACAAAATGGAAGAGGGTATGTATGAACTTAAACAAGAACATAGAAAAATCGCTTTCTTTGACTTTTGTTCCCAGAATCCTCAGTTTACCTAATCAAATGATGGAAATCATAGTCCAAAAAAGTAGTGATTGAAAGCCCTGATTAAATCTCTCATACTGAAATCATCAGGACTTTAAAAGTGCTAACTGTGGTTAAATTGGAATCTATATGCTATGGGTCGGCCTGCAGCTAATATGTCTATATATAGTGTGTATTTGTGTACACACACAAGCATACCCATTTACAGAAGCAATTTAGCTTTTGATCTATCAGAATAAATTCAAATTGGTATAATCTGTGCCATTTTGCAGAGTGCCTAGCAGTGCATCTTACTTGGTTTTTCCATTGTATTTTGCAGTCCATGGGAGAAAAATATCGTAAAGCATGATAGAGGGTGTCCCATAGCCTTCAGCATTGTTCATGGCTTCTGAGGCCCAGTTTTGAGTGTTTGAGTTGGTGGGTGGATGGGGTCTCCAGCAAACCCTTATGAATTTGGTATTGCTAGCCATTCTTTGCTCTCCTTCACAGCTGCAAGACGTGGTGGTCATCATAGCTCACATTCCATTGTCTTGGGATGTTATCTCCAACACAAGCTCAAGATTTCTGCCCACCCAGCAAGTCTTTGTCTGTCATCAGTTTTACAGTCTTTACCTTACTTTGTTGGTTTGTAGTCCATACAGAAACCATTTCAGCATGGTGGCTCAGGATGCTATGTGGCTGGGTTGATTGACTTGATACATTTGCCATAGCTGCCTCCTGGAACACTATTGGGTGGGCAGGGAGGTTGACGGTGGAGAATCTGTACAAGCACTTCATCAATATATGTGCAGATGTTTCACTTAGCCTCTTATTGTCCTAGGCACCTATAGAGCTTCTACAGAATGCCCACTTTATGGAAGGATAGAAGGGGGGACTGGATCATGTATTGCCTTTGCATTAAACCAAGAGCATGTTGAGATTTTTGGATAGAGACTGGGCTTTAAATTAAAGTGTATTGTAATATACGTTGATGTTGGTCAGGTAGCCATGAATGTCCATTTTAACATTTTGCTTTCTGGGCTTTCAAAGTATCTTGACATTCCAATTCAATAATAATTCTAACTCAGGCAAAGCAAGATGTTAGTTGATGCTGTCAATGTTTGGTGGAAACATTATTTCAGACACCACAACCCCCACTACTCCACCTCTGCATTTTGCTTAGATAGCTAGCTGTTAGTACTGAACAAATTTTAGAATTAAAATGCCAAAGAGAGAGAGAGAGAGAGAGAGATCCATTTTCTATATTCTAAAATGTGTTACCTTTAAAAATATACATTTCCTATAATGCCCAGTTGTAGGTGAAAGAGCTGGAATGAATCTGCCATTCCTGCTAACCATGCCAAAGCTTTACTAGACAAAGCTGGGGTTACAATCCTAAATTCTGGTAATTGTCCCATTAATTTGTTTTATATTTTAATATGTTTCATGTTTTTAAAGAAATATTAGAATAATGATAAGTATCATTATTTGGGGAAAAACTATGTGTTAATTTAATGAACAAATAAATTTACGTTGGTGCAAGTCTCATTTAATGTAGTAAGACTTGTTTCTGAATGCACAGCCTTATACTGTAAATACACTTCCTAACAAGTGAACAGGATTGAGTACAATTATATTTTCATCTCAATAACCATACACAGGATTGGTCTGTAGATGAACAAATTTACAAATATCAGATATTTTCAGGTTTCAACAGCTAGCTAGCTATGCTTTTTTGCATTTGCTTATGGAAGTTATAGAAGACAGTGTCAGTTAAACAATACATGAAGTACTTATGCTTTACAATTGTATATTTAATATATCAAAGTTAAAAATAGTGTACAAGAAAGCAACAATTACCACCATATGCTTATTATGCCTTGATAAAAAAATAAATCACTATTGATTAATTTTGAGTGTTCAAGCCTTTCCAAGTAAAAATGCTTATTAGCCATGATGAATAAAAATAGAATCTTAATTTTCTGAGTTGATGATTTATAATTTGTGGAAGCAAACAATAGGCAGAGCTAGGAAAAGTTCCCCTTTTAAAGTTAAAATGCTAGAACCTGCTAGCTGAGGGAGTGTAGTCCACAAATAATCTTTTCGAAGCTCTTAAAGCAGGTATAGTCATGTGCTTCCCATGCCTTGTGTGTCAGCTTTCCTGTAGTATCTTCCTGTTACTGTTTTTATTAGGATCCTTGTCTGGTTGAGTATAGCTTTTCTCAACTGGATCTCCCAATCAGCATGGCCATACTAGCTGGTGAAGCCTGGAAATTGTAGTCCAATTGCTGATTCATACGTAGCTCTTCCGGAACAAAAAATACAAAATCCTTATTGCAAGGATATCTTTTAAAGGCCAACCAGATAGTTTCTTCATCAGACAAAGATGATAAAAATCAGGTAGGGAAAGAAACTGGACAAAGTCCAAGATCTCAAAGGGAATTACTTTTAGCACTGCTGATGTAGAAGGAAATTTTATTGCATTTCTTTTGCTGCTTTTGTTTAAGTTCACTTAAAGGGGAATGGGCTTTATCTGATTTTGGAAGCTAAGGAGGGTCAGCCCTAGTTAGTACTTGGATGGGTGACCACCAATGGATACCAGCTGCCATAGGCTATATTTCATGGGAAGGAACTGGCAATACCACCTCTGAGTATTCTTTGCCTAAGAAAACTCTATGAAATTTATAGGGTCACCATAAGTCAACAGGTAATTTGAAGGCACGCATGCGCACATGCACATACCTTTATCTATATCAGCTCTCCTTCAAGACCAATATCTAAGCAAACATCTGAAGCAAGATACAGACCTGTGACATTAACACTATCACTTTTCTTCTTCTACATGCCTTTTACCAACTTTCCCTGGTAAAGAAGCTAGTGTGCTTTGAAAGCTAGCATTATATGTTTTGTGCCTTTTGATTGGAACAAAAAAAAAAAAAAAAAAAAGAGGAAGGAGATTGGAAAGAAAAATAACTGAATTGGTATATATTTACAAATTCAATTCATTAGAAGAAGTATAAACAAAGACAGTGGTTTCTTGACATATTACGTATTTGATATATGGGTTTTCATCAACATTACAAAATAATTTTCCTTAAAAAAATTCAATTTCAAGGGAAGTGACTTTGAGTAAGAAGAATTTATTGCTTTCATACCTCAAGACTACCAGACCAACTGCATGACAAGCAGCACTTTAGGGTTTTATGCCAAGTGTCACAATCTGCACCATTCTATATCCCATTACACTCTGATCCCACTGCCACAACAATGCAACTGCATAAATACTTGTGGCATTAATTTTGTACAGTACTCTTATCATTTTGAGAAACTGGATTGAAATCCATGAAAGTTCAGGCTAAAATAAATCAGTTGTTTCAAAGGTGGTGTTAGATTTCTCCCCCCCCCACTTCTTTTTAGCCCCAGCCTCCCAAAAAACTTTTTCCATGCTCTGGCTTTTCTTATGTACTAATAGTGCCATAAATGGCCATAGCAGATCAGGGATTTATTCTGATTTTAAGCAGGGGTTTTAAAACATATTTAACAATTGTAATATTTATTGCATAATTTTGTTAGCAAGCCTAGGCTTAGAGAGCAGATGAAAATTCTTACCACATAGGATTTAGATACTAAAAAAGTAATTGTTTTATTTCTAATTATATTTAAATTCTGTGCAGAATTATGTAGGTGTGTGTATATTTAGCATTTAGAAAACAGCACCTTTCAAACATTTACCAGTAGCAGATAGACAAGTTGTAAAACATGGTCATTTGTCATTAATGACATTTGATATAGCTTTGTATTTGTGAGCTAGTAGAACTATCCAGTTTGTGAACTTCCAAAATGCAAGCTTGGAAGAAAAGAATTTATGTTTTATCTCACTTCACTTGAAAATTTATGAGGAGGACAACTTAGGGGTGCTTAAGTTGTGTGTTCCAGGGCTTGCCCCCACTGATAACACCCTTGTTGGCGTGAAAGTGCAATGCAAATTATGACAGTTACAACCTTCTGTTTTGTTTAACCTGTCACTGAATTTCCTGACTCAGTGAGGAAGGCAATGGTGTGTTCAGCTAGTCCATATTCACCTAAACTTAAAAGGTCAGATTTCTGCAGGCAAGCCTAGTCAGAGCCTAATTGATGAGGAGGGCAGGAAGACAGAATTTACTGTTCTGTTGGCTAGTTTCATATCGTTAGGTTGTCCTGAAAGCATCAGGCAGTCACAGCCCCTTTCATGTAAGTGCTGACCCTAGACAGGAGCTGACAATCAAAGGAGGCAGCCACAGGAACCAGTGCAAGTATGCTATTGATTTTTCAGTTAGGTCTAAGTAGTTTGTAGTATGGGTAATGGGTGACAGAGGCAGGTATGTCATTATCAATGAGCTCCAGAACAGTAGCGACAACCTTCCCTCATATTTCCTTCAACACTGACAGTATGCATCCAGAAGTGGTCAATAAATTGCCCAACCTTTCACTGACAAGTGACTTGGAGGGCTGGGGGTTGGGGAGGTTGGGAACCAAACAGCCAAACTTCTTTTGAACTTGATATGGAAACACTGGAGTGGGGGTTGGAGGAGGAGGAGGAAGGGAATGTAGTGTCTGCACTTTCAGTTTACAAGACTAAATTAATTGTGGAAGAGACATCACAATACTTTGTAACTGAAATTAAATTACCATAGCATTTTTAATAATAGGAAACAGTTATATTGATTAAATGTAGGCAGTGCTTTTATTTATTTTGCCAGTCACAAACAGTAAATAGCTGTTTATATTATTCTCTTAAGAATAATATTGTGATTGGACCATACCACATACATACAGTGTTTAAAAAATACCTGGCACTGCATTCTTTAAATTCAGTCTAGTAGATGTTTTTGCAATTCAGTCTAGTAGATGTGGGAATTACTAACATGCAAAGTGTTTTGAGTCTAGGGTCTGTATTGAGGCTGCAACCCTTGGAAGCAAGTCCCCTTTAACACATGGATACTTAATTCTGAGTAAACCTGAATAGTTAGACACATATTCAAGATGACAGTATTATGTTCAGCATTATGTTATGATCATTATTGCTATTAGAGTATTCTGTCATACAAGAGAAGTAGTTACTGTACGATACTTCATGTACGGTAGTTGCAACTAAGATTTCTGGATTTTACAAAGGAAAGATTATGCTAGTTTACCTTCTTGTTCAGGAGTTAATTTGATGTTTAACTACATGCGATTAGATCCAGGTTTAGGCAAGTACATTGGGACTGTTCAAAACAGAACTTCTTACCACTTCTTCCCCATATCTGTTCCCCAGTCTACTGAAAATGCTGTGCACTGTTTTAAGGAATATTGCTGCATGGGCAGCCTATGGCAAAGAGGGAAATAGGGATGGGATTCCCCAAAGAACAGACAGAGACATTTTCTGTGAGTGGAGCTCTACTCATGGAAGGTGCCTCTGTCCCATTTTACAGATGCCCCTTCCCTCCATAGCCATCAAGGCCTACAGCCTACCTGCTGTGATCCTGTGAGTAGCTGTCATGAAGACAGAAGAAGGTTACATGTGAGGATTTGGCTTCCTCTTGCAGGCATCCAAATCTGGCATCATCTCCTTGGAGAAAAAGCTAAATGTTCTGATAATTTATAATTTAATTCTTTTTGGTAACTCCTTAATCTGCTTTTTAATTTTAAATTTTTTTTGTACCCTGTAAGGGATGTTACCAAGGTTATTTGTTGTGTGCCTTCAGGTTGTTTCTAACCTAAAGCTGCTATCACAGGGTTTTCTTGGCAAGATTTTTTCAAAGGGGTTTTGCCATTGACTTCATCTGGGACTGGGTGTGTGTGACTTTCTAAAGTCATCCAGGGGGTCTCTATGGCCAAGTGAGGATTCAAACTTTAATCACCAGAGTTCTAGTCCAGCACTCAGACCAATACACTTGATTCTGTCCTGGGTCCAGGACTATTCAACATTTTTGTCAATGTTTTAAGAGGATGGAAATAAGGGCATGCTTATCAAATATTCAGATTAGACTAGGTTAGAAGGGCTAGCTAATACTCCAGAGGACAGGATCAGAATAAAAAGATGAGCAAAATAAATTTCAGCAGGGAGAAATGTAAGATACTACACTTAGGCATTAACAATGAAATTCACAGATACAGGATGGGTGACACCTGTCTTAAAGGCAGTACGTGTGAACAGGATCTAGGAGTCTGTTAGGGTAAACCTAAGTCAAAAATGTAACATGGCAGCTAAGAAAGTCAATGCCATTCTAGGCTTCATCAATAGAGGTATAGTGTCTAGATCAAGGGAAGTACCACTCAGACCTCACCTGGAATATTATGTCCAGTTCTGGGCACCAGAATTCAAGAAGGATGTGGACAAGCTGGAGTGTGTCCAGAGGAGAATGACCAAAATAGTGAAAGGTCTGGAACCAATGTCTTATGAGGAGAGGCTTAGGGAGCTGGGTATATTTTGCCTGAGGAAGAGAACGTTGAGGGGTGTCATGATAACCATGTTTAAATATTTGAAGGGATGTTGAAGATGGGGCAAGACTGGGACACAAAGTAGTCCATTCAAACTATAGGAAGAGATTCCACCTAAACATTAGGAAGAACCTCCTGATGGTAAGAGCTGTTTAACAGTGGAACACACTCCCTTGGAGTGAGGTGAAGTCTCCTCCTTTGGAAGTTTTTAAATAGAGGTGTGATGTGTGATGTTTTAAACAAGGTTGTGAGTTCAATACTAGCCAGGGCTCAGGCCTGCATCCTTCCGAGGTCACTAAAATGAATACCCAGCTGTTGGGGGGCAATGAGCTTACAGTTGTAAACCGCTTAGACACTGCATAGCGCAGTATGAAGCGGTATATAAATGAACAAAAAAAACCCAATTCCCATGATTCCCTAGCACTAACCCTAACCCTAAAAGTGGACTCAATTTGCACTATTTCTGGCAGCCTGCAACCCCCCTATCTGTTGGAAGTACTTTGATTGTGTATTCCTACAATCAAAGTACTTTGATTGTTGGACTGGATGGTTGGACTGGATGGTTGGACTGGATGGTCCTTGAGGTCTCTTCCAACTCTAGGATTCTACATCACACAGGTTCTCAGTTACTGTTGTGTGCCTTCAAGTACTTTCTGACTTATGGTGACACTAATGCAAACCTATGATGGGATTTTCTTGGTACGTTTTTTCAGAGGGATTTTTGTTAATGCCACCCTCTGAGGCTGAGAAAGTGTGACTTGCCCAAGGTCATCCAGTATGTTTCCATGGCCAAGCTGGAATTTGAACCCTGGGCTCCATAGTCATAGTCCAGAGCTTAAACTACTACATCATGCTGGTTCTCATAGCTATCAGTTAGCAAATAGCATATATTTATAATTAAAAACTTTAAATAATTGAAATAAGCCTGAATGGTAAATGTTTACACAAACTTCCTTAAAATAGCACAACAATGAGTTACCATGCTTTAAAAGTCTCTGCATTGTAAAATCAGAAATGAAGAGTAAATATCGAATATCATGCAATTCTTTTCATTTATTATCACTAGTTGAAATTATTTAAGTTGATGTTTGATTTGCAAGTTTTCAGCTACAAATTTGATGTGTGGGATAATATGAAGAAATAATCCATAAGAGACCCATGAAACTATTGGTTTTTCAAAAAAGAAAACACTATTTAGGTTTGTATTTGCAAATATGCTTTAAACATTCACTTAAGATGAATACTGGAAGATGCAACCTATATAATTCAATGCATTTCCCCCCAGTCATTGGAGAGGATACAGAGATTTTGAAACTACATATAGTTTTTCACAAATCTTTCTTTACAGAATTAATATGGCAGTAGTTCTCAACCAAAATATTTCTTACACTTGCAGCATGCTCTTGGCATTTTGTTAATGCTGCAAGAAAAACACTTAAAGGAAATGCACAAAGGCAACAAATTAAATTTTCATGAAAGGAAACCCTAATCACCAGTGACAGTGTAAGAGAAAGATGATTGCCACTTGGTCATTGCAGAAAGGCACTTAGGTTTGGTGTCAGTGCTTCTGTTAATGATGACTAATGTCTTTCTTGGCGCAAACACATGCTCAGACATTGTGCCACAGCAGCCTAGGGATTGGGCTGAAGCATAGGTACCATGGATTTTAAAACAAAGGTTCAGGCATTGAATGGAATGTCTTAAAATGTAAGTATTTCCCCAACTGCGTTGACTCTGCAGTTACAGAAATTGCCTTGAACAGTAAAAGTATGGGGCAAGGTACTATTTGAAAAATGTAGCCTGAATTCATTATCTAGTAACAGTACTGTAATAATATGTACGTGAACCTGAATTTCTGCAGTTAACAAATTCACAAAATTTTAACTGGAGTACCTCCCATGTATTATTCTATATATATCCTTCATATTTAAAGCAGAGTGACTCTCAAGACCTTTTCAAGTGCTGTGGCTTTAACTGTTTAAATATACTGGCAAAAGAGAGGTGGCATATGTCATCACTTTAGCGTTTCCCAAAATGAGACCTTTCAGAAGGGTATTTGTAATGCTTGTCATATTTTTCATGTCCTTCTGATTGGCCTGACAAGTCTAGAGGACCATGAGAACACAGATGTCAATTGCATTCAGACAACACTAATTACTCTGGGATTTTTTGTAGCCTCAGAAGCTGTATGCAGCTGTCGATTATGTGTGTTTATGTTGTATAGCATGGGTATTCTCTGCATGCTCATATGATGCCACTGGCATTTAGTTCCTTGTTTTCTTTAAAGAAAACAATGAGCTTTCTTTAACTTTCTAAAGAAAAAGGAATAGCACCAAAAGAGGAAAAGGCAGCATTTTGTGTTATGAATGAACACTGTTCATCCAAACTTAATTGGATAAGTATGTTTGTTTATTTTAAGTGTATTAGCACCTGTTTTTCAACCTTCCCAACACCAGTACTTTCTTGCATTCTCCCAAAAGTATAATTTTTGGGTTTTTTTTTAAAATCTCTCTCTCTGTCCCTCACCCCTTCCCCACTACTAAGCTGCTAGGATCATTATTAGCATTGATTTGGCTCCCTTGAAAAACAATCCCTTTCCAATGTTATATCAAAAATATTGTGCTAATTTGGATCAGATGTCAGATTTACTACATAAAAATCTGAACCAGTAGTTGCAAAGCATACAGTTAGTACTTGTGTCTGTAGTGAATGCTGTTGTTGGGTATGAAAAGCTGTTTGGTGTTTATTTATTTATTTATTTATTTATTTGCAGTATTCCTCTTTTCCAGAATCTCTTTGTTCTGTTGTAGTTTATAGTGTGTAAAGCAGCTGATCCTAACAAAAAGTTCAAATGGTGGTCACAGCATGAATGACATTAGTGATATGTGTGTGTGTGCATGTGCTGTAAAGTGGGAATGAAAAAAGCTTATGCTAAGGTTCTGTGCATTTCCAAAGAAGCACAGACTTGTTTAATCACATATTGGAAAATAAAAGGACCAATAATGTAACTTTACATGCTGATGATGCAAAAATTGAAGCAGCTTTATCAAAGATGTATGATGAGATAAAACTGCAGTCTCTGCTGTACAGTTATAGTAATTATGAGTAATGAACCGTCCAGTCTGGATGAAATGGCACGTCCATAGGGACTGTGTCCAATCAGTTGTGACTTATGCAAGCTGTAGAAAACACTGGTAGGCTAAATTCAATATTCTAATATAAAATATACTATGTTAACAGTGTCAGTTTTTGAAGTAATTTAAGTCTATAAATATTGTATTGATAGATGGTACATACAGCCAGAGATACTTTAGAAAACAAAAACAAAAAAGTAGATTTAATTGCAATTCCTGCTTTAATGGAGTATAAGCATACTATGTTACTGTCATGTAATTCCAATAGGAGATATTTGCATTACTCTTGCAGGAGTAATATGGCTTGTCTCTTGCACATTGCATATAGTAAAAACAACAACACTCTCATAAGATTAGGTTGCCTGCATTAGTTTGTTAGGAACTTTTATATGAGTGTGAAGGAATAATGTCACCTTTTGATTGCCTTTGAAAGGAACTAGGAATAGCAAAGAGTAACATGACAGATATTTCCAATATTTAAGGATACAGACAATGTCAGCCAAAGTACATGCCTGTAATGTGTAGAGAAAATTAGGTATTATGCAGGTTATGAGTGTGGTGTGTGCATACTTTGTTACTGTTGTGTAAATCCCTTGTTGAAACAGCTTCAGTGGCTACTGATCCATTCCTGGGCTCAAAACAAAGTGCTGGCTATGACCTATAAAGCCCTATAGGTGGTTTGGATTCAAACTATGTGAAAGCCTGTATCTCCCTATGTTAGCTGGCCTGAGTCTTATGTTCTTTGGGTTAGGGCAGGGGTCCCCAAACTTTTTGATCTGGGGGCCGTTTCGCTGGCCCCCGATCTCTGGGTGCCCGGAGCCGTGTGCGCATGCTCATGACTCGGGCGCCATTTTGTCTTCCAAAATGGCGTCCGGAGTCATGCGCATGCTCCCGGCATCGCACGCGCATGCGCACGACTCCGGACACCATTTTGGAAGACAAAATGGCATCCAGCGGCGGCGACAGCAGGACCAGCCGTGGGCTGGTATGAACGTCTCGACGGGCTGAGTCTGGCCTATGGGCCATAGTTTGGGGACCTCTGGGTTAGGCTTTCTTTCTGTCCCACAACCCTCACAATCTCATTTAGTGACTACATAGGAGAGAGTTCTTTCAGTAGCTGCTTCTAGGCAACAAATTCCTTCCCAAGAGAGGCTCAATTGTGCCCTCTCTCTGCTCACTTTTTGCCAACAATCAAAGTTGTTGTTCTGTGCCTTAAAGCCATTTCTGACTTAACGGCAAACCTAAGGCTTTCTGGAGCTGAGAGTGTGTGACTCATTCAAGTGTGATTCATTCATGGCCAAGCAGGGAACTCTGATCAAAATCAAAATCCAACACTCAAACCAGTACACCAAGCAAATATCTATTATTAAAGCAGACCTTCAGCCTTTAACTGGTTAAAAATAGAAGTATGCACAATAGATGGACATTTCAAAATGTGTAATACTGTTTTAACATGTTTTAATTGTTTTAAATTAATGTTTTAATTGTATTGATTCATGCTTTTGAAAAAAAATGCTTTTGCACCAGCTATTTTGTTTTAACTTATATTGTAAGGTGTTTTGGGTCCTGAATTGGAAGAAAGACAGCATATAAATCAAATCAATATAACATAAATAATCTTTGATATTGTCCCACTTCTCTGTGAATCTGATGATCTGTTTCTTTTATCATCCTTTCTGTAAAGAGTGGTTTGGAGTGATACTACCTGGAAATTATGAAGTCAGATGAAAGTAAATAGAGTGTATTGGAAAACTATGACCTAGTAGCTTAGTAATTCTTTACAATTTCAGGCACTTAAAAATGTTTTCATGCATGTAGTTGAATTATTAATGGTAGCCAAGCTTAACTGCTGTGTTTCTTGGAAGTTTGTGCCTAGATACTAGTTGCAGCTGTGGATTTCCAAATCCAGGATTTTATCTGTTTCTGAGTTCATTATGGGTTTTAGTGCTAATTATAGCAACTGTAAACTGGAATATAGTATATATTCTTCCTCCTCTTGGATATCCATGCTGTTCATGCTTCCATACAAACCTTTGCTGTTTAGATTCTCTGTTTCTTTATCCCATCAATTTTTCAGTGACTGTCTGATTTATGTCTTCTGAATTTTATTTCCCTCTGTGTGTGTCTGCTCCCATTCCCCTGAGAAAGGTTATCCTCTTAATACAATTTGGTTTGAACTTGGGGTATTTGATGGATCATAGAGAGAAGATGTATGTAACTTGCTACAAACCATCCAAGCCATTAGGAAGACAGTAGGTACATAGTGTGCATCTGTGCATATATGGAAATTTGGGGATTGTGATTGAAATTTAGGTTTTCATTGGTTTTTAAAACAAGAAGACATGGACAATTTTTATTTATTTTAACTGCTAAGAATTCAAGGTAAGCAGTGCTTTCCTAAATGTTTGTCTATATGAATGAGTGTGCTAATCAGAATATATGGTGAATATTGGTACTGATGTCTGAGGATGCAAAAATAAAGATGTCCACTAGTAACTGGTACCTCCAAGAGTGGGCTTGGAAACAGGCAGCTGAATAAGTCTGAAAACAGAGTGTTTTTTTTAAAAAAAATACTACCACCATCAGTTTTTCTCATTAGATAGCTAAAGTAGCCTTCCAGTACCTAGAAAAGTCATACTGATTCTTAAGGTTTTGCCCTCCTTTAGCTCTTTTACTCTGGTGGTTTAGTTCTCAACTGGGATACAACAGTTTTATAAGTATATTCAAGTTACTTGCAACAAAAATTCAGTAAAGCTTAAACTATCATTTAGTAATTAATTATAAAGTAATTTAGTAATTAATTATGAAGTATTAAAACCAGAAGTGATTTTTAAATCCTGACTTTCATCTTAATATAAACATGGTTATTTGGGGGAAAAAATCCTTGAATTCAGTAGAACTTACCTCTCAAGGATGCTTATTATTAGTTAATAGTTTGTAAATGAATTTAATTTTTTTAAATGTTGTGTTTGTCCTTAGTAGAAAAGAACAATTCTGGGTGAGACTAGTAAATAGCTACTTCTGTGAAATGTTTAGAATTTGTTTTTCTGAAGGCACTGCAGAAAGTTATAGAAAATGTGCCATCATTGTATTTATTATCAAGATGTTAATATCAGTTGTGAAGCATACAATTAACATTTATCTTCTTCCTTTATATCACAGTTCCCACTTTTACAATTTCTTTTGCATATATTTTGGTTTATACATATTTGAGGGGGAAAACATTCTGCTTATCCTGATTTTTTTTTTTTTTTACAAAAAGAAATACTTCAAGCATGTGCAGTTTTACATTTTAAATTCACTTAAATTATAGCACTGTCATGGTTACAGGAATAAAATGGAATTTGCTTCTCCTGCCCTAGTGCTGAACCCAATTACCTGGAAATAAGCACTACTTTTTTTCTTAAGTAAAAAATATTTTAAAAACACAATACACAATCAGTATCAGTAACCATGTACATACCCTGACTGTAGATAGAAAGAATAGGCAAGCAGCATCTACCCTATTTAGTTGTACACGCTGAATAAGATAGAACTGATACAACTTGTTATCCTCAGCCATATTGGTCCCACTAAATCAGCCCTTAGCTTCAACCCCCTTTGAAGGGAGTTAGAAATATATCAGCTTGCCTCTGCCCGTGAAGTTCATCAGGACTGGAACAAACTGACTTCAAACCAAGATATGCATGTTCAGATCAGGCTGCTGGTTCTTCAAATGCCTAGGCTTAAGGATCCTTTATAAATATGCCAACAATGGCAAATATTGATACTTTATCTCACGGTTTGATAATTGCACCGGAGCAGGGAGCAGCACCACTATTTTTCCCAACCTGGAATTGACATGGGGATTCATGGGACATGAAATGACAAAATACCATGTTTGGGGGTAGAAATGTTCAAGTGTAAAAATTCCTGATTTTTATTTATTTATTTATTTATTTGGGAGCAGTTTCTGGTTGTGCTGATGGGCTTTAAAAAAAAGGAATAGAAAGTCAAACATTATGGGCCACATGTTCCTGAGCCCTGCTTTATAAATTACAATCTAAATCCAGTCGCTATTCCCAACAGTAGTAAATGCATCAAATCAAAGGCACCTATGCAAATAATTGATTTATTAAAGTCATATTGATGGAGTGGGACTACTGTGGCTGGGAGTAGCAACTAGATACAGACCTAGAGATGTTAAGACCTGAAAAAAGTTGGAGCCCCCACGCCACAGTTGACGTCCTGTTTAGTAGCTGAGATCTCATATCTGCTGGTCATTCATGTTTATGTTTATTAATAACCAAATGTGAGCTCAAACATGTTTTTCAGCCTGGCAGTGCCTCAATTGAAGAGTTTCCAAAGTATTGCAGATCGGGATGCTGGAAAATGACATCTGCTGCAATCCCCTGGTCGCAGAGCACATTGAGCCAAGTAGTTCCAGCAGGACCCCAAGGGCTGTTTGTTCTTAATACACCCTGATACCAGAAAACTGCTGTAGATGTCACTTCTCAGTGCTACAGTCTGCATTTCCTTAGAAACCATTCAGTTGAGGTGCTGCCCCACTTAAAAGGTGGGTTTATGGAGAGGGGTGGCATCGTCAGATGTAACTATGACCATGGAACACCCTCACAGTACTTACATCTGATGATGCAGGGTCTTGCTCCCATTTTCCCCCAAGCATTTTTAATTTTTTAAAAAATATGGAATGTTTCCTTTAGAGTGATGAATAAAATATTTAATTCAATTTATTCTCCGCTCACTTTAATTTCTAAAAAACTACATAGCAAGTAGATGTTTATGTAAGACTATGTGCAATATCTCAAATCACTGTAATACTTAGACTTCATTTTCCTTTATTTTAAAAAAGTAAATTCTGTTTGTAATTATTTCTTGAATAAATATATCAAACATGATACTTTTATGCTAAGCCAGGTTATAAATAACTGCATTTTATCTGCATGTTTTCCTAATTTTTCAGAAAAAATCTTGCTTCCCCTCTCCACGGCTTCAGAATTTCTGGAAATGTTACGTCTCTGTTTAGGCTTGAGAGGGTACACTGGTGTAAAGAGAAAGAATAAAGGTTTCCAAATAAATGCAAACACATCTCTGCTAATACATGCCCCAAGGAGTCATAATTGGATGTGATTCCCTTGCACATGTCCACTGTTTGGAAACTCTCATTCACACCTTGAGAGTGATAAAAACAGGTGTGTCTGCAGGCTGTGTGAAACGTGAATTGTTTCTTAGGCATCCTGTATTCCTTAAATCAAAACTATTTCTGGTGGTGCAATGCTACTCATGTAAATAAGTCTGCTTCTTTTCTACATTTTGGGGGGAGGAGAAATGACTGAACTATTTAAACTCCTTCTGTGTTTCTTATTTCTGTTAAATTCCAAAAATCTGGTCGAAACTTCATGAGCTGTATTAAGTCGGTGTCTCCCGTTTCCTGATTCCTGTACAGTATAAATGTCACTCCTCTAAACATTGCGTATTTCAATTTCATAGAAGACAAACCTTTTGTCCTGAGTTGTTGTCCCCACCCCACCCCCCACCCCCCGTTTTCCAGTAAGGATTACTATAATGAATTGTTGCAAGATGGTGGAAAAGACAAATACAATAAGTAGAGTCTCCAGAAATTTTCTGTTCAGGATTTTCTGCCACATTAGTAGAAATAAATCATTGGAGACTGGTAGACGGGTAGGGTGACTTGATATATTGGTATAAACATTAGATAGATTTAAACATGAGGCATTGCTGTCTGCAGATCTTCTTTTAGATAGTCATGAGAACTTTAAACTGTATGTCTAGATATATTTAAGACCAGTTGAGCCTATATAGTTTTATTAATGTGTTGTAAATCCTTTATTCACAAGCAGTGTTTACTGCAGTGCAATATATTTAGAGGGAAAATTTACTCCCTGCTGCAGAATGAAGTAAGATGAGTAAGAAAAGTGAGGGTAGATCTTGAACATTTATTCTAATCTGAAAAGTGTTTGTAAAGAAGTTACTCAAAAGCATGCCTTTCCCCTTTAAGGGCCGAGGGACTTCAGCTCCCAGAAGCCTCAGCCATGTTGGCCAATAGTCCCATGTTGGCCAATAGCTCCTGGGATTCTGAGAGCTGAAGTCCCTCGGCCCTTAAAGGGGAAAGGTTGCCTACCCCTGCTCAAAAGTATAAATTGCTTTGTTGTTGTTGTTTTTTAAGCATGCCACCTAATAATTTAACTGACCGACTTTAAAATATATGTATCTTCCCATTCTTATCTGCATACCACCCATAGTCATTAAGGATACAAAATCAACTGTTTAAAAACAAACAAAATGCAGACATTGTAAACATAAAACTGACAGATATTAGGCACTGAATTGGGGCCAAGTGATCAGAAAGTTGAAGTCAAATTTTAAAAGTTCCATACAGTAACCACTCCACCATAGCAATCAGGTTAGATTAAATAGTTTATGAGAAACGCAGGATTTTGCTTACCACCCGAAACTTCTGTTTTCCTGAGAACAGCACTATAAATTAATCAATATTCCAATTTTCTCACAGAACTGGGACTCAAGGCAGCTCAAAACATTATCAAAAGATATAAATGTATCCTTGAGGAAAGATGGGAAAGAAATAAAATTTATTCCAAACTTTTTAAATTAATAGCTGAGATAGTGAGACCTTTGCTTTCTGGTGGTTCAGTGTACACACACAAATTTTATGCACAAAATTTATTAAAAATGTATAAAATTATCTTCATGTGTATAAGGTATATATGAAACATAATTGAATTTTGTGTTCAGACTTGGATCCCATCTCCAAGATATTTCATTATGTGTGTATATGCAATATAGGTATTTGAAATCCAAAATATTTCTGCTCTCAGACATTTCAGATAAGGGAGACTCAACCTGTATGACTAACCTATTATCAGAGTAAAGCAAGAACCGAGTGAAAGGAAATTCAAAGTTAATCCAAAATTCTGCAGTGTTGGTGTCACTTTTGAAAAGGTCCAACCAAGTACTAATAAAATATACTAAACACCAGTCACCTTTCAGTGTTGGAATATTAAGCTGAGTGATTTTATTTCTGCCTGACTTTGGTTTGTTGAAGGTACTTTCAGAAGCTGTAGAAAAGACAGTTGTGATACTCTATTCACTCCATCTGCAGTTTAGAAATACCTTAAGAATCAAAATGCACAACCTCACTTACTTGTCCAGAAGCCTGCTTACAGGGAAACATATTACAATTTGTGGATGGTAAAACTGGTGAAGTGCACTGCCATTAATAAAAATCATTGAGATCTGTTTTAAAATACTACTCCCCAGAAAGTACAATACTGCTTTTAAGAAGTGTCTAATTGCAATGTAATGGTAGTGTCTGTGTGTATCTCTGGCAATGAAAAGATCCAGTGCAAATGCTTCTGGACAAGCATTCTTTTAGACATACTCACAAAATTATTAATTCATATCCCTTACATTTCCAACAGTTACTCACACTTCCAATAGTTCTGTGTACTTGTTTCCTGTTTTGGTGAAAGTATGTGATGTGCTGACAAAAGTCTATGATGTCCTGTCAAGATGCCATAGCAGCACTTAGTTTTGACTGAAGATCCTTCCAGATATATGGATCATTATGAATTTAAAGGCATTGTGCAGCTATTCTAACTTTCCTTCTTTAATGGATTTTTTTATGGTAAAGGAAGGAAAAAGGAAGAAATGGGAGAGTTACAAATGGAAGACAATGGAATTTGGACATGCTATAAAATTTTGTGAATGAGGCAGGAGAGTCATACAATAAAAACTTATCTGAAAGCACCTTGCAAATTGCTCACATTTGTTTACAGTAAGGTAGGTTGAGTTACAACAGGATGTAGTATTATTAGGCATTTCAAACTAATGCACACATTCATGTTCATCACTAAATAATTTACCAGTCATTAGACATTTGAACTACTGTTGTTGTTGTGTTGTGTTAGAAAAGGTCTTAAGAAACACATAATGGGCAACTATGATAAGTCAAACGTGTTATGTTTGATATTAATTCTCTCCTGCTTATTATTCTAAGCAGAGCTCCAGATTTTTGACCCACCACTGACTGTGAGACTTATATGTTAAGTGTAAGGATGGGCAATTGAGACACTGATTGAGGATGTTAGGGCACTAGCTAGTTGGAGGAAAAATGGAGAGCAGTGTACAGAAGGATATGGCCTGCTCAACCTCCTAACAGTTTATAGTAAGTATCCTGGTAAGACACCAGCTAGTGCTGAAGGATACATGCTATGGTTATTTAAAACAAAAACAAAAACACTACCCCTGTAATAATAATAATAATAATAATAATAATAATAATAATAATAATAATAATAATAATAATAATACCAACCATTAAACCCTCTAAGGCTTTCTGGAATCCAATTGGTTCCATTAGTCTTCGAGGGCGGACCATTCTAATAGGTCCACCACCCCCGGTAGGGCGGACAGTGGTTCTTAGTTCAATCTTGACTAGGAAATGATCCGTTCATGACAATGTGGTGGTTTTGGTAACCTATGCGCACAGATATTCCTGTTCCGTACTAAAGACTGCATCGAAGGTATGACCTGCACAATGAGTAGGCCCGACAACCAATTGGCATAGGCCCATGTTTGTCATGGATTCCATGAACTCCTGAGCTGCACTTGTAAGATTTGACAAACTGGTCTCAAGTGGGATGTTGAAGTCGCCCAAAACTAGGAGTCTGGGCAACTCCAGTAGCAACTCTGAGGCCAGCTATGTCAGCTCGGTTACGGAGTCTGCTAAACAATGGGGTGGTTGGTATACTAGCAAGGATGATTTCAAAGGAGGGAAAAGAAAGAGAACAAGTTCTGGACTCTTGTTCTTCAGAATTGTATGCTATTGCTATATAGCTAAAACATACTCAGGTTTTGAAGCAACAGCTTTTCTGTTGTGCAGTAGAGAAGGAGAAACCTGTGGGGAACCGGATGGAAAACATTATCTCTCCCCCCCACCCCCGTGCTCTAGTCTTGAAACTCAGTCTACTATTCCAGATTGTCTGGAAAGTTGACTAAGGGCACTTCTCTTAGGGGCAACACTGTGTTGCAGGTCTTACAGGATGTTACACCCCAACTGCCAGTTTCTTTGCTTGCAACTCAGATTTTGTAAATCATAAAGCCTGAAAAATGAAATTATTTCCAAACTTCTAGCAGACAAAGCCTCCTAACTTAATATGATTGCATTAGAGACCATTAAAAAAACCCAACCCAAAACAAAAACAGAACTTTTGTTCACAAGAATTCTTTGCACATGCTTCTGGCCTGCCAGCTTCCATAAAGATGGCTCATTATGATAAATTAAAGAGAGATGAATAGTAGATATTGGCAAGAGAAGAAAAGAGATTCTGCCATGACCTTTTCTTCTGTTGCAATATGTATTCCATTTCTGGTTGGATCTGCTTAAAATTTTGATGGTTGCTTTATGCTTCTGTTGCTTAATGCTTTGCAGAGTGATGCTTTAATTTCAGTTTGTGGCTGTTCAGATGATCATACCTTTTAAGAGTAATCTGATCATTTACCTTACAGAACTGGAATTACAGAGTGCCATTTGCTTTATGCACCAGTATTTATAAAGATTCCCAGTAACCAACTAATTACTATGATGAGATTTCAGCACAGTTTGGACAGGATTTGGTAAATAAACCCAAGCACACTTGACATTGAAGTTATGGTATCCTTCACATTACAAGTTAGTGAAATGTGAATTTTTGTTATAGTGCTTGTGCTGGCACATGTGCCAAAATGTTTAAAAATCCTGTCAGTTACAAGCCACAATAACTGATCTAGCTGTTCTCTTACAGTGATTGCCCTCCTGCCTGCTCAAGGGAAGAGAACAGTTCTTACAATCGGTGCCCTTGGTTTCTCCAACATTTTTAATTATTTTAATATCTGAGAGATTCCAGACAGCTGAAGTCTTGACTGGAACCATGGTTCCTGACCATGCAGAAAGGTGTATATTGGCTATGGATTGGTTTTAAAGTAATGTGAAACAATAGCTAATAGTAGGTTTTTTGTGGGTTTTTTTCGGGCTGTGTGGCCATGTTCTAGA
>CM034708.1:51334765-51360252 GCA_020142125.1 Phrynosoma platyrhinos | reverse complement strand
GGCACAAGGGTAGCCCCATGTAGAGTGCGTTGCAGTAATCTAAACGTGCAGTAATCTAAACGTGAAGGTGTTGAGAGTTACAAAAACATGCTTGTAGGTTACATGTGGCCCCAGGGCTTATCCTTACTGTACACCACTGTATTTTGTCCTGCAACTCTCATCAGTCTTACTCCTAGCTGGCATTATCAGTGGAAAATGATTGTGGAAGTTGTAGTCTAGAACACCTAAAGAGCCAAATGTTCTAACCGCTACTATATACAGTTATACTCTAAGACCTCTTTAAGATTGTGCTGCTGATCAGTTGCCTTCCAAAGGACGTTGGGCCAGTTTAAATTATGTTATCTGAAAAATTCCTTACATCTGAAGATTTTTAAATAAATTAACTTAATATGATAACTAAATAATCATGCTGTTTTTAGTAAATTTCCACATTTTTATTTTTTGTCATTATTTTTTAATTTTGTTTTCCAAATTACAATACATTACATATTATGCAAAGAGATACCAGTATCAATATCGTTACATAATCAGTTTTGTTTTGTCATTCTTATTCTTATTCTTACTATAGATGTATTCAAAACAATAAGGTTATATGTCACTATTTCTTATCAGTGTATGGTTACAATTTATTTTGCACTCTTTCCCATTTTTTTTTCATACTGTTGAAATGTCTTTCCTGCAGTGTACATAGATAACTTATCCATTGTTACATATTTGTATAGCTTAATTTGCCATTCAATTACAGTAGGTGTAATTTCAGACTTCCAATGTTTTGCTAATACCAAAGACACATATATCAAAAGACACATATATCAAAAACATAACATACATATATACATAAAATACAAAACACAATAACATAACAAAAAAAGAAGAAAGAAAAAAAAACATCAACAACAAGGTGAAAAAACATAATAGCTTTCCATTATCTATTAGTCATATTTTAGTTTCTAAATCAAAACTCACATCAACTATTTTATACTTCCTAAGTGATCCTTGCCGCTTTTATTTATTTATGTCCATTTGTTTCCTCTTATTTGATGTATATTTATCTTAAATGTCCTTTTAATAAAAGAAGTAGGTAAGAAAATACAAAGAAAAAAAAAAGAAAGTCTGCAGCCTGCAAATTCCTCTTTAGTATCTATTAATGTGAGATTTTATCTATAATATACTTACCTATATTAGGAGAGATTAATATTCATAGCCTTATATGGTATTACAGTATTAAGTATTATTAAGTGTAATACTTAATACTGTAATACCATATAAAGTATTACACTTTTTTCATCTTCATTTAGATTATCATCTATCACATCAATTATATTTAACAAGAACAATTGCAGTTTAAAAGATATATTTTTCTGTAATATCTCACACATTTTCTCCCTAATTTCTTCCCTAAATATTTTATTCTTACTACATTTCCACCACATATGGTACATGGTGCCTATCTCTTCTCTACAATTCCAACATTTGCTTTCATTGTTTTTATTTATCTTAGATAGTTTTAGAGGGGTAATATACCATCGATAGAGTATTTTGTGGAAATTTTCTTTTAGTGTATTACATTTAGTAAATTTATTACAATATTTCCATGTATTTTCCTAACTTTGTAAAGGAATTGTATGTCCAATTTCTTGCATCCATGTTATCATATTTTGCTTTATCACTTCTTCTCCTGTTTTTATTTCTAATAACCACTTGTAAGTTTTCTTTATCCATTGTTTCTCTCCTTCTTTTAATATTTTATCAAATGTTTTTGTCTCTTCTTCAATTCATATTTTTATATCCCTTTTGAAGTCTTCTTTTATTTGAAAATACTTTAGCCAATTGATATTGATCTTATCTTGTTGTAGTTCTCTAGTTTTAAATCTATAACCATATGCAGATTTTACTAAAATGTTTCCATATGTAATCCATTTTTCTTGTTCAGTTATTTCTTTACTATGGTAAGCTTCTTGTGGAGATGTCCATTGGGGTAATTTCTTATAGAGATATTTTTTTATATTTTTTCCATATACTGTACAAGCTCTTCCGAATATGGTGTGCATTGAAACTTTTATCCCTGGATGTTTCCTCATAACACAAGTATGAATGCCATCCTCTTCTTAGCTCAACACCTTCTAGTTCTAAGAATTTTGAGTTGTTAAGTAGAATCCAATCTTTTATCCATAATAATACGCATGCTTTATAATATAATTCTATATCTGGGAGACCCAATCTCTATCTTTCTTATCTTTTAAAACTGCTGCTTTGATTCCGGGTTTCCTGCCTTTCCAAATAAATTTACCAATATCTCAATTCCAGGTATGATGGTTAGATGGATAGGAATTGTTTGAAAAAATTCTCACATATTTATTCATATGTATAGCCCAAATCTGTTTGTAGAAAACCACACTATTGGTTCCACAAAAAAGGCTATTTTCATGATAATCAACGTTGTCATCAAATTTTGTTCAAACAGAAATACAAGACCTAACACAGAAAAATGCAGTTCTTTAAATATGATATTTCGGTAAATAATGTTTGAAGAGAGCACGGTTGTGCTTATTACCTCCAGGAACCTTTATCTCTTGTGTCTGCTGCTGTTTCACGAAGGACAGCATGAGAATTATGAATGTTTGTAATATGAAGGAAGCAGAATAAACATGAAGCAGAGTGTGACATCTGTACCAATCACGGGAAGAAGAGTTACGTAGTTTTAACCGATGAATAACATATTGGTTTCTTTCAAATCTGTTGGACTGGATCAGTTGAATGATGAGGAGGAGGGAAGTGGGGGAATTCTGGATTTATGGCTGTCAGATCTCTAGATATGCTTATTGTACGACCATAATTTTCCTGGTAACAGGGCATTGGAAGCTTAGAGGTATCTTTGGCAGTTTAGAGCAGGACTATCATACTTAAACTAGCTAGAAAAAGATGGAGAAAGTTTTTTGCATCTAGGAGACACAAAGGATAGGAAATACTCTTATTGGTATGAGATGTTAGTTTGAGTCATTGAAGAAAGAAATTCATGATCACATTCCCAAAGCAGCCAGGGATGCCTGCTAGTAAGAAGATATACAAATTCAATGTGTAAACAGTGATAAGGGTGATATGTCATTTATATTAAAATTTGGCTAATTGTGCTGAATGTCACAGCTGTTTTTTTAAAGCACCTCTGCCAGAGAGTATAAAATTAAGACTACATTTTGGTAGAAAAGAGTGTTATGTAGCTTTCCTATACCAATTAGACCTGTCAATTTGTTTTTGGATACTAGTATTCATGTTAAAGTAATGGATCGATGCTGAAATTTCTTGCATTGAAACTTTCTGTAAGAGATGTGCAAGAGCTCATCAGTGATAAGATCTGTGAGCTCCAAATTGCCTTAAAGAGTGTTGGAGTTTATTTATTTATTTATTTATTTAAATATTTATATTCTACTCTATATCTGAAAATCTCACACAATAAAATCAATTTAAACCAATAGTAATGTAAAAGACTAAAATGACATTAAATCATTTATTACTTAAGATAAATTAAAACCAGAAAACAATTCAAAATAATGCAAACCTTAGCATACATACAAATTTGATAAAATCAAACCCTGAAGGATTTAATAAAAAGCCATATTTTGACATTAGGCCAAAATGACGCCAGTCTTGACACAGTCTCAGGGAAGGGTTTTCTGTAGCCAATGGGCCACAGCAGAGAACACTGTATTTCACGTCCTACAAAGTATTGCCCTCACCGCAAAGTAGGACCCCTCCAACATACCCCAGTGTCTGGGAAGGCATATATATATATATATATATATATATAGAGAGAGAGAGAGAGAGAGAGAGAGAGAGAGAGAGAGAGAGAGAATGCATGCATGCATGCATGCATGCAACAAAATACATGGATTTCTACATAACTAAAGATTCTGTATGGTGTGAAATGGGAAGAGAGGAGTGACACCATGAGTTACTGCACTGGGTGACACCAACCCTAGGAATGCCACTGCTTCCAGGGACTTTTACAAAGTGTTAATATGATAGTTCCCTGCCCTCAGGCTTGCAAACTAAAAAGACAGTAAAAACCAGGAAGGAGAATGACAGTGGAGAAGCAGATTAAGTCCAGTAGATAATTCCTGTTCTTTCCTCCCTCCCAGTCCACAGCAGTGGCTATAGTGAACAAATTATAAAAATTGGTCTCAAATTATTTGGCATGAGTAGAAGCTGCTATTGCAGTGGTGATACCCTGTATGCATTTTTAAAAATCTTACCCTATTTCTATCTAAGCAAAATTAATAAGCAGCTTCTTTCTGAGAGTATAAGAATTTCTTTGTGACACTTACTGCTAATGAACATTGTTCCTTCTTATTTTCATCTTAATTATAATTGCATCTCTCTTTTCATTACCAAGAGACATTTTTTTTCTTTTTTCTTTTCTGTCTTTTTTCTGATTCATCATAGTCTGTTAAGATGTATGTAATTATCTTTGAAGGAAAAGGAACATTGCTGGAAAAATGCATTTCTGCTGCCAGAACAACTGAGTTAAGAACCTGAGTTTTAACTGTATGGTTTGCAAACACTACCATTTAACGTTAATGAGATGCATGAGAGAGTGCTTTTGTCATAGTTTCATCAAACTGATTTTGTCAGCACTAGTGCAGAACCCTTGACACATTGCTTTGAATGTTCATTAGGACAGGCAATTTCTTTGAATTTTCACTAATTTGATGAATTCATTTATCTATGGATAATGACAACTTATGTGATGTAGGGTTATGCTCAGAGTTGAGAATACTTATTTGAAATTGTTTATTTTTTCTTTCTTTTGTGTTTTTGCAATATGTTGCTTGTATAGAGTTATTTCAGGCAACCCGTGTATGATTAGAATTGAAAGATTCAGTTATCCAAAGGACTGAAACAAAAACTTCAGAAATAAATTTTGTGCATATATGTGCATGTTTCAGTGAATTATCATTAGCAATTTAAAGTATTTATTGGATTTTCCCCTTTTCTGCATGTCACTTTAGTTTTAAAATATCAAATTGTCTCAAATTATGGAGGTAAAGTTTGCATACCAAAATAGCTGTACAATTGAGAATATTTTTTTCTAGTTGGCAGAAAGATGGAATTAAGAAAATGCTAGCTCTTGGGTGTTTTATTTGTGCCTTGTTCAGCCCAACAATCAGCTGAGATCCGGCATGGCATAGTGGTTTGAGCATTAGACTACAACTGTGGAGACCAGGGTTTGAATCCTGCCTTGGCCTTGTAAATCCACTGGATGACCTTGGGCAAGTCACACTCTTTCAGCCTCAGAGGATGGCAATGACAAAGCCCTTCTGAAGAAACTTGTCAAGAAAACCCTATGATTTGTTTGCCATAAGTGGGAAACAACTTGAAGGCACGCAACAACAACTTGCTTGGATAATAAAATTGTATCTGAATCGCATGATTCAGAT
This sequence comes from Phrynosoma platyrhinos, assembly GCA_020142125.1. Taxonomy (NCBI): domain Eukaryota; kingdom Metazoa; phylum Chordata; class Lepidosauria; order Squamata; family Phrynosomatidae; genus Phrynosoma; species Phrynosoma platyrhinos. The sequence continues at coordinate 51,354,817 of CM034708.1, read as the reverse complement.
GATGATATGTAAACCAAAATATAAACACACAGCTTATTTGTGTGAAGTGTAATTAGATCAAGACGTCTTCAGTTAACCATAACTATTTCAACAAAATTTCAGCTTGTAAACTACACAAGAATGTATTTCATTCATACAGCAAACAATAGTTGCCTAGTTTTGGAAAAAGCATTAAACTATAGTTTGAAGTGAGTTATGAGCTAATTACTAATTACACATGTAGTTATTATGGATGAAATGGGGGGAGGGAGAACCATAATTACTCTTCCATTGCCATCTGACCTAGAAGCAAAATACTCTTGTTGGTTTTGTGTGTGTGTGTTACTTTTTGCTAATCGGTTAACCACCTTAGTAACCTTTGTAGGAAACACATTCATGCTTCTTCATAGGCTGTATCTTATGTCTTCCTTTCATTCTGGAGTTACCTTGCCAAAATATTCTTGATGCACAATAATTAGCATTTTTCTTATGGATTCATCTCCCACTCTGATGACTGGACTAGAGGTTAAATCTCTCAGTGGTTAGGATGGAGATAAAAGCTTCTTTTATCTGCAGTGTGTATACATGCCAGCAGTTTTGTATGAACACAAAGACACCATTTAGTGCATGGCTTGCCATTTTATACCCTGCAGCTGTCCCTTCATCTTTTTATGGACTATTTCTAATAGATAATTTAACCTTGAAAACAAACAACCCTCTCTTAGCTGTTAAACCCTGAGAGAAACCAGGTTGTTAAAAGAGCAGGTTAAAATAGTATTTGTTGTTGTTATTCACTGCCTTTGAGTCAGTTGCGACTAATGGTGACCCTGTGGATGAGACATCTCCAAGACTCCCTATCCTCCACTGCTCTGCTTAGTTCCTGCAGATTAATACGCATGACCTCCTAATAGAGTCCATTCATCTAGCATGTGGTCTTCCTCTCCTACTTCCTTCCACCTTTCCTAGCATCATTGTCTTTTCTAATGAGTTGTGCCTTCTCATGATGTGGCCAAAGTACAACAGTCTCAGTTTAATCATCTTGGCTTCCAGGAGGTTTGCTCTGTTCTAGGACCCATTTATTTGTTTGTTTTTTGGCTGTCCATGGTATCCTCAGCACTCTTCTCCAGGTCCACATCTCAAATGAATGGTTTTTCTTCTTATCCATTTTCTTAATTGTCCAGCTCTCGTATTCATACATAATAACTTGAGCATTGGGTAGCCATACGACCTTCTAGAGTAGCATAGGAATACAATGTGATAATGAGGACCTGTGATGCTCAGATAATGAGAAAGCCCATATTATCTCAAAGTGTTCTTTATTTGTGAAATCTGAAATGGTAAACTTTGTTGGAGGTGGGTTGCTGTGAGTTACAGTAATGACATTAGTTGAGAGAAGGAATCTCAGGAGACCTCAGTGAAAGTCTGTTCTGTGTTAAGAAGAAAAAGCATGTGGGAGAAGAAGAATTGCCCTAAGTATTCCAGTAGGGATTTGCTGAAACCTTTCTTTATATGTTCAAAAACCATTTTAAAAATTAGGCCTACCTCCTTGATATTACGAGGTTGTTAACTGGTGGTTTACTTCCTCTAAAACTATTTGATTCTAATACAGTGTTTGCAATACAGTCCACCCATTTCATAACATCTGTGCTTTCTGACAGCAGTACGCTTGATCCATAAAAGGCTTGCATTTGAAGATAAGCTTTCATGTAAACAAATTAATTTCCACTTAAATGGAGAACATTTCACCTCCAATCATATTCCAATTCAAGAAATATCTTTTTTTTTAATGACTCATTGTAAATTTAACTGTTAAGGAAACTAGGTGCCTCTATTCTGGAAGATAAGTACAGTACTTTTAAAAAATTATTGTGCTCCAGTATAAATGAAGTAATCTTTTAGTATCAGATATAAAAGAACAGTTGGATGTATTCAATAGTCAAACTGATAAACTGTTAATTTTATTTGTAGCAATGTAGCACACATTCCATGTAAAACAAATTGCACTTTTGGAATATACTTTAATGCCCATTCGACAAAGGAGAAAATGGGGTGATTGAAGTTCAATTTGTACCGTGTTATTAACCATTTCCGCTTGACTAGATGAGTAAAAGGATAATGGATGAGGGTTTTATTATTGCCTTTCTGCTAAAATGAAGTAGTATAAAAGATAAGGTAATGAGATTAATGAATAAAAGGTAAAGGAGTAATCAATCAAACTCAAACATTGAGAAGAGATGACAGCACATAGCTGTAAGAAAACTTTTTTTTGTTAACAATATGAGTAGGACTTTAAAACAGACACTTACTACTGCCTTTAACTGTTTAAACTACTGAGCACTGGATTCTTTAATAATACTACCACAATCATGTCATAACACACTAATGTATTATTTTATTTATTTACTGTACTTTTGCTTTCCTTTTTAATAAATCCATTAAAAAAATAATAATACAATATAATCTGCTTTGAAATACATTGTAATTACTGCACCTTTGTATCCCATTGTTCTTCCACAGAATTCAGGGCAGATCCCCCCCGCCCCCCCAGAACTAATCAATGAAGTAAAATTAGGCTGTCAGATAATTTGCTTAAGGATATTTAGTGAACTTTGTTGACAGCATAGAGATCTGAACCCAGATCTCTCTGGTCCAAGTTTAATATATTATCCATGTTACCAAAAAAATTTACCACCCCCCAGTTATGAGTAAGAGAGACAGAAAATCCTGAAGTACTATAGCTCATAGTACAGATCATTGCAGTTATCTATCTTTAAAGCCTGTAGCAGCTCACCTCTGCCAAATTGCTGACAGCAAACCTCTCATTTTTATTTTCCCCACCTCTCTCTCCCATTGACCAAAATACAGAATGTAAGGAATGCCTAATATCTCTACTCTGCCATTCCAAAAGTTTTGGTCCATTAATGTACTAAACTCGAAATTAAGCTATATTACTCTGTAATAGATGGTACTTGTATGATTGGTTGTACAAATGTCTGCATAAAATAGTTTTGTGCAGAAAGAATATTTATGGCATAAATGTTTGTGTGTGTGTATGTGCCCTGTGCACGCCAGTGGGTGTACGCCCCATTCAAGCCTATGGGCTTGAATATTGGTGACTCTCCATTTTTGCGGGGCATGGTGGTCTGGAATGGATCCCCCATGAAAATGGAGGGCCAACTGTATGCACAATTCTTCACTATAGGGAAATAAGCTCTGATGTCTTCAAGAATGTGTATTATAACTGATGCCATTTAACATTTATATATGATCTGAAGCCAAGCTGAGCAATGAGGTGCCATGCACACAGCCAATTAGCAGAAGTGGTGAAAACAAATGATTTTTGGATTGGGTGAATGTGAAGCAAAGTGGCAAATTAGGTTGATTATAAAAAGAAAGAAACCTTCATTATGGCCTATTGTTGCCCTAAATCCAGCTCACCGGGGGTCAACTGAATAATTTAAAAAGGAATTCTTACCTGCACATTTGTTCTCCCCATTGAGAAGGTGAGTTGGGCAAGGAACACCAATGCGTTATCTCTGATCATTGGTCAAAAATAACATGTGGACCTCCCCTATCCTACTTATATTTCCAGTGGTCATGAACAGCAGAGCGGGGGATAATTGTTGTGTTGTTTCTCACCTTGGATCAGAGATAACATTGGAATGTTCCCTCTCACTCACTTTTCCATTAGAAGGAATCCCTATGTTACTGATGAGGATCTACTTAATATGTCTTCATCCGCCCAGTGAGCATATGGAAATGTGCATCACAGGAGGGCTTGGAGTTTAGAGGGGCAGACTCCTCCCTATATCTCTGATTGATCAACCTGGTCTTGGGGAGAAATCTAGTCCAGGACCAAAAGAGTTTCTCACATTTGATAGAGGATATTATCCTTTTTAAACGGCTTTCCTGAATGTTGGGAAAACCAATTTTTGAGCTAGGAAATAAATAATGACTAGTATTCTTTCCATTCTAGTAGACCATTAGTACTCGGGGGGGGGGGAGAGAAAGAGACGGTAGACCATTTGATGAACAGTGGCTTTAACTGTACGTTCTTTCCTGTTTGTAGCTTCTGTTTTTGTTCCTTCCTTGCTATTTATTTCTTGGTTGCGGTTAATGATTGCCCACTCTTCCTGTTTTTGATTGGCCTACATAGTTGGCTCGCCAAGACCCATTACTTGGTATATTTCCATGTTATCTGGATTCTGGGCACTTACCTTTTAAATGTTGATGCATCCATCCTGCAAGTAACAATTGGGTATGGTGTGATGCCAAACATCATTAAAGCAGACTGTTCATTCATGCCATGTGGTTTATGGGGGGTGGGTGGGCAGATTAATTGCAAGACTGCATCTAAGCTCACCTCTTTCAGTTAGTCCATGAAGAGATGTTCTACATCTGTGTATAGGAGAAGCCTACATTTTGTATTTTTTTTAAAGTTTGAAAACAAAATGGATGGAAAGGATTAGAAATCAAGCAAAGGCCGATCACAAGAGTCAATGAATAATTTACAGGCCATGGGCTTTGAGGCCCATCAGGTCAGCAAAAATAATGCATTATGAAAAAGGAATTTCAGTTTGCTGTACATCTGTCTGTTGCAGCAGCTTAAAATAAAACCGTTTTATTCATCCAAGACAACATCAATTTGTTAGCCGCTGCTTCATGTATCAAATAGCATTCTGTGAAAATATCAGTATCATTGGTTAATATAAATGAAATTAATTTTTAAAGCTGGGCTAAAGGTTGACATATGAAAAATTGCATTACTTTGCAGAAGAGAAATTTCTGTCTTCTAGTGAAATTTCAGGTCAGGAGGGCAAGTAATTTTCCCAATCTTCAATGGGAACCAGTGAAATATGAACTTCATTGTCACCTAGCCCCAAAGCGATAAGATAAAATGAGCTGATACATCATTTGCTGTGGTTTTATCATCTCCTGCAGTAATTGGAAGAGAAAACATAAGAGCTTTTCTCCCAAATCGCCTTGCTTCCTTATTCAGATCTAAGCCATTTTAGTCTGATCGATGCAAAGGTCATTGAGCTTTTTATTTATTTACTTATTTTGTAAAATCTTTGTGCTTGCCAAAATGTCTAATGAAACATTAAAATAATGAATATGTTTAATTGAGTTTTTCACCCATGAAAGAAAGAAATGAGATTGTATATCAATCTGCTGGGGAGATAAGGGTGAAAACAATGTTGAGGATGCAGAATCCAATAGCTACATGAATAAACATTTGACAATTAGGCATTGCTTGAAATACATCTGATTTTAGAGATATACCTTTCCTTTTTCGTTAATCCATCGTGATGTTCTGTATATTTGAAATGTTTATATGCCTGAAAGGAAGAAATACAGGAAGTGTTTTTGGAATATAAGGAATAATATAAAAGAATTTATAGACTTCATGATTATGTGGAAATTACATGTATAGCAGAATATGAGATTTCATTATGTCTGCCTGGGAGAAATAGGTTGGTGATGGTTTCATCAGAGTTTAAAGAGAAACTTCTACGTTAGCCTTAATTATTTACTTTCTTCTGCAAAAGTGGCATAAAATTGTCATTAAAAGCACCAAATAAATTTACTATTGTGGTCTTCCTATAATGTGTCATATATTGTGTGTTGTGCATTTTTATTCTCTAGAGCTGCAAAAGTGAAATTCACTTTTAGACATTTTATTCCCTCAGTTTTATGGTTCATAACAAGTCAAGTGACTTATATTGCATTAATGGATAAAAATGATGCAATTATTAAATTACTGTTTAGCTCTGCAAAGTACTTGCAGATTTAATTACCTCTAAACTACACATATGGCCATGATCACTGATATGTTAGTTGATTGGTGTATTTAAATGAAAAAAACATTTTTTTAAATCTGTGTGTGCATGTGTTGTTGTAATTGTAGTTGTTGAGAATCTTTCTTAGTTTATTGATATCCTTCCTTTTCCGCAGACCTGAGACTCAGGGTGAGCCTAAAGAAGGGATTTGACATGTGAACCAAAGCAATTTGTGTGGAAGCCCCCCTGTGTCCATGACAGTTACAAGAATGTTACTTTCTATTAAACTTAGTGGGAATTTCATTTCATGTGAAGTTCAAGATAATTGTACAGATTGTAACATCAATAGAGTGTGATGCTATGTTGAAGTATTGTGTTGAAGAACCTCCTATAAATGCTCATAAATGAGATAATAGAATTGCATAGTATAAGTCAGCCTGGTACCACCTCTTATCTGTACTTGGAAGTGAGTTTCCACCATCAACAAAGCTAAAATTAGTTATTTGTTCACCCTACCCTTCATTAATCAAAGAAATAGGCCCACTGAGATGAATGGTGTTTGGAAATAAATTGAAACTATACGTCTTTTAAAGTGCGCTATTGTAAGAGTAGGTTTGAGGTGCTAATTGTAGCCTACAGTTTCAATCTTATACAACTTTACCAGACAATAAGTTCCACTTCTGTGTCAATATGTATAGAATTTCACTGTGATGAGCATCAGGTTGTTATTATTATTATATCAATATCAGTAGCTTGATTGCTTCTTTTGCATGGTAGACTGAAACCGTACATCTGTTTGGTGAAGCAAAATAGATATAGGAGCGAATGAAGACAGAGATTTCTCAAGATGCTCTATGCAGTATATCTTGAAGGAAGATATGTGTGCGTTGTGTATCTCTCTAGCTAATATGCCTGGTGTGATAACAGTGGAGCAGTGGTAATGATGCAGTTTCCATAGCAACTGGTTCATTGGAGGGCTAGACCTCTGTCTAGGGTGCTGTCAGTATGTGTGGAGTTTCCAAGAACAGAAAGTCCCAAAGAAGGTCTGCTTTCACCTAATCCAGTTTTAATTGAACTCCAGAGACTTTGAAGTGAATCCATAGACCAAGCAGATACTAGTCCAATGTGAAATGAAGGCCTGTTTTAGTCAGACCTCAGCTGCTTCCAAACTGATAACTTCTTATAGTTAATGCATCATAAATTGCTCAGCACTGCTTGCCAGAATTTCAGTAGCTAAATTTGAGGTTCTACTAGTCCAGTTCTTTACCCTGTTATAACCAAGGTTTAGCCAGTTAAACTTGCCCTCTCTTTGGTACTCTTGGAAGAAACAAGGATATTGGGAATATCTCTGGTATTCAAAGAATTAGCCATTTTCTTTCTGAATTTTTTTTAATACTGGATACAGAATCCAGCATTCTAGGTTATGCACCCACTTCCAAAACCAGTCCTGTGTCTTTAATTGCTTTTTGCTTATAGGGGAATGGAGATTCAAAAATGCAAGGATATAATTTATTCCTAGACGTTATTGAAAGAGGGCCAGAGCAGACAGACGCAAAAGAGCGGTTTGAGTCTGCTTCGGCTGGAAACAGGTTCAAACTCCTCCGACCACACGGTCCACTCTGATAGCGGGCTGCAGATGCAGGGGCCAAAGCACTCTGCCAGGAGCCAGATTATCCCAGCTCCTATCCTGGTTTCAGCATGATTTAGGGCTGCTTTAGAGCTGTGTGCCATTTGAATGTCATGCCTCCATAGCGGCCAAAAGCCACTTCTTCTGGCTCATGTGTTCTGCCTCTAAGAGAAAGATTCAGTTTTGTCCTGAGATCCTGAAATTGAGGGCCGGAGAAGACAACCAGGAAAAAGCGGCTTGATCCTGCTCTTTCTCAAAACAGATCGAAACTCCACTGCCCACACACCTGTTCCCAAGGTGGCCAAATGTTCACAGCCCAACCACATGGTGAGGCATCAAGCTGTGCCTCTGGATGATTTCTTTTTGTTGCCTCTCCACCATACATGTGCACCATCGCATGAACACACTGCTGGCGACCCCCAATTACTTCCCATGTCCACCCAGATGCCATCCCATTGGATGCTCCACCTGTTCAGGGCATTGGTACATCAGTGTGCAAGTGATACATTGACAAAGTACAATAATGGAGGCCCCACTACATGCCCCCTTCATCCCATGCCCTCCAGTTGGCTGTCTGGTTTATTTATATTGTAATTACATCCATTGGAGTTGTCACACCTTCATTTCTTTGCTTTACTGCAGCACCACACTTGTGGTAGGACTTTTATATGTAGGCTCAAACATGTGCATCTTCCATGCTAAGCTGAACTATCCCGGGTTCTGTTTGCTTCGATTGTTAGCTTTGATTTTGATCTGGTTTCTGCCCACTTTGGAGGGACACATCATCTAAATGCCTTGCCTTCAAAGTTGGAAACCGTTTCATTTTGCCCATCTGTTCCACCCCTGAGATGAGCTTTAATATTAGATTGGGATATGAAATGTGGAAGAAGTCTGCTGTTAAAAATAAGAATTAAATACCTGTCTAGTTGCTCTTGAAATAACTAAAGTGCTTGCATGGATCTGCTCTATAACTTTAAAAGTTATTTACTTCTATAAATTTTTGTGATGGTAAATGTAACTGGTTCATACACAGACCCTATATTAACAAATGTTACCTCTTTGTTTGGCATACAAGTTACATCTATCTTTTCTTCTTACTTTTTTCATTCACTCCTCATTCATTCACCTGATCAGTTATTCATACCAATTTCATATTCATATCAAAATATTTACATTGACCATGCTGTCCATTCTCAATCCTGCTTGTCTCCTTGCCAGCTTTTTTTTTTTTTAATGCCCACAACCATTTCTTTCATATAGTTAATATCTTGCTTGGCTCTTGAACATTATTCTAGTAACCATTCATGGATTGTACAAAATATTTGTTTAGATTGTCTGAATTGACAAGAATGGTAGGTACAAAGACAGGGAAAAAAGAAAGAGCAAGAAAGAAAGAAATGAAAGACAGTAAACAGAATCATGTGAATTCACAATAAATCATTAGGTCCACAAGGGAGGAATAATTGCTTGTTTCCAATGCATCTCTTCTCTTTCTCTTTTTCTTTATTAGATACTTGCTTATACAGAAGGACTCCATGGAAAATGGCTGTTCTCGGATATTCGATCAATCTTTTCTCGACGATATCTCTTGCAAAACACAGCTCTGGAAATCTTTATGGCAAACAGAGGTAATATTATGCTAGAAATGGGTTTTGAGAACTTGAAATATACATCAGTCTGTTTTAGATTACTTTTTGTTTCATTACTTTTTATTAGAGTGGGTTTATAAAGTGTGATTCATTATTTATATATAAACATTCAGTCCCTTCTAACCTCCATGTGAATAGCCCTTGTGTGCTCTGGCAGGAGATGGGGTGGAAGTGGAGCAGATATTATGGGTGAGCACATTTTTGCTTCTCTTCCCTACTTCTAGTAGCCTCTCATGAATATCAGTTAAAAGAAGGATGGTGAAAAGAAGCATGTAGTAATTAAATAATTGACCAGTCAAAATGCTCGAACATCTTTGCTTGGAAAATTTCCCCATGCATGCACATTGGACTGTAGAAACTGATGTGGTGGCTAGAGTGCTGGAGTGGGATTTGTGATATATGCTTTCTTGTTTCCTATTGAACCAGTGAAACTGACTGGGTCAGTTACTTTTTCTCAGCCTGGCCTTTCTCACAGAATAGCATGTGAATAGCCCTTGTGTGCTCTGGCAGGAGATGGGGTGGAAGAGGAGCTTGTGAAGGTAAATTGTGGGGGAGGAGAACCATGTATGCTCCCTGCTCTCACAGAAGGAAAGGCAGCTAATACAGCTAACATAAACATGCAGCCAGGGTCCCATGTTGGCAGAAAGGCAGCATATAAACAAATGAACAACCATTCATGCATGCATTAGTACACCCATTAACCCAGCCTTCCCCAGGTGTAGTGCTCTTCAGTTGTGTTCAGCATTGCAGTCGACACAGAAACATATTCAGAGATAGCCATCTTGGCCATAAAGCAAAATAAAATAAAAGCCCCAAAAGCAGTGCTTTTATTGACCAACCAAAGTGCACAAAAATGCATCATGCAAGCTTTCAAAGCTTCCCTGGCTTCTTCATCAGGAAAAGAAAAGTGACAGCCTTAGCCCCACAGGCCTACATTTTGTCTCAGATGTTACTTTTGTTGTCATTTAAGATAATCTGGAGAGATCTCAATTCAGGCAGAGGCCACTCCCCTTCTTAGCTATATGGAGATTGGGGACATAGAGCAATACAAGACAGGTAATAAAATTTCAACTCCAGAAAAGTAACTTCCCTTGAGATCCATGTTGTTGCTGTCCACAGCCTGATGACACCAGATGGGATGTGTTAGCTCCTTCTGCCATTTTTCTACAAGATAGTTGTTAAGATGTGGGTAGCAAAGAGAAGGACCATGAACCTTTCTCCCTTTGCTCCTCCATTCATTATGAATTAATTTGCCTATGTTTGCATAAAAAGTTGTATGATTAAACACAATAGTTTCCTGTCTCAATATTGTATTTGAATGTCCAAAAAACAAATGAGAGAAGAGGACAGAAAGTGGGCCACAGATATTGTAAATCTTTGTGACATGGTCTGTCTTATTTCTGGGACCTGCCTTTTTAGCCTTCTGGCTCATTATTCCTTAATTGCAAAGTATTTCTCACTCTCAGTTTCTGCTTGCATTGGATATTTTCTTATACCTTTTTGCATTTTGATAATGTAATATCAATTCTTGTTGTATATTTATTTATGAGAACCAGTGTGGTGTAGTGTTTGAGCTTTGGATTATGACTCTAGAGACCAGGATTCAAATCCCTGCTCAGCCATGGAAATCCAGTAGATGATTTTGAGCAAGTCACATTCTCTCAGCCTCAGAGAAAGGCAAAGGCAAACCCCTTCTGAACAGATCTTGCTAAGAAAACCTTGTGATAGGTTCGCCTTGGGTCTCCGTAAGTTGGAAATGACTTGAAGGCACACCACAACAATAGCAACCATTTATATGCTACATTTCCTTCCATGAAAGGCCTAAAACTCTTTCAACTACAAATGTAAAGGGGAAAACGTCTCTGAATAAATGTTAAAAATCACTTTTCTTATTTTGCTTTGTTAGCACAGGTATACTGTAGTACAATTAATGACAGCAAATTAGTTTCATTGTTTGCCTCATTGTGATGGAACTTGGATTCTTTCAGAAATCTTCTAGCATCTTGGCAATATGATCTCTGTAATAATAATAACCCTATCCAGGAGTTTTCCTGAACCCAGGAACCTGGTATAGTTCTCAGTCATGGGATCTCAGTAACTGCCTGCAGCTGAGTCCTGTGCTGCCCTTTGTGCTTAACGTAAGAAGCACTGGGAAGCTTCTAGGTGCATTACAGCATTTGGGGCAGGTTATAATTGTGGACCAATATCCCTATCTCCAGATTAGCTCTGGATGTGAGGAAGGCCTCCTTCACACTATATTATTACAGTAGTTGATAGAATGGTTTCTTCCTGTAATTTGTAGTTTGGTGAGTCAGAGAATTCTAAATACCTTGTGAAACTACAGATCCCAGGATTCTATATGATAGAGCCAGGTCAGATAAAGTGGTGTGAGAAGCTATAGTTGTGTAATGTAAAATTGGTTTTGTAATCAGACTAATGAAGACAGAAATTCCCACAAACTAATATTAGCAAATCTATTGGCTAATCCTGCTATCCTGATAAAATTAATTAGCGTGAAACCATCTCATCCTTAGCAAACTCTGTGATGAGGAAGAACCTTAAAGATATATGTCTTGCACTTCCAGAATCCAACCTTTTTTTTTAAAAAAAAAATCATAGCAAATAATGTCCTAATCTTTTTCTTTTTCTTTTTATAGTTGCTGTCATGTTCAATTTCCCAGATCCTGCAACAGTTAAAAAAGTGGTTAATTGTCTACCTCGTGTTGGAATTGGTACTAGTTTTGGATTGCCCCAAACCAGGTATTATGAGCCCCTGGGCTCTTGGGAAACAACTTCATTTATGCTTTTGTAAACAATAACCAAAAAACAAAAACCCATAACCAGAAAAGTTCCTTCCATGTGTGTGTGTGTGTGCACGCACACGCTGTATTTTTTAACTTTATTTTTATGCTTTTCAACTATTTTATACTTTTCAGAATCAATGGTGCCCAGCTTTTCAAGTCACAAACCTTTAATTGTTTTATTTAATGTTTTTATTATTAGATTTTTAATTAATCCTGTTTTTGGCCTTTATAAGCCATTTTGGATCCCATGCCAAGAGAAAGGTGACATACAAATTAAATAACTAAATAGAAACAAGAAACATAGTGCTCAAATAGCCTAAAGGCACCAGAACCTGTCTGATCTTGGAAACTAAGCAGGGTCAGCCATGGTTAGTAGTTGGATAAGAGATCACTAATGAATACCAGGTGCTGTAGCTATATTTCATAATAGGGAACTGGCAAAACCATCTATTTTGCTTAAGAAAATCTATTGAAACTCATGGGGCTGCCATAGAACTAAGGCTGCATCTGTACTGCAGAAATAATGTACTGTCATGGCTCAGTGTTACTGAATTCTGGGAATTGTAATTTTGTGAGACATTTAGCCTTCTCTGTCAAAGAGCTCTGATGTCACAACAAACTACAGTTCCCAGAATTCCATAGTATTGGGGCTTGTCAGTTAAAGTGGCATCAAATTGGATTATTTCTGCAGTGCAGATGCGGCCTTGATTGTGATTGACAATAATGAAGAGAGAGACTTAATTCACAAATGCAGAGTGGATGAAGATATCCTCCATAGTACTCCTTTAAATGTACAGAATTAGGTGGTGAAACCACAAGGTAAAACAGACAATCCATGGATAAATAGATTCATGTCTTATCAACCATTTCCGTGACCACAGTGGAACCTCTTTAGGCCACTGTGTTTCTTTTTTTTAGATTGCTACTAGCTGCTTTGTGTTCACAAGTCTGTTTTCATAGATTTTTTTTCATATGATCCTATATGACGGAGGGGGGTGGCATGATGTGCCAGCATTTGAGAATTACAGTTGCTTAAGTAAAAATCAATTTGCGGCTAGAATTGGCACAGCACTTTATATTTGCAATGAAGTTAGAAATATATTTTTCATAATTTTACAATACATTATGCCACATATTTATTTACCTTTCAGGCGCATCTCTATGGCCAGTCCACGTCAGATCTTTAAAGCATCGAACATGACTCAGCGATGGCAGCACCGAGAAATTTCTAACTTTGAATATCTCATGTTTCTAAACACAATAGCAGGTAATAATTAGAGGATTATAGAATTTTTTTTTGAATGTGGATGTTTGTATTTGACATCACCACTTAGCTGCACTGTTCCTGAGGATATTTTAAGTAACAATATCCTAAAGTTTCCAGTTTCAGTTTCCAGTGGCATCTTCCATTAGCAGAACCAGGAGGGAATAATTCTTCCCCCAGCATCCCATCATGCCCCCACAAAAATAGTTATGGAGTATTAGAAAGCCCCCTGGAGTTTTTTTGGGGGGAGGGACAATGCAGAGGTCTGGAGAAGAGAGGAAGAAGTTTTGTTGTGCTAACAAGTGTTTTCTTGCACAACACTGGATTTAAGTTAGTATATATCCAGTCTATATATCTTTTGCTATAGTACTTGGAACACTCCTTTCCTTGTATAATATGAATTCTAAACATATGTTATCACTGATGTGCTGTTTTAAAGAATATTAATTTCATTTGTACAATGAAACACCTTACAGTGATGACAAAAAATAATAATAAAATAGTGCTACTATCTCCACACAGTAGATCCACATAATAATCAGTTAGCTGTCCTCTCATAACATCTGATGACCTGTCATAGGGCCGAAACAGATGGCCCGGTAAAGCCGGCTTCTGGGCACTGTAGGGGCATGATGTTTAGATGCTGCATGCCCCCAAGACATCTTGAAACTGCCCAGCTGTTTAGATGTGGGCAGCTTCAAGATTCTCTGGCGGCACAGCATTTATATGCCACATGCCACTGGAGCACTTTGTAGCTGGCTTCAAGATGCTGCGGGGTGTGAAAATATGAAAAACTGGCTTTTTGCAGGCCGAAAAAGGAGCAGATCTTTGCTACTACTTTTTCGGCCAGCTTCAAGGCAGATTAGGGCCGTGGTGTGTGCTTGCTGTGGCCCCAATCCAGCTTCAGCAGGGACGGCTTGAAGCCACCCCTTTGGGCAGTCTGTTTTACCCTATAGAATCATAGATTTGGAAGAGATCATGGGATCCAGAAACTGCTTTCCAGAAACACAGAACTAAAGCATTCCCAACTTCTATTTAAAGACCTCATTGAAAGACAGTCCATTGCCCTCCAAGACAGTTTGTTCCACTGTTGAACAGCCTTACAGTAAAGATCATGTTTAGGGTAGTATGTCTTTTCTTGTAACTTGAATCCATTGGTTTATGTTCTAGTCTGTGGAGCAACAGAAAACAAGCTCTCTCTATTTTCTGTACGAACTCCCTGCAGATATTTAAAGATGTCTATCATGTCACCTCACAATTTTCTCCAAGCTAAACATACCCATCTCCTTAAGTTATTCCTCATAGGGCTTAGTTTCCAGGTGTTTTACCATATTGGTCACCCTCCAGCTTGTATTCTTGAACTGTGGTGTCCAGAACTGGAAACAATATTCCAGGTGAGGCCTGACCAAATCAGACTAGAGTAGCTCTACTACTTGTCTTGATCTGGGCACTATAATCATATTGATGCAGTCTAGAATTGTATTGACTTTTTTCAGCGCATCACACTGCTGATTCATGTTTAGCTTGTGGTCTACTAAACCTGTAGTAAACTATATAAACAGTGACTTGTGTAAACAGTTTTTTTTTTAGTTTCCATTCAGATTATCAGGAAGCACAAACAGTCTCTTAAAAGAGTTCACTGTTTTATCCAAGAAAGCTAGGTAAAATGTGGAAGATGTCACATTATTATAACGGATCAAATTCTCAAAGAATATCATGTTTTGAAGATCTGAAGTTTCTTTAAATCTCTTGCCTTTAAAAAGTTTTTTTGTTTTGTTTTTTGTTAATTTTTGTCCATCAGGACGTTCTTACAATGACTTAAACCAGTATCCGGTATTTCCTTGGGTAATCACAAACTATGAATCAGAAGAATTGGACCTTACACTTCCAAGTAACTTCAGAGATTTGTCAAAGGTATTTTTTTACATGGTGTTTACATTTATTATTTATAAAATATATGCTTAAGACTGTGTGACTCCCATTGCTTTGTTTATAAGTTACAAAATGTGAGATGGGATACTTGTACAATCAACTCTACACACCCCCACCCCCCACGGATCGCAAAATCTGTGGAACTTGAAGTCTCGTGGTTTGTAATGGTAGTATGATATGCAGCGTGGCCATGGGGAGAATGGGATGGGGCCATCTGCATATGGCAAGCCCATGAAAGAAGAGAGCCGACAGTAGTAAGACTGCTTAAAAACTATTTCTAGGCAGGCAAATTTTCTACTGTAGCAGTGATGACTAGGATTCAGAAAATACATACAACTGTGGAGTAGTACAAATTCACCTTTTAAAGTTTTAGTCTTCCCTGATGATATGGATGTTCATGTGGTAATTAAGACAAATTTGTTACACAACTGAAGAACCTCCTCATCCCAACACAGTTAATTTTGTTCTGAAAAAACAGCAGTGCTTTCTGAAGCTGTATTCTGTTATACAAAGCCATAGGCTATCCATAGGCTGCTGGAGACCTGTGAACTAAATCTCTGAACGTGAATGGCAGTTTGTTTGCCCATACCTATTTATACATTTGTGGTAGATTGAATATATCTTTTGGTTCCCACCAGCCCTGTCATGACTTGCACAAAAAGGGATAAGAATCTACCACAAGCCTATGATTGCCCTCCCTGCCATTTTCCCTATCCAGATAGGGTTCCATATTGGGCTAGATTTAGCAGTCTTGTGCTGCAGGCCTGTTTTAAGCCTGTTGGTAGCAGAAGTTGGGTAAGGAATATGGAAGAAATAGTTTAGTCTGCTAGATTCTTGATGCTGTCAAATGAAGTTATACCATTAGAAGTCATTACTTCATTTTTCTTGTCATACATGAATCCACTAGCAATTACCTCATTTTAAAACGTTTTCAAGTGCAAGCTGAATTGTTTAGGACTGTGGCAATTTTTTTCCAAAGGGCAAAATAAGATCAAGATACCAAAGCATCTTTTGTGTTAAAAAAATGATAATGATGATCTTGCATCTAGAGAATATGTTCTCCTTTGACAGCTCAAAAATAAAAGTCTAAAGGTTCTACTGGGACACAGTGCTTACAAGTTATGCAGTTAAAAAACTCAGAAGGATGGCTTTTGCATTTATTTTAACCTCTAGTGCAATATCTTAGGGACAAATCTGCTTGTGTGTTGATTTATGGCTGCTCCTGTTCTCTAAGCACTGTTCATGTAGTAGTGAATGTTTGTGTCTCTGCCATCTGCATCTCACCTTGCAATCTATTCTCTTTGCATTTAATTGCAGTTGATCAGATGGCACTTATTTTATTTGCTGTATTTTAAGCACTCTTTCAATCAATGCTATCTTCTTGGCAGACAATTTTTCAGAGTTTGGTTACTATACAGAACACTGTCACTACTTAATTCTAAAATATATTTTGTTCATTCTGCTAGGTTCATTTTTCATCATATTTCAACTGAAAGTATAACTACTCCAACGTACTTTCATTTTGGAGTGAGTTCCACTAAGCTAAGGGGACATCTAAATAAAGAAGCATAGGATTGCATTCTACATATCTTGACAGGCATTAAAAGTAAAACAAAACAGAGGATATTAATGGATATCTTGCATGATGACAACTATGCAATTCAGGGGAAAAGAAGAAAAACATCTTAATACAAATTACTGTTTGCATTTCACAGTGTTATTTATTGAACAGCTTTTGAAGATGCTTTACTATCCCTGATATTTACTGTGCAGCTTTTTAACTAGTCTTTGCAGTTAGTGCTTAGCATGTAATCTGGTATCATGCTACTCTAGGGAATCCAGAAGCCTTTGCTGTCAGATGGAACAAGAGTGTAAAGAAAGAAACAACATGAGCTAAACTACTTTTGGTGAAACTTTGGTGAAAAATTACTTGAAAAGAGCTTTTTTAAATCAATCTTTCTGTGGAATCTAATTTCATAATTTTCAGACTGTACATATGACATAATTTCAATCAAGGAATAGTTCAATCCTCTCAGCCCCACAACTAGGCACAACTTTTATATTCTTTGTTTAATATCTGACAGTAGATACTTTTCTAGCATCCTGCACAAGTTTCAGTAACAGCTTCTAGAGCAACACTGTGAGGAAAAAGAATGTAACATACCCTCATGCTTGTTCAACTCTCAGCACATTTTTCTGATGCAGAGTCAGCAAGTTACACACTGATACAAAGAAAAACATCCCAGTTGCATTTTCAGTAGTGGCATATTTCAGTTAATAAAGCCTCTGGCAAAGAAGCTACTTTTTACAAAGTATTTTATGCCAGCCCAGTCTCTCCTTTCCTTCTGTCTACTTGGAAGTTTTTAACAACATTGGAAGGATTGTGAAGAAAGACTGGAAAAACACAGACTTTCAATAACAGCTTATAGCAGTGTGTTTAAATTAAATATTACAATAAAACTATATCTGGGAAAGAATGGGAAGGTACTGTAGCCAATCCTACTGTAGATGTGTGTGCCTGCCTAAAAACAGCTCAGGTAAACAGCAGCTGCTTCCCGTGATGGACATCAAAATGGAGAGAAAGCAGATAAGTCTGCTTCACCAGCTCCTTCCTTAAAAAAAACCATAGATATGGCCACAAAGATGGAAATCATAAAAAAAACAGAGATGGGTGAAAGAAAATATCTTACTTGGATGCATTCTGGAAGAAGCTTTGAAGTGGTTGCTAAAAAGTTAAAAATGTTTTTGTTTGCTTATGCTAGACTTGATCTTTTTTTCATTCCACATGTGTATATTGCTAATTTTGAAGCATGTTGAAGTCATCCTTTTTTGGTGCAGAAACCTGTCCTTATTCTTTCCGTGTTATTTCTTTCTCATACCAAATTTTCTGATGAAGTAATACCCAGGAAAACATCTTTGTTAACTGAGGTATACCTGTACTCAAAATCTCATCTACATGCCTTTCATCTTAAAATCTTTGCCATGCTTATACTTCATTAGCTGAAAAGCCAGGGGAAGAGCACCCATGATTATTTGATTTATAGATTAAGCCCCACCACTTTGGTGATTTCTGCTTTGGAGTCTTTTTAAAGCATCAGTCACACAGAAGATGAAACAAAAGAATTGAAATGGATTTTGCTTAATATTACTGCCATTCTGCTCAATGCTTCAGATAACACCAGCAGGCTATCTCACATAAAGTATTCTGCTCAGGATTGAGTGTTTATCCCTTAACTGAAAAAGGGCTCAGTGACTTACTTTATTTATTAATAGTGCATATTTTACTTATGTAACATAATGTTGTTTCCAATTGCTTTGTTCATGCGCTGTCTCCGTCAGTCAATTGGCACCTTCATTCCAGGCATTGCATTACATATGTTAAAATGTGGGGAATGACATACAGTTGAGTTTTGTTGCTTTAATTTTAATGGCTGAAATTTCAAATGATCCTCATTGGAAGAAAGTTACTAAAAATCCCCATTGTCTTCAGCCACCTTGACTTTGAATGCATATTTATATAAAAGGTTTTGGTCCATCAAATTCCTGTAATAATTTGGGTTGGTTTTTTTTTTTTAATTGGTGACGATTAGAATATCTATAGTTGTAAAGGGTGTAAATGGTGTCATGTAGAAAATATCATATTTTATTTTATCTACCACACAACAATCAAATCTCAATGGGAGAGGAATTGGTCTGTAATTTTGACTGACAAATTGAGAAGCTATTCTCTTTTCATGGCCTTTTAAATATATAATGCATATACACGCAGTGTATTATTTATGCAAGGGTACAGATACTGTAGGACTGTAGATACTGTTTGGCTACTATCTCCCATTAGTTCTGTCCAGCATTGTTCCTGATGTTGATAATGAGAGCTGTAATGGGAGCTCTGGGCATCTTCTTCTTGGTCTCTGCGAATCACACAAATGAGTTATTCTGTGCCTGTGCAGAGCTGTTCAGAACTTTCTTAGAGCTATTAGAAGCATTTTGGTGGTAGCTTCGCCCAGTCTCCAAGTGCCTTATTGGCCGGTTTCCCGCCTAAACCCTCAATTCCTTATATCCACCGCAGCAGCAACATCTAGAGGAATTCTTTAGAGATTCATTTTCCTGTCACACTTCCATTATTGGTACCACTACATGCTCCTCATTCACGAAACCTGGTTGATTTCAAAGCCGCGATTAAGCCCTCTCAAAGCCATTATAGCTGATGCTTGTTCGGATTTGAGGCTGTGGTAGCTCCCTCTATACCGAGGTTAACTACCACCATTCTCTCTGTCAATTTGGAACCATGATTATTCTCTCTATATCGAGGTACAATACTGGCTCACGCTCTCCCTGATTCTAGACCATAGCTTTTCCCTCTGTACCAAGGACCACTACTTGTGAGCGCTTTGCCAAATTTGGAGCCATGTTTGTCTCTCCCTTTCAAGGCCCATTGCAGCTCCTACAATTCATCTCCCGGGATTCTGCCAGTAATCACTCGTTCCCCTCCAAACTATGGTCACCATGGCACACGCTCAATTGGATTCAAGGCTGTGGTTATTGTCTCTGTACCTAAGTCTGCAGTTGCACGCCTCATTCCGCCTCCCATTTCATTTGAATCTAAGCCAGGTTTAAGGTTGTTCTCTTGATACCAAGGGATGGCAGTCATTGGCCAGATATGCAGCGTCAAATTTGCCTTCTTGCCAAGACCCGATATCATGGCTATCCTTAAATAGCTGATTTGGAGGACATGGTGCTCCCTCCATACTGAAGGAGAACACCACCATTTGCATGTTACATTCTTTGTCTCTGTTCACATGATAATTATGCACAGACAATCCTCCACTCATCACTCTCTGTTCATACCAACTGTCAGTACCATTGCCTGACCCACGGGACTGAAGGATCAAATTCAACGATTGGTTTTCTCCCTCTCTACCTAGGGACACTACCATTATATGCTTGGTACCAGCACAATTAAGATCATGACTTCAGGAACAGAGCAGGGGACCCTGGGAGTTCCACCACAGGGAAC
>CM034708.1:51315037-51330312 GCA_020142125.1 Phrynosoma platyrhinos | reverse complement strand
TTGAGTAGTTCTGCCTTTTCTCTGTCCTCTGTTAGAATTTCTCCATCTCCCAGATTCTAAATCCAGCACTGAAACCACTAAACCACAGTGCCCCAAGATAGTCTTTCCTAACATTATTCCATCCACTAGGGTTAAGTTTGCTTTCAGGCATTCACATAATAATGTGGCATGGCTAGTCATTATGAAAATAGCACTGAAAATCACATAGAAAAGCAGAAAACAGCCTGGAGAAGGATGTTGACAAACTGGAGCATGTCCAGAGGAGGATAACCAAAATGGTGAAGGATCTAGAAACCATGCTCTATGAGGAGAGACCTAGGGAGCTAGGTATGTTTAGCCTGGAGAAGAGAAGGTTAAGAGGTGATATGGTAGCCCTGTTTAAGTATTGGAAGGAGTGTCACATTGAGGATGGAGCAAGCTTGTTTTCTGCTGCTCCAGAGACTAGGACAAAGAACAACGGGTGGAAGCTACAGGAAAAGAGATTCCACCTGAACATTAGGAGGAACATCCTGACAGTGAGAGCTGTTCAACAGTGGAACACACTCCCTCATGGTAGAGTCTCATTTTTTAGCAGTTTTTAAACAGAGGCTGGATGGCCATCTATCGGGGGCACTTTGATTGTGAATTGCTGCATGGTAGGGGGTTTGGACTGGGTGGCCCTTGTGGTCTCTTCCAACTCTATGATTCTAGGAGACAAGCTCCACATGCTCTTGGATGATCAACTGTTTGCTCAATGTTTAAAAAGCATTTCAGACACAATGAGAAAATGCCTTCTTCTGGGGTTCTTTTATGGTCCTGTATTTTGGAGAGTGTTCACAAGTCCATTGAATTCTTTGGAAGGCCCCTGAAGAAGGCCTTTTCTCTTTGTGGCCAAAACACATTGGGCTTTTTTAACACTGAATAAACAGTTGACCATTCTAGAGCACGTGGAACTTGTCTCCTCACTGTTTTCTACTGACTAGTCGTTAACAACACTTTTCTGCTGATGCAGGTCTTAATGATACCTAGGTCTGGCAAAAAATAAAATTAAAAATCATGATTCAGAATGTAGCGGTTGAGAGGGAGGCATACAAACCCATTAAGGAATTAGATGTGTTATGTCTCTATGGCTATCTGAACAATTGATCCATTTCCCAAATGTAGTTAGAAGTATGTCTTGTTTTGCTGTAAGTTAAATCAATTAGTCGTCCTTTAGTGGTCTTGGTATATCATCATTCTTTAACATATGGGGGGGAGGGGGGATCGAAGATTTCCTGTTCTATCTTCTTTTCCCCTCTGTTTGTAGCCTTTCACTATTACTTCAGTGTGTGATTTAAATATCTGCCCAACTTGCTGGTATCTGTCTAAAAATGAGGTGACCAAAACACAAGCCAGTGCTCTGGTTAAGGTTTAATCAGTGCTAATTGGAATGTGACTGGATCTCAGGCATATTATACATCTGTTAATACAAGCCAAAATGACAACTGCCTTAAAAAAAAAAAGCTTCACATAACATACTTCTACTCTAACAGGCAAAGTAATTAATAGATTTAAAAAACTGTAATTGATATTATTTGCTTCCTTCCTTACTTGTTTTATATCCCAGCTTTCCTCCTAAACTACAAATTAAGGTGACTTTTAACAAGATTAACTAAAAGATACAGTTAAAAGCATAGTATAAACACATTGTTGTGTGCCTTCAAGTAGTTTCTGACTTATGGCACAGGGGTCGCCTTACGCACAATTTGTTCAGAGAGAGTTTGCCTTTCCCTTCCTCTGAAGATGAGAGAGAGTGACTTGCCCAGGGTCACCCAATGGGTTTCAGTGGGTGAGCAGGGGTTCGAACCCTAATCTCCAGAGTCACAGTCCAATGTTAAACCACTTCACCATGCTGGCTTATTATATACACAATCAAATAATTTAAAATTAAACATTAAAATGCAGTTGAATTAAACACACACCAGGAAGGAAAGAACAGCACCAACATATTCTTCAGCTTTACCTCTTTTATGAAATGAATAATTACAGGAGTATCTGTGTGTGAACGCTTGTTTCCAAGTTCAATGCTAGATGTCTAAACCAAACTTTAGGTTTGTTTTTTGCGAAAACCCTGAGATCCACCAGATAGAGCATGGTTCAGAAAAGGTAGACTAAAAGAATTCTGACCCAAACATTTGGTTGGAGTACTTGAATTCAGTGAAGCTCACAGTCCTTCCAAACAGAAATTAAGATGTCATTATTAATAGCAGTTTAATTTAGTGACAATAGAGGAAGTCATTTGGTTGGTCCTATCCTTAAATAATTTGGAATCATTCAAAGATAAAGCCGTGTTACTGTAGAATCAGTATTTAGAGAGATCTTGTAACGCCTTTGAGACTAACTGAAATAAAGAAGTTGGTAACATGAGCTTTCATAGACTTAAGTCTACTTCCTCAGATGCATCTGAGGAAGCAGACTTAATGCATTGGAGGAAGTAGACTGCTGCCAACCTCTTAATTTCAGTTACTCAAGGTGCTACAAGACTAATTTGGAACCAGAAATCCTTGTTGATCTAAACACCTAGAGCAGGGGCTGGCAACCCACGCCCCCGGGCCGGTTTCGGCCCAGGTCGCCGGACTTACCGGCCCAGGCGGACCCCTGCCGCCGCCGTGTGCCGCCGCGTGCCGCCGCGTGTTTTTGCCTCTGTGCGCGCCGCAACTGCCATTTTGATTTCCAAAATGGCTTCCGTGATGCGTTTGCGCATGCACAGGAGTACTGCGCATGTGCAAGCGAGTCACGGCCGCCATTTTGTTCTCCAAAATGTGTCGCGGTCACCATTTTGGAATTCAAAATGGCGGCCGCGACATGTGCAGCAGCAGTGGCAGCAGTGACAGCGCGCGCACCGCCATTTCCCCTCCCCCTTCGGCCCGGCGGAGAGGAGGACTTCGGGGGAGCAGCGCAGGGCTCAAAAAGGTTGCCTACCCCTGACCTAGAGATCTAATACCCCTCCTTTCTTTCCTTATCCCCTCTCAATAGTCTGCCTTCCCCACAATATGGGGTACGTGGGTTACAGTACAAGCTAAAACAAAATAACTAAAACAGTGCATAGTACAGAAGTTTTATTTAAAAAAAAACATCCCAAACATTATTCAAAGCTGTTAGTCTGATATTAACAGCATGGTATTGTGATGAATGCAGGGCAGTTCAGGCTGTATAGCTTGCAATACTCATGGACATTATCAGTATCAACAAGATGGTTTGAAGACTTAAAGGTTTGTGGGAGAGTAGCTCAGATACTCACTTTAAATAACCTGTTTTCTGTTACATAACCATTGCTCCATTAGCTGCTTTGGGGAAAGAACAGTGCATTATCATGTCCTTTCCATTTACTGTAGTAGATGAATACTTGGAGCAGGTCCTCTTGTGGCACCAACATGTGGCACCACTGAGTCCTTTTGTGGCACACCAGGAAGCCTACCTGGCCCCGTCTTTTAATTTATTCTGCTGCCTGTCAGGTTAAAACATGGCTGTTTAGGGAAGAATGTAGAAATAACTGATGGGCTTTGTGTTTCCTTCTGCTTTTGGTGCGTAGATGTGTATTCTGTTGCTTTATATTGTTTTGATGGATAAATATTGGTTTGCGTTGCTGCTTTCCTTTATTTTTAATTGATGTTTAATTATTTCATTATTTTCTTTTTAACTGTTAAGCTTGTTGGTAATATTGAAACAAATGCATTTTGTTAACAGGAGATCCATCAGCACCAGGAAACCTAGTACAATTTCTAATCTGAAGGTTTTGAATAAATCACTGAGATCCCTTCCTGGGCTTGCTTTGGTTATTCCCACAAAACATATCATTACCATGGTTAGCGTCTGCTTGGATTTCTCAGTTTAAACTTGTGCTCTTTTAGCAGTATCTAACCATATAATTGCATCTCTCTTACTGCTGCATCTATTTCTGCAATAAGTAAGATATATTGCATTACTGTAGGTCAAAGGACTGCTTCCCCCCTTCCAAATGAATGCCATTTCTCCTGTGTGGGCCAGTGAGCAGCTCTTGGCACTCAGTTTTCATAAACACATTTATGGCTGATGCATCACAATTGGGAATTTCCTAGCTTTGGCACCCGTATGAGAATAATACCACTTCAAAGCCAATTAAGCAGAACAGTAGTTATCCCTTTCAAAATGTGATAGTAAAAAAAGAGTGACCATTTCATATACGAGAATAAGAGGAGCATTTTAGAAGGGATAGTTTTTGCTTTTTTTTTTTTCCTCTCCTGAATGGTTGACAATTAGTTAACTATTTGCAAGGCCTTATAGCAATTGTCAGGAAAATGTAGGTCAGCCTAGTAGAATGTATTAGCCCAATACACTGTCTCCATTTTATTATGAAGCTGCTGAGGAAGCAGTGATATACAGCACTGTCATTACAGATCTATTGTTACAAGGGTTCCACAGTCTTCTGTGCACTGCCATTAATTTATAGCAGTAAACAATATGTAGCTTTCTGACTGCACCAAAGCAGGATCTTTTAATGAGGTGGATGTTATTACCACAATAAATCAGAGCATTTGTGTAATGTATAATTCAATGTGTGTATTCCCTCTGTAACTTCTTTGAGTAAGCTGATAGTGTATCATTGTCAGAGCACAGTCTCATAGTTCTTTATTTCTAAGCCCCCCATCCCCCAGTTTGGTGACTTAAAAAAAAGCCTTCTTGGCAATAAAAAATGGTGTGGGTTGATAGTTGTCCTATTGCCAGGTTTCAGAACCAAGTGTAACAAAATAGAAGAGTTAAAAATCAATACTGTGCATTCTGTCTGTGTGGATCTCCACATGATTCCTTTTATTTCTTTTTTCAAAAGAGAATTAAATCAATCCTAATTGGTTTTAGCTTTATATTCAGTGAATGTAATTCTATAACTATTGATCTGTGCTGGTCTTACTCAGAAAATAATAAAAACAGGAGCAGTTAAGAGCATGTCTTTGAAAAGCTTCAGTGCCATACAAATACTGCATTATTTGTACTGCCACTGAAGTATAACTTATTTACAAATGGCCTAATGTCTCTTTTAAAGTAAAGCCAGGCATGGTTGAATGTCACCAAACATAAAAACGGATCTTTGACAAATACAGTATTAAGATCAGAATGAACATATTCCAATTCTTTCTTGGAATTCTTTCTTGGAATATGTTAGCTGCCTCAGATAAAACAAAGCAACCTTTTTGTAGCATAATAATAATAATAATAATAATAATAATAATAATAATTTCTATCCCACCCCTCTACTGAAGCAATCGGGGCGGCTTACAACAATAAAATCTCACAATAAATTTATTTATTTATTTCATTTTAAAGCCACCTTTCTCTCAGAACGGGACCCAAGGCAGCTCACAAGAGGGTGACCCTAAGGTGAACCTATCATGCGGTTTTCTTGGCAAATTTTTTCAGAAAGAGTTTTTATTATTCATATTGGAAGATTTACAGGGTGTTTTTTGTTGTTGTTTTTTGCCACAGTACATAGGAATACACATGAGAGGGGACAACAAAAACAAAAGGAAATGCCATTCTTTTGCTAAGTAACAAAATTAATTCTATTTAATTTTAAACATTTTTAGTTGGCTTAAATATTTGTAGTTCATTGTTGCACAAATTACAACGGGGAATTAGATTTCTTAAAATACTTCTGGTTCTCCTCCCTCCCCCCCTCCCCCAATTCAGCACTACTCCTCATTGTTGAATCAATTTATCAAGGAAAATTGTGCCACATTTTGCATAACTGTTGGACATATTGAATGGTTCTAGTCTGTATAGTGCTGGGAGCCACTGACAGATAGATAATCAAAATTTTAAGTTTTATTCCTAATATTTTTATGTTAAAGTGGCTTATTTTTTAATTTATTGTATCTTTTCCTTTATATTTCCAAAAGATTTGCAACATGCCACTTAATGTTAGCAAATGTGTACTAAAGTTAGATTGCTTTTGGAGTATGCTTTTAAATATAGAATCATAGAGCTGGAATCATAGGGGTGAAGCAAATGGCTGATAAAGAGCAGCCTCCAGCCGCAATCTGACCAGGACCTCAGTGACTGCAGGGCCCACTCCCAAAAGCAGCCCGCCATTGCAGATCCCAAGTAGCACCAGCCAGGAGTCGCTTTGAATTGACTCTTTTTTAATCCAGTCCTTTGAACCAGAATGTGACTTCGGTGTGGCTTCCAGCCGCTTTTGGGACATGCATCATGTAAACACCACACCCCCAAAGCATCTGGAAGCCACTTTATTTGGCCCATGTGTTATGGGCCATAGAGTTACCCAAAGGGCCATCAAATCCAGTACCCTGCCATACAGGAATACACAATCAAAGCACTCCCAGCAGATGGCCATCCAGGCTCTGTTTTAAAACCTCCAAAGAAGGAGCCTCTACTATTCTCCAAGATAGTGTGTTCTGCTGTCAGACAGCTCTTACTGTCAGGAAGTTCTCCCTAATGGTTAGGTGGAATCTCTTTTCCCATGGCATTATACTGTTCAGTTCCCATGCATACAAATGTCTCCATGCTGTTCAATGAAACATTGTAATAGAGCCTAAGTCAACTTGAATCCCTCTAGCTTGTTTTGCCAATGACTGAGCTTTGTGGATATACATTAAGAAAGGCATCCCTGCCTCTTTATATCCATCTATTTGACAACATGTGGAGAAAATTATAGGGCCATCAACCTTCACCTTAAAATTAGAGGTGTAATAATACAGTTTTCGACTTAACCAAAAGTTAACACCACCATATTCACTTACAGGAACGGTTAACCAATTTTAATTTTAGGTAAGGTTAAGAGTTTTTATATCTAACTTATTTTCTGGCGTATAAGACTACTTTTAAACCTGCAAAATCTGAGGTTAAAGTGGGGGGGTCGTCTTATACGCCGGGTATAAGGAGGTTCATGATAGGTTTGCCTTAGTGTCATCATCAGTTGAAAATGACTTGAAGGTGCACAGCAACAACAACAACAGTTTTGGAAGTTATACTCTTCCCAAACTCTATATTTTAACTGGAAAAGTGGGGGGGGGGTCGTCTTATACGCCCAGTCGTCTTATATGCCAGAAAATACGGGTAGTCCATCTTTGATCAAGAGCAGTGATTCACTGTCTTTGTGGTTGCACCTATATGGTTTAAATATTTACTTGTGTATTTATGTGATATTAGGCTTGTGTTAGGGGAAACAGTTAACTCTATTAGTATTTGTGTGTAAGATCTGACTAATGACTCTGAAAAGTTTTCTTATGCAAAATATGTGGTAGAGAATGACTTAAAACCTTAAATTTTATTTAAGTGCCCATTAGTAATTTAGTGGATACAATGTAACAAATGTTGTCAACATTATGTATTAAATGTGTTCTTTTCCCTTTTCCCTAGCCTATTGGTGCACTTAATCCCAAAAGAGGTGCATTCTTTGCAGAACGCTATGAAACATGGGAAGATGAGCAGGTTCCAAAGTTCCATTATGGGACACACTATTCAACAGCAAGTTTTACACTCACTTGGTTGTTGAGAATTGTAAGTAAAATCTTTGAAAGTGTTTTTCTTTCACATCTTTCACATGATTTTCACAAATCAACAAATGGTTTATGTACAGAATTAAAATCAATTGCCATTAAAATTGAGTTGCGTAAAATCAATAACTTGCTTTTGATAATCAAAAATAAAATTGCTTCTTTTTAATGGTCTCTGAGACTCATACAAATGGGTTATCTGTGCCTGCACAGTGCACATGTGGAAATGTCTAGAACAGTTACACAAGCTTTTTGGCACTAAATCTGCTCACCCTCTTGGCACCTTATCACATCCCTACCTCCAATTCTCCTCAGTTCCTTTTCATCTGCTGTGTCAAGAGCACTGAAGGAATGTTTCTAGTGGACTATACAGTGAGTCACTGGTATCCACTAGAGTTTGGATCCAGGACTCCCCCACCCCCTCATGAGTACCAAAATCCATGGATACTCATGTCCCATAAAATACAATTTGGTTTGCATACAAGATGATGTCTCTTGTATATAATAGCAAAATCAAGATTTGCTCTTTGGAATTTATGTTTTTAAAATATCTTTAAACCCTGGATGCTTGAATCTGTGGATAAAAAAATCTGTGGAGAACTGACTGTAATCTCTATGATTACAGATATCTTGACCTACTTTTGACTCTCAGACTGGTTTCTTCACAGTTTTCACTTTGTGATTGACTTGTCTTTTGACCTCTCTTTGTTACTCCTTTGATGGTTTTGTCTGACTTCTTGACTCTTTGGATGAGTTTGGTGGCCTCTTCTTCTAAGTTTAAGATGTTTACTACTTGCAGCACCAAAATCCCTGGCCACAATGGTCATTCCCGTTGTCCATTTTGTCTCAGGGAGGGAATAATGCAGGGTCATGTGCCTATTGCAAGGCTTTCCTGATGAAGGTTCAGAAGAAATGTGAATCCCAGATAAGGCTTCTTCTGTATGAACAGGTATTGAAGTCCTCAGTTCCACCTTTGGCCACAGTTTCAGCAACACCATGTTCAGTATTGGTCCCAATTATATATCTGGTTCCTCTCTATGGCTGACTGCGAAGCAATCACACCTTGAATCTGATGGTGGGTCAGAGACTCCAAAGGAAAAGTCAGTGCATTCGGTCTCAGTTTTGGCAGTTGATACCACATGCTCACCTAAGAGGCCTGCCCAGCCTCTTGAGCTTCTAATCTCTTGGGTTGCTCCTTTCATCTAGAGACCTCATCCATCCATCAGACAGAGGAAATGCAAAGGCATAAGAAGAAGGCCAAGCATTCTCAAAAGAGCATTGTTCCTGCTTCCTTGCCTGCTGTCTCTGCTCAATTGCAATACTCTGGTTGTAGACCTAGTCCCCACTAAAGCCACCCCACCTTGTCCAACTGCAGCTATGGGAATTCAGCATCATTCTTCAAGTAAATCCTTAGATTATTCAGGTTCAAGTGGCCTCCACTCCCAAAGGGGAGATTGTAGATTTTCCTTCCACACATTCACAGCCCCTGGTGAGAGCTCCACAGTCTGCTCATGCAACCTCTCTGTTGTGAATTGTTGATGTTCATTCCCACCCTCTGACTTTGGTGTAGGTCTGAAATGAATTACTTCCAATGGTGCAGTCTCCAGAAGGTCTCTGGCCTGCACCATTCTCTCCTTGTCTTCATCTTCCTCACCACTGCCTTTCCTCTACCTCTTCTTCTAGTGTGACCTCACTTTGTTCATCCTTTCAAGGCAGATCTCTGCCCAGGTGTTGGGTGAGACATGAATCTGATGACCATTGCTCTCATCAACGTAGATTCAAGGATCATTGGTACTATGTTCACCCTCATAGGAAGCACGTCAGCAGATATTCTAAGGGGCTCTACAGATGGCCCCTAAGGAGCAATCTCAATCCGGCTCTTTGCCACTCCAAAAAGAGCTAGCAAATGCCACTCCTTTTTGGAGTGGCAAAAAGCTGCCCTTACCGCCACCACCACAGGTCTTCTGCACTCCTTTTGGTGCAGCGTGTCTAAACACTGTGCTAAGGGAGCACCCTGACATCGCATGCCATGCAGTGGGGTGCGTGACGTGATAGTGGCATCGGGGTGGAGCTGGAGTGGCTGGTGTGCGGTCACCACGCCCCAACTCCACCCCTAGGCCAGCCATTTTGTCTCCAGTCTGTACAGACCCTAAGTCTACTCTACGACATTCACTTTATTATCATTCCCCTTCTCAGGAGACTTATTATGATCTTAAAAGTGGCTGTCACTTGGAGCATGAGCCTCATTTTCACCATCATTATGAAGTTTCCTATTGTCACTATTCTCTTTGTCATACCTAACTTTCACCTAAAACCTCTCTTATAAATAATAATAAAAATTATTTATATCCTACCCCTCTGCAGAGCAATCGGGGCGGCTTACAACAATAAAATACATACAAAACCCAAAAAATCCACCCACCCCTTAAAAAGATTGGCTTCCAGAGGTCATTCATCCACACTCTTTAGCATGAGCAGACTGTTCCAACACACTCAACTGACAACACTACCAACCTCTGTCTCCTGCTTGGACTACATCACCCTGAGTTCCTCCTTGGGCTCACCCTCAGAATCAAGATGTGGCCTTGCCTACTCAGCCTTAACATCATTAGTTTTCCTTGGACAACTCTGATTTGGACTCTTCTATTCTGTGGCCTTACTCTGGAATGATCTCCTCTGAGAACATTGAGAGAACATGACTTGTCCTCTCCAAAGGATGGTGTCCACTTCTTTACAGAACATGTACTTTGGATGGCCCAAGCCCTGAATCTACAGGTTAAACAATAAGAGATGGAACCTCTCAACCTTGTGTATAGCAGGATTCAAGGAAGAGTCCCTACTCCTGATTCCATCCCACACATCCCTTCCTTGCTGAAGATCTCATGTAATTCTTAGACAACTCCTTCCACAATTCCATTGACATGAGGAAGGTGGAGTCTCTGTATTGAGTCCACACCCAAAGCCAAATTTGATTGTAATTGAGACTCACATAAAGAGAGTAGAAAATGTGATCTGTCAGCAAAGAAGTTCTACTTGACTTCTGCACTAGGCCTACATATTTCTAACTACTTGGCATGGGAGCATACCAGCATCTGTGGGAGCAAGTAAGATCAGTCCTTGCTAAGTTGCTGATGAGGACAAACACTTTCCTAGTTGCCATCACCTCTGTTAGGAGAGCTGGGGAGCTTTGTGCTCTGCAGCTCTCCTGGCAGAGGTGATGACTACTTACATCTTCACTGGGACAAAGTTGTCCTCAGACCTGACAGTTCCTTTTTACTGAAGGTTGTTTCTTCCTTTCATCTTAACTGAGACATTATTTTGCCTGCATTAATGCAAAATCGAATGAATGAGTTGAAGAGAACTGTCCAGTTTTTGAATGTTTGGCTTTAGCCTTCTATGCTGATAAGACGTCAGGCTCCCATAGGGGCCAGTTACTTTTCATTTGTTATTCTTTGAAACTAGGACTGCCAGTTTCGGCACAGCTTCTTTCAAAATGGGTGGCATCTGTGATTCACTTTTGTGTGAGTCATACAGACCACGAAGAAGATGGATGGCTTGCATACCTGTAACTGTAGTTCTTGAAGTGGTCATTGTGAACCAATACACAGATTGTGTGTCCTGCTTCTTCAGTGTATCCACACATTGTGTCCTGCTTCTCTTGTGATCCTTAGATACTTCTGTTGTGTCATCCATGAAACTAAGGGGATTTGGTGAGAAGGGTGCTATAAAGTGCCAAGAGGGTGGGTAGGTGGACATACCATCAAAAAGTTTGCATAACAGCTCTACAAGGTTCTAAGTGGTGCATTGCACAGGTGAAGATAACCTTTTTGTGTGGGTTCATGGGTGACCACTTGAAGAACCACAGTTACAGGTATGCAACCTGGCCTTTTAAATTTGAAACATATTTTTATGATATAAGCTACATATGAAAACTGTCTCTGAGTACATATTTTTTCAAGTAAGCCCCTTGAAAATTTGAATAATTTTTTCAAGTTCTCTCCCCTCCCCTCCTGTTTGGTATTTTGTTTTGATGGCTTCTTTAAAAAAGAAATAGAATCTGGTCATATTAGAAGAATTTAATGTGTATCACTGAGAAGTAAAATAAGACATTATGATACTGTATAAAAACAGAATGATTATGACCTCCCTTTCCTAATAATGTGGTATGCTATAGATACTGTTGCAATAGAGGAGATTTAATATATTTATAAAACAGACAATGTTTCTGTAAAATAAACTGGAATGATGATTTATTGGATGGAAACTAATTTCTTTGGGAAAGCATTAGCAGCACATCATTAATTAAACCTTGTTAGGATGGTACAAGCTGACATAAATCCTTGTCGTAATTTATGGTACTTAGCTAATTTCAAGTAATTATCCACTAATATGTGCTTAAGTGTCCTTTGACTGGAAGGAGGGGGGTTTCATTTGTTCAAACATTTTTCTTTTCTTAATCGTGAACTGTATAAGGTGTGTTCACCTCATACACATACCCATCTAATCCTTTCATGCTATATTCCTAGGGACTTTTTAACTGAATAATGCACAGTATCCAAAGCATTTCATCATTACATTCATACTGCCTTTACCAAAATTAAATGACGAATTGTTTTTAAAACTGTCAGAAGTTCTAAAGACAGTTTATATAAAGACATGATGGAAAAGTGTCTGAGGGTCAAAAATAAATAAATAAATTGCTACATGGCCAGCAAAAAGTGGAAATGAAATGGTGCTTTGGATCCTGGGCTACAATGTGTGCTAATCATTATGTAGCATTGCAGCCATAGCTGATAAGAAGAATACATTGAGTTTATCCCATCATTCCAATACTTCTCCCAGCAGCTTTATATTGTAATATTGTCCCTTTTAAAGATTTTTCTTGAGTGGGGAGAATTGATTTGAAAGACATTATTTTTCCTAAAGCCTCTAGTGCTGTAGTGGTGAACCTATGGCGCTCATGCCAGAGATGGCATGCGAAGGGTAGGGAAGGGGAAAAACAGGCATGTACCATTGTTCGTCCTCTTCCTGGCTGTCCCAGGCCTTCAGCTGCATCTGGAGAGGCTTGTTCCTCTTCTTCCCTCTTCACCCCCCAAGCCTTCATCTGTCTCCAGAGAAGCAGCTGAAGGCCCAGGAGGATGGGGTGGGGAGAAGTCCCATCCTGGAAGTCCTGCCCCTGAAAGGAAGAAATCCTGTCCCTAGACAGCAGGAGTCCTGTCCTGGAAGTACCATCCCTCCTGGAAGTTCCACTGGAACGTCTTTTAGTTTGGGCTCAGTCCCTAAAAGGTTCGCTATCACTGCTCTAGTGAGTTTGGTTACGACAGTAATCTAGAACTCTTTCTACTTTGTACTGTATAATCTTCTTAACTGTTGTACTACATCTGCTTCTAGTTATAGTTATTTAAAGTGGGTTGAAATACAATGATTTAAAATATATTATGTCAAAATATAAGACATCATGATTTTGACTATCTAAACTGATTTTTTGTAAATTGTGATATTCTAACAGAATAGATATATCATCCATATTACCTTTTTTGTTTTTCTTTACTCTCCACAGATATAATGTTTGCAAATAAAGCTCTAGTTCAATTTGTAAATGGTAAAAAATATTAAATATCTGAAAGTGAAACTACCTTCCAGATATTTCACCTTCTTCTTTTTCTTTAAATCTTCTTAGGAGCCTTTCACAACATTCTTCCTAAACTTACAAGGGGGAAAGTTTGACCATGCAGATAGAACATTTTCTTCAAT
This sequence comes from Phrynosoma platyrhinos, assembly GCA_020142125.1. Classification (NCBI taxonomy): domain Eukaryota; kingdom Metazoa; phylum Chordata; class Lepidosauria; order Squamata; family Phrynosomatidae; genus Phrynosoma; species Phrynosoma platyrhinos. Next base: position 51,317,050 of record CM034708.1, on the reverse strand, counting down.
TTCACGGGCATGGCGCAATTGTCAACGTGACACCTCTGATATCAAGGTAAACTTTTGTGAAAGTAGTTAACAGTGAAAGTTTGATGCAATGATGGTTATTTTTTTACCAAGAGACATCATAGTGACATTGTGTTTTGCAGTGTATAAAAGGGCAGGTTTGCACCATGAAGAACTGGACATACATTCAATAGTAGAGAAGCAATAGGAGAAGCATCAGCAGAGTAAAAAAATCACTTCAGTATATATACTGTGAGATGAAACAGATGACCAAAATAAAGTGGTTTCCATCCGTTTTGAAGGCGGGGTGGTTTAGACAACGCACGCTTTGAAAGCGGCTGGAAACCAGACCGAAGCCATGCTCCGGGGCTAAAAAAACGGACAAAAAATAAGCTGGGATTGTCCAACTCAAGGCAGAAAATGCACATCTTCACACCTTCATATAAAAGCTCTGATGTGACTCCAGTACTGCGGCTAAGCAAAGAAATGAAAATGCGACATCTTCAGTGGATGTAATTACAACATACACAAACCAGACAGTCCAACAGATGTATGAGGGGCCTCCATGACTGTGGTTTGCCAATGTATAACTCGCACACTGATGTCCTGATTCCCTGTACTGGTGGAGCATCGCACATGCAACTTTGTGGCTGATCAAAGGGGTGGCCATTTAATGGATGGCATCTGGGCAGACATGGGAGGTACTTGGAGGTCGCAGGTGGTGTGTTTGTATTTGTGCACATGTATGGTGGAAAGGCAACAACAACAACAACAACAAAATACCCAGCGATATGGCTTGATGTGCATTCGGCCTGCCTTAGGAGTGGGCCATATGGGCAGTGGCATTTCGACCGCTTTTGGATAAAGCAGAATCAAGCTGCTTTTTCCTGCCCGTAGTTGCATTTACTAGGGCATTAGAAATAGATGGTGATCTGTTCCTTTTGTGTTAAACATTATGAGACTAATATTTATTTATTTTTTACAATGTCTATATCCTGCTCCTTTTCAGTAGATCTCAGGGAAATGTCAAATCTATTATATGCATAATTATTAATAAAAATAATTTAAACCAATTGAAAGCATATTAAACAATTTAACAAGTTTAAACACGATAGATAGTTCAAACAGTTTAAAATTGTGTATGTTTAGCTCCAAAGGCTTTAATAAAAAGACTCCAAAGACTTTAATAAAAAGCCATGCTTTAGCTTGTCTAAAGTTGCTACCAATAGGGCCTCCAAGGGAAGGGGACTCCAGAGATGGGTGCCAAGGCAAAGAGGACTCTATCTAATGATTTGAAATCTATCATAATTGCTACATCTGTAATATGCTTCTAAGCATATGTTGCAAAAGTTGTGGAACATCTCCTTAATACAATGGGCTGATGGTAACTTCGTCAAACTACAACTCAGAAGTCTGTTGAAACCTTTGCAATTTTTTCAGCTTTGTTGCAATCAGATTAATAAATTTGCACTCCACATGCTGAATATATTTAATGCTGTTCTGTAGCATAACAGATACTGATGTCAAGGAGGAACAGTTACTAATATTTAATCTAGGTAATTACAAATAGCAAAAACAGACTTTTTCCAAATCTCCCAGCAAATCAGATTCATGTGTCTCTGAACTTTAATAGTATTTGCCAGAAGGGTAAAGTACCCACAGGCTAACATGGTTTTCTTATTTTACTGCAAGAGAATTCAATTTTCTTTCTGTGAAAGAATGAGATGGTCTTCACATTGACTGGATAGGAGATCCATCTAGCTGTAGGGTCATGATCTGGAAGCTAATATGTACGTATGGTAATGTGTAAGGTCCTGCATAGTCCAGGTTGTATAGCAGTTTAGCCAAAGGTCCTTAGTTAAGCTTTTGTATGTAACTGAAACCCCCAAAATGTAATGAAAAGATAAACACTAGGCAGTATTAGACTTGTGTTTTCATCAACTGCAGCCCTATGTACCACATAGGAAATATGAGAAATTTCAGAGATGGCCTACAAAATACCTTGGAAGTGATATG
>CM034708.1:51286185-51304203 GCA_020142125.1 Phrynosoma platyrhinos | reverse complement strand
TGCAGCCTTGTCTGACCCCTTTGCCAATTGGGAACCATTCTGTTTCCCAATTCTGAATATTATAGTTCTCAACAATTCTAAATATTCTGAATTATTTCTGTTTTGATCACTGCTGCAATGATTAAAAGAATTAAAATTCTAATTCACTATATCACTGTTAGTAATTAATTCACATGAAAACAACTTATGTTTTCTGGCACGTTTGTATTTTGTCATTAAAATGTGTGCCCAAGATCCAGAGTTCCTCTTTCATACTGGGAAACAGACCATGAACTATTCTCAAAGTCACTTGGCTGTGTAAGATAACCTACCTGCAAGAAACTTGAGCTAATAGTCCTTGTCAACCACTCAAGCACACACATATTTGGTGTTGTTAACTGCCCTCAAGTGGGCCCTAACTCATAGCAGCCCTATGGATGAGACATCTTCTATACTTCCTGTCCTTCACTACTCTGCTTAGTTCTTGCAAATCCATGCCCGTGACCTTTCTGATTCAACCTACCTTACCCATCTGGCATATGGTTTTCCACTCTTTCTGTTGCCCTCTACCTTTCCTAATGTTATTGTCTTTTCTAATGAATCATGCTTTCTCATTCTGTGGCCAAAGTATGACAATCTCCATTTGACCACCTTCTGCTTCTAAGAAAAGTTCTGGCTTTATCTGCTCAGGGACTCATTTGTTTGTCTTTTTGACTGTCCATAGTATCCTCAACAGTCTTCTCCAGCACCACATTTCAAATGTGTTGATTTTCTCCTTTTTCACTGTCCAACTCTTGCATCCATACATGGTGATGGGGAATACAGTGATTTGGATGATTCTGACTTTGCTCTTTAGGATCTTGTCTAGTGCTTTCATTGCTGCCCTTTCCATCCCTACTCTTTTTAATATTTCTTGACTACAGTCCCCGTTCTGATCAGTGTTTGATCCTAGGTATGGCAACTATTTCAATGTCCCGATTGTCTCTAGACTGAGTTTGTTTAGATCCTCCATAATCATTATTTTTGTTTTTTATGTTCATCATCAAGCCTACCTTTGCACTTTCTTCCTTGACTTTCCTTAGTAATTACTCCAAGTCTGTGATGTTTTCTGCTAGTCTATATTTACTTCTTATGGCATTTGATGCTCTCTCATTCTTTTTGCATGCTATGCACATCGCAGCCTTTCATATTATCAACAGTTTATGAGAATCTTAGACATGGTATTTTATCTACATTTTAACTTACATTTGGATGTGAAGCTAACTTCCTAGTTCTTGTTTTAGTTCATTTACATCTCCTTGATAATATACTGCTTTGATCATAGTTCCACTGACACAATTAGAAAGGAGCCAGGCAAAGTAGAATAAACGATAGTGCATTAAAGGACAAGAAAGTGTTTCAAGTATTTCAGATACATTATCTTAATCGTTTGCACAGTAGTCCTAAGGCCACTACATGGATGAAGTGGGAGTTAAGTATGACACTTGACACCTCACATATTTAGTTAATTGATTTGATTTTTTTAATATCCCACCTTTCAGTCCTATAGGGAGTCACAAGACGACTAACAGGAGCACCATAAAACAAGCAATTTTTTTAAAAAAAGAATTAAACAGCATCAAAGCAGTTATATGAAGCAATAATAAAGCCACATATATAGCATGATAATGAAGCCACAAGGAGCAGAACAGGTTTCCAAGGCAACAGCTAATGATTCAGTTTGAAACATGTAAGGTTGAAACCTCTTAAAAGCCTTTACCCAGTTGTAGGTTTTTGGAAGCTGAAGCTCATTTCTTACACTAGGGGAGTAATTTGTTTGTAACATGGAAGTTCTTTGATGTGTTCACTGGAAAATACATACCCAAGTCCCAGTCTACCAAACATGTTTGTCAGGGCGCAATGCTTTGTATGAAAAAGTATTGTTGGTTTGTTGTCAGCAGTAAGCTTTGAGCTCTTATACCAAATGGGGCATTTTCGTACCCAAGTGTCATGTTCCGTTGAAGAACTCAAGCAGACCCAGACCTACATAGAAAGAATTTTTAAAATATCATCATCTGAGAAGTCTTAAACTTATTGATATGCCATATGTGTATGTGTATGTGTATGTATGTTCAAGTCACTTATTGACCTATGGCAACCCCATGAATTTCATAGGGTTTTCTTAAGCAAGTAATGCTCAGAAATGATTTGCCAATTCCTTCCTCTGAAATATAGCCTACAGCACCTGGTATTCCTTGATGTTCTCCCATCCAGGTACTAACCAAGGCTGTCCCTGCTTAGTTTCTAAGATCAGACAGGATCTGATCTACAGCTTTTTTTTTTTTTTAGTGTACAAATTATCAGCAACAACAATACATGAACCCAGCTGGGGAAAATTATCCCAAAAAGTCTATTTCATTTTGACCTTTGAGTATTTTTTGTCCACACAGTGAAATATATAGGGATCATAATGAAATTCCATGCTATTTTGTGGGTAAAACAAGATATAAAGAAGCTGGTGACTTAGATGGAAAACATCTCCACCTGCTCAAAGGTGGAAGGACAGCAAGTTCATTTTCACATTATCCTGTCCAGAAGGGATCAAGTGGAGATACTGATGTCATGTGAGGCAGGGGATGGAAGGACCTGGTACAAATACCCTTAGAAACATCTCTGTAGATCAACCAGAGACCTCATTCAGGAACTCCCAGGGCTTGAGTGGGATGTGAACACAGCGTAATGTATTGGAACAAAAAGAAGCATTGCAAAAAACCTTTGAGCCCCTTGTCACAGAAAACATTTCTTATTATAGAAAGCAAGTAGAGAGATACAGAAAGTATGGAACAAGAGGAACTCTATCAAAACCATCACTTGGAAATCTTTTGATATCACTGACATGAAGGTATATATTGAAGTTATCATGAAGCCTTGGAGAAAGTATGGCATCCAACCACAGGGCACTGTCACTTTAAAGCAATTATAAACCTGAAGAGATTTTGTGCAGTCACAAGCTACTTAAGGTTTGACAACAGGGAAGCAAGTGATGCATAAAGACATCAGAACATATGTTTATTAAGCAGCTTTGAACATGCTACACACCAGGCACTAATTTAGCCATTCAATATTGGTTACATTCAGCTGTAAGTGCCCATTCATGAAGCATATATCAAATAAACAAGGGAAACATGGCTAAAGGCAGGTGCAGGGAAAAGTGCAGCCTGTAAGCTATGTGTGGTCTCTAAAGAAAAATCTTAGGGTCCCCTTTAGATTTTTTAAAAAAGAAAGGAGAATAAGATCTTTGGACCCAAATGTTCACAAAACTCTATTATCTAGTGAGGGAGATTGTTGTTATATTTTGCTCCTCCACCTTCTTAAATTAGGTTCTTATCCTAACAGCAACTTCCAGGTCATTTCATGCTGCAAGAAGACTTCTGAGCCTAAAACGGCCCAGAGAGTGTCAAAAACATAGCAGAATTTCCACCGCAGTTCTTGCAGATTCATACGCATGACCTCCTCAATCGATTCCATCCATCTAGCATGTGGCCTTCCTTTCTTTATACTTCCCTCCACCTTTCCTAACATTATTGTCTTTTCTAATGAGTCGTGCCTTCGCATGCTACTGCAATGCTAAGACATCACATTGCATCCTTTGAAGCGAAACATAGCAGGCAATCTGGTACATCACAGTAAATCCAGCTAGCATACAGTTGAGGTATATTTCCATAACAGATGAAGCGTTGTGGAAGACTGTGTTTTCACCAACATAGAGCTGATAGAAATTTTGCTAAGTGCTAAGTGCAGACCTAATGTAAATTGGCACTATTTGACAGAATAAGCCATACCCTCCCTAATTACTACTGCAGCAAACTAATGTAAAACAGATGGGACATTAGCTTCTAAGGACCAATGCAGCATCTGAGTAACTTGCTCTGGTTATGTGTACAATGGGCACTACAAAGAGTGGTTTTTCATTGAAGAGCGTTTCTTGGTGAATGATCTATGCTGGGAACTGGATAGGGAAGTCTCTGTTGATTTCTGTTGTACCCTCTTAGCAGCTTCTGAAACCAGTCATCATACTCCTTGCTTTTGTTTTTCTGTGACACTTTCTTAGAATGGGATTTTGAGACACAGACATGCAGGGCTTTTCATTCTTCCTGGAGAGACAGGTTCCAAAGCTGGTGTTGAAAAATACCTGTCTATCCTGCAGTCTATATTTACATGGAACTGCTTGGAGAGGCTGTCTGAAGATTTGGGGTTTAGTTCTGCCAGTATGCTAATGACATCTGCCTCTGTGGTCTAAAACACACTGCAGAAATAATCCAGTTTAAGACTGCTTTAACTGCCTTGACTCAATGCTAGGGAATTCTTGGAACTGTGGTTTGTGAGACATTTAGACTTTTCTGTCATAGAGCTCTGGTGCCACAATCAACTACAATTCCCATAATTCTCTGGCATTGAGCCAGGGCAGTTAAAGCAGTCTCAAACTGGATTATTTCTGCAGTGTATTTTGGACCTATTTCTCCTTTCTATCTAAATCCAAAGAAGCTGTATCTAAATCAGCTTCTGATGTCATAACGAACTAAATGCAGATGAACAAATTGAAAATTGAACTAAATAAGACTGTTGAAAGGCAGATCAAGGAATAGGGACCTAATCTGCTCAATGAAAAGACAGATCGGGGAATCAGTATCACTTTTACTGGTGGAGGGGTTACACTCTACCTGTATGCACAGGTTTGTAGCTGGTGGGTACTCCTGGGTTCAAGCCTGAATCTACAGATTTCTGTGATATCTGGGAGTGCATTTACACAATTAAAACATCAACTCCACTTGGTCTTGAAGATGTTTTGATTTGGCCATGGTGACAAATGCCTGCCAAGGTTTTGAGATCTGCAGAAGATATGTATACACAAGAGGATATTTTAGCTGTCTGCTCCCAGACTGGAATTCCCTTCTGAGTGGAGTTAGGCTAGCTCCCTCAATGTTGTCCTTTTATCAAGCAAAGATCTTTATGTTTACATAAGCCTTCAAATGCAGGCTTCCGATATGGTCAGGGGTTCTGTTACAATGTGATGAACTTCTTTTTATATGTTAATTGATCTGATTTAAAACTGTATGATTTAATACTTATAATTGATTTGTTTTATTAGGTTTTTTTTTTAAAAAGATCCTATTGAATTCCACTTCTTCAGGAAAAACAGGATAAAATCAAACTGTCAATCAAACAAGCATATTTAATATGACATGCCATTAGTGGCCCATTAAATTAAATGCATGTTTTGCTTGTCCTCCTTAAAAGTAATTATTATGGAGATTTAAAATATCACAAGTAAATGTCACCATTTTTGTGTGTGATTTGTCTGGCATAGTATTGCAGTATAAAATAACAAAATGGGGGCAATTTCTTTGATGTGATCATAATAAACTAAGTAGGCTGTATAATGCATTCATAGCTGGAATATCGAATCTTGTCTGATGTTTAGCTAATAAGTGAGATGAGAATTAAATTTAGACCCCTTTCCATTATTTAAAATCAATTCTACATACTTTTGTTAATTCAGTGAATTAAAATGCTCCCATTTTATTCATTTAACCAATAAAGTGCCTAAATAATTTTCCCACCAAAAGATTTTAGGCATTTCCTTCACACACTTGTATATGGGATGCATATGGGATTGTATATGGGATGCATAGCCATGCAGTTTTTCTCACAAGGAGTGAGGTGATAATAGCTTAATTCCTGCTTGATTTTTCCTGTCTTTGCTTCAGCAACTCGAGGCTGACCTTGCCCATAATCTGATGACCTGCCATTGCACTCAGCTATTTGGAAAACTGTTCTGGCCATAGTTGACCCTGAGGGTGGTATCTGGAAGACCACTGCTCCATTGACCCATGTCAAGAGTGGATTTAGAATCTGATCTACTGGGCCTCTGACATAGTTAGTCACTGAGGCCAATGCATATAATGTGTTTTTCTGCTTATTAAATAGCAAGTAGTTTCTACTTGTTAAAAGAAAGACCAATTTTACACCAGTTGTTTGCTATGAAATCATTTCCTGAAGCAATTACAAATATTAAATCTTTCCATATACGAAGTGCTGATTACAAGGAAATAATAGATTTTGCATATAAATATATTGTTTAGCTTAGCTTAAGAGTGTTTTCATTAGCTAGGGCATTCATATAAATTCCCATAATGCCATATTTTAAAAATAGAATTTAGATGTTTTTTAAATTAAGAAATTTACTAAAGCAGAAAATCAATACTATCCAATGAACATTTGCATGACCTGTATTTTCCAACGTATTGATATTACATTATTTCTTTAATTTAGAAGAGTATAGCTGAACACTAGTCTCCTTACTAGAAAGCAGGCTTGCTAACAAGGACCTAGATTTAACTTTTTCTTTATTTCACATATATTATTACTTGAATATTTTACAAATTAAAGTTTTAATAGTTTATTTTAGTTGCTTTAATGCATTTGAATAAATAACCATGTTTTAAATCAAGGTTTTAAATCACAGCATTGTGTGGACGTAGAAAGATGTTTTCTTAATGAAGTTGAAGTAAAAAACTACATTATTGAGATTTTAAAATGTTTTATTGTGTAATTAGCACTTTTAATATTAAATTGACACCTATTGGTCACAACAAAGAGGCAGAAAAACATTGGCTCCATTCATTTAGACTTCACCTCATAGTACTGCCCTCACTCAGCTTTAAATATTTTTGCTTCTGTTTTTTTTAACTAACCATAGTCTGCACTTGCACAAGATGTTGTTGAGGCCTATTGAAACAAAGCAGTATCAAACTGCTTTTGTAAATCTGGCATACCTCCATAATAAAAATAAATCAGTTTACATCAGACATTTAACTATACATTATGACCCCTGTATCCATAGGACTAGTAACCATGGTTTCACTTATCCACTGCCAAAAAAATAGTGTCTTTCTAGGCATTTGGAGGTCTTCCAGTGTGACACTCTGGTCAGCTTCCGCCAGAAAAATAAGATTTGCTGTCTGTGATTTTCAGTATCTGCAGTAAGTCTGGGAACATATCCCCATGTGGATAAGGGAGTCTTACTCAACCAGAATTATTTGAAAGGAAAAGCTTTCAGATTTCAGATCTTGTGGTCACACTGAAAGAATGGAGTGAAGAGTCCATAACCTCAAAGTTCATTCATGAATCATTATACATTCATGATATGTATCCTGAAGCCTACGACTTCACATTATACAATAGTTTAGTATTAAGTCTGAATGAATCCAAGATGTATACATGTAGGCATATTCAGAACAAGCAGGCCCTTGTGTGTCATTTTAATATGCTTTTTTAGCTCAAGGGGTTGTATCTATGATGGCCACTTATTAACAGAAAATATCTGCCAGTGGAATGGGCAGGGGAAAATTTCCAATTTCCTCCCCACAGCTCTACAGAACTGCTCAAGAATATTGGGGGACTCTCTAGAGCAGATTTGGGGGTAAGTAATAGGGTTCAAGGAGAAGGATAAATCACAGAAATCACTGAAAATCAACTGAATCAACCCTGGGGATGAGTGCGGCAATAGATGTTGCAGCCAAATTGTCCTCAAATCAACTTCTAAATGTTCCTCTGATGGATATGTTCCAATGCATTTGTCAGGTTAACCTAAGATTGGGGTAAAACAGATGGCCCCGATAGGGTGGCTTGCTGCCATCCCTTTGCTCGATGGATTGGGGCCGCAACAACCACATGCTGCCGCCCCGATCCGGCAATTTGACAGCCCAAAAAGGGCTGGCAACATGTTGCTCCTTTTCAAAACAGCAAAAAACTGCTCTAGCTGCCACAGCGGCAGCTTTTCGCCATTTCAACTGCACAGTGTGTCTAAACGCTGCACTGCAGAAATGCCATGACATTGCCTGCCATCTGGTCAGTCGGTTGGCATGATACCGACCTCCACTCCGATGTTGGTGTTTCTTGCTGGTTTGTAGAGGCCCATTGTAAAGTGCCGATTATGATATGTTGCTTTAAGGTAGGGATGATGATGCTCATAATAACAAATGCCTTGCTGCACAAGAGAATGTCCTAGGTTCAATTGTTTCCTGAATTAAAATGTCCATAGACTTTTGTAGTTATGCCATCAACAACTCAAAGTAATTTACAAGGAACATCAACTTTGAAAATCTAATTGAAATCCATATCTAGCGATTCCACAGAAGGAGTTCACAGAGTAAATATTCCATAAATTGAACAAAATCTTGTGATTCAGGCCACAATTTTTTAAAACGGATTGTCCAGTTTATATTTTACACTTTAACGGAATTACTAATTTATTTTATTTTTTTATCTTAAATTGACTAGTGTTCAAATGGCTTCCTTGGTGTGAACAAGGAGGCTAGTACTGTACAGCGACACTTAGAAGAAAAGTGAAAACCAGCTCACTTGCTTTGTGAAACTGATGCCAACCAGACAAACCTTTAGACAAATATATGAGTTTAAACTACCTTTGTCAAGAACTAGATTCACTCAGCAGTATTATGAACTTTATCCTGCTTCGGGTGGGGGCACTAGCATGGTGAGGTGGGTAGAGTGTTGAACGTTGACTTTGGAGACCAGGGTTTGAATCCCCACTCAGCCATGGAAACCCACTAGAGTACGTTAGGCAAGTCACACTCTCTCAGCCTCAGAGAAAGACAAAACCCTTCTGATCAAATTATACTGAGAAAACTCCATGAAGGTTCACTTTAAGATCTTCATAAGTCAGAAATGTCTTGAAGGCTGCATCTACACTGCAGAAATACTGTAATGCAGTTTGAAACTGCTTAACTTTCATAGCTCCATCCTGTGGAATCTTGGAATTTGTAGCTTGTTGTGTGGCATCAGAGCTCATTGACAGAGTAGGCTAAATGTCTTACAAAACAACAAATCCCAGAATCCTATAGCATTGAGCCAAAGCAGTTAAAGGGGTATTATTTTTGCAGTGCAGATGCAGCCAAAAGTACACAACAATAACAACAAACTGCTGAGTTGGGTGTACTAGGCATTGTTGGTGGTACTAGAGAGAATAAATATAAGGGCATCTAGTGTATTAAAATGAGAGCATAGAGAATGAGAGCATATTTTTATTAGCACTTTGAAATGGGAGCTATCTTACGTATTTCATTAGTGGTGAATGAAGTAGGGTGAATATTTTACAATATCCACTAATAGTTAGTATACATTGGAATGCTTTTTAACATGAGAATTAAGAAAAACATGAGTGGCATAATATGAATTTGAAATGTTTGCATTTGTTATTATTAATTTGTGTAATACATATCATTACTTTATTAATGAATGCTTGTTTTTGTTCAAATATAGTGTTATTGTTTTACATACTTATAATTCAACAGCGCATTGTCTCTGTTTCTAGAAAATAAGAACATCAGTGTTTTTTTAAAAAACAAAATTATTTCATTCTTCATTCCACAATTATTTTAATTCATTTTAATTTTACATACAAGTATTGTTCAATATCTGCTGGATATAGTACTTAGTAAATGTTAGATCACTGGCAGAGCAGAAATGATAGAAAAAAGTATGAAATACCTTTCCATACATTTCTTCTGTCTCTTATTAATATTAGTGTGCACATAATTGGGATACTTCTAGAAACCCAATTTATAACATGTCACTGCTTTTCATTTCCATATAGGAGCTCATTCCTGAATTTTATTATCTCCCTGAGATGTTTGTCAACTCCAATAATTACAGACTTGGAGTGATGGACGATGGAACAGTTGTGTCTGATGTTGAACTTCCACCATGGGCCAAAACCCCAGAAGAATTTGTTCGCCTGAACAGATTGGTAAGATAGCAATCAACTATTGTGTGTGATAAGAACTGGTGCTTGAAATGTCTTCCCTGAGAGAATTAGAGTTGTCCTTTTGTTCTGTGTAAAGCTTGAATTTATGTAGGCTGGGAATGAAAGATCTACTTCAGGGCTTAGGAATAACTAATGTGTGTTCTTTTTAAAAACAACAACATAAGACAGTAGACTGTCATACTTATTTCCATTATCAGTTTATTATGCACTACATTTACTTGGTTTTTCTTAGTGTTAGTGTTTCATAGTGTTAGTCTAATGCTTTCTGGGCCCAGTCAGATTTATTCTTATGTCTGTCTTGTCTTTTCAGATTTACAGTTATTGAAATTACTCTGTCACTACTAGAGTAGTGAGAGAGGCAACATTTGCATGTCTTTACATATCACATTGGGCGTTTGATTAGTGCCACTTCTGAAGGAAGTCACAATTCTTACGCAAAGTTAATTATAGCACATTAAAAGAGTGGAATTTCAAAGTTTCTTCTTTCTACCTCCCACTTCACTTGGGCTTTCATTTGTTAAAGACTGGTACTTTTCATGCACTCATGATATCTAGCACATGAGCTATTTTTCCACAGTGATATTCTGAATCATATAATGCATTCAGGTAAAAGGGGAAGCATTTTCATGTGCTCTGGTGACCTATTATAAGGTGCTTATTTCGTCCTAGTCTTATTAAACATATTTTGCCTCTAAATATTTTGTATTATGTATCCTATTTTCAGTTATTCTCATCTCACACAATAACAAAACACAAATCCTAAAGACTGGGCATGTCTCATATAAAAACCCATTTTTTTTTATTCTGGGTTGATTCTTGTTATTAATAACTGAAAGACTAAGGAAGGAGTTCTTAATTATTTCATTTATTTAGGCTGCTATTCTTCACCCAGTTATCTAGGAGTAATATCCATTGAAATGAAACAGATGATGCAGTGGTTAAATGCCAGTGCTGCAGCCACTCACTCACAAACCCAAGGTTGTGGGTTCAATCCCAGCCAGGAGCTCAGGGTCGACTCAGCCTGGCATCCTTCCACGGTCACTAAAATAAGTACCCAGCTTGTTGGGGGCAATTAGCTTACAGTTGTAAACCACTTAGAGCAGGGGTTGGCAACCTACAGCCCGTGTGCCAGGTCCGGCCCCCAAGGCCTTTGGACCAGCCCCCGCCAACCCATTTGTTTTCCAAAATGCGCAGTACTCACCGCATGCGCAAATGAGTCACGGCTGCCATTTTTCCCCAAAATGGCATCCGTGACTCATTCACGCATGCGCAGGAGTACTGTGCATGCGCAAATGAGTCATGGCCGCCTTATTGAAAAACAAAATGACAGCAGCGGTGCGCGGTGGCAGTGGCAGGGTTTGGTGTGGGTTGCGTGCGCACGCATGAGCATGCGCATCACCATTTTCCCAGGTACAAATCTATTTTTACATATCTTTAAATTCTACAAGGATGTTCTTCAGGTTGCATTATGACATCATGATTGATTTAGTGTTCTTCTTTAGAGTTACTCTAATTGTCTTGATATTAGAGATGGCCATCCAGCTTCTATTTAAAAACCTCCAAAGAAGGATGTTAGCATGCGCTTTTGTGGATATCACTCCACTTCTTCAGTCATTGCATCTGAAGAAGTAGATTGATATCCACAAATGTTTGTGCTAAAATATAAGCCAGTTATGGGGTCCTCCCCCGCCGTTTTCCCTTCTGCTGCAACACAGACTAGCAGGACTAATTGTTTGAGGACCCACAATTATATTTTCAAAAGGAAGCAGCACCTACCACCCCATCCTCTCTCTTCTTTCTTGCTCAAAGAAATTACAAGGGGAAGGAGAGGGAGGAGAGGAGATTAGTTTACCTTGAGGTAGGCTACAGGTTCCTGCTGCTCAATTTTCATTCCTCGCAGTGAACTCTTGTTCCCCTTTCTGATGTCTCAGTGACGGAGGGGAGAGGGAAGAGCCACTATTGGAGCACCATTATATTTTGTACCAAGGGTGGAACGAAACCTTACCCCCTTTTGGTCTGCCACTGGGCATCACTGCCAGTTACTTCAGGCATGCCAATTTGGTCCACTAGGATGGCGGGTACAAAAAATGGCTCCCACATCCCCTCCAGTTGCCCTCCCCTGATTTAGATGTTGAACTACTGTCTTGGATGTTGTGTTATCTTTATTTTTTGTCCTTGGGGCAAGATAATCCTGAAGTATCCTTTAGAAACAATTGAGGGGAAGGGACTTCCCCTGCAGAAGTTACATATTGGGCAGCTGCCTTTGCTCTCATGTCTTTCTGTAAACCTTTCTGTCCCTCAAAGCAATATATAAGAGTTGAGACTTCTCATATATCCCTGATGCTCTGACTTGAGTGATACAGATATTATCTCCAGTTGGAGAGCATAGTGGGATCTGCTGCTTTGAGTCCCAATTTTTTTTGGGGGGAGGGGAAGTGATGATGATGATGATGTGGCCCTTTAGACATGTATTAATAAATAAGAGTGTTTCTTCTGTAGTGATGGGATTATATTCACTTGTTTCCACTATAAGAAAATACAACAGTATTAGATGAGCTTTGGGTCATGATGTGGAGGTCATGATGCAGCCAACTTGTTGAAGCAAACATATTGACTATGTATAAGTCTAGAAATTACTCATGTATAAGTCTAGAAATTTTAGTCAAAAATTGACCCCCCCAAAATGGAGTTGACCTATCCATGGGTCAATATAAGTACTATATTTTAACTCTTATTAAAAAAAATTAACTATCCCCTGGGAAAAGGCAAGAGTGAAATCTGTCCTGGAAGCACTGACCTTCTCATTCATTCAAGTTTTAGTGTGAGCACAAACAGTTATTCCTGCTGGAATCTTGTAAATTCTTTGGCATTGTTTTCCTTACTTCATCCTTTAGATCCTTTGTTATATGCCCCTAGGTTTTACCTTCAACATATCCATGGGTCATATCAAAATCCATAATTTTGGCCCCAAAACCTGCCCTCGACTTATACATGAGGTTGACTTATAGTCGACTATATACTGTAGTTCCTGCATGGAGCTACCTATTAGAAATCTCATGTATGCTTTGAGGTCCTTGATAGAAGAAAACCAGGATCGTAAAAACTGGAAATGAATATTACATTTATGGCATAAATAGGTAGTGTTTGCTTCATATTTCAACATCATCATCTTTTGACTTTCTTTTCTTAATTAACAGTGGTCCAAAACACACTGCAGAAATAATCCAGTTCGAGACTGCTTTAACTGCCCTGGCTCAGTGCTAGGGAGTCCTGGGAATTGTAGTTTATTGTGGCACCAGAGCTCTCTGACAGAGAAGGCTAAATGCTTCACAAAACTACACTTCCCAGAATTCCCTAGCACTGAGCCAGGACAGTTAAAGTGGTCTCAAACTGGATTATTTCTGTGATGTGTTTTGCACCAGTGACCTATACCTGTACCAGTGGTATAGGATATTGTCACAGTTTTTTATTCTCAAGCACATATAGGACCAATTATCCACATATAGAACCGATTATCATGATAGCTCTATTCATGATAGCTCTATTATGCTATAGACAAGGAAAGTCGACATATATAACATTTTGTCAGTGACTTTTTTCCATATGCAATGTCTTGTATATATTGAGCTCAAAGGAAACATAATAATATAAAAAATATAAGATTAATTAATGTTATATTCTGAATTTACACAAATTTCAAAATATGTTGTACTTTTATAATTATTTATTACCAATGCCTATATTACTCCAATGCCTCATTACTATTTAAGATGGTAAAAATGAAAGTATTGAATAAAACTGCAAAAAATATCTTTATATTTTAATACCTGCAGAAAGAATGATTCATAATAACATATGTACTTCCTAAAATTTGCCCATATGTTACATCCTTGCGACTTTCTAGATCACAATAAATTATGATAGTAGTTTTAAGTGCCCATTTGGTAAGCTATCACATGCAGATTCCTTTCAGTTCTCTCTGCAGAGTTTTCTGCAATGATTGGACCTCATAAAATGCACACTGCTTTGATCTGTGACCTTTTTGTGGTGCTAATCGGGTTCCTGATATCATTATACCTTGCTCATTAATCATATTTCCTACATCCCATCAGCCAACTAGACAGCCAACCCCTCTGTTTCAGCCCAGTGCCTGGCAGGTTTCTGCTTTTCCAGATTATTACACTGTGATACTTTGGCTTCTCATAGCCAGACCCACATCAAGCTGTGTACTACAATTAAAATCAGATGGTCCTCAGGTTGAACAGGGATATAGTGTTGCAGCTGTCTGTCTCTTATTGAAATAGACCAGCAAGAGAACAGATGATCTATAGGACAGTACATAATAACAGATTGTACAGTACCAGGTCAATAGCAGGGGTTCACAATGCTAATTGGCAGACATACTTACTTTAATGTGACTTGCCATATTAAAAATAACATACAAGAGGCAATTTAATTAAAGCACGTTTTATATATATATATATATATATATATATATATATATATATATATATATATATATATATATATATATACCCAGTGTCTTTGTTTTCATGGAGAAAAAAAAGGAAAACAATGTGAGGATGATGAGCTTTTATGGTATAAATGTTTTAATAGGTATAAACTGTTGTGATTCATAACACTGTGACTTCTAAATTAGTAATTAAAGCAACCAATATAAAAATAACAAACATTCAACAGAAGCATAACAAACTAAATTAGAGGAGCAGCTTCTGTAAAATATATATATAAAATCACAAAGAGGAGAGTAGTTCAGAAGGCACTAAATCCTTTTAAATGCCTGAGATAAAAGCAGCATTTTCAACTTGGATTTGAAATTCACTGAGAGTGCCAGATGGATAAAGAAGGGAAGAGAGCTCCACCATTATGTTGAATTCCCAGACCTCAGGGCCTGGTCACTTGCCCCTGAACTTCAGATAGAGGGGAGGAATCTCAAGGTAAAAGCTATGCCTTAAAAAGAAAACCTTTCCTTTGGTCTGCTATTCCATTTTGCTGCAGATGGCTCCTTGGAGCACCTGCTGTATGCTCCAGGTAGTCCACCTGACTACCTTGTCCCCTTACAAAGTTTCCAGACCATGGCTGGTACAGTTCACCCTCCATATCCGCAGATTCTGCACCCACAGATTCAACTATCCACAGTTTGAAAATGCTCAAATAAATAAATAAATCACAAGCCACAAAACTTAACCTTGATTTTGCCATTTTATATAAGGAATACCATCTTTCTACACCATTGTATATAATGGGACTTGAGCATTCACAGATTTTAGTATCCACAGGGTGTCCTGAAACCAAACCCCAGTGGATACCAAGGGCCCACTGTACAAGGAATCAGTGGGTCAGCATTCCTTAGGAATTGCTGAATTAGAAGATTTCTGTTTTGTGGCTTTTCCTATCTTGTTGTTAACTTCCCCCACTGTGTTCACATTTTCCTCATGCCACCATAAATGGTTGAAACTGCAGTACATTTTTCTTTCTTTGCTTAAGTGCACATGGATTGATTGTACAGTGCACTATTGTTAGTTTAAAAAAACCAAAACCAAGCCTGCTATGAATATCTATCTTTTTCATTTCTACTTAGTCATTTGATTCCCTTTTCTTTTAATTGAACTGAAATCAGTTCTTTTCCCCCTCCTCCTCCCCCTCTCCAATACCTCCTGGCTTAACCTCTTCCCCTTCCCTTCCCTCCTTCTCACTCACACTCTCACATCTCTCTACACACACACACACCTTCTTTCTCTTTCTCCCCTTATCTGTCTGGAACTCCTCTTATCTGTCAGAATACTAAATTTCCTTCTTCCTTTTTTCTCTTTCCCATTCTCTCCTTTCCCCATATCTCCTAGTTGCACATATTTTCCTCCTTCTTCTGTAGTACTGCCCTTATTCCCTAGCACTCTCATAACTGCCCACTAATTCTGCTGACTACATCCATTTTCTGCTACTTTCCTGCCCCCATCATCTCCTTTCTTCTATCTCCTTTCTCCAAGTTGCACTCATCATCTTCCTTATTCTTCCCTTTCATCTAACTCTTCCATCATCCTCCATCCTCCCAAGAAAAGCTTGAACATGTGACTGGGATGCGTTAAGTCCTCACTGTTTTAAAGCTGTAAGTGCAATTAAATTCAGCAGGGTCTGCTTCTGAATAGACATGCTTGGATATGATTGCCCTGTTGGCCTGTACTGCCCGGTCGGTTTCTCATCAGTGTTGCCAGTGGCTGCAGCATTTCTGTCCATCATTTTGATGACTGTTGGTATTGTTATTATGATTGTCACAATTGTGATTGGGGCATGCAGGAGAGTTTGTGGGGGAGGAGGAGGAAGAAGAATGTTGCTAGCAAGGGACACTAGTTCAGGAGATAAATCCATTCAAAACTGAGTTTGGAAAACTCTTTTGCTTGGTTGAAAGTCTTTGGCTCAATTACAGGTTTCATTTATTAAAATATGTGCTTGGAAAAGTAAAAAACTGATCTGGGAAGCTGTGGTTGCTCAATGTATTGTGCTTAATAACATAATTGGGGGAATGTTCCTAAGTTTTGCCCTAAAATTGCAGGATCTTGGATGTCTCAGATGCAGCAACTCTGTCTACCAGCTTTCAGCTACCAGAAAAATATGAGAACAATATGTGCTTGGAAAAGTAAAAAACTGAGCTGGGAAGCTGTGGTTGCTCAATGTATTGTGCTTAATAACATAATTGGGGGAATGTTCCTAAGTTTTGCCTAAAATTGCAGGAACTTAGATGTCTCAGATGCAGCAACTCTGTCTACCAACTTTCAGCTACCAGCAAAATATGAGAACATTCTGAGCAGTGCAGGGTCTCTGATGAAAATTTTAACAGTTGGGGAGGTTCTTATGAGAGCACACAGTGATCTACAATCTAATTTCTCTACATACTTTGGACACAGACCCCAACTGGCATTTACAGCATTGTTTACATACTGTTTAGATGTGTTTATTTACATTAACCTGAGTCAACAACCTTGCTGAGATATCCTGACCTACTTGAACTTTGTGAACAGGGTTTACACACAGCCCCACATGATGCACAATCTAGCCTTGATGTTTTCATAGTATGAAAAACTGTGGCCAGATATTGTACTTCAGCATTTGGAGTTAAAATACACTTTCCAGTGTTCCAGATACTGTTCTGAGATACAATAGATAGATTTTTTGTTCTAAGTGTATTCCTTCTTGGCCAAGCATTATACTAATCAGCAAGTGTTTGGTTCTTATCATGGCTCTTTAAATGTAATCAGATTTGATGCATATTTCTTTATTTTTCTAAGTCTCTTTTGGTTAAATGCTGTCTTGCTTTAATCCATTCATAAAATAATTAGCTTCTTATATTCTAAATTTGTAGTGATTATCCTTTCTGTTGAGTTAATACTAGTTAGACATCTTGTATAATCTATGCATATTTCTTGTTAGGAACCTTCTCTAAACTATGTAGATTAGACTCACATATAGTGTGAATATTGTTACAGGGATATAAGAGCATTTAATTACCTTTCTGCATTAAAAAACAGCAAGAGGATAGAGATTATTATAAATGATGTAAACATCATTTCTGACAAATTCTGCTGTAGACTGCAAATATTTTGTAGGAAGACTCCTCAAATAAACTGGTTGAGGAGCCAACTGTTTCCTTCCCCTTCCTTTCAACAGTTCAAAGTCAAAGTTGCAAAGGGAAGCATATGTTACCTTGGAAAGCATAGGAATCAAGTTTGTTTAGGTTTCATCTTAGTCTTAGTCTGATGAGCCTTTCTTTCAAATAGTCTAAACTTATTGGGTTTCTGATCCCTTATCCTAGCAGGAATTTAAAGGGGCAAAGTTGGGCTGCTTGGCTGTGTCATTCAGTTATGTTTTCTCATTTTTATATAATGGGAGTTTACAAGGATCTTGGGTATTTTGGGCAGTGAAATTGTTCACTCTGATACTTGGCTTAGACATTCTGAATCTTGGTCTTAAAGTGGTATCAGACATGATGTGCTTGGAGACTTATACTTGTCATCAGTAATGGACTGGATGAGCGCAAACAAATTAAAACTTAATCCAGACAAGACAGAGGTGCTACTGGTTAGTTGGAAGGTAGATCAGGGAATAGGGATCCAGCCTGTGCTAAATGGGGTTACACTCTCCCTGAATAAGCAGGCTCACAGTTTGGGGGTACTTCTGGACTCAGTTTTGAACCTGGA
>CM034708.1:51259363-51285734 GCA_020142125.1 Phrynosoma platyrhinos | reverse complement strand
ACTGAGTAAAGGCATCCCTTTTGGGGAGGGTTCCCGGATCTGAGACCTTTTAGGGACTAAATGCATGGAACAACTGAGAGTATTCCGAGGGGAACCTTATGGTTATCTGGCTGCACTAAATGGTCAGTGTGAGAACTTGAGGTCTATCTTAGCTGAGGACAACCCCCCTGTTGTTGGTATGTGTCCCTTTGTGCAGTGTTTCTAAGTGTAAACCTTTAGCAGACAGGAGTAAAGAGTTTTTCTCTTACAGAGAAAAAAATAAGCAGGTGGATTTAGTGGCATCACAGGGTCAAACCTACTGTTGGTGACTTTATTTTCCTGGGGGAGCAGCTTTTGCTCCCCTCCCCTAATCTCTCTGATTTCAGTTTTCTTGGTTTGGGTTGGTTCTACAAGAATTTCCTGTTATATAGGAAGCTCCTCTGAATTCAAACCAGTAGTCCTGCATAACTTTCATGACTTGTCTGTCTGTCTAATTATGTTTACCATCAAAATATTATTTTGTGGTACCCACAAATCTGAGTAGTTTGCATTGTATCCATATTTAGAATTTGTAAGTACTAAATATATATGGAGACATTCTTTTAAATAAAATCTCTCTTCTGTGTGCCTTCTATTTTCACTTTTTCTTGAAGCTGCTGCTTTCATTATCTTACACTTTCTCAGTCAAGCGAAGAAATTCTGCTTGAGCTTAATTCCCTTGAGGAGAGTAATGTATCTTATTGTATAAATTTTTCTTGCATTAGAGGCTGCATTAATGGAGAAGTACAAATGAGCAATTTCTCCCCTCTTGGTTTATTGTGTGTAGCAAGTCTTCTACATACTGATGCAGCTTCAAGTTAAGTGGCTTGCACTGTTCTTTTGCTGAAGATAATTTTAGTAAAATGTAATTTTGCACATGCAAAAATAAGAACAGCAAAAAATAAAATAAAAAGAGATACTTCAAAGCATTATGCAGAGAGTTTGTGCAGAACTCTGGCACGTGTACTGGGACATCACTGTGAAGTTGCCAAAGAACACATAAAGAACACAAAGCAGTACCCTTTTCTTCTGATTCACATGGACACCAGTGACACTGCAAAAAACACCTTTGAACAAATCACTTTGAACCATGAAGCCCTGAACAGGAAAGTGAAGAGTTTAGAAGCACAGGTGATAGTCTTACTTGCTGAGCAAAGATCGTAAAATGCTAACAGACCACGATGAAAAGGCAGAACTGCTCAATACCTACTTTGCTTCATTATCCCCTGGTCCCCATGAGGACTGTGCACCTCCATACATCAGCAGAGACTTTGGCAAGGAATCAGGGTTGCAAATCAAGTCTGATAAAGAGTTAGTCAGGTATCACCTAATGAACCTAAATGAGTTCAGATTTGCAGTCCCAGATGAACTGCATCCCAAAGTATTGAAGGAACTTGCTGACATACTCACAGAACCACTTACCATCATTTCTGAGAAGTCTTGGAGAGCAGTTAAGGTGTCAGATGATTAGAGAAAAGCATACATTGTCCCTCTTTAAAAAAAAAAAAAGCCATAAGATCCAGGAAACTACAGGCCTGACCTCAATACCAGGAAAATATTACAACTTATTATACAGGGGTCTGTTTGCAAGTATCTTGATGTCAGTGCAGTAGAAACCAGCATGGGTTTGTCAAGAACAAATCCTGCCAAACTAACCTTATAATCTGATCAGTTTAGTAGATGGTGGGAATGCTGTGGATGTCATTTATCTGGATTTCAGGAAAGCATTTATCAAGGTCACCTATGATACTTTGATTAGCAAACTAACTAGAGAACAGATGGAAACACTATCAGATGGATCCATAATTGGTTGGAAAACTGTGCTCATGTGCTCAAAGAATTATCATCAATGTCTGCATTTCAAATTGAAAGGAGTTCTTGAATGGAGTGCCTCAGGGTTCTGTCCTAGGGCCATTACTCTTTAACATTTTGATCAGTGACTTACATGACAGGATCGAGGGAATCCTTATTACGTTTGCAGGTGACACAAAACTGGGAGGAGTGGCTAACATGTTGAAAGATAGGAACAGACCTAAAAATGAATTTAATACACTAGAAAACTGAGTTGAAATTAATAAAATGAAATTTATCAGATGCAAAATTCTACATTTAGGCCACAAAAACCAATTGCACAAGTACAGGGTGGAGATGCTTGATTGAGCAGTACTACATGTGAAAAGGACTTTGGGATTACTGTTGATCATAAATTGAACATGGATATAAGATGCAGAGAAGTTGGAAACAGCAGTGTGATGCTGCAGAAAAGAAAGTAAATGCTATCTTAGCCTGCATTAATAGAAGCATAGTTTCCAAATCAAGGGAAGTAATAGTCCCACTAGATTTTGTGTTGGTCAGGCCTGAATGCAGGTATGACATTCAGTTCTGTGTGCCCTTAAAAAGGATATAGACAAATTGGAGTGTGTTCAGAGAAGGCCTGTGAGAACGATAAGAGATTTGGGGAAACAAAACATATGAAAAGAGGTTGAGGGAACTGGGCATGTTCAGCTTGAAAAAAAGAAGACTGAGGGGGTAACATGATTGTACTCTTTAAATCTTTCAAGGGCTGGCACAAAGAGGAGGTGCAGGCTTGCTCTCTGCTGCTTCAGAGGGTGGAATTAGGTCTAATGGTTTTAAGTTACCGTACAGTAGATTTCAATTGAACATTGGAAGGAACTTTTTGACAATGAAAGTGGCTTGGCAATGGAATCAATTCTTAGAGATTTGGTGTCGTTTCTTTCTCTGGGTGTCTTCAAAAGTCTGGACAGCTACCTGCTGGGGATGCTCTAGGTGGAGATCCTACATTGAGCAAAGAGTTGATGGCCCATAGGGCCCCTTCCAATTCTATGATTCAATGATTTGTAGATATGTTCTTGTTATGTCTGGATGTGTATACAGTACACTATACTAAAAGTTCCTCTCTTCATTTTGACAAATACTGAAAAAGTATTTCCAGAAAATGACATAAAATAAATTAACAATGATCAGCAATATTTCCCTCCACTCTAAGGGCTTTTGTTGTTCTACTTCAGTTATTTCCTTTTCTGTCATCTTCCTCTAGATACTATATATGACATTTTTCCAGACAGTCTTTCTTAGAGATTTTTGGTCTTTCAGATTTTTGCCTTCTCTGTCTATTTTCCCCCTCTACTGCTTAGATTGTGACTGTCTACTGTTCTTCAACCATACAATCTTGGAACCAGGTGCTTCAGTTAAGGCTAGTTTCACAATTGGCTAGAGAACTGGATTTACATTTAATATGTCTGGAAACCACAAGGAATACAAGGACAAATTCAGTGCCACTTAACACAACTGGAAAAGCTCACAAAACACCACTAGCCCAGTGTCCCTCTGTTAATATTTCATTATTTTTAGGCATGGCTCACATACTTTTTGTTACTAATTTATTACTTTCATGCTGATGCATATTTTCTGTTTCTCATCTTTCCCTATCTTCAGTCTTTCTTGGCTTACCCATCTTCAATTGCTAATCTTTTCGCTGTTTCTCATTCTTCTGTGAGCTCTCTTGTAAGTTGAATTTCCCATCATACAGGCTCCCTTTATCTTCATTTTTTTTGGATACTTCCTTAATCCCTGAAGATTTTTACTTCTTGATTGTGTTTCTGTGTCTTCTGCTTCATGCACCAGATAGCTAGATGTGATTTGGTTATTTCTCTGTTCTTTTCTTTACAGACAGTGGGTTTTAAAAAAATATGGCCATAAGCTTGTTAATATTTGTATCCCAGAAGATTTTGGCTAAGTTCTGAGTCATGGTTTTATACAGGCATTACTCTGCAAGGCTGTCTTGTTAGTCTTCCTCTGTTGCACCTAAAATCACTGTTACCATCCTTCACTGCTTTTCAACTCAACATTCTTCCCACATAACCATAACCATGTTTCTTTTCCTTTCTCTCTGCTCTGTCTCATTGTGCTTTTTAGGCAATGGTGTGTGAACAAATCTCAGGAATTCTGAAAGTTCTTGGGGCAAGTTGTACATTTGTGACTCACTGATTAGTAGATAAAGGATAATACCTCTTAATTTGGGGTCATGAGTGCTCAACTGTCATGTGGTGACCTTTTAGTCATTACGTTTTGAAATCATGTCATTCAGGAGATGGCAAGAAATTTAAAGCAGAATTCTGAATAGTTTGTTTGGATCTTCTGTTCATGTTCTTGTGTGTGTGTTTGTGCATACAGTTTTATGCACTATTACACTTTTAGGCACTGGGGATGTTTTCTTGATTTTTATTTTTTTTAATGATAAACATTTCGGTCTTCTACACAGTTTTGTTTAAGCGCCTAGATGAGTTGTTTATGTAGTTATTTTTGTTTTCTGAAAAGGTTCTGCTTTATAGTGTTAGGAAGAGGAGGAAATACTTCACATATTCAGAAAGGTGAATAAGCAGAAGGATGTTTTCAGCAAAGAACAACAGCCTATCTCTTTATCTGAATTATTTGTGCAAGGAATTTTGGCAGTGCTGGGGGAGGAGGAATTGAACCCTCAAAATTGGCCAAGGGAGGAAGTAATGCTAAAGTCAAAGAGATGTTAGTATGAAGTTTAAGCAGCCAATTTATGTCTTACTAGGTGAGTATTATGTGGCTGTTTTAACAGTCACAAATATTGTCAGAAGAAGTGCATTATAAGATAATGAGGATGTAAGGGCTTTCCGACAGTGGTGGGTGTTCCACTACAAATTAACTAGTATTAAAAGTCTTTTCAATAACACTTATCTAAGTTTGAAAACTTTAAAAAGTCAAGTAGAAGATTTTGTGTCAGACATCAGGTCTCAAGTATGCCAAGTGGTGTGAACATGGAGGTGTGTTTGTCCTGGGACTGGTTTGTTTGTCATATAATAAATGGTTGTGCTCATCACTATAGAGATCTGTATGTCTTCACCCCTTTGTGCATCTAGTTTCTGAAGTGTCTGTAGATAGCTGTTACAGATAAGTAGGAAAGGTGGGGCTGTAAGGAATATCCTCTCATAAATGAGGGTCTATGTGATCAAAAATTACAATTTTTAATGGAAGGAATTATCAGCAGAAGTTTAGTTCATTAATTTGTAGTGCCTTGATTAAAAAGGCTGAAAATTAAAGACACAGTTTATTTTTAAAGCATATTACTTAATGGTGAGGCAAAAATATATATTGGAGAGTCAGAGTGGTGTAGTGGTTTGAGCATTTGACTATGACTCTGGAGACCAGGGTTTGAATCCTCACTCTGCCATGGAAACCTACTGGGTGACCATTGGGAATGTCACACTCTCTAAGCCTCAGAGGAAAGCAAAAGCAAACCCCCTCTGAACAAATCTTGTCAAGATCCCCCCATGATAATTTTGCCTTAGGGTTGCCATAAGTTAGAAATGACTTGTAGGCACACAACAATGCAAACATCAGCAGCAACAACAAAATATTAATACTTTATATTTTCCATCTAAAAGTTTTACCAAAATAAGTTGAATTGAATTTCCATGTCAGTAATTGCAAAAAAAATTATTTAATTTAGTTGATTAACCACACAGGCCTAATCCTATTTTTATTCCTGACTACAGTGGTCCCTCCATATTTGCTGGGGTTAGGGATGAAGGACCCCCGTGAATGTGGAAAAACTACAAATTAAAAAAACAACCTCTTTTTACATAAGAGAACACCTCTCTAGGAATCTCCAGGTCCTCCAGTGCAACTCTGTGGTCAACATCTGCCAGAAATTGATCATAGAATCATGCTGGAGGAATTACAAATGCCTAGAGAAGTGTTTTCTTTAGGAACTTCTAGGTCCCCCAGCACAATTCTATGATCAACTTATGGCAGAGTTGTGCTGGAGGACCTAGAGATTCCTAAGGAGAACATATTAATCAAAACTGCAAATAATAAAATCCGCAAAAGTCAAAACTGCAAATGTGGAGGGACAACTGTATTTACATTTACCTATGTATTGACTTGCCATTTAAAATCTGATTCAATTGTTTTACTTTAATCAGAACTAACCAACAAGATTCAGTCCATACTCTTCAGCTGATAAAACAACTGAAAATTCTGCAGTCATCAGAGAGCCCTGCAAAATATAGATTAAAAGGTTTGTGTTCAATTGTTTACTTAAAAACACGATATAAAATTTAAATTAATGCAGATCAAATGTATCCCAAGGTCTAAGGGCTAAAAACCAACTTTTAGAAAACCGACTTTCAGTTGGCATATCAGCTGAAAAACTTAACTTTGTTCAGGAAAGATATAATCTGACCACATAGGACCTGAGCAGACAGAGGAGAAAAGTCATAGTGAAAGGACCCCTCCCCTTGGATCTGCAAAGCCACTCCAGGGCTTTATACAGGTGTCAAAGGAGCTAACCTCTATTCCCAAAACAACTTACCCACTGCTCCCCTTCTTCTGCCATGACAGATCAGGCAAAACAGGGCATTCATGGGTGCAGGTTATTCCAATCTGCACCATTATTTTTTTCTCTTCCACCCCAAACATATGAATACATGCTCACAGACATGCTGGCCCCCTCACCTTGCCCACCTGTCAGCCCATTTGATGCCCCACGAAACTGGCCATGTGACCAGACACTCGATCATACAAGCATTCAACCACCCATATAACACATCAGTGAGCTTTATTTTGCTTCAGAGCTTAGCCCTGGAGCATGGCTTCGTCCTGGATTCCTTCCATGTTATTTATTTAATTAATTAATTACTAACTTACTGTATTTATTACCCCACTCTTCAGCCAGAGAGGCCCTCAGAGCGGCTTACAAATAGTTAATTAGACATTTCCCTGCCCTCAGGCTTACAATCTAAAAAAGACATGACACAAAAGGAGGAGGGAATGGCAGTGGGGAAGGGGAATCAGTCCAGTGGTTCTTCTCTCCCTCCGAGGCCTGGACCATGGCAGATGGACTGGAGAGAGGGCTCTTCTTCTTACTCTAGGCCAGGCCTGATGAAGCTGGTAGATCTTTCTCTCCCTCTGAGGCCAACTGATGTCAGATGGCAAAGAGGGAGGCCTCTTATTATTATTCTAGGTCAGGTCTGATGAAGCTGGCAGGCCTTTCTCTTCTTCTATTGGCCCTGTGTGTCATTTGAACAGGTAAGTTTAAGCATTTTTATTGCTAGTGTAGACAGTCCCATAATGTAAAAAGGAAAAGGTATTCCCCATTGACAAGGTTGTCAAGTCATGCCCAACCCTAAGGGGCAGTAGTCATCTCTGTTACTAAGCCAAAGAGCCAGCATTGTCAGAGACTACTCTGTGATCATGTGGCCAGCATGATTTCACAGAAAGCGTAGCCTGCCTTAAATTATACAGTAGTTATCAGTTTACTCACAGGTAATGATCACAGAAAGTAAGCTTCACATACTTACCAATATTAATTTCATAATATAAACTTCATGTAACATTTGTCACCTTGTCTCACAATTCTTGCTCCCCACTGTCAAAAGTAACTCCTTCAGTGAAGGATCTGTCTTCACATGCCCACTTCTTCTTTCTGGTGCTGGGAAATACCATGTTCATTGATGGTGCTGTAGGCAGTTAATAGTAACAACTTCTGATCTATATTGGTTTAAAATGATTTTCCTGTTTTTGTTTGATTTTAGACAAATGAAAATCATAAATGCTGTTCAAGCCAAAAGTAGCTTTCCTCCCAGATAGGCCTTACATTTTATATTTCTTGAAGCACCATTTTTCCAAACTGTATCCGTTAATGAAAATAACTGAAAACAGTCTCCACAAATAATAAAGATCTGTCTGTGTTCCATTATTAGTGTCAAATATCTTCGTCTTATACTTTTATAGTGACAGACCAAGTCTTTGGAGAGAAGCCACCACTGAATGTTAGGGGTTGCATTTGTGAGATGTATAGTTACCTCATGTGCCTTAAGCAGTGAAAGCAGTCTGATAGTCACTTCTTTGCCAGAAGGAGAAGTGTGCATCTTCTCTTTTCAGTCCACCTGAAGTTGACCAGAAAGCTCGATAACAAGTAGCAGACTTCTGAAATGGCAGAGATCAGAATCTACCACCATCACCATAGTTGATTCTATAGCTAGAAATTTCCTGATTTTATCAGTGGGGTGGAAAGTGTGCTTCACAACTCACTGGGAGGTGGATTTATGGTCCAAGGGACTTGGCTGATCAGGTGATGCCATGTTGGTGTGCTGCTGGCATTCATCTTCTTCAGTCTTGGGAGTGGCGTGAACCACCTTCCAATGGAATTCAAAATGTTTCCTGATAGGTGGGCCCTGAGGGAAAAGCAGGAAGTTTGTGTTCAGGTCCAGCATGGAACCATATAAGCCAGCTCCTCAGTATGCCAGTCAGTCCAGATTCAGTCTAGCTTGGGACTTTGTCCCACCTACCCACCCTTCATGTAGAATTTATTGTGCATATACTTTCTCATCACAACCTTAGGCAGGTATGAATGGGATCTGGATGCAGGAAGGTTGCATGCTTAAGTTGGAACGTCCAACAAACATTTGGGGGTGTGGACAGTGGTAGGCATGTTCATCTCAGGATGTGCTTCACCCCCAAGTGAGAGGGGAAGCCACACCATGGTGTCCATCCATGTGCAATCCCATAGTTGCCATTCTGGGGTATCAGCTCATCAACCAACAGGCAGCTTGGCTGATGCCTGGATCCATTCCCATGATTACACCAATCTTACATGCAGTTCTAATCAGTAAAAGTTGTGGCCTTATTTTCTCCAGCTTTTGTGTCCTAGTGCATTTTGTTGTGGTGGTAGTCAAAAGCAGAAGGATCCCCCTTGGATCTGCAAAGCCACTCCAGGGTTTCATCCAGGCCTTAAAGGAGTTAGCCTCTATTCCCAAAACAGGTTCAGCACCATGGAGTGGTCCTTTCAAGCTGTGCAAAACCTGGTGCAGATTCACTGACCCATTGGCCTGGGAGTTGCCAGCTGCCACTGGGACTTCGGAGTCATAGGGCCTTTGCAGACTGCCAGAAATAGTGCAAATTGAGTCCATTTTAACTGCCCTGACTCAGTGCTAGGGAATCATGGGAACTGTAGTTTATTGTGGCACCAGAGTTCTCTGACAGAGAAGGCTCAATGTCTCAGAAAAAAATACAATTCCCATTTTTTTTGCACTGAGCCAGGGCAGTGAAAGTGGACTTAATTTGCACTATTTCTAGCAGTCTGCAAAGGCCCATAGTCCAAAAAGGTTTCTAAGCTCTGCAGTATACAGCATCTCTCCATTGTTTAAGTAAGCCTTATATTAGAAAAGGGGTCTTCGTCTAGGGGAGCCTTTAGCAGCAAGGCTTGTAAAAAAAAGGGTTGCTGGGATTTACCAATATATTCCTCTTTGTCCTAATGAATTTAGGGAAATCTGACCCATTTTTGCAGGATCTATGGTCTTATTTTTGTTGTTAACTGCCCTCGAGTCAATCTCGACTCATGGCGACCCTATGGATGAGTCATTTTCAAGACCCCCTGTCCTCCACTGCTCTGCTTAATTCATGCTACCTCATACCTGTGACCTTAATAGAATCCATCCATCTGGCATTTGGCCTTCCTCTCTTCCTACTTCCCTCCACCTTCCCCAGCATTATTGTCTTTTCCAATGAGTCCTCTCTTCTCATGATGTGTCTGAAGTACAACAGCCTCAGTTTCATCACCTTGGCTTCCAGGGAGGTTTCCAGTTTGATCTGCTCTAGGACCCACTTGTTTGTCCTTTTGGCTGACCATGGGATTCTCAGCACTTTTCTCCAGCACAACATCTCAAAGGAGTTGATTTACTTCCTATAATTTTTCTTAACAGTCCAGCTCTCATATCCATACATGGTAATAAGGGAATACGATGGCTTGTATGATTCTCACTTCTGTGCTGAGTTGTATATCTTTGCATTTTAGAATCTTTTCTAGTTCTTTCATAGCCACCCTCCCCATTCTGAGTCTTCTTCTGATTTCCTGACTGCAGTCCCCATTTCTTTCAATGTTTGATCCCAGGCATGGGAATTCTTTTACTATTTCTATTTCGTTATTGTCTGGGCTGAGTTTGTGAAGGTGGTCGTCATCTGCATATCTTAGATTGTTGATATTCCTTCCTCCTATTTTAACTTCTCCTTCATGGTTTTATTATAATGGGTATATTTAGAGACCTTTAGGTGTATCTCACTTTCCTGTTCCTCCCTGTGGTGCTGTTTTTCCTTTGAGTAGTTCCAGTCAGATTGGGTTTATTTCATAGTTCCAGGATGGGAAAATTTGCCTCTGGGAGAGTCTCTTTCCTGCAGTGCTTTTGTCCAGGTGGAAGTCCTTCATCCTGAGCAGTTGTGCTTGGATTTTGGATTTTTTTGGATTTTGCCTGCCACTTTCATACACTATAATTTTACCAAACTGCATAGTTTTGTTGGTAGACAACAGAATCCCTCCTTTTTAATATGGATGTTGGGAGAAAGACCAATTACAATTATAATTACCAGTTGTCCTTAAGATTAAAATACTTGCATTACATTTACTGGCAAATTGTGTTGTCATGCAGGATGACTGAAGGCTAATCGAACCAATATATATGTTTTGGTTCACCTTATAAGAATGCAGGAATTTAGTTGTCTGGGACAGGTGAAATTTTTCTAACAGATTTAAATTGGCACAGGAGAATGATTTAAAACTGTTTCCTTTCCTAGCCAATTATAAATGGACTGTTGGTCAAAGTTGTAATTCAGTTGCTTTAAGACTGTTTATAATGTATCCCTTTGAAAAGCAGTGGGTGCCTGTCTTTTGTTGTAAAGCAGAAAGTCCAGGACAAGCAGCCTGCAAGGCACTAAAGGAATTTGATTTCGCCCTTTTCTAAAATTAAAGACGAATATCTGTTTCTATTGGATTATAAACAGGTTCTGGACAGCTTCAGCTGCTACATAACCCAGGGATATTTTAATTTGCTGGGCAGACATGTTTACTGTGTACTGTGTAGTTTATGAGTGTTACCATAAATGAGGTAATCTTGCATCTTGGTTTCCATGTGTGAAACGTTACATGAGCAAATGCAGCTGGGTTGTTAGCTGATGATATTAGTGGACTTTATTTGGATATATGTTTTTTACCAAACGGCTTAAAATATCTCTACTAAAACTAGTAATACTCCTTTTTAGCATTTTGTACAATATAAATGAAACCAACATTCATAAAAAGCTATAAAATACATATCTCAACCTCAGAATTGTTAACACTGATGATACAGAAAAGTGCTTTACTTTCCTGGTAAAAGTGATTTTTATATTCACTCCACAGAACAGTTTGCATTAAGCATATGCATTATTAACAGTAACAAACATGTTAGAGTGTTGTCCAAAAGGTTTATATTCAGAAAAACTCTTTTGGCGTAGGAAGATGGGAATTAAATCAATGCAGTTGGATCCCTGCCCAAAAGATTTACATTTGTTTATAATGATTAAAATCTTATCTTAGAACTGCCTTCCCCAGTGAAAAGCTTAGTGTCCTTGGACATGTATTTCTGTGTCAAGCTAGCTTTTGTGGGTAGGACCACTAATAATTTCCATGATTATAATTTCATTTCCCCCTGCTTCTATCTAAAAATGCTCTTCTTCTCTTCATAATAGTTGATATGAATGCTTTTACTCTGAGAGAAAATAACACAATCAGTTATTCATTTTAAGTGAGTAACTGAAACTTCAAATGAAACATTTATCAACTAAGAAGTGCAAAATTTCTTGTAATCTTATATTTTCCCTTGGTTTTTCATTCTGTTTGTTACTGTTGCCATTACTAATCTTGAGTTAAGACATTTTAAGCATAGTAAGGTCTGAGCTAGGTGTTTTTTTTAATGAGTATGTTATGTGCATTCACAAATGAATGACTACATTTACATATGGAATATCTCAGAACATGGAAACTGAGGCCTCGTTCACACTATGTTTTAAACTTATTTGCAGATCGGTTTATTTGTGCCTTGTTCACACTTGAATCGATTTCAGACCTGACTGTGTTTGGTCTGATTTGTGGTGATTCGTGGTGAAGCGATGCAATTCCAAAAAGAATCACTTATTTCGGAAACAGATCTTTTGGCAGTTCTTTTGAAAAGAATTGTGTTGCAGCATGTTGAGCAAGTGTGATCGCAAATGTGTTCGGGTCGCACTGGATGGGAGGGTCAATGGGCAAAGGATTGGCAGAGGGGTTTGTTACTGATGGGGTACCCATCCCACACCACAGGAGAATCAAGATGCCATTTCCCCACCTCTCAGCGCTGCCGTGGGGCTGTTGTTGAGCTTCCGTGGGGCTGTTCTGATTTCCATTGCAGCCAAGTGGTGTGCTGCAGTGTGGATTTTTTTTTTAAAAAAAGACAGTTTATGCAATTGGTTGTATGTGTGTGCGTGTTTCTGATGCCAATCAGCTGTTGCCTCCATAGAAATAAAAGTTCCCCTGGGTCTGCATCAGCTTCTTGGGCTGCGGAGGAGAAAGAAGAGGAGGCACCAGGCTGTGTTGGAGGAAAGGAAGAAAGAAAGAAGGACGAAGGGAAAGAAGGGAGGAAGAGTAACTTTGTATCCTCTTCCTCCCATCCTCCTCCTCCTCCCTTGCTTTTGGCCCCCTGGTTCCCAACCCACATGGAGGTGGGGGTCCTGGGGATGAGGGGGCTCTGGACAAAAGGGTAGCCTTCATCTTCCTCGGAGATTGCTGCCCCTCTCTAGGAGCCCATTTCCCCACACGGAGAGAAAGTGGAGGAGAGAGGTGCATGTGTATGATCAGCTCTTTCCCCCATAGAAAGAGTCCTGCACCCTCTCAGCTTATAGGAGCCCATTTCCCCTCATGGAAAGTGGAGGAGAGAAAGTGAAGGAGAGAGGTGCGTGTGTCTGATCAGTTCTTGCCTCCATATAAAGAGTCTTACACCCTCTTAGCTTCTAGGAGCCCATTTACATGCACAGAGAGAAAGTGGAGGAGAGAAGTGTGTGTGTATAATCAGCTCTTGCTCCCATAAAAAGAGTCTTGCATCCTCTCAGCTTCTAGGAGCCCATTTCCACGAACAGATGGAAAGTGGAAGAAGAGGAGGAGGGTGTGCTTCTTACACACACACACACACACACACACACACACATACACACACAGAGGCCCATGGAAATAGTGACAGCTGATGCACACGGCCATACCTCCGAGTGCTTGCGTAACTAGAAACTCCCATGCACATCATATGATTGACATTAAAAAAGGATTGATTGCGAGAATTCATTTTGAAGTGGAACAAATGTCAGTGTGAATGAGATGCAAGTTTAAAATAGACACGAATGCATTCGATAATGGAAAATGTAGTGTGAACTATGTATTGGTTTGAATTGAATCTCCGCTCCGGTATTGAAGCAACTCGGGAACCGGATTAAATGCAAGTGTGAATGAGCCCATTAATTGGGATACAACTCCCATAACTCACTTCAGATCTAGTCTAAAAAAGTAACTTTTTCAAGTCTTGGAATACCCTGTATTCAGATTGCTTTCTGCTGCTCCAGAAACTGGAACATAAACTAGTGAACTCAAATTACAAGAAAAGCGATTCCACTTAAACATTAGGAAGAACTTCTTTACTCTAACAGCTCTTTGAAAGTGGAGAGGACTGTCTGGGAAGGTGGTGGACTCTC
Organism: Phrynosoma platyrhinos; assembly: GCA_020142125.1. Lineage (NCBI taxonomy): Eukaryota > Metazoa > Chordata > Lepidosauria > Squamata > Phrynosomatidae > Phrynosoma > Phrynosoma platyrhinos. The sequence continues at coordinate 51,272,138 of CM034708.1, read as the reverse complement.
CTTTGGAGGTTTTTAAACAGAAGTTGGATGGCCATTTCTCAGGAGTGCTTTAGCTGTGTGTTCCTAAATGTCAGGGAATTGGGCTAAATAGCCTTTGTGGTCCCTTCCATCTCTGCCTAGTTCTATGATAAATCAACTAGTCTGTTAAATTTGATTATTTTCAAGATGTCACTGCTGTCTTTGTTTTTGTTGTGACAGACTAAAAAGGCACTCCTTTTGGAAGTTAATGAATTGTATATTTATGGTGAAGTAGACCTTTGTGCAGCAAAAAACTTTTAGATAACTTTTAGATTTAGATTTAATCTGTTGAAACAGTAAGACCTTGCTTTATTTTGGCTGCCATTCTTTCCAGGTATATTATAATAATATCTGGTTAGAAATATCACTTTTTACTTGGAATGGATGTGTAATTGCCTCTGTTTAACCTCATTTATTCAGCATATTTTCTTCACATATGGAGAAAAAAATGTGCAATCTGTGTGTGTGTGTGTGTGTTACCATTCCTAAAGGCAGACTTTTAATTAATAGGCTAGCAAAGGTCAGATATGGCATTTGATTAATAGCCACTAAATGAAAACTATATGTATGGCGTGCATTTTAACTTTTAGATGGAAGTTCTTCCTACTACTGTGTAGGTTTAAGCTGGATGTCAGTAGAAAATGAAGGGCTTGGAAAATAATTACAAATGAATGAATAAACTGAACTGTTTAGAATCTCAAAAAAAGAGTGAAAGGGAAGAGAAGGGTCAAGGAAAACGAAGTAATGCCATAATGTTTTTAGATGTATACATGGCATTGTGACATTGGCTCAATTTGTTAAGCAACCTGACGTCTTCATGTGTAGTTTAAACAAGATTTCTTCTTGTGCTGCTCTTCCTTTTCAGCTTTCTTCTTAAGGAGATGGATGATAAATGGAAACATAAACATAGCAGGAGAATGTGAACTTGCTCCCAAACATTTCAATAGTTTTTATAAACAACTGGTCATTGTTACCTTTAGTTGGATTACAGTTTCCCTCAAAGCAGTAAGGCACTTCATCTGACTTACAGAGCTAAATTGTAATGTTTTGGTGTATTTGCTTAAAGACTTCAGTGTTTAAATAATGGTTATATAATTATAGATTCTGTTTTAAGACATAATATCTTAATGATCAGGGCAAGACAAAAATTGCCCATAAAGGGACAAGTCTTAGCTTTTAACCAATTTGATTTAACGAGATCGTTTTAATTGTGTCTTTTTCTCAATCAGCTTTAGTTTTCCCTGCCGTTATTGTTACATTTGTACAGTGTCTTTCTTTAGATGTTCACTTAAGACAGAGATTTTACATTTTTTCCAGTTTATGTCAATCACCTCTTCATACGAAGCCTGATTCTTTCAGAAGGTTGTGCCACATTGCTTAGACTATCACTTGTGCGCAGGAGAAGATAGCTCAAGGATAAAGTGTTGCTTTGCAGGAATATGTGCCCAGGTTCAGCTTCCAAATTTCCGAAAAGGGTAGGAAAAGGCCCATGTCTGGGAAAGCTGTTTCTAGTTAGTGTAGATAGTATAAGGCTAATGAACCAATTGTATGACTTGTTATAAGGCAGTGTTCCTAAGGTTGCTTGAGATTAGAAATGGAAATTATACTGTCTGCTAGTACATATTTACAACCCTTGATGCAGTTTGTATTTGAAAGTGATTGAAAAATCAGAAACAGAATAAACCAGTGCTACCCAAAGTGATGGCAGTTGGATTGATGCTGGTTGGAACAGACTTTCCAGGAAGAAATAAAATAAACAATTGAGTAGCCAGTGGGCACAAGTATGCTACAAATATGCTACCAGTCCCTGGCACATTAGGGAGGGGGAAAAGCCAATCCCCCACATCATATTAGCCTAAAAGCATTGGAATAGACCATTTCCTATTTGGCTTATTTCTCTTTTAATTTGATATTTTGTTTAAGACTTTAAAAGTAAAATCTCATAGAATCATACCATCTTAGAGTTGGGAGGGTCCACAACTGCCATTTCATTTAAGTACAAAATAAATAATACCAGAACTCAAAATCAATGTGATTGTTTTCTTATATGGATGGGAAAAGAGAAAAATAGCAGTAATCTATTTTTAACCCTATTAAATGGGACTTTTTGAAAGCATGGTAATCCGCATACTATTTTCATTTTAGATACACTATCCATTTAAACAAATTTAAACAAATTTGAAATTTATACAATTTTTGTTTAGCTGTCAAAACATTTAATTATACTGGGCCTTGAAGGTGTAAAGCTGTCAAATAAATCAGAGTCTTTGCATAAATGTTTGGGAAATTGTTCTGACTACTATACCATAGACACTACTTGGCAAAACTTTGTGGTAAGCATTTAGTCAGCAGGTATAGGATAACACTGATGCTATGATTGCTAATTACTTGTAAAATAGTAGGTAGTAATGGATTAAATTAAGTCAGTCTGAGGGCAGGGACACTAGTGAACCTTTAAAAAATAGCTAGCTGCTTCTTCACAGTAAAAATTCTCACTAAATGGAATAAATGCTGCATCTCAAAGAAAACTATGCATTCAGGAAAATGACCTGAAAGTTGTATATAACAACAAATTAAGTTGATTACTTTCATAAAATACTCTACACAATAAATATGCGTATTGTGTCACCTGTTGATATGATTTTCCTTAAAAGTGGTGTCTGTGTGTATGAGAAAGAGAAAGAAAGAAATGGCACTGTAAACTCTCAACTCTCCAAAGGTGATTGGGATTGGGATGAAGTAAATTAGTTCCCCTTTGAAGCTTTTCTTTGCCCCTCCTTTCAGAGTGAATGGAGAGGCTATTGAATGAAAGCTGCTTTTCATTAGTTCGACCCAATACCTATTTGAAAGAAAAGGCTCTCCTAACACATACAAACACAAGAGTAAAGAGAAGCTTCCCTTTTCGACAAGGGAAGAGTTCAGCTAAACAGCTTCTAGCTTCTCTTTCCAGTCAGGTGGCTTCAAATCAAAGTTAATTACTGTAGTCATTTATTCTAATCACTCTCTTCGTATGGCTAGCTGCATTCTGTCATGGGGTGGCATCCTTTGAAGCCAGTTAGGTTTGAAAGCCACTGCAGGGTACTTGAGCCTCATTAGCGAGGCTTATCCATGCCTGGCTTTGGATGTGATCCCTGATTAACTCTCAGTTAGTCTTCCTCCCCAGACAACACTCCTCCTTTCCTCTTTAGTACAAATTAACTCTTGCCTTGCTGTCTTCTTTTTATTCACATCAGGACACAGAGGACATGTTATTTAAGTGTTGTTTAGTTGGTCTAGGCGGAACCATGAAACTCATGCTGAGATCACTCTCTATATTTATTCATTTACACCTTTTTCCATAAGAAGAAAATTGTGGCTAGGTCAGACATTTTCTGCTGTCTAAAAAAATAAATAAATCCATCTGTACATAAAGAAGATACTACGTGCTTGGTAAAGCTGAAGGCAGTAGGAAAAGAGGTCATATAACAGGTGGATAGACACAAGGAAGTCAACGCCTTGAATTTACAAGATCTAAGCAGGGCTCTTGATAACAGAGTGTCTTGGAGGCTTTTCATTCATAGGGTCACCATAAGTCAAAGGCTACTTGATGGCAATTAACAACAACAGCCATCTTATTACACTGTAGGTATCATTTCCCAGTTACCAAAGTAGAAGGTGTGTCCTTTTAGTGGATGAAAAAGGAATAATCTCTTGTCTAAATTACAGGAAGAAGTAGAGTCAGGTCAGTGTCCATAAGCAATGTGGATTTATGGAATTGAGCAAAATGTTCGAATGTGTATAAAACAAACTGAAGGAATTTCTGCAGTGATCACAAGAGTAAATTATCCTGAAATGTAGTTAATGAAATGTATGTGTACAGGAGGGGTTCAAAAGACTATGGAAGATAATGCATTTTAATCACAGTGTTCTGAGGTGAATAAAAATAGCTTTCAGTAGTATTTGCAAGATCAGATTAGGGAATGTGTTCATTAAAAACATGGTACAGAGGGGATGGTTAATACCCCTTTACCTTGTACCATGGCCCCTATCAAAACAGAATTCACTCTTTTATTACTGCAATGTGGAATGGTTAAAGAAACCAATGAAGAGCTGCTATTGTTTAATTCATTTCTATCTCATCTTTCTCCCAATAATGGGTCTCAAAACAACTAACAATATATTTAAAAACAATATAGATTAAAAACTACAAAAAAACCTATAAATATATAAGTTATTTAAAAACCAATTAAACAATTTAGAAAGTTAAAACATTAAACATTAAAAACATTAAAATTCATTAGAGGGAAATTTTGTTTTTGTTATTGTTAACTGCCTTTGAGTTGGCCTAGCTCATGGCAACTCTGTGGATGAGACATCTCCAAGACCTCCTGTTCTCCACTGCTCTGCTTAGGTCTTCTAAATTCAGGCCCATGACCTTCCTGATTGAGTCTATCCATTCAGCATGTAGTTTTCCTCTCTTTTTACTGCCTTGTATCTTTCATAGAGTTATTGTTTTTTGGGTTTTTTTTTTTAGTGAGTCATGCCTTCTCATATACAACAGCTTCAGTTTTATTGTCTTGGCTTCCAGGGAGAGTTCAGGCTTGATCTGATCAAGGACACACACATTTGTTTGTCTTTCTGGCTTTCCATGATATCTCCAGGGCTCTTCTGCAGCACTACATCTCAACTGGGTTTAGTTTCTTTCTGTTGACAAGAAAAGGAATGGTGGCTGTAATTTATTGGATCTAAAGATTTACCATCAGGCAAATGCATTAACTTGGATTATGGACTGGATAAAATTAGACAAAGAAAGAATCTTGGCATTAGAAGATTTCAATTTAAGATATGGGTGGCACACTTATATGTGGTACAATAAAGCTAATATACATAAAGAATTTGAGCATCATTATATCAGAAGATCACTACTTAGAATTTTGACACAACAAAAGGAAAATTTTTACAGAAAAATACCACTGTGGATGTCAACCCAAGAAGTGTTCTTTGGGAGATGGCGAGAAGTACCAGATTTGGTTAAGATATCAAGATATTCTAAAAAAGCAAATGGGAGGACAGTATGAAATGAAACCTATAAAAGACCTTAAAGAGTTGGATTCACATATACATTGACTTCCATACAAGCAGTTAGTAGATAGATTTAAAACAGATTACAGAAAAGAAGGATTCGAAGAAACTGAAAATGAACTGGATATAGTGATAAAACAAAATGGCCCAAGCTAATTTCTAAATTTTATGAAGTTTTGTTGAAAAGAGAATTAGAACAAGATGTTATAAAAGACACAATGATTAAGTGGGCAAAAGATAATGGAAGAGGCATTGACTTAGAAAGCTGGGAATATATAAGAAAAAAATGCAGAAGTTTACCCGATGCCAAAACCTAAAAGAAAACTATTTTAAGATGGAGCATCGATGACATTTAACACCATTAAAATTAGCCAAAATTTATAAAACAAACACCAACAAGTGTTGGAAATGTAATCAAGCTATTGGAGGGTGGCTTCATATGTGGTGTGACTGTATTGAAATTAGAGCTTACTGGAGAAATGTCCACATAGTACTATGTAAAACCCTTGAGATAAAGTATGATTTACTTCTGGAAATATATCTATTGAATATGACAAATAAGGAGATAGAAAAAAATTGGAAAAGTGTTATTATATATAATAGCGGCGAGATTAGTGTTAGCCAAAAAATGGAAATCGGTAGAAGTTCCTTCAATCAATGAAAGGTTCTGGAAAGTTACAGAAATGATGAGCATGGACATACTTATGGCTAGATTAAATAAACAAAATATAGAAAAAGTTGAGTAGGACTGGACCCCAGTATTGCAATACTGTAAAAAGGAAAGCTCAAATTTGTAATGAGTTATTTAAGAATTTAATAGAAATGATCAAAACATAATTAACTGCTGGTTTAATACACAGAGAATCTGAAATTAAATATTACATTTGAAGTGAAGACAATTAGATTTACATGAGAATAGTTGAATACAAACCGGATGTACACGGGAAGTTGAAATTGATTAAATATTGTTTAGGATATTTTCATGTAACAAGTATCTTTTGAAATAAAAATTTAAATTAATAATAGTTTCTTTCTGTTGACTTTCCTTGCTGTCCAGCTCTCACATCCATACATGGTGATGGGGAATATAATGGCTTGGACAATTCTGACTTTAGTGTTCAGTTGTATATTTTTACACTTTAGGATCTTGTCTAGTTCTTTCATGGCTTCTCTTCCCACTCTTAGCCTTCTTCTTATTTCTTGACTTATGATCAATGTTTGATCCAAGGTATGGAAACTATTTAAGTATTTTGATTTCCTCATCATCTGGGTTGAATTTTTGTAGATCCTCCTTATTTTTGTTTTCTTTATATTCATCAGTAAGCCTGCCTTTGTAAATAACCTTCAAATAACTTGGACCCAAACTGTATAGGGTTTTATAGGCCAGCACTTTGAATTGTTCCTGAAAATAAACTGGCAGCAAGTGGAACCATTACAACAATAGAATTGTATGCTTCTTGTAGCCAGCCCCAGTTAGGAATCTGGCTGCAGCTCTTTGGACCAATTGAAGTTTCTGAGCACTTTTGCAAAGTTAGCCTCATATAGTATGCATTACAATAATCCAAAAGCAGTGTAAGCAAGGCGTGTGTTACTATGGTCAGATCCATCTTCTCCAGGAATGGGCATAGCTGGTGCAATAGCTTTAACTGTGTAAATGCACTCCTGGACATTGCTGAAACTTGTGTGTCCAGGCTCATGGCTGAATACAGGTGTACCCCAAACCTCCAAACTTGTGTTTTTAGAGGGAATATAACCCCATCTAACACAGGCTGTATCCCTATTCCCAGATCTGTCTTGAATATAATGGTGTATGAATAAGTTAGGATTAAGGCCTATTGCTGCATAGCAATTCCTGAGCCTCACTTCCAGTTGTCTTAAAATACCTACCACAGGTATGTTCCTGTTAAATATGGGCAAGATATTTACTAATGTGGCAAATGAAAAAGTCTACAAATTTTCTCAGAGACTTCAGTCAGCCTAAGGCCAAGGGTGAATCAGGAACCACTTAACAGAAAGGAATCACTTCATGACAATCTTGAGTACTGAATGTGGAGGAGAGGGCTTAATTTGAACTAGGGCCTAGTCCTGTTTCAAATTTTATCTATATACTATAAGTATATGTGCTTTCAAGTCGCCTTCAGGACACATTAATTATTACAGCTAAGATACTGCTGTTCTTAATTTTACTGTGGTGTGTGTGTGTGTGTGATACAGTTCTCTCTTGATGATTTACCTCAAGAGATGTAACAAAACAAAGCCAGTATGTTAAGAGTTAATTTCTGATTAGGAAGAGAGGAAATCTGGTAACTATTGAAGAGACTAGACCTAATGGTGCACACAAACAATTTGTCAGTCTTTGTAAATGTGAGTAGTTTTCTGCAAAATGGTTGCTCTTGCTTTGTTTGAACAGACTAAACTTTTCCCTTTTGGACTTTAAATCTTAGAAGGGAATGTGATCCACGTATTCAATCAAAATCATTTAATTCAAAGTATATTTTGATTGGAACAAAGCTGACATAGAAACTGCAGAATCTTTTTTTTAAAAGTTGAAAGGATTTTTTATCATATATTGAACAGGAAAGTTTGAAATGGTTCTAATTAGGCTGAAAAAACAGCCTTCATCCTTGTAAATTAGAAAGGTCATGCATCAATGTTAAGGAAACATTACTGCTAGTGTTTGAAATCCAGCATATGCAAACATAACAGGCTGCTTGATTTTTAAAATTTGTTTGTTGGCTGTAGTATCATGTAATTGTGAAAACTTATGAAACGGTTAGGAAAAACGTACATAGAAAATTAAAGCACATCATTTTAAGCAAAGGTGCTTGATATTTTTTCCCATTTGTGTTTTTTTAACTGAATATGTAGCTTAAATTGTTATAGTCCATCTTTAGAAATTCAACATTTTAAATATTTGGAAAACTGTTCCATAAGAAATCTAATGTAGTTTCATCTTTTCTTACAATTTGGAGCCAATTACAGATTCTGTGATTTATACAGAGAGTCATATAGTCTTATCTGATGGGTTTTGACACCATTCACAACCATTACATTTTGTTAGAATGTACATCGTATAGTAAATGGCCTCTTGTCAAAAATTTTGCTTTATTTCTGCTTGTTTAATTCATCTGAGAAGAGAAGGTAGGTGGGAATACAATTTCTTTCACTGAACAATCTTATTGTAAATACTTTTGATCACATAAAATAAGAATTGCTATTTTCATGTACAAATAGTTTGGATCTTGTCTATGCATTCTTTTTAAAACTCCCATATAGTTGGTTTCTTTATGATTGTCTTGACAAACTATAAACCGAGCTTCCTTAATATTTGGAAGGGCATAAGCAGGAGAACTAAGGAGAGAACTAAGAAAAAATGCCTGTTCTTCCTGGTGGTGTTAAAGGGCTAATTCTGCTAAAGCTTAATTTTAAGCAAAGGACACAATTAACTCATGAAACCATATTTAGTCAATACTGTTTTATGTTTAGAACAGTCTGTTCATATAAGAAAATTATTTTCTTGTTGCTTCCAAAACAGAAGACTGAGCCCTGAGGCTATTAAAATACCTTACCAGTTTTGTTTTATTTGAGAAAGAAATCTCAACAATGCCTGATGAAGATGCATTGCTCTCAGAATTTGTAGTTTTCCTTTGCAGCTTCTTAGTTGCAGTTTCAAGATAATTAGGGAGCGTTTCAGCTTTGTGAGTGGCTAAGTGAAAGTTGCTAATAGAGGTTTGTGTTAGACATCTGTATATTGTACGTTTTAGCATATCTCAAGTGTTTTAGTCCTAGTCTAATAGATCTCATTAAAAAAAAAAGATATCAGCCCCAAGACAGTTTGTCAAAGCTAATATGAGTCCCATAAGACTGAATTGACAATTTGTGTGTGGCTCTCCATGGCAGTCCTCTCGTGGTCTTATTTGATCCTTAACAATTGGACATTAGTCTCTGATTTATTTTACAATAACTCAGCACAGCTGAATATTGTTGTACCATGTTGGATGTTTTAGTGGTTTGTCTTTTTTTCAAAATTTTATCAGAACACATATAGAGGGTAAATGATGTATCTTGTCTACTGTGGGAGCACTAACAATAGATTGGGTTGGGTTTAAGAGCACAAGGCGGAAGGCCGTCAGTATATCCCCTTGCTGCACGCCGTATTTAACTGTAGCTGTAATGAGCAGTCTGTCTCAGAAGCTTTGGGTAATCCGAAATGTTTAGGGTTCTGTACTGTTTCCTTTAGTTTTAGAAAATGACATTTTTCTGGGTGTGAAGAACAAATTGCAATAGCCTGAAATTATTAACTACTTTAAGATATTATGCTCTTCATCTTTAATTCCTATAATCTGCTTTGAGTATAATTTGTCAATGTATTTATAATGGTTAACCAAAATATGTGAAATAAAAACATTGTGAATATTTCTCCCAAAATGTGGCTTTTTAAAAAACCATTCCCCCCTCCTCACAGTTCTGAATATTGCTATGTAGTCACTCTTTGTTTAGCTATCATATTCACATGCTGGAAATTAACTGCCATTTTTATACACAATGATGATGACAATTATCTTGATGTATGAAAAGTAAATTTAAAAAGTCATGGCTATTCCATGATAACTTTCCTATATTTGTAGATACAGAATTGAAATCCTGTATATACCTAACAGATTTTTGGGTAAGAACCATTGAACTCAATAGGCCTTAATCCTGATAACATATAGGATTTGCATTCTTAAAGTACCTTGGTACCCCAGTTTTGTATGGTGAAAATCATCAACAACACAATTCTGTATGAATATTGAAGGTGTTGTATGTAGTGTGTGGGTTTATTAAACATAGATGATGTGTAATTTGAGATTGCTAACTACATTACAGTAGTGATTTAGGCTCATTGGCTTTATGATGTTTCTGGTGAGAATTTAATGTGTAGGATTTTAGAGCAGAGCAAAATCTTTCTTTTGCAATTTCTCCATTTAAAAAAACCCCTTCCCCCTTTTTTATACCTTTTCTGTTTTTTCTTTTAGATGAAGTAGATACAAAATAAACATTAAGTGCTTATTATTTCTGGAAAGAAAATGGTAACAAAAGTAAATTCACGTGATTATCACTAGCTGAGCCTTATGGAATTTTATAGCCACAAAATAGAGTGCTATGCGAACACTCGTGAGATTTCTCATGGTTTTTAACTTATTAAACAATTTTGAAATCATTAATATTTAATTGGATTGGCTGGGTGTTTTTTTTTTTTATAGTTTTAATTGTGTAGGCTTTTAGGATTTTTTTTTTTTTTTATAAAAATGTTGCTAGAGTACCAGCCAGAGCCATGCTGACATAAATAGAGGTAGGTTTCATGGTAGCTATATGTTTTGGAAGAGTTTCCCATATATATTTGGTTGCTAGGCAGGAAAGAGGGGTGATTTGATATACTGTGTAGTCATTCGTTATAAAGGATGCATGTAGCAATTCGCTAACTGAGCTTCTAAATGAAAAAAATGATAGAACATGAAGATATGGATAGGCCTTTTCTTGATTGAAAGTTCTAATTAAGTGAATAGAGGAAAATTAACTGAAATTAGCTGTCAGAAAATCACATTTAAATGAGTGATGAGTTGCTCAGGCAGTAAACATTTAAATGATATAAATTGCCATTTAAGTGTATGGTTTAATGTTTGTCATGCATTAACATGACATGAGACTGCAGTGACAATCAAGCAGCTTGCTCTAATTTGAACATATTTAGGGCTTTTGTGCGGAGTGCACCACACAAATTAAGACAATTGCTGTTTTTTTATGTGTCAGCTTAAATGTTTCTTCAGGCATCAGTTAATGAAACTAACCAATCATTTCTATATGCACATTGCAGAGTGGTTTCTCAGGGTCTGAGTAAATTTCCCAATTGAACCGAAGCATATCTTTGAGTAGGAAACCATCCTCGTTTCTCTAAGTTATATATTAAAAAATGTCCCACCTCTTTTTTATTATTTCACTTGCACTTCTTAAAACAAAAAGACAATACAATTTCTCTTATAGAGGTATTTCACCAAATTACTATATTAGATTTGGATTTCCATCCAGAATCTGAATAGTCTCTAAATTTCTTTTAAATAATAATAATAATAATAATAATAATAATAATAATAATAATAATAATAATATCAATTGTTATTGTTTTATTTGACAATTCGTATTCTGTAAAGTATCTAAAGGGGGTTGCAGATTGCCCGAAATAGTGCAAATTGAGTCCACTTTTAGGGTTAGGTTTAGTGCTAGGAAATGGGGAAATTTCATGGGAATTTTTTTTTCCTGAGACATTGAGCCTTCTCTGTCAGAGAGCTCTGGTGCCACAATAAAATACAGTTCCCATGATTCCCTAGCACTAGCCCTAACCCTAAAAGTGGATTCAATTTGCACTATTTCTGGCAGTCTGCAACCCCCCTAAATCTCTGATTAGTTGAACTTGTAGGCTGGGCAATTCGTGTATTTGTCCCAAGAGATATGGAGGTTTCCAAACTGATTTAAACAAACAGGCAATCCCTTATACACAAAGAAAGCAATGTGTGTATGGAACTCCCCCTTTTTTGGGAAAAAAAGAGGAATTTTTTTGTAGGCAGAAACATCTGGGCTGGCCCCAAGACACTTGGTGCCTGAGAAAGAGGACAAAATAGTATCTCCCTTATCTCACATGAAGAAGCCAACCAGAAGGGCAATTTAAATGTACCTCAATAGTAACAATGGCACCTTCTACCACACCTAAAAGCAACATGCTAGTTTAAGAGGCGATCAGGCCACATGGCATACATAACTCTCTGTTCTACCTTTTTCAATCATCCCATTCCGTCTCCCTGCTTATTCTGGAAAAGATATTAGTTGTATTGTAAAGTTTTAATTATCATCTTTAAACATTTTTAACAGAAAGTTTGTTTTGATTTGTAGTTGTTAACTTATCTCTATGTAGTCACTATTCAGATTTATGCATTTTTCCCACCGTTTCTTAACCCTCCAAATACCATTATTGTAGAGGTCTGCAGATTGTGCCTTACAAGGATTTTACACTTTACTCACTTCTGGCACAGCCTGTCACAAAAATATAGCACATAATGCGCTGATTTTCTCAACATCATGCACTTGGGAACAAATGATAACACTGCCAAAATTTCATCAATATACCATAATAACGTCCAGGTGATAGTTATTACTTTACAGCAGGGGTTGGCAACCTACGGCCTGTGGGCCGGCTGTGGGCCATGGACGCCTTGGGACCGTCCTATGGCCGGTCCTGCTGCCGCCGCCACCCCGCATACATGTGCCGTGCATGCCAGTGCACGTGGGGAGGCAAGTGTGTGTGTGCGCGTGCGCAAGCATGCACATCCCCCCGGCCCCCACACCATTTCCCCCCTCCCGCCCCCCCCCAGCAAAAAAGGTTGCCAGCCCCTGCTTTACAGTATCCCCTTGTAAAGTGCAATCTGCAGACTTCTACAATGTCAGGTATTCTGAAGGTCAAGAAACGCTGGGGAAAATCTGTAAATCTGGATGGTGAGTATGTAGAAATAAGTTAACAACTACAAATCAAAACATACTATGTCAATTTTTTAAAATTTATTTTTTAAAAACATTTTAAAAATAGTCACCTTTTACATTTTTAATTTTTTAAAAGGTGATACCGTATTTTTCGGCATATAAGACGCTCCGGCATATAAGACGC
>CM034708.1:51229516-51259263 GCA_020142125.1 Phrynosoma platyrhinos | reverse complement strand
AATATGGTAATTAAAATTTTATGATACCCCTTCATAACTAGGTAGGGTGAATCACATGATGTCTAAAATACATCAGATTATCTCCAATGCACACATGGTATTTTGTGTTTTCAGGTTATGGGTTCTGCAATTATTTTTGTTTTCTGTTTTGTTCTGTTGTTTTTTTCTTCATGTAAAGGCTTTTTTTTTATTGTAGTCAAATGCTCTTTCTTTCTCTACTATAGCTATGTACATGTTTACATTTGGCAAGTAAAATGAATGCATTGTCTTGAAACAAAATGTAGAATGTAGAATGGAGTAGGTGAAGTAGTCTCCGCCCAATAATGTTGTTGTTGTTGTTGTTGTTGTTGTTTGTGACCCTCAACACCTCAAGATTCTCTAGACAAATCTTTGGCCAAAAAGAGGGTGAGTTGCTGGAAGTCCTGGAAGTCTCTCGAAGCAACAGTTTGCCTTTTAAATATGAAACAAAGCTGTTTAACATAACATTTAAAAATGCCAATTTTTTGAGAACCAGAAGTACAGTTTCAGCCATTTGGGGATTTCTGTTTTATTTTTCAGTAGAACAGATGACCCCCCCCCCCCAGGTTCCTGGGATGTAAAAATGTCCTTTCTCGACCTGCTGCAGTTGCCCACTTCTGAGATAGACCCAGAAAAATATGTTTGACAGATCTAATCAGTGTAATACTTTAGTCCAGTTAATCATTTTGCCTGTTTATAAAATAATAAATAAATAAATGACTTTCTTCTAGTTGGGATCAACAGTTGGATTTATACCAGCTGCTTCTGTCACAACAAGAATGGTGGTGAAACTATCTCTGTTTTATGTTCTTATATTCAGGTTCCTCACCAACTGGTAGAGCATATAGGGGAAACGGAGAACAAAAATGCAAGAGGCAGGAAGCAGTAGTGTCCCATTTTCAGCTTTGGTGTAAATTTCCCATTGTCCATTATCACTGTCACTTAGCTGCATGATTTAATCAGGCATGGTAAATAAAGTGTTCACTGTTTCTTTATGGAAATCCTTGCTTCCCACTTCCCAACCCTTTCCTTCTTTCATACAAAGACAAATGCTGCTGCAGGCCTGTACTGGAGGCCTTTCAAGGGAGCCATATATAAAACTACTATGTTAGTAAAATCTATCTTCTGCATAGTCATGGTTTCATTGTCTACTGACTGTCAATATGCTTTAATTACTTACTACTTTTAAACTGCTTGAAATTGTTTTATATTACCTTCTAGATAAGTTTTTGATATAAAATAGAGGTATTAATACATTACGTAGTACACCAATACCATAAATAACAGACAGCACAAATTATAAGCAACATTTTCATGTTTTTGAAATATATTCTGGAAGGCAATTAAGTTGTTGCTCTGAACCTTCAACGTGTTTCCAGATTATGGCAATCCTAAGGTAAACCTATCTTGACAAAGTTTGTTCAGAAGGGGGTTGCCTTTGCCTCCCTCTAAAGCTGAGAGATTGTGACTTGACCAGGATCACCCACTGGGTTTATATGGCCAAGCAGAGATTCAAAATTTGACCTCCAGTCATAATTCAGTGCTCAAACCACTACACCACACTGATTCTAAATCAATTATAGCTTTGTAATTATTTCATTATTGCCTAAGTAAGATTAAAGTCAGGAAATAACTTTAGGGAAACATATTAATGGCATTCTCTTTTGTTTCAGGCCTTGGAGAGTGAATTTGTTTCCTGCCAGCTCCACCAGTGGATTGATCTGATTTTTGGCTACAAACAGCAAGGGCCTGAGGCTGTCAGATCCCTAAATGTATTCTATTATTTAACTTATGAAGGAGCCGTGAATCTTAATTCAATAACAGATTCTGTTTTGAGAGAGGTAAGGTTGTGAATATCTATGGAGTAAAATCTCACAAAGGTGTCTATTTTTGATAAAATATTTCTGCCACTAGTGCTATTTTCACTTGAAGTTACTGATTTCTGGTTCTTGGAGTGGGGCTTTCCTACCCTGCTGTTATCAGAGCAAAGCACTAGAATAGTTATTTACTACAATGTACACTTCTTCATTCTTCATAATGCAGGTCTGCATAGTAAGTTAACTAGTGAGAGAGTGTTCCTATAACTAGTGAGAGAGTGTTTTCCTCTCACTGTTTTCTCAGGCTTTTTCCATATGTACTGGAAAAAGTGCTGGGATAGGCAACCACCATAATACAGTACAGTGTTCCTGGATCCAGTGCTAATGTGGCTGCTTTTTCTGCCTTCTGCCCTCAATCTGCCCTCAACCTTAACATTGCTTAATGGAAAGGTAATTCTTATGGCATATAATTGCCTTATGACAACTGTGACCAGTATCTGTTGGCACACTATACTAGCAGTTGCACTTTTTCCAGGGTTACACAGTGGTGGCAAGAGGAGACAGACAATATTGGCCAGCTATGAGCATCCTTTCTCGCCAATGCCTTTCTTTCTTCAAGGCCATGTGTCTGCTGTCTGTTTCCTCTTACCACCATCACCGATGAGTCTTTTGAGCTATAACTAGAGTTATGCTGATGTAGTGCACCAACAACACTGCTCTGTATGTGCAAACATAATACCCTTCTCTAACTGTATGTTTTAAGTACTGTTGAAGCCACGAGAGCACAAAAATCTTTTAATCATACTGGGAAAACTATGAATATAATTCTAGGATAACTGCTGGCACAAGGTTTAACCATCTAAGAAAAACAACACTGTGCAATTATTAAAATATTCTTAGAGCTTTCTTCTTAGATGGTGGTCCTAGAAATAGTCTTCCCATAAGCTTTCTTCAATTTTATGAAATGCTTTTAAAAAAGTGATTTGAGATTTGAACAAGAACTCTGGATTGCGGCCTTTGTTTTTAAACTATTAAGGATAAAATTATGAAGTAGCAGAGCAGAACATTATACTGAGGGTTAACATAAGAGCCATCTGTAAAAAGTGTTCTTATTAAATACATTTCAGAGTGCCTGCCAAATTTCACATCATAGATTTTCAGGGAACAACCTGTTTCATGATTGGTGCAGTTTTCTTTTCTGTGAACATCTAGCCACAAATGCTGGCGAAACGTCAGAAAGAAACTCTTCTAGAACATGGCCACACAGTTTGTCATAATTTAAAACAATCAAAAGTTTATCAGTGCAAGACTGTTTATACAGTCTGTAATATCAGGTGCATATTACACTGGAGTTTTGAACAAACCGTTTTATTTAAGAACAGCAAAACATACCATAGCTAATTTGAAAATGGTGTCTGTCCGGTGTTTCTCTGCTATGGTCCCATACACTGCCTCCTTGCAGACACCCAGTCATGGATCCTATTATTAATACATCACAGAGCAAAATTGTTTATCCTGAATCAGGGCAGTGCATGTTTTATGAAGAATAAATGAAAAAAAAAAGCTATATTTCCAGTTGCTTATGTTTATACTTCCCTTTATTTGATCCCTGAATCTCAGATGCTGATTGTAGTTTTCCAAACTTTTTGTCCTGTAGCCATGATTCCAGGAACCATGGTGCTATCTATATTTTTTAAAAAGCAAAACCTAACTAAAATTTAATTTATTTAATTAAAGTTTTAATTATGCTGTAACCCGCCCCAATTGCTTAGCAGAGGGGCAGGCTATAAATGAAATTATTATTATTATTATTATTATTATTATTATTATTATTTTAAGATTTTTGGGGGGGTTGCCATATTGTGTTTCTTTGGGAAAATTTGAGATGTGTAAAATATATGCATGACTCGCTGAAAGCAAAATTAGACGTTTCAGGGCCATATTGCTGCAGCTGATTCACGCATCACTGATAATGTGTAGTGGTGATGTTTCTTTAAAAAAAAATACATTATGTCATCACATCAAATGTTTCCCACCCCCTTCAAGCAGCAGTTAATTGGAAAGAAGTAGGGAAATGTTAAATGTATTGACATCCCATCATGAGTTTCTTTTTTACTTTTTTCTGTTGGCTAGATATGTAGTGGAGATGTGGGTTGACAACATGTCTCTTATAACATCTACTTAGACAGTTAGATAACAGAGATATAAAGATTATGCATGTGTCTGGATGTTTTCTTTACAAAAAAATTCAAATCAAATCAGAATACTACCACCTCCTCCTACTACTCCTTCTTTTGTCAAGAAGTCTTGAATGCTAAAAATATCCCCACAACCCAAATTATTTTTTGCTATGATAATTTCCCAGATATTTAACACATGTGGCAGACTAGCATAAGTGTGGTTTCTGAATAAAAGGATTTTATTACCTACTTTACTATTTCCATTATGTAATCAGCATAACAGCCTGCAGCACATTAAACTTTTATGTAGTTTTTAATTGTTCCAAAACAGCTGTATTACCAATAAAACTGAGAGGCAAGCTCACTTATGCTTTAGCCACAGACAAGTGTTCATTAACGGAAAAGAAGAGGGAAAAAAGTTAAATAGAGATGTCATCCTTCTGTTGGTCTTCTAAAATCTATGTTGCTCACACTTACCTTCACAAAGGCATGTACTCGCCTGGATTATAATTTTTTCCTCTATTCTGCAAGATAGATCAAGAACAGAGGGGAAGGGAGCAATAGAAAGGTCAGGTCTGGAATGATGGAGAGATATTATATGCAGTAGAATACAAGCATTAGGTTATGAACACTGCCTTGGAAATACTATATAGCAATTAGTTCCATGCATGTTTGCTTTAGTCTTTATACTTGTTTAAATATGCACCATCACAACAATACTTTCCCTTTTAAAATTTTCAAACATCTTTGACTGCACAGATCACAAAGAAAACATTTCTGTTACTTTAATAATCATGATGGTTTTGTGTATTTGTATGAAGTAGAATAGTTTGGAATGTGTTCTAGATCTGGATTGGCTTCTGTTGGGTTAAGATTTGAAGACTAATGGCTGCAGTTCAGATGTTTGTCTTATGAATCCCAATGCATTTTAAAACTTGCAAAGTGTTGGGAAGGAGACAACATGGTGTTGACTAGGACTGCTTGGCTGTGGAAACCCACTGGGTGCTTTTGTGCAAGACCTGCTCTCTCAGCTTCAGAGGAAAGCAATGGCAATCTTGCTAAGAAAACTCCATGATAGGGTTGCCTTAGGATCTCCATGAGTCAGATATGACTTGAAGACACACAACACACACACAAAAGTGGAAAAATTATAGAAAAGGAAAAATAAACAGTCTGTGATGAGGAGGAGGTAGAATCTGAGCTAATATGTATAGTTGAATTTCCTTCCTTTTTGCTATTCAAGATTAATAAGAAGCAGGTTACAAAAAAAGTATACTGACTGAGATGTATTTTCTTCATTTGGCACTGAATGGAATCTTAGTATTTAAATTCCTGGAAGAGGGGGCTCAGTCTCCTGCCTTTGGGTGAAAGGCAGCCTGAGTTCTAACTGTTCTGTGAGATACCATAAATACACACACAAACACACACACACACACACACACACACACACATGAGCAGTGTATATCCATGTGTAGAGGAAGACTAAGTTAGCAATGATAATTGTATTTTAAGCACACTGGTTCCAGCACTCATGCTTCCAGTTACAATCACTTCCAATGATCTACCAACTGTGCTTCTGGCCACTGCTGGCGAGGTACAAGAAAAACGCAGCACATTGTGGACAAGCCAAACCGTTGGAAATGCAATTCTGGCAAAAGCAGTTTCAAAAGGATTAACCAAACTGTAGTAAATGAATATTCTTGGTAAGATTGTTTTGATGACACAGCATAGATTAGGCCCAGTCACTGCAATCTACCACTGAAAACTATCTGCAAAGACCAAATAGTCAGAGGGAAATAGTTGCAGGACTGCGCCTTCTGGAGTTCAACAGCCACATTGGCATTGTCTCCTGCTGTGACCAGTGGACTGGAAAGTAGTGAGTCCATGTGCCATTCCCAAGGGTAGGGATAGAGCTGTTGCGATATCACAAGGTAGGGTGGCTAAACAGGACTAACACATACCCTATCTCTCTCCTCTGCTACTTCCTCCTTCCCTCCCTAGAATGCAGTCATTTAAAAAATCCAGAGGACTCTGCTTGAGTGAAAGAAGTCCAGCAAAGAGAGCAAAAGTTCTAGGGATGTACATAGGAGCAGATTCAGGCACAGATCCCTTGAGTCTTAGGTCTGAGGGAAATATTGGATATAAGTGAAAATAGGAGGAGGAGGAGGAGAGTGAGGCGGTGTAGTAATAGTGGTAGTGGTATTAGTAGTGGTAGTTGTGGTGGTGGAGATTCCCACCTTGAAAGACACAACCAGACCCATGCCTGTCTAAGAGGAAGAGGCCATAACAGGAGCTGTGCCCAGCATTTTCCTTTGTTTCACCATTCATTCAGTTGGGATAATCAATAGAGACAGAATAAAGATCTTTAGTCCCCCAGAGAATGTAAAAACCCCAAGAACCCATTCCATGCAAAGTCTCAGTGCTAAGAGGATACTCTGCCCTCTCACCTGAGATCTTTCCCTTTTAGCTTTTGGTGGTTTTATCTTGTCAGGGGACAAGGAGAATAATTCACTCTTTGAAAAGTTAAAGACCTCATTATGAGAATCCCACTCCCCCCCCCCCCCCCCCCCCCCCCCCCCGGTCAAAGGCAGTGTTCAGAGTCCAGAGCAGCAGCATTGTTGGCTACCATTGTTCATTTTCCTTTATGTTTGAGGAAGTCCACAAAGAATAGACAAACTAGCAAAACAAAGGACAAAATGCCAATGTTGTGATAAGTTTATGTGATAGTAGAAAAAATATATGGTATCAACACCATTTCAGCCATTCCGAGAAATGCATACCAAAATACCTTCTAATGGTAACTCTCTATGATCTAGGTAAGGAAGCAAACTTTGTGAAGTATCAAATTCCTGGAACTGAGACCTCTATCTTACCCTCCACTACTTCATATTAGAAGGAGCATCCCATCTTAGTAAAAACAGATAACATCATGGCAAAAATCCAGAGAGAGAGAGAGAGAAAAAAGGAGAACTGATTGAGACTCAAACCAATGTTGATATATCAAATGGAATTTTTCAGTGCCTGTAATTACTGGATAATGAAGTTTTATTTTTTGAGGGAAAGGGAATTCTAATTTGTTACCTAAATAAAGAATTCCATTTTTTAAAATCATGATAAAATTCTACATCAACAAACAGGAACCACAAGATCCAAACCTCTCATGAAAGAGGCCGGAGTCCATACCAGTTGTTAAGAAAATGAGTGCTAAAAATGTCCAAACTCTTGCCCCAGGGAAATGTCACTACATCTCATAAACCTTAGTGGGATGACCAACATGCTCAGACTTTCCTGCCATTGCCCTTCCTTATCACAGAGAGGAGGATATGGATACCCCGAACTCAGCCAGTAAGCACTTCCCCTAGTTTTGAAAATTAGTTTTTAAAAGTAAAAAGTAACTCATTTTTGTTAAACATCACAGTGTTTGAAAAGTAACTCTTTATAGCTATTTGTTACAATGTTATACAACCTGTTATTTTTCCATTATTTTCTGATACTGTTTTGAGTGTTATTGACAGTAGAGTAACTATCGCATCAAAAGTTAATCTCATAATCGGAGCTGACGTTTCTATTCCTTTCTTGAAATTAAAATTAATTGTAAATGTAATATTACCAGAATTAACTCTTTTTCTTAATCATTCTCTTTTGTGAAGCAGTAAATGGTGATGAATTCTCTGCCAAAGAGTGCTGGTGCCTCACAAAGATGACTATTTTCAAAATAGAAAGAATGAGCTGAAAAACTCAGATATGCATGCTTCATACTTGGTATGTTGCATGTGTATGTAGATGCATGCATTAGCTTCCAAATTAAAAAAAGCAAAATCTTGTAGGAAATGGTTCTTTACAAAGAACTTCCTGATTGCTGAAATTCAAAGAGTAGAATGTGACTATACCCCTGTCCATCATATTCCATTGCTACAGTGGAAAATGTGTGTGTGTGTATTTAAAAATAGTGACTGATTTATTCTGATATATATATCTTGAAGATAGATAGAAAAATTCTATACCACCATCAACCATGGCTGAATTATTTTGCTTTTCGTTATGTGAAGGTAAAAGTAATATGAAATCAGGTTGTGTGCATATCTCTGTGTAATCATACTGATATGCATGTGATAAATTGCTGATCCATGTGATAAATGAATTTGTCATACATCCTCTGACAGCCTCATCATCTCTCTGTCTGTTAATCCATCTCCTCAAGGACTTACTCTAACATTCCAAAATTCAGAGCAGCTTCATTTGACCACCATTTTTCTCCTAGAAAATAAGCTTACCACAGCTTGCTTCGTCCTTCTTTCAAAGCTATCAGTCAGAAATAGCAGTATGGTCAAAATGCAGGCATGGACTATTAAGTAGCTTGGTTTCTTTGGGGAAATCTAAAGTCTTCAAACATCTTTAAAGTTTACAGTTATATGACACTAGGGACCAAAACACAAATGATCCTACAATATAGTTTTTAAAAAATAACATATTGAGGCAAATATCAGCCAGCACAAGGTACACCTTTTGAACAGTTATGATACATCTCACTGGACTGTGTGTAGTAGCTTAAATCAAATTGCTTCTTAAATATGCTTTATTTGCATATTTTTTTCAATTCCAAACCCAAAGGATTAGTATAATTTTTGTGCAGAATTTTTTTTTTGTGGGGGGGAGATTTCATTATGAAATTAGGAACTCTCCTCTCTCAAAGATTAGGAATTATCACATGTATTATCATGCAAAAGCAGGCAGTGGTAGAGACCCCAGCATGCTACCTGTCAGAGTGTCCAGCTATAGAAAGAGGGCTGGATGGATTATAGCTCAGCTCCAATCTTTGTGGCAATGTGGCAATGTCCATGTTGGGGGGGGGCTGAGTGGCTTAAAAGGTAGGTTTGGGGAAAGACATTGCATATAAGTGAATTGCAATGTTGTAAGGCATTATTGAACAGGTTGCCAACCATTGCATCTTCTGCAGGTAAAGAGTATATTCTATGCAGGGTGACCAGATGTCCTAAACACAAAATAGGACAAGACACTGCAAAATGTAGGACATTTGAGGAAAATACAGGGCATTACAAAATAAAAGCTAAAGACACTACCATAACTGTAAATTCATGCTTCTTAGTCATGCTCAAAATGGAGGACATTTTGGAATTCCTCCTGGACAGAAGGTTGAAATGTAGGACAGGTCCTGGAAAAGGAAGATGCCTAGTCACCCTGACTCTATGCAGGGAACACATTTCTGTGCAGAAAAAACGTTTTTTTCCATGATAAAAACCCATGCAACCACATGCAAAAAAAAAAAAATAAAAATACTTACAGCTTCACAAATAGCACTCAAACACTGCACAGAAATCAGCAAGAAGGGGGAATTATTTGATCTTTCTTAGAAGAGTCAGCAAGAAAGATTTACATCCCTAATCGTCTATGGTCGCAAAACAAACAAACAATTAGAAAGAGGTTTCTACCACTTCCTATTTTGACAGGTGGTTTGACCATGTTGTACCTGAGAATTTTCTAATGATGGGGTATTTTATTTTGGGCAAAAATGGAAAAGCTATTATTTTTACAGTCAGTGGTGTCCCTAGGGTTGGTGTCACTCGGTGCAGTCACTCATGAGAGAGGTGGGACTTCTGGTGGTGGGACTTCCAGTGCACTTCCGGAGCACATGCACGGTCGGGGATGCTGAACGCACCCCCAGGGAGCATCCACTGGGGCCAAGGGAGAACTGGAGGTGCCCTGTGCGCTCCCAGGGAGCAGCCGCGCACCTGAGTAAGGGACGAGGAAAATCCGCCAGGCCCTGAGGAGGGCCAGGTACTAACCGGGTGTCACATCCCTCTTCTGTGATGACACCCCACTTCTGGGGTCTCACCCAGTGTGGTGTGCACCCCCTGCACCCCCTAGTGACGCTACTGTTCACAGTGGCTTATTTCATCCTGTGGTGTATGCATGTATGTCCTTTTTAGATCCTAAAAGCTTCCCTGATGTGCTGTCATAGTGTCAGGATATGTGGATGGTGAATAATATTGGCTGAAGTTTCCAAAAGCAGATAATCAATTACAGTAATAAAAACAATCAATTTGCATAAAGAATTCAGATTTTAAATATACTTTTATTAAGTGCATATTGTTATTTAAATTAAATAGGAAAAACATGAACTTAAACTTATTCCAGCTTCACAAATGTATGTGGATACACGTTTCTCTTAAAGAGTAAACAGATTTCATACCCTTTTCACTTTTTACCAGGCTTAGCAATGCTTCGTTTATACAACCCTAATTTTATGACATTAGAAACAGATATACTGTCCTATCAAAAAGAGGGTGGAAGCTCTAAATCAGATAAAGACAATAGGACCACTGAATAATTCAGAAAATCTAAACATAGCTATTTGTTGTGAGGGCTAAAAAATTTAAAAAACTTTAAAGTTTTCAGCCTTGTACAATTCTTGCTGCATGTCTTAGAAATGGAGTAAAGTGGTGATACAAAAAAGTGAGAATAGTTTGAAAGTGTGGATAAAATAAAGAGAAGAATGTATTTACACACAACTCAGAAATGTCTTAGGAACAAATTATATTGGAAGAGTCACTGGCCAGAAGTGTGGTGCCCAGATGGCTTGTTTGACACACCACAGCACAGGAACTGTGTGTGAAAAGCTAAATAAATGTTAAGGATTAGTCTAGGTTTAATTGAAAACCTGCATTTAAAATACCATAAAACAGTACCAGACTTTTTTTTTTTTTAAAGAAATTATCAAAACCAAACATATTGTTTTCATGGCCACCTGGAGTTTAGCTTGTCAGCAGTGCTAGGCATGGGGCTCTGATCTCTGTTTCTGAAGCTTAGTGAAAAACAGGTCCACTGAAAAAGGTGAGGTATTTGTAAGAAAATATGTGTATTTTTTAAAAAAAGAAGGGCCTCCTTTAGTCTTGGTCATAAATTGGTTTGATTTGGATAAGAATACTCAGAAGACCACCTGTTATGTCTATACCTCCATCAACTGTGAAACAACTGTAAGCACTTAAAAATAGAACCATGCTTCACATAGAAAGCATATTTTAGGGACAAAATATCTCTGATTTCCAGTACTGTAATAGTGGACTGTTTATTAATGACAGTCCATCCACTTCCACCTGGCAATTTCAGGTGTTTCTGTTTAAGCAATAATAATTGAATGTAGATAAGATCAGAGTGGTGTGATAATTTCTTTGGCCCAATTGTACTTATTATGAACAGTGGGATTTAGTTTACTCTGCCACATAACTATGCATAAAAATTAACTTGACTTTTCAAGCCAAAGGTCTAGTTAGTACAATAACTGGAGTGTATTGAAGTTAGGAAAAAACCATACACAAGCCATCCCCAAAGGAATAAGGCCTAGTATTTGTGAGGCTTCCCTCTTGCCTGATCTAATATCCCCAGCAGAACTTCCTCAAGTCCTAGGGTCTCTATGCTGACTGCTTTCCTGCTGTTAGCCAAAATTGTTATCTGTGAAATGTGGCAGTACAGCCTGAATGATGGTATCATACTGTGCGAAAATAAAAGTGATGGTTCCTAATCTCATAATGAAATCTGTTTCATTCCCAAAGTATTTGCACTCTTGCATGGATTACATCCAGTCATTCTTGCTTTAAATTTCTTTGAATTCTTTTCCCATTTTCTCTTTGCCTCTTTGAAGTATTTGCAGGCTCATTTTTCTTGTTCCACTTTATCTGCTTATTTCCAGTAGCCAGAGATTTAGGTGTTTTCAATGAGCACATCAATGTTCCAGACAGAGATACTGTTTGAAATTATCCATGAACCCAGTGCCTCTGAACATTATTGAGTGACATTTGTTTCTGTAGGTTGTGTCTGCTCTGACTAACTGGTTTATTTCAGATTGGCAGCTGGGATTACAATGTAGTAGATGGACAGTTTGCATGAATTCGAGATTGCATTGAAGCTACACTAGGCCTCAGTTTAATATGCCTGGAATGTACCAGCTCAGATTAGAGCAAGTTGCAAGCCTCTGAAGAGGGAAATAAATCCTTGTTTTTGCAAACTGTAATTACCTTTCTGTTTTAACTCATTGGCTCCAATGTAATTACATGGAACAGCTATTCTCATAATTAGGCTGGACAAAAGTATGTTTTCATGCACCATTTTCCCTTCTCATGTAAGTCTCTTTTTAAAGTATGATGGAGTTTTGTAGAATCCATGCTTAAATTTCAATCTTGTCATTTGCTTCAGACTCACCCACCCTCCATTCAGTGAACACATTAATATACATGGCAACAACATGAAGTAGTACCATACACTTACATACTCAAATAATGTCCAGACAGTTTTTTATAAAAGGGTGGCCGGGGGGCAGCACATAAGTTTATTAGATTATGTACATGATCTTGGATAATTTAGATATTTGAAATAAAAATAATTTATTACCAGGTTTTCTAAGTTGGCATCAGATCCTGTCTGTTCTTGGAAGCTAAACAGAGCCAGCCCTCATTAGTACTTGGATGGGAGACCAGCTATAGGCTATATTTCAGATGAAGGAGGTGGCAAGCTCACTTCTGAGTATCCCTTGCCTAAAAAAATCCCTATGAAATCCATGGGGTCTCCATAAGTCAACAGGCGACTGGAAGGCAAATACACACACATAGCTAGAAGCATAAGGATTTCTGAAGTGCTTTCGTTTGTTCACATGGTCTAATTCCAATTTTTTTGGCTGACAGCAGTTGGATTAAAAAAAAGAAAGCAAAAGAGAACTAATCTGGTGGGTTTCTCTTGGGAGTGAATTCTAAAGAGGGATTGTCATTGCTCAAGAAGGGTGGGTTGTGTGTGCTGAGGCAGGTGACACCACTGCTCCCCAAGCATCTGCCTTTGGGCAGAAAGGGCTGTGATGTTCACCTGCATCTGTTTGAAATGCAGAAGAGATAAGTGTGAGTGGGGCGAGGCTCAGTGGAGGAGAAGGGAAAAGGCCTCCGGTTCTTAAAAACATTTATTTTTTAAATTAAATTAAATTAAATTTTATTTTATTTAAAGTACATCTTACCAAATTTTCACTTTAACCACATGAAAATGTACATTTAAATACATGTAGGCTGTGAACATGATATTGTAATTTAAAGATCTAGTTTTACTTTTGCTAGTTGTTTATGTTTTAAGTATTAATACAAAAAACACTACTAAGGGTTCTGCATGATGTGGTATGGTAGGAGGTCGGGGGGGGGGCTGACACCATGGGTAACTGCACTGGGTAATGCCAACACTAGTGATGCCACTATTGCTCAGAAAGGTGTTCTCTTTGTTCTTTTTCACTTAAGATCAGCCAAGGAATAAATCCATAGTAACAGAGGTAGGACAGTGTTATCAATACTGTCTGGTTTTATATTGTATTGTCCATGCTCTCCAGGATTTTAGATAGAGATATTTATTTCTAATACCTAGCTGGTAGAGTGTATAAGGAGAGCAGTTTTGAAAAGTGACTTAGAAATTCCTTAAATAGCTTAAATACAATTGTATAACATGGGCTTTTAAAATTAAAACAAACACATTTTATTGGACTTTAATTGTGATTCAGGTATAGATCTGGTATCCAGTTAGATGATCACATTTTATCCTGACTGATGTATCAAGGTGGCCTTCAGAAGACTCCCATAGAACACCTTGTATTAGTCTAGCTGTCACACTGGAATGGTTCTCTGCTGGTGATGCATGTTTCATACAAAAATAGTCTAGGTAGCAGGCAAGGTTTTAATAATATGTCATCATCAAATTATGTTTGTATTTAGGACATAGGAATAAAATTTATACTCTGTATTGTTACAGCTTTCAACTAATGATGAAATTATTGTATTATTTTTAGTTTGTACTTACTCCTAACAACACAAATGAATGTTTGCATCCTTAAAACTTACCAGAAATGATAAATATAGGAATATAATAAATATAAGTATAGGAAGTTTGTAAGTATATGTGCTATTTTTGATTGATTGCTTCTGGTAGAGTGATTTGTGGAATGTTGGAAGTGACAACTTGAGATGTCCTGTCGTAATGAATATGCCTGCATTTGTCTAAGAGTGGCTATAACTGGAGAATCAGCAAGAATGGCAACCTCTTCCTGTCTTAATAGCCGTAACCTGCGAAATTTTGGCTGTACCTCTAGAATAGTCGATACCCGATCCTTCCAACCCATTCTAATACAATTCTGAATAGAGAAGTCACCAGTTATCAGATCAATCATTTCTCCCTCATATCTCATATCAATAGGAGTTCATCCTCCTATTGATACGTTAAGGTGGCTAGGTTCCTTCTTTTAAAAAGAAAAGAAGGGAAAAAGTTTCTTAAACAAAGGAAGAACTAAGCGGATACTCCAAAACCCATCTTGGTTGTTCTTAGCAACTTGGCTGCCATAGTTCATTTTGAAGATCTAGGCCAGATTGCCCTATGGAAAGACACTATCTGATGCCTTGGTGATTTGGGTTTTTTAAAAAAGTTTTTTTTTTTAAAAAAAAGGGGGAAATTACTTGTAGTCATTAGTTCAAGACATTACATACGCTTCCATCCAAATGCTCTGACTTTCATCTGTCCCCCCAAATTCATGAAAGGGGAAATGAATGGTTCCACAAAGGTGAACTCTGCCCACCCTTGCTATGCCATTCATCTGAACCATATGAATGTAAATTTAGTGTTCTGTGATCCAGTTGTGTAACATCTGGCTAAAGGGACAGGAATAGCTAAATCACAGATTATTTTCAAAGCCAATAGAAACCATTATTTAAATATAAGTACTGTAGCATGAGCAGAATGGAAGGAAAACCTTAAGCATTTCCTTCACTTTGTTCTTATGCTAATCTGTTTGCTTGCAATAGCATCATGTTTCAAATGATCCTCCCCTCCCCACACTTGTCTGCCATTCCTGCAGTTCCATTGTGATACATTGGAAACTGTTTTGCTTGGACATACAGGATCCAGGTTTGAATCCTGCTCAGCCAGAATGCAGACATACTGGGTTAACACTTCCTGTCACCTAATCTGCCTTGCAGAAATTGTTGTATCTCGGACAAAGATCTGGGGAACATGCTCTGAACTCTGAGATGCTGGGAGGATACATCTTTAATAGTAATCAACTGTGCTTGATAGTTTTCAGAATATCCCTTTTTAGTTTTGTGCACTCATTTCCTTGAAGCTGAGAACATAACAGTACTTACAGTGTTACATAGAAAACTGCCATATTGGTGTGGACCAGCTAAATCCTGTGTAGGTATATAACTCAGATACATACATGAATAAGTAAGTTATTTATGTTGTGTGGTGATGAATAAACATAGCTTTTAGTGCCTTCTTTGATAAGACTGGACACATGTAAAATTTGTAATAATTGCATTTGAGATGCCTCAATAATGGTAGTTATTTTTGGCTTTTTTAAAACTAAAGGCAGTATTCCATTCCTTTCCTCATTTTGTCTTTTACTTCCCCCTCTACCTCCTTCTCATTCTGTTTTATAGTTCTTTTCAGACATAAACATAGAGGGGAAGCAATTTTGATTTCATTTCTGAGTGGTGCTGCAAAGAAAAGTAACAAACATCTGTTTTTGCTTTAACTGCATCCATATGTTCAGACTCTCTAATACACGTCTCCTGGAGAAATTTACAGCCCTATTTGGTGGGTACTGCATACTGTTGAATTAACTTTTTTCACAGTTAAAACAGAGCAAAGTTTAATTTGTGCCAGGGCTCAACAATGATCAGCTCTAGTTGCTGTTTTTATAATACTAGGATTCAATCCCGGAACATGTGAAATAACTTAAAAATTGCTCCTGAGCATGTGCAGGGTTTCTTCCCCCCCCCCCCAACCTTTACTGAGCAATTGAATACTGTCCCATCCTATTTAGCATTAAGGAGAGGGCAGTCTTCCCTTCCAGCATACCTTTCTATATAAAAATTCAGTACTGGAATATCTAATAGGTTTAGAGGCTGCACCTACACCTTAAATTCAAACTAAATTATTGCCAAGTCTGGTTTTCTCCTGTCCCTTTATTACTTACCAAAAGATTGGGAAAACCAAACAATGGTGTGTTTGTGTGTGTGTGTGTGTGTGTGTGTGAGAGAGAGAGAGAGAGAGAGAATATAACATAGTTAGCATGAACTATCAAATTTCACTACCGTATTTGTTTACTTGTTGACTTTTTTTAATTTTAACATGTAGAAAATGTTATATACAACATATATTTGTAATGTAACAATGATCTATAAATGAATTCCATTGTCCATTCTGTTTTATAGCATACTTTTACAGTATCTGGAATAATTATGGAAAGAGCCAAAGTCCGGTTACTACTGAGAATGAATAGGGAAGAGGGCATTTTTATTATTGAACTATTTTAGTGTTTGGGGTGTATTACTGAACTGTTTCAGAATTATGTCACTGAACTAAAATAATAAGATCACAAAATTTTGTACTGATTGTAACAAAACAGAAAGATGTAATTGACAGTGTTACTTTGCAAAGGATATATAGTTGTCCCTCCCCATTTGCGGACTTCGATCCAGAGTCACACTCTCATGGGGAGGGACAAGTGCCTATATTTTAAATCCCCGCACATGCACCATGGGGCTCAATGGGGCTCCAATATTTAGTTTTTAGTTTCAGTGGGGTTCCAATATTAGCAAGCCACCATTTTTGCAGGGGGTGGTGGTCCTGGAATGGATCCCACAGAAATTGGGAGGGGCAACTGTAGTCCAGGTTCATGGTGTTACTATTTGAGATGCTATTGCTGCTGGGAAACCTCATATCAGTCAAATGCTTAATTTGGCTGCAGCAATAGTCAATTTGACACTGCTTTAACTGTCATGGCTCAATGCTATGGATATCTGGGATTTGTAGTTTGTTTTGGTACCAGAGTTCTCTGACAGAAAAGGCTAACTATCTCACAAAATATCATACCAACATATGTGTGCAATAATGGAGCTCAAGATAGAATACCTTTCTGTACAAATAAAGCTTTATTACAAAGCAAGGTATATAAAGATGTATAAGGAGCATGGGACCATATTTGCATCACTGGACCCCCTCCCCTAGTTTTTCTGTACATGCCAGTTCCTCCATACATTTTTCTTCTGCTGCTAAGGCCAAAGAGTCTAAAAAGGAATTCATAAAGCAAGGTTCCCACACACCATGATCAAACAAACACAAGAAGCCCCCTTCAGACAGTCACACTCATCAGCCTAAGGCAGGGGTTGGCAACCTTTTTGAGCCAGGGGCCAGGTTGCTGTCCCACAAACAATTGGGGGGCCAAAGCACCAAAAAAATAAAAAATAAAAAATAAATAAAAAATAAAAAAAAAATAAAAATATGCATGCACACTCTCTCAGCCCCAGAAAAGCCATGGCAAACCCCTGTGGAGATTTTGCCAAGAAAACCCCAAGAACAAGTAATAACAACAATAATCAATATCATCATGGCGGGCGGTGGCGGCGGCGGCGGCAGGACCGGCCTTAGGTTGCCTACCCCTGGCCTAAGGAGTTGAGGCACACCATAGTGGATGTAAAGATGGGGACATGGTAATCTGGGCCCCTCACACACTTGATATTCCCTCTTTACGCATGTTTTATCAGGGCTAGTATGTATCCCCTAAGCAAAGCTGATCTCATTTGTGCCAGCATCGTTGTTACATGATGTATTTTTAGGCCATGGCCTGAAAGCTAGTTCAGCATATTCTTATTCTGGTCTTATTAAACATGCATTTCTCAATCAGTATTGCGCATCACTGATCCAGTGCCCAGTGTGCAGAAAGCATAGTAGCAGCAGACATGAGGTCGTTTGAACTAGACTTGACAAAGCAAAGCAAAGCAGCTTCATTTATATACCGCTTCATATCGTGCATGGGATGTCTAAGCGGTTTACAACTGTGAGTTGATTGCCCCCCAACAGTTGGGTACTCATTTTAGCGATCTCGGAAGGATGCAGGCCTGAGTCAAGCCTCAGCCCTGGCTGGTATTGAACTCGCAACCTTGTGGTTTATGAGTGAGTGGCTGCAGTACAGGCATTTAACCACTGCGCCACTAGGGCTGACAGAGGAGGAGAGATGGTAAATGAACTCAGCACAGGTCTGCCATTTTGTTCTTTGTAATATTAATTCTGTTTGGCCTTCTATGCTGGGACAGCAGAAAAGACTTCTATGTCCAAGTCTTGTAAAAGCATAACATCACTGGCTTGAATCCTAAGTTAAATTATCTTAAAGAAGTTTAGGGGCCAGAGCAGACAGGCAGGAAAAAAATGGGTGGATGCTGCTTTTTCCAAAAGTGGGTTGAAACCCCTCTGCCCACATGGACTGCTCCCAAGGCTGGCCGAACATCCATTGAGCAGACAGCATGGCATCAAATGGTGCCACTGGGTAATTTTTTGTTGTTGCTTCCCCACCACTCAGATGTGTAGTTACACAAACACACCGCCTGCGACCTCCACTTATCTCCCATGTTCTGCCCCGATGCCATTCCATTGGATGGCCATCCCTTTGATCAACCACACAGTCGCACATGTGATGCTCGGCTGGTATAGGGCATCGGTGTGCAAGTGATACATTTGCAAAGCACAATCATGAAGGCCCCCCTACATGCCCACTTCTCTCCTCTTCACTCCATACTCCCCCAGTTGGACTGTCTGTTTTCTGTATGTTGTAATTACATCCATTGGAGTTGTTGCACCTTCATTTTTTGCTTTGTCGCAGCCCTGCCGTGGTACTGGGCTGTTTAATATGCAGGCATGAAGATGCATGCTTTCCAAGCTAAGCCAGAGTATCCCGGCTTCTTTTTGCTCTGGTTTTGAGTCTCAAAGTTCAGCTTTGTTTTGGTTTCCACCTGCTTTGGAGACATATGTCATATAAACACTTTCAAAGTGGCTAGAAGCCACTTTATTTTGCTCCTCTGTTTCACCCCTAGGGTAAGGAATTTTATTTCCTCTTCTTCCCCGAGAATCAGACTGTGTTCATGAACAATCTGAGATGGAGGTATGAGAGCTGTTGGAGTAAGGGAAAATCACCTGAAATTAGATTTGGACCTGATGTTAATGTTAAAAAATTCATACAGGAAATTATCTGATCTACTCTTTCCCAACATCCTGTCATACATTGTTTAGAAAGGATGAAGTCCTCTGGAGAAGATATTTCAAAGAGTAAAATTAACTACAAAGTGGAGAAAGGAATGGATAGCTTTCCTTCTATGAACAACTTTACATTAATTTTAAAACTGAAGCCACTAACATTATATATATTTGTTATGTTATATGGAGTTATATATTATATACCATTAGCATTATATATATTTGATTTATATCCTGCCCTTTATAAGAAGAACCTAGCACAGCTAACAACTTATTAAAACACACACATTCCAGACAACAAGTAACAAATATCTAAAATCATAAAATGCACATATCTGGTAAAATACAATAAAACTGACAAGTAATTGCTTACATCCTGAAATCTTGAACAAATAAATATGTTTCTAACTAGAGGTCTAGGTCCAGGGCTGTCCAAATGTGCTTTTTGATGTCGATTAAAACTGCTGAGCCACTTCCTTTTGTTTCACTTAGAGGTACACTCCACATTAGATAGGAAGTGCCATGATGATTTAGTGTATAAATTCAACGTAATTTTTTAAAAATGTAATGTAAACAAATTATTAAAATAAATTTTTAAAGAACTTTATTATGATGTTCTTCTAAAGACCATGAAAATTTTCTTTAGAACTCATATGTAAGGATATTAAAGTTGTTGTCTCTGAGTGCCTTCAAGTCATTCTTGACTTATGATGATCCTATCACAGGATTTTCTTGGGAGAATGACTTCAGAGGGGGTTTGCCCTTGCTTTTCATGAGAGTGTGTGACCTGTCCAGGATCACCCAGTAAGTTTCCATGGCTGAGCGGGGATTCGAACCCTAGTTTCCCAGTGTCCTAATCCAACATTCAAATCACTACATTGTACTGCTCTCTCCTTAAAAGTTACAGATATAAAATACATGACCTGGCTTTTGAGCTAGATATGCTTACATAGAACTGACATTTAAAGGATAAAAGTTTCCTATTTCAGGACATTTCAGTTATTAATCACATAGGCTGTATCCTATGCACAGTCAAGATACTGAATCTGTAATGAAATTTCAGGGAGGAAAGCAACAACTGTACATAAGACACCAACCTTAAACTGCTAGAATGAGGACAAGAAAGGGCAAGCCATGAGGCATCCCTGCAATTTGGAATTGTGATTTAATTGAATTAGCTTTCATTAATTGCCTTTTATTTCACTATGTAGAGAGATCTTGTAGCACCTTTGAGACTAAAGGGGGTTGCAGACTGCCAGAAATAGTGCAAATTGAGTCCACTTTTAGGGTCAGGGTTAGTGCTAGGGAATCATGGGAATTGGGTTTTTTTCCCCTGAGACATTGAGCCTTCTCTGTCAGAGAGCTCTGGTGCCACAATAAAGTACAGTTCCTATGATTCCCTAACCCTAACCCTAAAAGTGGACTCAATTTGCACTATTTCTGGCAGTCTGCAAGCTAGGGCCTTTGCAGACCAGCCCAAAGGGCTGGCCTGGAGGCAGAGATGGGGGGGAGCTGTACGCCGGCCGTCCAACCACACGGCGACACCGTCCTGATGCTGTGCACCGTTACTCACAGCACGAGGCATCTGAACACCTTTCCAGCACAGTGTTTTGATGCACTGCGCCAGAAAGGGCGCAGAGTCGCATGCTGGCTCTTTGGGCAGCCTTTTGCCGCCCCTGAAAGGAGCTGCATTTTGCCGTTCTTTCAGGGGCGGCAAAAGGAATGATCGGGGCCGCGGCGTGCAGTTGTCACGGCTGCCATCTGTGGCTAGCAGGGGCAGCCCAGAGCCGCCCATCTGCATAGCCCCTTAGTCTCAAAGGTTCTACAAGATCTCTTTACATACTGATTCTACAGACTAACATGACTATATCTTTGAATTCTTTTATTTCACTGTTTGCAAAATGAATGGTTTATAATATAAATTATAGATAGAAAGAGAATTATGTTTAACTAGAACTTGTTTTGATCACAGTTTATTTTGAACTTTCTTCCTTACCTTTGTATTTGAAGCTATTAATACTTGTTAATAACTTCCTAAATGTGTTTCATGCAAGCAAGTCTGGTTAAAGACCTTTGTTACCATTTTCTGTTTTGAGATAATATCCAGGGCCTAAGGTGAGGCATTTAAATTGTTCGTGTGAGTTTTCCTTAGTACCTGTAAAATATTAGCTTTTGTTGGCTGTCTGCACACGATGCAAGAAGAATGAACAAGTTGAAGCAAGGGAAAAATGGAGTCCATAAGGAGAGTTTCTGATTGTAATAGCTGGTCTCTGTTTAATATCACAGAGTAGAATGAAGTTTTGCAGTTTCTCATGGAAATAGCATCTAGAGTACTAAAAAGATTACCTCATGCTTAATACCAGTGCCAAGCACTTAGCCCCACAGTGTGCACATGGGCTCGATCTTCAAGAATATTTTTTAAAAATTCAGAAGTGTAGAATGACATTTTCAGGTGACTGGTATGGTTCTATTGCCTGTAATTAACACCTCTTAACATGCAAACCTGCCCATGTCTTTTCCAGGCTGTTGAAGCTCAAATCCGAAGTTTTGGACAGACTCCTTCCCAATTGCTTATAGAACCACATCCTCCAAGAAGCTCTGCTATGCAGGTGGTAAGTTAGGTATTAAGTTAATGTTCTGTGAATCAACAGCTTGACATTCTCTCTCTCTGTCTGTCTTTCTTCCATTTTGCCTCCCTATCTTTTACGCACAGAGATATTCCTTCCAGGACAATGAATTTTAAGTGATTTTTTTTCACTTGAGGCTTAAATACCGTCGGCCCACTGAATCCATTATTCTTTGTTCACTTAAAAAGTTAAATTAAAGTTTAAAAAAATATCCATGGATTCAAGCATCCACAGCTTGAAAATATTTTTTTAAGTATAAATTTCAAATAGCAAACTTTGATTTTCCCATTCTACATAGGCGACATCATTTTACTATGCCATTGGATTTAATGGGACTTCACCATCTATGGATTTTGGTATCCATGGTGGGCGGTGTCCTGTAACCAAACCCCAATGGCTAGCAAGGGCCCACTGTATATTAAAAATTATAAAGCAGAGTTATGTTCAGAATGAAATTTATTAAAATGCAGAATTCTTGCAATGCTGTTTTGAACAACAACAATGAACACTCATGGGTGAATTCTGCGGGATGACATTCTCAGTTAGTGTAACCCTGATTTTGCAAAGTTTTAAAAACAAAGTCCGTGGTCAGCTTTAAAAATATATAAAAAATCCTGTTTGGTGTGCAGTTTTTCCATACCTAGTTATGTGCTGCTCATGTTGCATTATTTTTCAAGTACCATATATTTTTATTCATAAAAGTGCAAGATTATGTAGCATAAGAATATTTTGTGTTTGCAACATACTCTGAGTATCTAGAAGTCAACACAGAATAATTTTCCAAATTATTACTTTTTAAAAGATTCAGATGTGAAAAATGATGGACATATTCATCTAAAGTTGTATCAAGACTGCACAAATGTGTGTGTTTCTGTGTACCATACAAGTTGTTGGTGTGATTTGGTTACTGCTTTGCAATTTACAATTTTTCCAAGGAAGCAGATGTGCTATTGACTCTTGTAGCTGCAAATGACTTTTGAGATTCTCATTTTTACTTTCCTCCCAAAATGTTGTTGTTGTTTTAGCTCAGGTACCACCAGATGGTAATTTTTTTATCACTAGAATTGATTTTTTTACAAAAAAAAATATGGCCTCCAGATGCATTAGCATATCGGTGTTTCCAATCACAAAAATTAAACATTTTAACGCCATAATGATTGGCTTAATCAGTAAAAGTTTCAGTGGTTTTTTTCCTGGTTATGTGTGGAGAAGAAATTAAAGGCACCATGGGCTGTGTTAAGTGCACAAGCCATAATATGTACCAGGTGTAGTAATTAGCAGTCACATGAAGGCTGCCTATTTGTCTGGTTTGGCTGCTGTTGCTGTATCCCTTTGTGTTTTCACACCATCAGATAGCTGGATTTAATTGAGGCCACATCAGATGAGGCATTACTGACACCTTTAATTGAATGAGCATCCAGGGAGGATTAACTCATAATATTGATTGGCTTTTAGCCACTTGCTCAAAAGGGTGTCTGGGTAGCTTATTAGTTGTTTTTATTTACACCTTTATACAAAGACTGTAAATAGGAATTCATAGTGCAGTATGTTTTTCTAAATACTCCTCATAACTTTAGTAAAAGGAGTGATAATAAATATGCAAATGCACTTAATTTTTTTATAGTTATGCATAAAAATATGTTAAATGTATACTTTTATACATGCATTTACTTGTGTGTACTTCTATTGCTACACTGTTGGTAATAAACAGACAAAAACTATTCAAATTCTATTAAGATACTAATTAATTATTAAGAAATAGGTTTTTTCCAGACATGGTCACATGTAATACTAATGGACAGTGAAGTAAAAACTCAGTGTTAAGTCAATCTTGTTCATTAAAATATCTTAAAATAAATAAAAAAATAAAATTAAAACCATGTTCACTCACAAACCAGGCTTGAGATTTTAATTACCTTTACACAATAGCTGTATCAACAAAACATCACAAAATATGCGTTTTTAAAATAGTAATGACATTAGATATTGGCTGCCACCACAGGATTTTACAAAACTGGTTCACATTTTGTGATTTCATCCTCCAAATCATTATACATTTAAGTTTCACAGATTTGATGATAATACTGTGTGAACATTAAAACAATAGTTTCCTTAGCTATGTTTATTTAAAAAACAACAACTATTTCAATTTAATTTTAAAATCTGGTACCAATATTATATGATACAAATATTATATTTGCTAGTCTGTTCCTCTTATGTATCTATTTTGTTTTGCTTATTTGTTGCAAACATTTTAATGATATGCACTCAAATCAATCCTAAATGGATCCTAAATTCTCACAAGGAAAACTCTACTAGTAGAATACTCCTGTTGGTGGAATGGCAAATACAATTTTCAGTGATCCTGCACTCCCCCTGCATTCTTTTCTCCCCTCCAAAAATCTCCTCTGGAGGTTTAAGAGACCCACTAATATTGCTGGTGTCTAAAGGGGGAAGGGAGAATCAGTGGAAATGGTCTGCCCTTCCATTTCCACCACCTGGAGACACATTTGAATGTTCCTTCCATTTACCAAAGGAAACTGGGAACCGAAGAATAATATTTGAAATATAATTTAGTGGTGACAAAAATATGCATAGATAAGTTATTGTTGTATTTTGGATGCAAGCATTGCAATAATTCTGTAATGATATTCCCTTGTTCATTCTAGAAGTATACTCACAAAGTGTATATATAATGCATATTTGATTTTATTTGTGCTTTTTCCTCTATAATGTGCCATGGATTTTATTCTTTGAGCTTTACCATCGTTTTTAAAACTATCTGGGAGGCTGCATTTTATTTAATTCTCTGCTGGGAGTTGCTTTGGTGATCTTCCTTGGCTGATTTGAAAGCTAAACCATTTGCAAGACACAGGCAACTGGAAACACTTTAATGGGACTACTGGTGGACTGCTACGCCTTCCTTTTTTTCTTACTCTATATGCAGTTAAGCATGAACACCAAGATGTTCTCTAAAATGATAGTTTCCATGGGCCTGATAAAAATTATAGCCTTTGCAGCTGCTCTTGGTTCTTGCTTGTTTTAATTGGGTCTTCCTTCTCTTGTCCTGTCCTTTCTTTCCTATCTCTTTGCCTTTTCTTTTTCCCATGTGTTTGGGGTCTTGTTGTACCCACTCAACAGTATCTCCTCCTGCAGAGTCCATTGATGTTCACAGACCAAGCTCAGCAAGATGTCATCATGGTCCTGAAATTTCCATCCAACTCCCCTGTAACACATGTAGCAGCCAACACCCAGCCTGGTCTGGCAAATCCTGCTGTGATTACTGTCACTGCTAACCGACTGTTTGCTGTAAATAAGTGGCACAACCTTCCTGGTAAGTATGGAAGTAGTAGGAACCCATAAGTGTTGATTCTCTCTCTCTCTCTCTTGATACTGTGGAGAGAGAGAGAAGATGTGTGCATGACATGTTTATGTGTATGTTATTAATGGACTGAACCATAATTATTTTATTTATTGATTTATTTACTTAACTGTATTTATACCCTGCTCTTCAGCCATAAAGGCTCTCAGAGCAGCTTACAAATGGTTAATTAGATGGTCCCCTGCCCTCAGGCTTACAATCTAAAAATACATGACACAAAAGGAAAATGGAATGGCGGTGGGGAAGGGGAATAAGTCCATCACTTCTTTTCTTCCTCTGAGGCTTGGACCATGGCAGCTGAACTGGAGGGTGGTCTCTTCTTCTTTAGGTTAGGCTTGATGGAGCTGGGCCTGCCTTATCACTCCCTCTGAGGCTGGATGATGGCAGATGGCATGGAGGGAAGGCCTTCTTCTTCAGGCTAGGCCTGATGGAGCTGGACCTGCCTTTTCAGTCCCTCCGAAGCCAGATGATGGCAGAACACCAATTCCTTCCCTTCCCAGTCCGTTTTGCAAAACCTTGCTTCCTATGGAAAACACTCTCCAGTTAAATCCACTTGGCTCTCTCTCTCTGGTCCATTTTGCAAAATGTTGCTTCCTATGGAAAACACTCTCCAGCTAAATCCACTTGCCTCTCTCTCTACTCCGTTTTGCAAAACATTGCTTCCTATGGAAAATAACCCTGCCTTTAAATCCATTGCTTCTCTCTCTCTCTAGTCCATTTTGCAAGACCTTGCTTCTTATGGAAAATACTCTGCCTTTAAATCCATTTGTTTCTCTCTTCACTACATTTTGCCAGACCTTTCTTCCTATGGAAAACACTCTCCGTTTAAATCCACTTGCTTCCCTTCCCAATCCAATGTTGAAACCTCTCCTCCAGCACTTGGAAATCTTTGTTTGGTGGTCAGAAGAGATCCAGAAAAGGAGAAGGAGGGACGGAAGTGGTATTTCCCCCCTTCCATACTTCTTTATAGCCCCCTAAGTTGTACCCTCAAGTTATCCATGGGTCATATCAAAATGTTGACCCTGAAACCTTTCCTCAACTTATACATAAGGTCGACTTGTACACGAGTATATATTCTAAAGAAAATAGAAAATCACATGCAAGACAACTACTGGCCAGAGAGTCAAACTGCAGGATGTGGAAGCAGCATTTTACAAATAAACAGTTACCTAAAACTCTCTATAGTAATTAGATATATGATAGAACATCATTCTATCTAGAATGAGATTATGAAAGTATTAAAATATCTTTGTGATGGTTAACATCCTCCTCCTCCTCCTCCTCCTCAATAAATGGAAACCAATCAATTAAAAATTTCTTCATAGTGTTCATTTTTAAAGAATATCTAATTTTACCAGTAAGTTTCTCCATAAGTGCAAGTAACTGAAACAAACGAATAGTATGATTTTTTTTTCATATGAAACATGTTTGCTATCTTTTACAGATAGTGAGAGTATGACCAATGATGGTGTAATTATTATTTTCTGAATATTTATTTTTCTCATTTCTGTAAAGATGGTTTTGCCAGATTTTTTTAAATTAAATGGGATAGCAACTACATGGGAGAAAGTTTCTAGTATCATTACAATTTCTCCAGCATTTGAATGATATTTGATTATTTGTGTAAGCAAGTTTTACAGGTGCATTATACCAACTAGGAATAGTTTTTATACTATGCTCTCTCAGAGGAGAGGACAGTTTTGTAGAGAAGGCCACCAGTTGTCCTTGATTTCAAAACCAAGTTCTTTCCCCCAAGATTGTTTAACCCCACCCCAAATGTTGTCATATATAGCATCTAATAATACAGAATATAGTTTAGAAGTGAATCCAACTGTATTAGTTTTCCATTACATCAAAAGAAATTCAAATTGGCAGAGGAAGTTTACAGCCAGATTTACTTCAGATGAGAAGCAAAGCTAAACAGTTGGTGCATGTGAAACCAAGATAGAGGCACTTTACCTAGTTGAAGTTTCAGTTAAGATCAAGAGTTAGAATGTTGCCCAATAAATAAATCTTATAATCTGTATAGTGCCTTCTTTAGAATAAATTGTCTTTAATTGCCACGTTATGAGCAGTAGCATAGTGTACTGGTTTGAATGTTGGACCAGGACTCAGCGAAACTAGGATTTGAATCCCTTCTTCTCCATGAAACTGCTGGTGGGAGTGAGGAAGTAACACTCTCTCAACCTAAGAGGACACATCTGAATAGGGTTGCTTTTAGTCAGAGTTGACTTCAAGTCACACAACAACAGTATGAGAAATATGACTTAATACAGCCTTGGTTGTAAACTCTTGTGTAACAATGACCAGAAATTACACTGAGGACAACTGGGAGGGCTTACATTTTTTAAAAGAACTTTTGAATTTGCAACCTGAAATTCAGTTTTTGCAACCTGAAAGGGAAGATTTGTTCTAAGACTTGTTCTGTTCTCTGTAAATTTCTGGATTCCCTTTGTTTTTCTGTTTCTTGTATCAAAGGTTTTCCATCAGCTCACTACTCAATATACATACAGTACAAATGACCATGTACTACTTGGTCACTTGCTGTATCAAGCATGTGTTGAGTTCAGTAAGCTAATGGTGAGGAAAATTGCACCAAACATTCACATTCAGAAATCTGGAAACGATGGGGAATAGAAGCATTTTACTTACCTCATGGTTGTATACACACTTGGTCAAGAATCTTCTGATAAATGTCAGTCTGTATTTATTCTGTATCTGATCTGATTTTCCTTCTTTGGTCTGTCTACTTCATGCAAGCTTTTTGTGCTGTCATAATCTTTTGTCTACTTCTTCATGCTCCTTTATGCTATACTCTGTCCTTTTTAAGAGGCAACAAGACAATGAAACAAAACCATGTCCACTGTTCTGAGTTGCCTGCTACCCATGTCCCTTCATTACCACTGGTCTCTTGTCAATCATTCTTCTGTGCTTGCCTTTCAATTCCTATTACAGTTTTTTTCTACTAAATAAATAATAATACTGCAAAAAAAAAACCAAAAAAAAACACACAAGGACAACAAGGCATACTAAAACACTGTTTACATGGACTAGTAAAATGGTACACCTACTTTATTTTGCTCTGTTGTCAGCTTGATCATTTTATTGCCAAATTCAGTATTACATCCAGGCTGGAAATTTACATTGTGTCATCATTTACTCACATTTTAGTAAAACAGGACTTACAAATAACATAACTGTGTAATCATTCCAGATGTGTGCTGATTTTATAATAAGCATGTGCTTTGCAAGGTGTATGTGAAAAGGTGAGATATTGCACACATGATTTTTATTATGTTAGTTTCCATTTCCGGTAGCTTTCATTGACTGTTTGAAACTTAGTATCAGCAAAACAAATATATTTCGGGTTCATAAAACACTACAGTCCAGAAAGGTTTCTTGAGGTTCTTTTTCATGCATGCAACTTTCAGATGATGGATGAAATATTGAATGCTGTGTGGACTAGAAATTGTCTTTATCATATAAATAATAATAAGAAACTTTAATGAATCCTTTGTGCTGTGCTGTTCAAAAATATTTTAAGAGGGAAATAATATTTGTCATAGTCAGCAGATGGTTGTCACATTTTGTTTTCAGTGCTCTTTACCACTTAATTTTGTTTTGTTGCAACATGAGAGGCTGCCAGTCAAGCATCTGCTATAGCTTATGGCCGAGTTCTGGACCCTCTGACGAGGTGCACATTGAGAATAGCAATAATCTAAAATAAATGCAATAAGCAGTCTTTGCAAGCACCTGGATATTTTGTTTTGTTTTGTTTTGTTTCCTCGATGGTGTTTAATACATGAAAGAAATTACCACTGTTCCAGTGAAACAATGGCATGTAGTATTTGATTTATAGGATTTTCCTTGGTTTTAATGCCTGAAAATAACACAGTTTTAAAAAAATATTTCTTGTGCATTTTAGCTCATCAAGGTGCCGTACAGGACCAGCCATACCAGCTGCCAGTGGAAATCGATCCTCTCATAGGTCTGTCACTTCCTTCTCTCTTTGCGATTCATTAAGCCCTGTATGGTGGCCCTGAAGTGTAGATTACGGTTGTTTTTCACTTGCTGGTTGCTGGGAATGGAATTTTCCTGATAAACCATTTGCATGCAAATTGGAATGCAATGAGCTGTGGCTATGCTGGTATTTCATCAACTCCCCCTCATTGGTTTGCCTAATTTGAACAGGCCTAGGACGTGTGTCAGTGAAAATTAATATGGATGCTGTAATAATGTGTGATTGAGAATGCCCATGAAGTACTGTCAGGATAATATTGGGTCTTTTCATCACTCAGACTTGTTGATGAGCAAGAGCGAGGCATGTTATGATGAATGGGTGCACCAGTAATGCGATGGAGCTCCTTTACTGAGGAAATTTTCATAATAACAGTGGGATTCTTAACAGCACTGTGTTGTGAAAAATAAAACTGTGGAGCCAGAATTTCATCATTAAGGGAGATCAATCCTTTCTTCACAGTCCTGCTGTTCAGGTTGAGGGAATTAATGTGTAATTGCAGAGTAGTTCCAAAGCTGAAATATATAGCTCAGCCATTTTTAGTGTTAAGATATTAGTATTCATTTTCCTAAGACATGGCAGACTTCAGGATCACAATCAGGGAAGCAGTAAGATTGTTTCACAGCAACACTTAAAATGCAT
>CM034708.1:51218387-51229416 GCA_020142125.1 Phrynosoma platyrhinos | reverse complement strand
TTTTAAAGGCATTTATGTTTCACCATCTGATTCAATTCAACTTGCAAATTGGTTTAGATCTAAATTGGTTTAGATCACAGTTTTGGAAGGCATTGTTTTGCAGATTTCAAATATAAAATTTGCTCATATTTAACTGTGCAAGGCATTAAAATTTTACTTGCATAATTCTTCCAAAATCCATCTATAGTGCAATTTCTCAAAGTGACCTTTTATAATCTCCCTAGTTCCTGAGTATGAACAAATTATTATTTTCAAAGACAAAAGACATTTCTGTGTAATATTTTGACTGATTAATAATAGCATATATAAAAATAATTACAGTTACAATCAAGTGGGTAGTTTCTTCATTAGTAAATGATTTTTAGTATATTTATTGATGAAACATTATAGCTGTACTATTTCGACCATCTGTTTAACCCTTTAAGCATAAGACTGTGAGACTGCCTGCCACAATATTTAATAAAATTATTGCATTAAAAATAATACGTTTGTTACCATCAGATTAAACCTTCTGTAACTTACACAAACTAAGTAGTTTGGTTCTGGAGCATAGGCATGGAATTGACACCATTACTAGAAATATTACATAAAGAATGAAGATGAAATGTATGTTGATCTAATCTGCACTGCAGAAATAATGCAGCTTGACACCACTTTAACTGCTGTGGCTCAGTGCTGTAGAATTCCAGGATATATGGTTTGTTGTGGTGCCAGGGGTCTCTGACAAAGAAAGCTAAATATGTCACAAAACTACAAATCCCAGAATTCCATAACATTGAGCCATGGCAGTTAAAGTGGTGTCAAATTGCATTGTTTCTGCAATTCGAATGCAGCCTAAGTTGCCTATTGACATATGGTGACTCCATAAATTTCATAAGGATGTCTAAGGCAAGGAATACTCTGACATGGTTTTGTCAGCCTACACACCTGGTATTCATTGGTAGTCTCTCATCCAGGTATTAACCAGGACTGATCCTGGATAATAAGAGACTGCAATGTTGTTTGTCAGATGGTAGGCTCATATTGCTGAAGAGTATAATTATCCAGAGTTATATATCCTTACAGTTCCTTGTGTTTAAGAATGCAAAGTACATATCTTGATAGGTTTTCCCTCACAAACAGCTCCTCTCTCACAACTAAGAGCAAACTATGTACAGAAATGTTCTTCCTCAAGCTCTTCCTCCTGCTTTGACTCCTAGAATGATTCAGATATTTCAAAGATTGATTGCAGAAGTTCTCCTTCTAGTCAGACCTCAGTTTTAAACCTTCCATTATAGAATAACATAGCATAGTCCCTCACCTGCTCACACATGAACAAGAAAAATCTTGCATGAAAACTGCAAACCCTTGTCTATTACCTGTAATTTATTCATTATAAACAGAAATGGTAGCTCTGTTGATCAAAAGAAAACTTGAAGTCAATGATATGGTATGACATTAGCCCACCTGAGAAATCAGCAGAATCCCAATTTGATAAAGTATACAGTATTTTTATTAACAAGGGCATCACCCTAATGTGGATCCCCACCCCCCTTTGCTTTCAACTGAACAGTTAATAGTTGATTGGATGTGCGTGCAACAGTTTGACGTATGAAATTCTCCCAAGAATTGATCATGAAGCAGATATCCAAAGATTATTTTGAAGTGAGTTAGTGATTTAACCTCAAATGATTTGCCCAAGGAACTGTTCTGTTGAAATTATAAGTGATGCTATTTTTCAGAAGCACCCTTTTTCATTTATATGATCCTATTCTATATAAAATGGGAGAGGCCCTAAAAAGAAACATGAATTCAAACTCCAGTTTTAAATATTATTCAGCTGAAATGAATGAATTAGACCCATGCACACATTTCCCTTTCACAAAAGCGCTGTGCACGATAATTTAAAAATCTGCAACACTGGTATAGTATCATTGTGAATGTTTCATATTTTTGTAATGTTTACTTATTTTTGTTATGTAGAATGCTACATACATATTGGGAAAGTCCAGAACAGATGACACTCTTGCCCTTCATCAGGAGATGGATCCTTTTTAATAAGAGTTAAAGTACAATATTTACATTGACCCATAGATAAATTGACCCAGGATTTTTGGGTCAA
Organism: Phrynosoma platyrhinos; assembly: GCA_020142125.1. Lineage (NCBI taxonomy): Eukaryota > Metazoa > Chordata > Lepidosauria > Squamata > Phrynosomatidae > Phrynosoma > Phrynosoma platyrhinos. The sequence goes on along the minus strand of CM034708.1, from coordinate 51,227,315 downwards.
TTTTTGACTAAAATTACTAGACTTATACATGAATATATACAGTATATACAGCCCAACTGAGTACCACTCTTTATTGTTTCTGGTATCATTAACTTCTGTAAAGGCGAGTATCCATTGTCAATGTCTCTAATTGTAACCAGTAGTATATCACAGTTGATAATCCCTTTAATGTGTGTACACCATCAATGGCTCACAAGTTCAAAGAATATATTCTATTTGGATAGCAGGCAGGAACAAGAGCATCATCTCTTCCCCCACAAGCCCCATCTCTGTTCCCTCTGAGCCTAGCTGCAAGCCTCATAGCAAGATGGGGAGTAGATTTTGCCAAATACAATACCTTGTTTTGGATGGGCCTTGTTGCAATGCAAACTTTTAGAAGGTGATTTGGTCTTGAATCAGCAGTTAATGCCCATTAATTTTGCCAAAGTCTTGCTTCTAGCAAGATGAAAACTGGAAGAACTGGATTGTTGATATGGATCCATAGAGTTGCCTACATTTTTAGATTCTCCTTTAGATAACTGACATAGGTTTATGGATGGCCATGATGATTGCTGACACTTTAAAATTTACCTCTGTCTGCCTGATCACTGGCACAATTGGGTATATAGGCTGGACCTTACAGAATTTACTTACAGACAAAAATGGAAAAAATATAATTAAACAGTGAGGAGGAAATGAAAGGATGGACAAGAGCAAAGTCAATAGCAACACATTGATTTGATCTGTCCATAACTCAAGGAATCAAAATGCAGTTTGAAACAATACCAAATTAATATTTTATGTTTCTCCCCACCTTTTCTCCCCCCATCCCACCCCTGCAGCCAGCAATACAAGTATGCACAGGAGACAAATCACAGATCTTCTAGATCAAAGTATTCAGGTCCATTCCCAGTGTTTTGTAATCACTTCTGATAATCGATATATTCTGGTCTGTGGTTTTTGGGACAAAAGTTTCCGGTTGTACTCCACTGATACAGGTATGTTATCTAATTTAGTGTACTATTTGGTTTTTCTCTTGGTCACTTTTCTGATTTTCCTTTCCAGTTGAACATCTTTTTTTTAAATTGTTTTTTCAGCTTTTTTTTTTTTACAATATAATTGCATATTATACAACTAATAAGTTAAAGAAAAAGGTACTTTCATTTTTAATCTCCTTAGGAAGGGGATAATGTGCAACTTTATGGGTGTTCAAAATCTTTGTATAGGACAACTCACAATATTTCCATAAATTTCCAACCTCCTAACATTTTTACTTGATAGAGAATAGCAATAATTCCTTCATGTCTCCTTCCATCAACATTTTATCTTCTGCTCCCAGTTAGAAAATGAAACAGAACTTTTGGTCAGATCCAGCATATGCAAACATACTCTCACAGAGGTGGGCTTTTCCTGTAAACCCCAACCCTCATTGACTGTGCAGCCTCTGCACTTTCCCCCTGCCTTAATTCTAGCTGGTGCCATTCACTTTGAGGGTGAATTTTCTGTTTCTCAAGTGCTAACATAGAAATCTTGATTTCTCTCTCTCTACTGCAAGTTTGTGATCTGTGTAATATATATGCACACAGGTTCTCTTCTATTGCTTTTTCTTAGTAACTAACCTCTATACCACTTATTTTCATCTGTTCATAGTCCCTCATATCCATGAACAGGAATTATAGCATTTATGGAAGAATAACCATGATTTTTGAGTTGTGATCATGGCATGTGTACATTCATTTTTCATCAGAAAATGGATCTCCAAGAATCTTCCTTGCTTTCACCCATTCATGCTCTTTCCAGTTCTGTTTTCAGAAAAAAATAATTTTAGAAACAAAGAAAAATACTTTAGAAATTAGATCACAGTGAATTATTGAAACCATTTGACAAAGAAAAATAATTTTAATTAGATGAATACATTGAAAGACTATAATTTCTGAGAACAATACATTAATACTGTTGGAGTATGCATAATGCATGCATTCCTTGAAATGCTAAAAAAAGTAAAAGAGTAAAAATCAGAGTAAAAAAAATGCAAGGGTAAAAATGAAAATCTATATCTGCTCCAAGCTTTATGCAGATACCATTAGAGACATAATATTAAACCTGTTATAAACTTGCAGAAGAATGACTGCTACAGTTATGAGACTGAAATCAAAATAGAGTAGGAAATAGATTTTTGGTATTTTCTATAATAGGAATATTTTTACAATTAAGAAAAAAAAGCTAGTACAGTGGTGAGAATTGTTCTAGTCCAGCCAGGTCCCAATTGTGTTAGTCTTCAGCTGGCATGGGGATTTAAAAAACTGAATAAGTATTAAAATATAGTAATCTTACATATAAAACTAAATAATAGTGATGTACTCCCCCATTCCATCCAAATTGTGGGCATGCCTATGTCCTGAAAAGAGAGATGAGCTAGGATAAAATGTATTGGAACATAGTAATTTGGGACCTAAAAATGTTACTATTAAAATGTGACCTTGGGTTTGTGTTTAATAATGCTAAAAATGTGCTATCTGAGACACATGTGCTCTCCAGTAACTAAATGGGATAGTGGTGGCAGGGTATAAAAATGAATCACTTTGTTCTTTTTACAGGAATCAATATTAATAATGCATATGTATGTTCAAAAACAAAACATGCACCTTCATTTACTTTTATTAACCCATTAAGAATTGTGAGTTCAATACCAGTCAGGGACTCAGGCTCGACTCAGGCTTGCATCCTTCCGAGATCACTAAAATGAGTACCCAGCTTGTTGGGGGCATTTAGCTTATAGTTATAAACTGCTTAGAGACTTCATAGAGACTGAAGCAGTATATAAATGAAGCTGCTATTGCTATTGCTATTTACTGAGTGTTCTCCGCCTATAGCGTTTAAAACAACTCTGTGTTCAGATAATAATAATAATAATAATAATAATAATAATAATAATAATAATAATAATAATAATAAAAGTTTTATTTCTAACCTGCCCCTATGCAAGGCAACCGGGGCGGCATACAACAGATTAAAATGATACAAGGATAAAACACATCACCAAATACCCCCCCTAACCCTCCCACCCCTTAAAAATAGATTAAACTAAGATGGTATTAAACAGCATCAGACAATAAAATCATAAACAAGACAACAAACAATAGCAGCTAGGGGTAAGAGAGCAGAGTAACAAACCAGTATGGCATAGTAAAACAGTGCCCCTTATATAAAATGGCAAAAGCTAAGTTTGTTTTTTGGAATTCATATTTTTAAAAATATTTTCAATTTATGGTAGAGAAGACACTTGCTTCTTCTTATTATTATTATTTGTATTAAAACTGTACATTAACTAGAAAATTTGTTCTGTCCAAAAAAAGGATGTTCTCATACATATAGTGGTAATTTATACTATGGTTTAAATAGCCAGACCTATTATTAAACCAAGAGAATTGGAAATGCTCTTAGAAAATTATCAGAAGGTAATTAAACAAATACGAAGAGAGACGGAGAGAGCAGTACTTAATAATTCTTCTAGCATCATATTTGCAATAGAAGGGTTGTTGGTCAGTGGTAGAGTATCTGTTTTGCCTGTCAGAGGCCAAGGTTGAATTCTTAGCATCTTCAGCATCTGAATCTTTGGAAAGCTGCTGCCACTCAACCCAGACAATATCAAGTTAGACCAATCATCAAACTCAGTTGCCCTAAATCCTATTGTTAAGATAGAGTAGAACTATTGAATCAGTTGGATTTACCCCTGTGTCATCTTAGCATTCAGCCATTGATTGAATGCATCTACTCTAGGTGAGACAAACTACTATGAGGTAGATTCTTATATTTTCTACCAACAGCAAAATTCATTAGAATCTCCATCTGATTTTTCAAGAATGTATGATTCATTGGACTACACTTCAGCTAATTATCACAGAGACTGTGTATACTTGAACACTCTATTGCTCTATATTTTCTAGAGTTCTGATTGGAAGAGACTTATGAATGGGCATGTAAAGGCATTATTTTACTATAATTTAAATTTAATTTCACTTTGCCAAATGCCAAAAATGTTTTGAAAGTTGCTTTGCCAAGTCTGACACATTTCTCTGGGTGGGTATGTAGTTTGAAACAGTGAAAAGACTAGCTGTGCAAATCTGAAAAGGACCTTTTGGGGGCTTCTGGAGTCAAAGATTTTAATCAAGCAGGGTTGGGAAAGAGCCACTGTCATATGAAATGGACAGATCTGAACTAAATGGATCAAGATGGTCTGACTCAATGTGAGGTAGCTTCATATGTCCATATACATGAATACTTTGTCTATATTTTCTTTCCAATCACAAGTTTGCTCTGGGCTAAAAGAAAATTGCCTTTTGTATTATAGGGAAGCTAATACAAGTTGTATTTGGACACTGGGATGTTGTCACCTGCCTTGCCCGTTCTGAATCCTACATTGGAGGAAATTGTTATGTTCTCTCAGGGTCTCGCGATGCAACACTGCTGTTATGGTACTGGAATGGCAAAACCAATTCCATTGGTGATTATGCAAATGGTAAGGAACACCTTTATTCTTATCACATTTTCTACATATAACAATTCTATTGCATATGTTAAGGCACTTTTATACCTGAATAATTGCATTGGCCTTGTAATGTGAAAGGAAATACCCTTGATTAAAAGTTGTATGTTTAGTACTTCAGAGCCTTCTAACTGAAGTAATTGTCCGGGATCCACTGGTGTACTTCTACCAAATCCCCTTATTTGTGATTGAATTTTTTAATCTCCCATTCCCTCCTGCATCCCCTCATGTACCGTAAAAAAACTGCTCTGGATGGCTTTAGTGCTGAGGATGTCTACAATGGGGGAAGGGGAGTAGAAGAAAGTCCTAGTTTGAATGACACTGGATACAGAAGTTTATGACTGAATCGCACACATGATTCTGTTTCTGTGGATTCCTAAATCCTTCACATCTTATCAGCTCACAAAACTATTCTACCAGGCCATACAATAACTTCCCAACCAGACTATTGCAATGCTCTCTTTGTGGGACTACCATTAAAGATGATTCTGAAACTACAGTTACAACATCATACAGAAACCATATAATACAGGTTTTAAAGGAATTGCACTGAATGCCATAACATTCCAGACTGAATTCAGGGTGCTAGCAATAATTAAAGCCCCTAAATGGCAGTCCCTACATATTTCTAACCAAGAATTGAGGTCTTGTTGGAGGGACCTTCCCCTGTTTCCCACTGATAGGGGCAATACATTATGGGAGGACATGGGAGAGAACCTTATCTGTTGTTCCTCTCCCCCTTCCTCCTTGGTGCTCAATTGATGCCAGTGCTGATGACATTATGATTGCCAGACAAAACATGGCTTTTATTGAAGCCTTCAGGGCCTAATTAATTTAACCAATTTGCACATGTATTCTGGTTGGCATTATTTTAAAAATTTCAGTTGGTTTTACATAATAAATGATTTAATATACTTTTCATTGTTTAAAATCATTGTTACCATTCTGTATTAATTTGCAATACAGAACAGGCCAAAAAAGTAAATTGCTCTTATAACAATTTTTTAAACTATGTTTGGGCCAGGCAAACATTAGAACTGTGTGCACATTTTGTTTTATTTTTAATATAGGGATAATTTTAAAGGCATAAAAGTCTGCCAAATTTAGGCTAGAAAATTCTCAGACAACTTAGGATTTTCTGCTGCTTTTCTCCTCATCCTGTGCCTTGCTAATCTCCAGACTCTTCTCCAATGTTTTAGGGAGAAGAAGGTTGAGGAGCAAAAGAAAAGAAAAAACACACCATTGCCCATTTGCCATTATACCTCATTGCTTTTTTCCAGGGAATGAACAAAGGGAGGGAAAGAAATCTGTGTACACATGCATAATATGTACCATTGAGTTGTATAGGTATGCATATGGGTGAATGTATGGAAATAAGTATGAGAATGTGAATGCAGTTGTAGATATGTTTGAAATTAAGGTATGTTTGGAATTAACAACTCTATGAAGATGATTCTCAAGAGGGTCTGAACTGCTGTTGCAGCTGCAACAATTACACTCAAGTATTTTTGGCTTATGTGGAGCTGTTTCCTTGATTTTTGTGATTATGTTGTACTTCCAGTAGCTACTTCTATGGACGTTGCTCCCTGTAAAACAGGCAAAGAGTCTATAAAAATGTCCTGGTATTTTACTCATCTCTTCTTTTCTCCTAATAATGCAGATCCTCCTTTGAATTGTGAATGAAAGACAATTTATTCTAACTTGGCACTTTAGAGTAACCTTGACTGAAAATTGTAAAATAAATTATACAAGTAACTATTGTTGTGAGAATTATCTTTAACATTTAATAACCTACATGTGAAGTGATCCGTTTGTTTGTTTATTTTGCTGTCAAGTTAAATGTGTGGTATTATGTGATTTGATTAATTTTTAGTAGTTTTTTAAAAAAAGTGTAATACTAAATCACATACAGTATGGGAAGCTTAAAACATAGTTGACCTCTTTGTATGAAATATATGATGTGGTACAGACTAAAGGGGAAAAATACATATTTCCAGCTACTCTTGAAGTAAGCTGTGATCTGAAATAGATAGGATAATTCAAAGTTACATCACAAAAATCATTTTGCACTGCTTTATGGGTTCATGATTTTCTTCAGAAAAATGCTGAACCCTCATGAATGAACCAAAAGTAAATTCATTCAACTAAATTCACATTCAAAATGAATTAAATGATTGTAAGGATGAGGAAACCATTTAAAATCTAATCACATTATATTTGTAGTTCAAGATTTATCCCATACCTTTCATATGGTGGCCAAATTAATTCTGATTAGTAGGTTGGTTGTATTGCATTTAAACAATTAGTGTGTTTCCAGTGTACATATGCATTTTTAGAATTCTGTAGGTGAGCCAATAGCATTTCCTCAAAATGAGCAGCTGATCTTACCACCACATCAAAAGGTTCTCATTTAATTTATTTTAAAATTAATTATATAACATTATATCTAATTTTAGCACTTTTCCACAACAGCTTATAGCCTTCTAGTCTTGTTTTATATGTCTTCTTGTTTTAAGAAAATGGTGTTCAAAATCAGGCATCTTAGAGTGACCTCTGCTGGCAGTGATTTGAAATACTATAATATAACTTCATAAAATAAAGTCCCATAGTTGGCCTTGCATCCCAGAATAGTAGTCGTCATCCTGAACTGATCCATTACATTTAGAAGTCTCACATTTTCTCAAAGTGTAACCCAGATAGTACATTCAACTAACAGTTTGCTTGTCCTCAAAAAGAGTCAAGCAGAAAACAGGAAATGCTTTAGAGACAAGTAGATTTCAATTGCTCAGATTACATTGCCCAACAATGATAAAAGATTTCCTGTTGAATCCTTGTCATGTAATTGGCAAATGAGTTTAGGGTTTGCTTTTTGTGTTTCTGAATCCTCAATCCTAGAAGTGGTACAAAGAGCTTCCAAGCCATAGTACTATTTTCATGCTGCAAAGTCTGTGCTATATTTTCCTCTTATATTAGGATTTATGTAGCTGTCCTCTGTCTCATAGGTATTCAAAGCATCTGATTAACTGAACTTAATGTTTCAAAGATTTATTACAGTGAGGACCAATGTGGAGTAAGTTTCACAGTAGCTACTCCAAATACCCTCAAGTATTTTCCCAGTAATTTCTAGTAAAAACAGAACAGAACAAAACATTCTCAACATTGCTCTATCACTGGCAAATACACAAATACCAAATGTGCAGTGACTTCCCATCTGTTTTTACCTAGAAGTTACCAGTGAGACCTGACTTGAAGGCAGCTGGCAATGCTGACTTAAACCCTGACAATATGCTCCCAATTTCTAAATACTTAATCTGGGATTAAAATTTGTTTCAGGCCCAGTACCATTTTTAATTATTATTGTGAAACCTCACCACCCTGCCACATTCTCTTTTTAAATGATTGTTTTTAAATGCTAGGACAGTGGACATGCTCCCCTGATTTTATCCAGAAGGCCTCTATATTATAAGGCAGTGGTCCCCAAAGTGGGCCATAGTGCCCCCTGGGGGTGTTGGAAATCTCTAGGGGGGTGCTGAGAGGGGGAAAGAGCAGCAGGGGGGTGCTGAGAGGGGAAAAAGGGGTGGCAGGGAATTGTGGGGATGGGGCTTACAAGTAGGGTTGCCATTGCTGCTGAAAAACCATAAAAGTCTCAGATTGAAGTCTTTGAAAAGCAACAGGTCTTGGATTCCTGAAGGCAGGAGTGAAAACAAGGGGGAAAACTCACCCAGATCCCATCCTTGAGGTTCTGCGTGGTACTGTGCAGGCATGCCAGAGCCAGAGCTCAAAGGCAGGAAGGGAAAGGAAGCAAGCAGAGGTTTGGAACAGTGAAGAAACTTTTTTGTGTCCTGATAAATGTGTAGCAATATGGTGGAACTTTTTGCCTGCTTGGGACTGGAGCTGCCCCTCCCTCCAGCTCTACTCTCACATAGAAATGTTTGCCTGTGTGTTTGAAAAAAGGGGGAACCCTTTCTTAAGGTCCAGAGCCCCTCTTTCCTCTTAGTTGCATGCTAATGAGCTGGCACTCCCCTTTCCTCCATTTCGCTCCCCCATAGAAATGTGTGTGTGTTTGAAAAAAGGGGGGGCATATGGGCTCTGGAAGACAAACAATGAAGTCCAGGAAATAACATTTGCAAATAGGTCCATTAGCAACACAATAACAAACCACCTTTCTTTTTCTCTCATGTGTGAAAATATCTGCCCTCCCTCCTTTGGCGGATAATACTGAATTTCTCAAGAAGTCTCTTTGTTGTTGAAAAAAACTTAAATGGTGCTTAAAACACATCAAATGCAGTCCCCCCTTTTTTTAAAAAAAAGTTTGACTTTTGTTAGAGGTAAAGACCTCAAAAAGTTAAGTCTCGGCCCTTTGTTCCCTCTTGTTTAGGATTCCCCTGTTGTGTCTAAAATGC
>CM034708.1:51169617-51209087 GCA_020142125.1 Phrynosoma platyrhinos | reverse complement strand
GTTCTTTGGAATTGTTTTCCTTTGCTTCACCCTTTAGATCCTTTGTTACATGCCCCTACGTTTTGTCTTGACCTATCCATAGGTCATATCAAAATCCATAATTTTTGCCCCCAAACCTGCCCTCAACTTATACATGTGACAGTTTTGCTGGAGGTCCATTTTGTCAAGGCAATGAATATGAAGGTGCTCAGGCTCACAAGATAATTGCTAGAAATTCAGTCATAGATGGTTATAAGTGCTTGTTTCTTTTCAATAACCTTAGGAAGTGAGCAGGATAGTGACATCATTCAGGAGACTGGATTTAGTCTAGGGAATGCCAGCTACTGGTCCTCTCCTATGAGTTGTTGATATCGCACAATATAGCACTAATACAGATAAAAAGCAAACAATACTTTATGCATCCTAAAAAAACATTTTAATTGATATTTCCTTTCTTCATTTTTCTGCAACCTGTACCCTTGCATTTTGGTATTGTTTTAAAAGCATATTATTCCAATCATAAACATGGTGCCACATAAACAAAGATAATAAGCTGAATCTTGCTTTTACAAGCAAGATGCATGCCTCATAGAAACATGATTTGTTTTTATGGCTCTAGAACTCAGATGTTACAACAAAACTAAAGATAAAAGAACTTGCAGGCTGACATTGGTTGGTTATAAAACAATTTTGAAGAAGTGCTGCACTCAACACCCATGACAGCAGTGGTTTTAATTTGAGACTGGTATTGTTTTACTTATCTAATATAATATCTACCACTAGTAAGTTCCTGGTTGTTAATCTTTCCATTTGTATCTGACTTTCCTGCAGTGTAAGGGGGGGGAGGGCAGTGCTTGTGCTATAAACTCCCCAGAAGGAAGTGTATTTCTGTGCATGCACATACTTAGTAATGGATCAAGTACTGGTAAGAGTATAAGAGTATATCAGGATTCCAGAGAATGAGGTTGCATTTCATGGCACCACGTGAGCAGGTCGGGTGCAGGATTTAGTCTTGGGGAGTGCCAGGGTCAACTCCTTCCTTAGCAATCTAGTTTAGTGGGTGCCCTCTGGCCACTCTCATATACACTCAGTCTAACTTAACTCACAGGATTTTTGTGAGGATAAAATTGGGTACAAACATATATGCTTTTTGAGCTCCCTAAAGGAGTGGTGGGATAAAAATAATAATAAATAAGAGGGTTCTACTTTAAGCTCTGTTTGGAAGTGTCTAGCAGAATTAACTTATTTACCTGTCACAATTACTCCAGTGACAACAAATCTATTTTGGTAGTGGACCATATTTTATATTGCCTACTTAGTAATGTCTCCTGGCCTGACCTCTTTCAAACATACATTACCAGTCAGCATGTAGTGGTTTGAGCACTGGACTATGATTAGAGACCAGGTTCAGCCATGGAAACCCACTTGGGCAAGTCTCACTCTCTCAGGCACAGTACAAATTAAAATCTATACACAAACATTAATACAAGTATAAATATAAGATTTAAAAGCAATCAACAGTTTATAAAGTTAAAACATTAGGCATTCAAATATTAAAATCCATTAAAAGACTACATACAAATCTTAAAACCAGCACTGCACAGCGTTAAAAGCCTAACCCAAGTCAGTTTGTAAAAGCTTGGAGGCATAAAAATATTTTGACTTGCTGATGGAAGGACAACAAGGACAGGGACATCCTGGCCTCCCTAGGAAGGGAATTCTGAAGTCTGGGGGCAACCACTGAGAAAACTCTCTCCCATGAGTGTACCAAACTAGCTTGAGAAGGTGGTGGGACAGAGAGAAGGGCCTTTCCAGATGATCCTAGAGCTCTAATGGGCTTACAAATCCGTAACTGGAATTCACGATGCCAGCCTACATTTCACAAAGTTGATGTCAAAGATCTGATGGTTTTGCTTTCTCCCTCTCATCAGAAGGACCATGTCTCATACATTCTATGAATGGAGATCTGCTGAGGACACTAGAAGCGCCTGAAAACTGTATGAAAGCAAAAATCATCCAGGCATCAAGAGAGGGTCACTGCGTCATATACTATGACAATGGCCATTTCTGTGTATTCAGTGTGAATGGGAAATTGCAAGCCACTATGGAAACTGATGACAATATACGGGTGAGCATGTTAAACTAAACTATATATACAATATTGTCTATTTTTGGCACTTTAGATATTTAATATTTTAACTTTTTGGATTTTAGTGAAAGTAAAGTCTAATGAAGATATTAACAAATAATAGTTTGAATCCTGTTGGCTAGCCCAAAATAGAATAGACGGGCTGAAAACACAGTCAGCACACAGGTAAAATTCAGTTGATTCAATGGATCTACTCCAATCAGTACTAACAATAGGATTTCAGCCTTTAAATATACAACATTCTCATTGTATATTCCAGTAATACATTATTTAGTATAAGTGCTCTCATTAAAGATATTGATGGATCTACATTTCCAAGGAAGACCATCAGCTAAATATTAATAATAGGCATGAGTTACCACTGGAAGGAAGCAGATAAGTTAATCAGTTGTTTCAAGTCATATTTGAAATTTTTGTTTCTTAGCTTATATTGTCATTGAATTAGGACACATCCAGATGGAGTTAAAAATCATCAGCACATTATCATTTTTTGTATGAAAGAATAATGCTTGCATGCTGAAAAATCCTCATGAGGCTGAAAAGAGCCCAGCTTTGACAGTTCTCAGGGCAGGGCAGGCAATGGATGCATCCTCCTGGATTCCATCTTGGCCTCTGGTTTGTACTGGATACTTGATACAGCAGGCATGTACCGACCTCCTGTGCCCTAAAATGCTTTGTGCATTTCTTTGGGGAAGGAACAGGATTCTAATGAGCCCTGTAGGCATGCTGTACATGCAGGTGCTATGCCCTTGTGTAGAGAAGGAGCATGCTTTAATTATTTGCAGAGAAACGTATATAGGAAAATGATCTTAGCTATCCCTGTAACTTTTTCCACATGTTCAGCTGTATTAAAAGTAATATAATTTCTCTTTATAATGTTCATACCTTTCATAGTTCACATTGAATTGTTTACAGTCTTTTTACCATAACTCTCATAGTACTTAGTGATTTTACTTTGCTTTTCCTACAGCCCAGTGCTGATAACGTATCGCTTTGGCTGTGATTATGTTGTCAGCTAGGCCAGTAAATCTATAAAATATCTAGCAATCCCTTGCTGGCTAAAACAATTTCTTTAGTGTTTGTCATTCCCAAGGTTTGGGCAATGTTGCTTTATGCAATGGAAATTCTTCTCTCTAGGCTAGCAATACACACAAACCATGCTATTATTTTTCCCCAGCAGTCCCAGATGAATTTTAGCCTTAAACAATCCGCAGTCTTTTCCCTAGAGCTTCTGTACTTTATCATGCTGTAAGGGAAGTGGCAACAGGATGATTAAAACAAGAGCGTTCCAAATGTCTTTGCCCACAGGCACTGGAGCACTAGAATTTCGTAGTTTGTGGTTCATGGCGGGGCAAGGGTAGTATGTGTACAAAGTAGAAATTTAGTTCCTTGTCCAAATTCTTCACTATACTATAACTGTGGGTTTGGTTTGCAGGATGTTGACAAAGTTGAAGCTTTTTAGTTGTTATATTCAGACAGTTTAATCTTCTAATTTACTGTCTTGTACACAAATACTAAAAAAATGCTACCAAGAGAACTTTTAGGTTGTCTGGATATACTCAGGGCCTAATCAACGCTTTCCACCTGTTTTTGTTTTAAATACTGTATTGCTCAGTGGAACATAGGCTAACAGGATATCACAGCAGATCTGCCTTGCAATGTTTAGATATCTTAATGAGTAACTTAAATCTAAGTAGGCAGGCAGTCCAGAGAACTAAAGTTATTCTATCCTAAACAAGGCCAACATGCTATTCCACCCAAAGGAACCAATTTATTTTTCTTTCCTGAGTCTGTTTTGAAAAGTCAAGTATCTAACAGGCTCTTGCTGCTTTATACCAACATTGTCAAGCTGACAGGTCTGGTTTTTAAGAATAATGGTCTCTTAAGAATCTGAGTTTTGAGACTCTTCAGGGGAATGTTAAGTCAGAAATAAAAGAACATGGAAGATTTCTTTAATGGCATTCTTTGGAGGAATGTTTGTACATCTCAGCTGTATATCAAAAGAATGGTCAGCTATCCTTAGATTGCTCCTTAGTAAAATCCCACAGATAACTTTCATAGGGAGGCAAATTGATTCATATCTTTTCTAGAACAGTTGGTGAGAGGAAGTGTATCCTTTACTAGCTGAACCTTGAAGGCCGTATTCTGTCCAACCATGTTTTTTCTCCTGCACATCCTAGTGAGTCAGTATAATCAACATTTATTAGTAACTAAATTCCACATCTCACCTTTTGGTTAACTGAAAGCACACTGAATTCAGTGGTACTAGAAGAGTTAAAGATTAATGGCTTTAATTTGCCTTTTAATATAGCATTTCTCTGATAAAGAGCCTCCAGTATAACACTCAAGTGAACCATAACCATAAGGTTAATGGATTTTCATCAGATGAATTTTATAACTGTAGCAAATAATTATTTGTCACGGTCTTCACTGCAATTTCAAAAATACCCTTAGGAGATTGCCATTTGTGAAATGAAGATAAAATGGATATTGATTTTTCTTATAATGAATAATCTTTTGAGTAATTGTATTTGGTTTGTTAGAGATCATGAGTCCAGCATTTTCTTTTAAATGATTTGCTTCAGATTCATCATCCCTCCCCGTCTGCATTGTGCTGTGTCCAAGACTGATGAGTTCATTTACTAAACTGTATAGTTTTTCTGATATTCTTAGCACAAATATTGTAACTATTGTTATTTCTATCCCATCTTTTCCCCAGTTTTCCCAAAATGGCTTACAACATATTTAAAACAAAACAAAACATATTGTTAAAAATCCAAAAGATGCAAAAGTTAAAATGAGAATAAAAAAATAAAAACTAGATTAAAACATATGTTAAATTTAAAAATATATGAGTTAAAACATATACTAAGGAGATATCACTACCATTGTGATATAAAGTTCGAATTTGCATTTTAAAGAAAAAACAAACACACAACAACACAGTGGCTAGAAGCCTGTTGGTTAGTCCTGATTAGAGTAGACTCCATTGAACCGATTGTTGAATAATGGTCGAGGTATGGATAAACCCAACTGACTCAAAAGGTCTACTCAAGTCAGAACTTGCAACAGAACTTACACCATTTTGTACTGAGTAAGGGGCAAAACAGATGGCCTTGAAGGAGAGGCTTGCTGCCACCCTTTTCCTTGTCGGGTTGGGGCTGCAGCAACTGCATGCCATATCTCCAACTCAGCATTTTCCTGACATAAAAAGAAGCAGCAGAAAGCCGTTCCCTTTTGCACCGGGAAAAAGGTGCCTTTGCTGCCCAGGCATTTTATCTGGATTTCTGTGGTGCAGCAACATTGGGAAGTTGCCACACATGTGGTCAGCTGTGCGGCTTCATGGTGGCATGGGACTGTGCTGCTGCCTGAACGCCACGCCACTGGGAAGCCACTCTTTTTGTCGGTGTGTACCGGCTCTAACTTTGCTATTTAATGCAGATGGCTTAAAATCATTGGAGTGCTCCTAACAGGGTACTTTTACACAAGTAAAAAATTTCAGAAGCACATGTTTCTACAAAAAGAATGTTAACAGCTTTCTTTCTTCATTAAAAACACACTTTTGGATTACAGCTGTTTGATCAAGTAGCTTTAAGTTAGAAATTTACTGCACCTGCTTTACTATATTGTTTGTCCAAAGTAACTAAAGGAATTAATTCATGTTTTGACTGAAGAAAAAGAAGCAATGGAAAGTTCTGAGCACTCTTAAAAGTGCTACTTGAACTGTGAATTCTTATGTGAGAAATATAAACCCAAACTTGAGTTGGGTACATTGAACTAGCTGCAGTTATTTAAATCCTCACACATATTATAAAAACTTCTCATAAACATTCAGCATCATTTAAATGGGCTTATGGGAGGTTTTTGTTTTTACTCTGTTTTTTTACTCTTTTGTACTCTGATTGGAACTCACCTTGCAAGCCTTCCACACTTGTGGAAACTCTAGGCATTTAGGCATATTTTATTACAGTGTACTACCTTGATTAAACCACTTGGAATCAAAAGTCCTTGTTGATTTTTCTTGAATTACCCCCGAGATGCATCTGTAGATCTTGACTTGCTTTCTCAATGCAGTATCTTGCATCCAAATATACAAAATGTTCTCAGAAAGACCAGTTCCTCATCCTGTCCACTGAGATCAGCCACTTCATTACAATAATTTAATTCCAATATTCTGAGGATTGTCCGTAGTCTCTAGAGATTTATTTATTCAAATAATTATATCCCATCCTATTTCCAAGGACCTCAGTATGGCATATAACATCAATTTTATTTATTTATTTATTTGATTTATATCCTGCCTCTCTCCTTGTGCAGAACCCTGTTTAAAACAATAAGAGTAATTAAAATAGGCTGAGATCCTGCACTGTCAGACATAGCTACCCTGTTGCCTCATTTGACAGGAGAAAGGTGAGATATAAAATGAATAAATAAACAAACCTCTGCTCCAAAGCTTTTAAGCCAGGCTGTGCCCCAACCAAATTTTCTGATGTGTGCAGGTTCTGCATGCAGAACTTACTGAATTTAGTTCTTGGCATTGCTAGATAGGACTGACAAAAACTCTTCTAAATCCTGAAGAGTCCCTGGTAGTCAGCATAGATTGGGGTGCCAAAACCTCTGTTGAGAGTTGTTTTTCCTCAGGGTTAATCTGTCAAGGGTTGTGTGCTAGCAGTGACTGATGCCGCAGCCCAACAGCCTCCCTTTTCCACCCCACGCACAAAGGAAGGGTAGATTGCTATTTCCAGATGTCTGGCCTTATGGGTCGAAGGTCTTTTTAAAAGCTAGGAATCTCATGAAATACCTGGGCCACAATTTTAAACACTCATGGGTGTACACAATAGTGTGCTAGATGGACCATTCATCACACTGTATGCTTCCTGCAACTTGTTGAAGCCAGAAAAATTCTATTTTTGGGATGTTCTTCTCCTTCTCCCCATAATTCTATACTGTTATATGGATTTTTACATTCCAAGAAGGAAAAGCATGTTGGCTAAAATGAAGAATGGAATTTTTAAAATAATTAATGACATCTCATATGTTTATATGTGCAAAAGATATATAACATGTCAGTAATCTCAACTCTGTGGTTTCTCTGTTGGACTTGTCAAAGGGGCACTTTATAACAGGAGACGTACAGAACTAATTATTCTTAATGTAGTCATTCAGGTATTCTCTTATACTTGAGTACCCAATATTTCCCTTGGAGACTTCCTCCTCCAATAAATGTGTGCTGAGTAGGAAGCAAAATCATATTTTCATCACACTACTGGACTGAGCCCAGCAGGACTTTATTCTTTTTCAGCAAATACCCACAGTGGTAAAAGATGGCTAGAATGGCAAAAGCTGTTAGGATTGTCTTGAGCAACACTACCAAGTATCAATATACAATAAGTATACTTTTCTTGAGCATCCCAGACATAAGTAAAAGGAGAGCTCATGCTAAAATAACAGCCGGTTAGTCTTAAAGGTTCTGCTGCCATGTTCCTCTCCTCCTTCTCCTCCCTTTCTTTTTTTTATGCTGCAAGAGACTAATGCGGTTATTTCTTTGAGAGGAACGGGAGAAAGAAATGCGTGAATTTTTATGACAGCAACTCTTGAATATGGATCATCAGAAAATTAATTCTGTAATTATCATCCACTAGCTTGCCAAATACTTCCTTGCAGCCCAAACAAGTCTTAAGACTCACATAGTGAATTTGTACACTCCAAAGCAATTCATAGAATATTACGGTTGCAACTTTTTTTGTCTATATTTACCAATCCTTCTTTCTTTGTGTTTGTAGCTCTTTATCTTACCAGGCTCTGTATCAAAATAATCCAGTCTTGTTAAAAGGTAATTACAGGAACAGAGAATTGTATGGTGGAAGTTGTTGTTTTAACAGAGAGTATTCCATCTTCTAGGCAATTCAGCTGAGCCGGGATGGACAGTACCTGCTTACAGGAGGAGATAATGGGGTTGTCATGGTGTGGCAAGTTTGCGATCTCAAGCAGCTTTTTGCCTATCCTGGTTGTGATGCTGGCATCCGATCCATGGCTCTTTCACATGACCAAAGGTGAGCATCAGCTGTAGACTGATCTATACCATACTAGCTATCTATTTCTCTGAGGCCCTAAAGAGGTTGAAAGGACAGGATCTTTTCTGTGGCAGTGTTCCAATTATGGAACTTTTTCCTTAAGGAGGTCAGGTTGGGCCCTCCATTGCTTAGCTATAGGTAAGCAATAAAGGTTGGCTTTTTTAATGCTAGCTTTTCTATAGTTTTACTTTGCTAAATGGTTTAAAGATTATTTATGCTGTTCTTAGTTTGGTTATTTTGTTTTTATATTGCTTTTAAAGTTCTGTATCATGTGAGGAGAAGAGGTTTTCATCAGAAAGCCTGAAATAAGTTGAGATCCTGTTCAATTCCAGCAGAGTGAAATATCCCCACCAGCAGTGCTACATTAGATTGCATGGCATGCAGCTTCTGACAGAGATAAGTCACTCCATAAAAAGAGTAACTTATTGCTTTTACATCTGACTCTTAAGGGACCTTGGCACCAAGGCACTATGACAGGTTGCTTGGGAAATCACCCGGTAAAAATGCACAAGTGAATTCCACCACTTCCATAGCACCTTTTTTTCTGAAGAGCCCTAAGAACCTAGAAGAGACAGGCAGCTCTAGTAAGAGCTAGCCTGTGGCTCGAAGTATGTGCCAGCTAGCTGCTGTGTCTGGCTGCAACAGGTGACCAGGTTTGCCCACTGTCACCACTGGTGCTGCCACTAATTATGCTGCTGACATAAGGAGGTATCTAAGACAAAGAACCATTTCTTTCCACATCTAGGTTGAGATTCTGTATCAACCCTTGGGCATAACAAACTAACATCACAGTTCCATGACGTCTCGCCACTTCAACAGCCTTCGAGCCCTAGGAGTGGTTGCTGTTGCTACTCCTTGTCATTGAGAGGGGATGAAAGGGGGAGATAATTCTGACAGTAAAGATGTGACTGCTCTGGTCTCCAGGGGGAAGGGGAAGGGTGTGCTCATGAATAGAAATCAGACTAAATGCACTTTGCACACCATCCAAAACCTTCCCTACCAGGCAGCTTTCAAGCCCTGGGTTGGGAAGGAAGAGGAGAGGCAATTCTGACAAAGACTTATATAATAGGTCACTAACCCCATCCTAAAAGACATACACACATGTGCACATGTTACTAGCTGGATGTCAGCCCTACAGTGTTTTCTCCTACCCATCAGATAACATTATTTTTAAGGAACATTGTTGGGAATGTTACAGTAAGATCTAATTACTGAATTCAACTGTACTGTAGAGGATCTAGACATTTTAGCTTAAAGTATGATATGGTTAAATGCTAATTCGCATAAAAGAACAGCAATCCTTTCTCTGAACTGTTCATCTTTTTCTTTTCACAGGTGTATAATGACAGGCATGGCATCTGGGAGCATAGTGCTTTTCTACAATGACTTCAACAGGTGGCATCATGAATACCAAACCAGATACTGATGTTGGCACTAATCCAACCGGCACATGCAGCTGCTCTCAGATGAAGACTTGAAGCACAAGTCTCTCTTATAACTGTTTATAAATAGTTAATATAACATCTGAATGTAACTTAAAATTGCTGAGAGATGCTATTTTTTTAAGTTAATTGCTATTTTTGTAGACCTTGCTTGATTTTTTGGGGGAGGGGGCAAAAGAAGCAGAAAATGGCAGCTGGGGTTCTGTAGCTTAAAAAAAAAAATCTATATTTTTAGTCATAGTTTGTCTATTTTGATCCAAGTATGGAGGAGAAACCTAAATAAGGTGGCTAAAATTCTTGTACTAGCTATTATTATGAAAAAATGTTTCTCATGTAAATCTTTATAATCTTAAGGAATATTTCAACAATGGAAGTTGGTTATAATGCTGGAAGTTGATTACAATACTGGCATCTCAATCTGGGCTTACCCAAACTACATTTTGTCTTGTACTTTTGCAATGATTGTACTACTTCAAGCACTGAATGTTCTGGAAATCAAGACTATTTAAATTATGACAAATGTAATTTTGTTTCCATCAGTGTAAAGATTAAGCATGCTTTTAAGGCTAGAGGATTAGATTTTGGATTTGTTTTTTTTCTTTGTTGTTCTGTTGTTTAGCTGATGAAGAGGAAAAAAACAACAAGGTTGATTTATCAAGTGTGAATCTTTATTTTCCTCCTCTCCCCATTCCCATGCATACCCAAATGTTCATTGTTCCTCAAAATGTCGTGTTGCAGATTTGAGGTGTATCCTTCCATAATCAGCTTCTCCAATTTTCCAGATCATGTATAGATTTCAACAAAACTTCACTCATTAGCCTACAAAGCCTTAGGCTGAAGCCAGAAAATAACTGCAACTTTGCCTGCAAACATTACAGAGACAAATGCTTTTGTTCCCATCTAGAAACAGCTTATGAAAGCTGTGTAGCACAAGCCATACCTATGCATCATTCCTTACCCAATCATGTTGACAATACAAAATAAACTCTCTTCCAGCTCTTAGGAAAGTAAATAGAAATTTATACTCTGGAACAATATTATTTTGGTGTTGCATAAATTCTACTTTTTCTACAAGATTGCTGTGCAGAATTCTGTGAAAATAATTGTGAAAGGAACTGTACTGTTTTGTAGGCCTGTATTGCATAAATACTTTGTATGTTGTACTTTATTAAGATTTTAAACTTACATTCCATATATATTGGTATATAATTTTCTTCAGCTGCTCACTTGAAGCAGGTCCCATTTCCCCACTGTCCCCTCCTCCAGCTACTCTCTCTTCAACTGAAGATCTGAAAGGGGAAAATTGAGTTTAAGAAATTAAATAAAAAAGTTATTTGTAATTTAATGCATTATTCACTGCAATGAATTCCTGTCTTGCTAACAGAGGACAATGGAATGCCACTTTCTCTACACAACTAGAAACATAGCCTTGGGAATTATTTAAATGTTACTGTGTAATTGGGAATTCTCTTTTTAAAAAGTTAGCCCTGCAGCTCCTTACTGACACTTTTTGGATTTTTTAAAATGTATTTACATTGAATTTATTTATACTCTACCCTTCTTTCAGTATAGGATCCATTTTACTGTTAGTTTCCTGAAAAAACCTCAGCACCTGTGTGACAAATTTCCCGTTAATATTTATTGGTACACTTGCAGCCCATATCCAACCGCGCAATATCCCATTTCCATGCTCTCAATAGTTCAAGTATATATGGGCAGGGAGAATTGTTTCATAAAATGTTAAAATAGAGTCTTAGGTATTTGCTGAAGGAATACTTAAAACATATGAAACTCAGCCACTGCGATATCTACATGTAGTTATTATGTGAGAGAACTGCATAGCTGTCATAGTTAAGAACAACAAAAATATGCATAAAAAGTGTTGGTATTTTTTCAACAGACTCTATCCATTCACTTAGTTTATGATGACCCAAAGACAAAATTATCATGGTTTTTTTATTGGCCAAATTGTTCAGAGGGGGATTGCCATGATCTTCCATTGATACTGAGAGAGTATGACCTACCCAAGGTCACCCACTGGGATTGCCATGGCTGAGAGAGGATTTGAACCTTAGTCTCCCAGAGTCTTAGCCTAACACCCAAATCACTAAACCATGCTGGCTCTCTTCTCGTACAGTAATACCAAAAATAGTACAGTGGTCCCTCTACATTTGCTGGGTTTGGGATGAAGGACCCCAGTGAATGTGGAAGACCTACAAACACCTCTCCAGGTATCTCCAGGTCCTCCAGTGCAACTCTGTGGTCAGAAGTTGCACTGCCAGAATATCCTGTTGGAGGACCTACAGATGACTAGAGAAATGTTTTCTTTAGGCACTTCTAGGTTCTCCAGCACAACTCTGTGGTCAACGTCTGGCAAAACTGTGCTGGAAGACCTTCAGATTCCTAAAGAAAACATATTAATCAAAACCTCAAATAATCAAATCTGCAAACGTTGAAGGCCAACTGTATTTATTCAGTGCATCTACCATGACTTGAACATGACAGGCCTCAGGCTAATCTTGAATGGAGAATGACTTGTCATCTTTGTATACTGGTTTGCCCCTCCAGCTTACAAGACCAAACTTGCTTACAGTTGGAGACTGGACATATAAGAGTTACAGCACAATCCTCAGAAGGTTTACTTAAAGTAATACATTGTGCTATATTCAGTAGGACTTCTTCTCATGTAAGGGTGCATCGAGTGGTAACCCCCACAGTTCATTTTGGGGGGGGAAAGGTGAGTTATAAGTAAAGCAATATAGTAAAATTCATCTTATCAGATTTAGCTCCAGATTGTCCAGTCTTAAAAGAAATCCAGCCATTCTGAAGTTTTAGGAAGCTACAGTCAATAGCTTCCCAAATTCTCAAAAAATTACCATTTGCTCTTTTCAAGAAGAATGTTTATTGCAGGTCTTATAGTTCTAATGTAAAATAAAGACTAATAGAAAATGATTGAGATTGTTAAAAAGGAGGAAGAGGAAACAAGCAGAGTACATACAATATTGAAACAAGCATTAAGTAAGATACAGGCCCATCTATCTTTGCACATTTTAGCATTATATCTCCCCAAGTATTTCACATTTTTTGTAGTTATAAAAAGAGTGGTCTAATTTAAAAAAAGAAAAAATAACATGATGGCAAAAGCTTTCTGTGTTGGTGACCAGATAAGTTCAGTGTTTTAGTTTAGCTTGCTCTAAATATACTGCTCCATTTTTGGAAATGCAATATGTTGCAAGCTCTTTATTCCAAGACAATTTGTTGTTTGTAACCATTAATATCTGGGAATGGGGTCAGGAAACAGTATGTGCAGAACAGCAATGGCTGAAAGGGCTTTAACCACCTACACTCTTTGTAACAAAAAAGGAGACATGAGTGAAAAAATGATTGCCCTCTGATTACTTAATAAAGTTCATTTTAGATAAATTAATTTCAAATCAGTTTTAATATCAAGTCCCCATGCCAAATATCTTTCACACATGTAATTTCACTCATATAACTTGCCTTTCAATATTGTACAGATTGTCCACTGAGACCAGGTTTGTCTCTTCAGAGTAATTTCCAGAATAGTACTTTAAAATTGCATAAAGTAATAATCAGAGCTTCTCAGTTTACTTCTCTAGAACTTTTTGTAAAGAGATTACTGGGTAAAGCCTTTTTTAAATGTTTCTTCTTATGTGAAGAGTGCAGTATATCAAGATATGATTACCACTAGAATAGATGGTTTCATTCAAATCCCAATGTTGTTTTAATTATATTTAACACTAAAAATTTCTAAAAGGTAAGAACTTCCAAATGTAATGTCCAGACCACTAAAAACTACTGTATATACCAACTGCATCCCTTTCAAACAGAATGTGAACAAACTACAGTAGTGAATACAACAGAACAGTAGCAGATAGTTTTTTGACCTAGCAGTGTATTTCCGTGGAACTTGTCTTAAATGAGTCCTGCACTACCATCATGACATGCTGAGACGGGGTGTGTAGAGAGTTTGAGTGGCTCAGAAGCAGCAGGAAACAATGTTTTGAGACCAATCGTAGGAGGTTCATGAGCTGCAGCATTTGTCACGGTGGTTTGGTTCACAGCAGCTTGACCAGAGACTTGACAGCGCTTGTTGCAGAAGATTTGTCTTTCTTTATCTAGAGCTGTGCACTACAATAGAAAATGTGAAGAGAGTCACATAACACCTCCTCCCCTTCTTATAGATGTCAGCAAACACGCCACTGGATGCATGCATTAGTCTGAAGAAAAGGAGAAGTAACATTAGAGGTCTTTTTTCAAATATGTGGGCACTGTGGATGGTTTTGTAGACTGGCTTTTGACATGCATAGCACCTACAGCATTAGTAAATAACATGAACTGCATGAGCAACATGCTGTTGTAAAGCCAGTGAGAAATGCAGTGCTTTAAACAAAAAATAACAATATAACTTCTGATTTGCAAGTCTGGTGAGGAAAAGAACATATGTGTGACCACAAAAAAAGCAAAAGGGGGAAAAAAGCCATTGTGAGAAATGCATTCCTTAGGTACTCAGATCCCATTATAACTATAATGGCGCATATCAACTGCACCAAGATACATGAGACTATGTAGTGCCACAGGATTGAAATTAACATTGTAATGCAGAGGGGACTGTGAATCCAGAGTGATACATACTTTTGTAAGATCAGAGCATCTTGAATCAATCAATCAAACAAAAAAATAATACATCAACATGCTACTGTTAGGAAGAAAAGAGGAATAAATTGCAAAAAGTAGTGCTTTTTATATATTATGTGCATGTTTTTGTGATGCAGTGTTTTATTTCACCCATGTGAACAGGGTGCATCCACTGATAAAACTTCTTAGAGACAAAAGTGTAATCTCCACCAATTTTCGATACTGAAGTAATAGAAAATGTATGACTGGTATGACAAACTGCTACTGACAACTGTTTGCAGAGTTTTTAGATTAGACTACATACCATATTTTCCGGCATATAAGACGACCTTTTAACCAGCAAAATCTGTGGCTAAAGTGGGGGGGGGGTCGTCTTATATGCCGGGTATAAGGATAATGAAGATGGGGGTGCTAAAACTCTATATTTTGACTGGGAAAATGGGGGGTCGTCTTATACGCGGGTCGTCTTATACGCCGGAAAATATGGTAAGAATTTGTAGATTATTGCACATTCTTGCATAGGCAGCACTGTCTCTCATTACTACACCAAAAATCATTACAGTAACAAGTAGCTTGTTCTCTATTTGTAGTTAATGAATTCAGTCCAAGAGTTAACATTTTCCCATATTCTGACTGTCCTGACAGGTAATTCACCATCCAGGCACAACAGCTGCATGCAAGGGGGAGAATTAAAACTTTGGAGGAGCTTACTCCCTTGGTGTTTTAAGTATGTAATGGTTTTGAAGCCAACAGCCTGCTCACTTTTAAAATTTGCAAAGAAGATTTTAAATTGGTTGGTGCTTCCTTCCAGTGCAAGGAGTACTTTTGTATATTTAAAGCTTCAGCATCAATTGCACCCATTTTTAAGGGTGAAGGGATGCTCTATGTCTATGATTTTAACTTGAACTGTTTTAATAGCTTTTTGTCTTTTTAATTGCACTGTATTCTTTTAACTGAAGAGTTGAAAAGTTTTAATACTGTAAACAGTTTAATTCTATTTTAATGGTAAGTTTTTGTATGTTTTTAGCGGTACCGGTTCTTTTTTAAAACTGTAAGCCACCTTGAGTCCCAATTTATGGAGAAAATTAGGATTTAAGTAAATAAAATAAATAAATAAAGGAGCATGTTGCTGGACTTACATCTGAGTTTCGATACCCAGATTTCAGTGGTGGCTTTTATGAGTGTTTTGCTGAGCTAAAACTGTGCCACCTATAGCTCTCTTGGGGAGATATCACATCAGGCTGTATGTCCATCCATGACTTTATTTATATTCCACCTTTTCCCTAGGCTGGCTCAAGGTGGCATCCAAAAAGACACAGTAACACTTAAATAGTTAAAACATACAAAATTAAGACTAAAATTAAAACATTAAATAACAACAGAATTAGAAGCAATTAATATCTTACTTTAAAACAGATTACAAACAGTGTAACAGTATAAAAGCCCTTTTTGGTGGTTGAAATCCATTTCTGAAGTCTTCCTGGAAAAAGAAAGTTCTTAACCTACAGCTAAAGGGAAAACAAAGGAGCCTTCCTAACTTCTCCAAGGAGGGAGTTCAAAAGCGCATTTGCCGTCATGCCTGTAAGGCAGAAGAGGAGAGAGAAGGGTCTACCCTGCAGATCATAAAGCTCAGGCCGGCTCGAATGGGAAGATGTGGTCCTTCAAACAGCCTGGGTTTGAGCCATTTAGGGCTTTATAGGTAAAAACCAGCACTTTGAATTGTGCCTGGAAACAGACCAGTAGCCAGTGGAGCAGTTGCAACAAGCAAGCTGTGTGCTCCCTGTAACCAGCTTCCATTAGCAATTCATTAGTTTTCTAACACTTTTGCAAATACTTTTCAATGGCAGCCTCATGCAGAGCACATTATAGTAATCCAAATGAGAGGTAACTAAGGCACGTGCCACAAAGGCCTAGTCAGACAACCCAAGGAATTGGTGCAACTGACACACTCGTCTTAACTGTAGAAATTTATTCATGGCCACCACAGAAATTTGAGTATCCAGGATCAGGGCTGAATCCAGGAGTACACCCAAGCTGTGGAACTGTTCAGGAGTGTAACCCCATCTGACATAGGATGAGTCCCTATTCCTTGATATGTCAATGGAGCACCTCTATTCTGTTTGGATTAAACTTTAATTTGTTTACCCTCATCCAGTCTATTACAGCTGCCAGGCATCAATTTGGCACAGAAAAAAACATCCTCGAATTGAGGTGGAAGGAGTAAAAAAAGGGTATCATCAGCATAGTGGTGACACCCGACCCTAAAATTCTGGACAAACTCTCCCAGCAGCATATGTAAAATAGCATATGTAAAATGTAATGCATATGTAAAATAGCATTGGGGTGGGGGAGGGGGCAAAAATAGAGGCCAGTGTCCGAAATAGTCCAATAGCCAAGGAGTCCCACAGCACCAACCTCTGGGTTTGCCTTTCCAGGAAGGAATGGAGCCACAGCAAAACAGCATCTCTAGGTCCCATCCCAGCAAGGTGGCTCAGAATGATACCATGGTTGATAGCATCAAATGCAGCTGAGAGCTCCAGCAGAACCAACAGGGACACACTCCTCTTGTTTATTTTCTGGCAAAGATCAAAGCAACCAAAGTCTCAATTACATACCAGACTGAAATGAATCCAGATAATCAGTCTCATTCAGAAACTTTTGGAGCTGGGAGACTACCACATGGTCCAGAACCTTGCCCAAAAATGGGATATTGAACACTGGCTGATAATTATTTCATAGGGTGGGATCAAGGGAGGTCTTTTGAACAAAGACCATCTGACTGCCTCCTTTAGGCCAGTTGGAAATATATACCTTGATTATATCTCATTTAGATGACTGAAACAGCCCCTACTTGGGGCTGCTACCTTTGGAAACTGAAACATCAGTGGAATCAAAATGCTATGGCCAGGTTGCTGATAGAGGGCAAGTAAACAGAACATATAGCTCCCCTGTTGACTGGGCAAAATTCAAAGTGCTGTTCATGTGCTTTAAAGCCCTACACAGCTTGTGTCCAGACTATCTGAAAGAACATACCTCCCTCCTAAGCCTGGCTGGGTCTTAAGGCTATCAGGGTAGGGCTTTCCCTTGTTCTCACCACCATCCCAGGAACCTTTGGTGAGGACATGGAAGAGAGCCTTTTCAGTGGCTGTTTCCCAGCTGTGAAACATTATTTTTAACATTATTTTTAAACATGCTGCACATTGTTTTAACTGTTTTTAATATAATTGTTTAATTATTCTTTAATTTTTGTAGCTGGACTTTGTTTTCAATTGCTGGAAGCTGCTTTGGATCCTTTGTTGGGAGAAAGTTGGGGTATTAAATACATACATAAATACAGTCAAGAAAAGTTTTCATTCTCCTGAATGCATAAAACTGCCTCCAAGATAATGTAATCACAAATAATGAAATGTGTCATCCACCACCGGCAGCTTTAAGAGGGTGACCTTGGAATTGCACATTCCTGAGAAAATGTCAGTAGCAGTAATGGAACCTGAGGATCTTGAACATAGCTTGAAAAAAAAATTACCTTTTTGAACTCTAACTCCCCAAATGTCCCCAAACTTTGGGGGAATTCTAAAAGTTACAGTTAAAAAAGTATTTTTTTTTTTTTTGGAAATTTTGATTACTTATCAGTAGGATAATCTCATAAGCAATGCCCTTAAAGTATCATATCTTGCCTTTCTGCATAGAGGTCACAGGCCCATTCCTCCAAATTTAATTTTTGAAAGAATCTGCAACCAAGTACACAGGACACAAAACATCATGCATGGCTGAAATGGTACTAATGGTACAAACATAAAAATGCAATGAAAACCTTGCCATGTTGCATAAAATGTGGCATATATCCCCACCTCAGACTGCTATTAGGCTACTTCTCCTTTTCTTTCAAACTCAGAAAGAACATTTTAATGTGGCAAAAAGCACTGGAATTAGTACATACCATTGCCTTGGACCTACTCAGAAGAAAGCAATGCAGGCATTGGGAGAGGAAGCAAAAGAAGAAAGCAAGGGACAGACACTAGACTTACTTGAAGCGGAACCAATAGCATTGCAACATTTATAAACTTAAAGAAATTCATTCTGAAATTAAAAAGCAACACTAAAACTATTTTTGTGCAATGATCCAATGCATTTAAAGAAAAGAAAAAACCACGGGAAAAGAGCAAACAATTTTTAAGATGCAATTTCATTCCGCTACCACACGAGGGCCATGTCTGCCTTAGCACAAAATTTCAACGAATAGTATTTTGTAATACAAAGCTCAAAATAAATTAAGCCATTAAGCTGAATGGGATTTACAAAGAGGAAATGGATGGTCGTTTTAAAAATAGAAAAGTAAACTTTATTATAGTGCAAAGGTGCTCTAAATGTAAATGTTCCTTTCATAAATGTCCTGAAAATGTCATAGGGCTATGCAACAAGGCACAGGATTAAAAAATAAAAACAGATATAAAAGTAGGGGTGACTTCTTTCTGACATATTCCTTGCTCACTCTTACACCCTGTTTTATTATGTCTTATATAAACATCAAGAAAAAGCCATTCAGAATTGCCATAATGCAGCAATGGATAATGGTGCTAGGGGTATATATTCACATGGCATAGTTATCCTTGTTTTTATACCAGTTATAGTTATACCAGCTTTAACTGCTACACTCCCTCCTATGAAATCCTGGGATCTGGAGTCTGACAAGAGACTTAGAATCATTAGGTATATTCCCCTATGCTACAGCATTAGAGCTCTCAGGAAGCAAATTCCCACAAAATATCCCACAAAACTACAAACCCCAGGCTTCCATAGAATGGAACCATGATACTTAAAGTTGTATTAAAGGGATGGAATTTACTAGCGCGAATACACCAGTGGGGTGTATCCACGCAATACAATTGCAATGCTGGATATAACTAGTAAGCGTTTGGGGGGAAAGCTATACTTCAAGAGGCTCATAACAGTACATGTTACTTAAGTTTCCATAATCTATTTATCTCTGGAAATGCAAGAAAAGAGAATCTATGCATCATAATGGTGGGAAGATAAACAAGTGTCCCTCTGCCAGGAGCACATGCATCTCACTATAAAGAAAAATCCCTAATTCTTCTTTGATGTCGCTCTAGAAATATCAACAGAGAAAATGCACCCTATTTGTATTTTCCCTGCAATATGAAAGCTAACTCGGGGCTTGTCTACATGGGTGATTTATCCAAAATTCCTCCCCCGGGCTCACTGAGTCCTCTTTACATGATGCAGGGCCAAACCCCTGAATCAGGTCTGGACTGTCTTCACATTTCCCGCATCCATTTCAGGGCTTCCTCCCCCTAACCTGCATTTAAATAACTCACCTTTTGCTGTGGGTTTTTGGCTGCCTTTGCAACAATGCCAGCAGCTGCCTTTTCATTTGCAGTCGCTATGAGCTGCCCAGCACCGCCACTTCAGGCACAAGTCACTTTGAAGTCAGAACAAGGTGCCCAGCATCGATAACATAGCTGGATGCCTTGTTCTGACCTCAGCAGTGATGCCAGGCAATGAATGGGGGATGTGTGGAAAGGCAACCACCAATTGTTCGCTGTGAGAGCCAAAAATCTGCTGTAAAAGAGAGCAGGTAAAGGGGGGATCTGGTGGGAGATTGGCAAGTGTAGGTCTACAGAATGGGGCATTTAGTTTAGAAAGAGGAGCACACAGCTGCATCTCTACAATTTGATTCTTCTCTCTCTGTCAAGATGATCCTGCTTTGTTAGTTTCTTGACTTCCATTTAATTAATGCAGCAAATTACTATAGTCAAAACCACACAAATTATTTTAGTTATCAGTCAGCTTGTCTTATACATGTTTACGCAGACATTCCTCTAAGTTCAATAACTCAGCCCCTAGGACTGAAGGCTTAATCAGCAGGGGAAAAGATAAAGAGAAAAATGGGCATTAACAAGTGCATATGGGATGCGCTTCATTGGCTAGAAGCGAAACCATCAGGCCAGAGAATTAGAAAACTCCACACCAGTAAGAAGCTAGAAGCTGCATTGTATTAAAGACTGGAGGCAAGCTTAAAGGATGTGCAAACTTGTGAGCAGCTATGAGTTAGAATTTAAAATCACTCTATTTAATAATGTATTTTATACCAGGTTTCTGCTTCAGGTTTATCCATAGTCTCAAAAATATAAAGTACTGAGCTCTGAGGTCTTTCAGACTGTCAAGTCAAACTGTCAAATGAAATTCAAGCAAAAGCATCAGCCTACTAAACATTTCCTTTCTTCTATTCCTATATTGCATCCTTTAAATAAAATACTTTCACAGCTGCTGCACATTAATTTACATACATATAAGCAGAAATAAAAGAAAAACATAATAATTCTATCCACAACATCTTCCCCCTCCTCTGCAACCTCAATGACTTTGGTTGTCTTGTTGACATGGCAATGTCTATTGGTGCTGTATATTAGTGATGCAGTGCAAACAAAAACTGACTGCTAACATATGGAGCATCTTTAAGAACTTTGTTGCCAAAAGGCATTACCGAATAAAATATTAAAAATCCTTGTAACGTAGATATATGAGTAAAAATATGCAACTGGCTGAATAAACGCAGTTCATTCTATCATGACACAAATCTCTAGGTGAAATTACACAATTTATAAGCTGAAAATCTTCAGAACTGACAATATTTTGGCAATTCCTTTTAAAGTATTGTTCTTAAAAATGCATCTACTGTGGGAGGAGAAAAAAGAGACAACTATAAATGTGCATTGCTGTTTTTCAATGGTGGAATTTTACAACTGCATCTCTAAGGAAGGGGAAAAGCTGAGCAATGTCTGATAGTACATTAGTAAAATAATTAATGGAAATGATGCACTTGCTTACCATGATGACAGAAACCCCTGCAGTTGGGTTATTCTGTTTGGGTAGTGTGTTGTTAAAGTGCTGCTTTAATTTACCTGTTACTTCAGCTTGCATATTATTTTCCTGGGAGGCATCATCCTTCACAATAATAAAATACAACACATTTTACTACATAGCTATTTCTTGAAGGAAAATATAAAGTTAGACTTGACACAAAGTCTTTCACCAAATTAATAGTACATCATATATAACAAGGAAGCAGGGCATTTTTAAACCTTGCTGGTTTCAATGTGCACATTTTAGTCATACTGATTTCAGTGAAAAACAAGCTTAACTCCAGCATGATCATATCTCAAGACTATATCCAAACTTATGCAAGTACAGTGGGCCCTTCTCATCTGTGGGTGTTCCACTGCACTCCACCCCTTGAGGAGAGGAAAAACCATCCATGATCGCGCCCCATGTTAAATTGCAGCGACATGAACATGGATACTCTGAAGTATGCACAGTCACATCACCGCCATTTAATATGGGCCGTTACAATCTGTGGTTGCTCAAACTCATGGATCCAGAGCCTTTAGTTCTGGAAGGACTGATATATTTTAGAAGGCACCATGAGTTTAAACCTGAAAATAATTTGATAACAAAGAGATTATTACAAATCTCCTCTGCAGCACGCTTGGATGCTCTGATGAAAAGCAGCCATACAAAAATAAAAATACAGACGAACGTCAGATAATATGTTTCTCTTCACTGAATCATTAATATTAAAATATTATGCATCAAATAACTTTCAAAATTACTCCCAATTCAAACAGGGAAGGCCATCAACAAAAACAAGCTTCAGAATGCACAAAGCCACCAAACAGTATTCAGTGATCTTTCACTAACAGACCATCCACTTTGATAAATGATTGTGTGAGGCCTGATCTCAGACACTATTCTCTCTCTTCTCATCCAACAAGTCAGAGGCAGTCAGGACTATTTTTGTGGATTACCTAGTCAGCACCAGACAAGCCTACTTTCAGCTGAAAAAGCATTATGTTTATGTTCACACACACACATACACACAATGTCATGGCTATGATTCATCTCCTGATCTGATCACCAACTTCACCGAGGGATGGCAGTCTGTGGTACTGCAATGAGTATTGTAGGACATCCAACCTCCTACCACCAGCAATCAATGAGGCACTGAGCAGAAACAGAGTCACCTACAGGATTCAACTCCTTGAAACACCTCTTGATATCAAGAAGAGGCTGGACATGTACCCCAATTGCAGCACCAAAGAACTTTGTCCCTTTCTGCAGCAGGCTGGATTTTAACGGAGGGGTTCAGGAGCATTTAGTGGTTGTGGCAATGATACCATGATTGTAAACATGAATAGGAAACAATAACAAGATCGTGAGTCTAATATATGACATTAAAACTGACTAACAGAATGCCTGCCATAAAATTCTGTCACAATCTCAATAATGATCATAATTCAAAGATTTAAAGAAGGGTCATGCCTCTTTTGTAGTCAGCAAATACAGCTCTTTGAACTGTTATGCATCATCTTTTCTGGCAATTTATCTAAAAACATCACACAACAAGAAGGTGGCCACAGAGGGACAAAATGAAATTAGGGCTTATTTTCTAGGTCTGTCTAACTGCCTTTCAGACGATTAGTACTTAACATGGAGTCAGCTGCTTTGTTTAAATGTAAATATATAAAATTATTTTACTCACCGATACCCAGGGGTGGTTTAGAATCTGAGCTGCAGTGTATCGTGCTTCCACATTTACTTGTAACATCAGACTAATTAACTCCTGAAAAACAAAAAATAAATGGGGAAAAGAAGGTCCACAATTTATTAAAATGAGAGCTTGCCTTCACAGGAATTTGTCCCCTTTTCAGTTTTTCCTCACCAACCTATTGAGTTTATCAGTAAATATGTGTCCCAATTAATATTTTAGGAGCATCACCCCTCAACAAAACAGAAAAAGCACACAGCTACTAGAAGTAGCTTTCAAATTAACAGAAACATTCTTCCCTCACACTATTTTCATACTTGCCAACTTATTTCCATTAAAGATCTGTTTCTGGGTTGAGCAACATGTGGACATCCGCTAACATGCCCACCTAGAATAGATTTGGCTATTGGGCTAGTACAGATTCCCTTCATGGTACATTACTGTTCTAGGCAACATACTAAGTGCTGACTTTCTTCAATACCCTAAGTATCTTAGGATTCAAGTATAAGTTAGTCTGCCTCTCCCACTATATGTCCACCCCCCTACAAGCCTGCTTGTCCACCTATGACCTAACACTGTCAAAGAGGATCCTTTCAATTATTAAGTACACATTACAGCACAGAGAATGAGTAAGCGTTCTCCGCTGTGTACCCCCCAAATATAAACTACCTGTCTCATAGAGATGCAAGGGGTAGTAGCAACACATTCATTTTAGTACCTCCTCAAAGCTACTCTTTAGCCAGGTATATTAATGGTTGATACAGTTTATCGGTTTTCTCCTATTTGCTTCTTTATATGCTTATGATTATGTAATTTTTGCATATTTACTGTATCATGTATGATTTTAATTATACTTTTGAAAACCACCCTTATACCTCAGAGTAAAGGGAAGTTTAAAAATGCTTAATAAATAATAGTTTACCTATTGTCCTCCTTGGTGACCTTACTACATCAGGCAATAGTTTTTATTCTATCATTATAATCTATTGTATTATCTAGGTATAAATATTTAAAATAAAAAGGATGACTCCATAAATACTAGGAAAGTGCATGAAGGTTAGTGATTGTAGGCATTACATTTTCCTAGTAATGGCTCCAGTAACACAATAAGTGGTGATAGGTGAGTCAATTTGACTCTGTGAGCAATGTTTTATTAACTTCAAGCCTAGTAATCATCAATATATTCCAGTACCTTAGCAGAGTCAGTGATGTTATCCCAGTATGGAGAAGGAAATTCTAGCTTTCCAACCAGGATCTGATCAAAAAGATCTTCTTGGACATTGTTCTCACTGAAGCAAGCAAGAAAAAAAAGTTCAGCATACAGAATCATAGAGCTAAAAGATATTACAAGGACCAGAGTTCAACCTCCTGCCATTCAGGAAAATATAACTAAAGCACTCGTGAGGGATAGCCATCCAACCTTTGTTTGAAGACCTCCAAAGAAGGACAGTCCACCACCCTCTGAAGCAGTCTACTCCACTGTCAAACAACTTCTGGAACAAAAAAAATTCTTCCTAATAATTAAGTGGACTCTCTTTTATCATTTGAATCTATTGGTTCATGTTCTAGTTTCTGGAGCAGCAGAAAACATTCTGATTGCATCTTCTACATGACATCCCTTCAGATATTTAAAGATAGCAATCATATCACATCTCAGCCTTCTTTTTGCCGAGTGATGTATACCCCAGCTCCTTAACCTATTGCTCAGAGGGCTTAGTTTCTACACTTTTGATCATCTTGCTTGCCCTATTTGGACAGGTTCCAGCTTGTTAATATCCTTCTTGAACTGTGATGTCCAGAACAGAATAAAGTAGTCCAGGGGAATACAGTAGTTTAGGGGAATAAAGTAGTCCAGGGGAGACAAAGCAGAAATGAATGGCACAAACTGCCTTGATCTAGACACTGTACTTCTGCTGACACAGCCTAGAATGGGACTGGCTTTTTTTTTTGGCTGCCAACCTCAACCCATTGACTCTTGTTTAGCTTGTGATTTACCAAGACCACTAGATTCTTTACCCTTGTATTGCTTTCAACCCAAGTGTCACATATTGTATGTCTGTACAATATATCTATACTATTTTCAAGGTCACTATGTTAATTTACAAAAGTAGTGATAATTTCCGTAAACATTTGCCTCTCTGTATTCATGAGGGTTAGGGGCATAGGACCCTTGTGAATATGGAAAAAATGCAAGTAACTGAGGGGCTGCGCAGGTCCTGCCCACCTTTCCTCCCGGGCTTCTGAAAACCCAGCAAAGCCAGTTGAGGCTTGGGAGAGGGAAGAAAAGCCGGTTCAGGCCCCACACACCTTCCCTCCCTGGCAAACTCATGAATAATCACATTTGCCAAAGCCATGAATACAAAGGGACAACTGTATACTCAACTACAAGTCAACCTCGTGTATAAGTCAAGGTCAACTTTTGAGGCCCAAAGTGTACATTTTTATATGACCCATGGGTAATTTGGGAGGTCAGTTGGGGAGAGGCTTCAGGGTGTGATGGCTCTCCTTTCCCAGCATGTCCCATCTGGGCTATCTCCCAGGAGGCTTTTCAACTGAAGAGAGGGTTCAGGGATGATCTATTGCCCTTCCCAGCATCTCCCCAGCTGGGCTGTCCTCTGGGATGCATCTCATCTGAGGAGAGGCTTCAGGGGTGATCCATCGCCCTTTCCAGCTGGGCTGTCCCCTCAGGAGGCATCTCAGCTGAGGAGAGGTTTCGGGGGTGATCCATCACCCTTCCCAGCATTTCCCCAGCTGGGCTGTCCCCCGGGAGGCATCTCACCTGAGGAGAGGTTTCAGGGACAATCCATTGCCCTCCCCAGCATCTCCCCATCTGGGCTGTTCCCCAGGGGACATTCAGCTGGGTAGAGGCTTGGACATGCCATATGGATGCGTATATAAGCTGACCCAGGTTTTTGGGGTCAATTTTTTGACCTTCATTTCTTGATTTCTACACGAGTATATATGGGTAGCTGCTCATCACTCTGCCTTAGTTTCCAGTCTTCTAGAACTTTGGACATAATTAATTTTAGCCACATGAGTAAACAAAGTTATGCTACAGAAGTCAACGTTTCTAGCTGCTTTCTGTCAAAGGAAGATATACAACATCCCTGTGCATCATATTGCTGCTGCTGAACACAGAATCTAATCCACAGTAATATAAACAGTTCGAAAGCAGCACTATGAAAATTTGTGTTTTTTTGGGGGGGGGGAGAATTGTATCTCAGAATCCCATAGCGACCACCATGGTCAAAAATATGTAAAAACAAACAAACCAAAAGTTTTTTTTGTGGGTTTTTTGGGCTATGTGGCTGTGTCCTGATGTTTCTCCAGCATCTGTCATTGGCATTTTCAGAGAATGCTGGCATGGAAGTGAGTGGGATGGATAAACACACACACAGTGTAACCCTCAGCTGAGATGAAGTGATTTACATGTTAATCTGTGTTCATCTGTGGTTGAATGGCAACACAGATTAACATGCAAATAACTTCATTTCAACCAAGGGTCACACAGTGTGTGTGTGTGTGTGTGTGTGTGTATACCCCTCACTTCCATACCAGCATTTTCTGAAGATGCCAGCCATAGATGCTGGTGAAATGACAAGAATAAACTCTTATTGAACACAGCCACATAGCCCGAAAAACCCATCAAAAACCATGGATGCCAGCCATGAAAGTCTTTATCTTCACATTAAACAAACCAAAACTTTAAAAGATTCTTTTCTAAATCTGTGAACTATGGTCCATGCACAGTAACAACCACCAGTCTGTTACAATAGATAGCTATACTGAATAGGAGAGAAATACAACATTCTATGTTACATACAATTCAATCTGATTATGTGGAAAATATGTTTTTCTTTCCATTTCAAAACAGTAGCAGCTTTAAATTTGATGAAAAAATTTCTCCAGGATAGTAATTGTGGAGGAACAGAAAACCATTTCAGTTTTTTTAAAGTCTTTGTTTTTAACGGATGCTTATGCTTTGAAGAAGCCATTTTACTATTCAAACTTATCCAGTCTTCATGCCCTGTGCAAGAAGCTGTTCTGGCTAACTCAGAATAATTTACTGTGCTAGGTTGACTACAGCTGGAAGAAAGAGACAGATAGCAAGACACTACAGACCATTTCAAACATTCACGTGAAGATGCCTAAAAATTTGTACTTCAGTAGAATTAAATATGGCGAATAATTAAATAAGCATAGGCCAGTATGAATGTCAAAAGGTTTACTGATGCTGAACACTTAAAGATGCATCAGAGGTGAATTTTCTAAAATGTACTTGTAGATTAATTACAAACATGTCAGTCCATACTCTAACACTAGGGGGAAACCTCTGCATGCTTAATGTAACAAATAGGTACTGACAAATGAGTCAAGGACAAGAGGACATGAAAGCAGAAATCAGTTTCTTGCTTGCAAAAGCTTGTCTGCCTAATCTTGAAAATATTGTTTATCTCCCCATTTCTTCCCATACTTAATTCTTTCTGAATATATCAATGACAGATAGGTTAAAGGCATCAGAACTGTCTAAACTGAGGAAGAAGGAATGAAGGGGATAGAAAGCCTGCTGAAATAGGGAAAAGAAAGCATACACAGAGTGAAACATATACACTTAGTGAGACTGATAGATAATAGATAGATAGATACTGGCCGAACGGCTGTAATAAAATGATTTAATTTGATTTGATTTGATTTGATTTGATAGATAGATAGATAGATAGATAGAGATATAATTTAAATATTGGGACTAGTATGGTTCATAGAGAAGCTATCTTTGGTTACAGAGCTATCTTTGCTTACAAGTGATGTAAATCTTTGCTAATTTTCTTCTCAGTGAGTTTGCTGTCATATGCCTTCAAGTTGTTTCTGACTTAGGGCAACCCTAAAGCAAACCTAATCATGATATTTTCTTGCCAAGATTTGTTCAGCCAGGGTTTACCTTTGCCTTTCTCCAAGACTGAGAAAGTGTGACTTGCTCAAGGTCACCCAGTGTGTTTCCATCTGAGCAGGGATTTGAATCCTGCTCTCCAGAGTTGTAGTCCAATGCTCAAACCACTAAACCATGCTGGCTCTCGCTCAATTAGAAATTTAAACAATTTTCTTCTTGCTGTGAGAAAGTACTTAAAAAACACACGGTTTTGTGTGAACTACTCACAGTTCAAGACTTATTCTGTGCAAAACAAGCACATGAAAATTTTGCAAGTCCTGGAGTGTGAAGATTCTCATTATTCCTGGATTCTTTTCATTAGGGTTTCTTAACATCAATAAACATTTTTAGACCATTTCCCAAATACTTTAAAATATTTTTCCTATGCCTATTGCTTACTGTTTTATTATTATTGACTTACCTACGAAATGGTGGAAATCCACATAACAGTATGTATGTAATGACTCCTGCAGCCCAAATGTCCACCTTTAAGCCATAGCTGTTAAAAAAGAAAAGGGACAAGGCATATTATACTTCACACACACACCTATTATGGGAAGGTTTCAGATCTATGTGCTTTTAATCATTTGTGCCCTTCTATTCTACATCTCATTAGTGCCAGGATTTTCTGACAAAGCTTGGTACGGCTTGCCATCTACACAGAATAAATTAAAGACCACATTGAGATGTTGCCCATACTTCTGTACCAAATGTTATTATATGGAATAAAGCAAACATCTATTGACTGCATCTCTATTTCTCAAAGTCACAGTTTACTCTGTATGATAACAATGTCAATAAAACATTTTAGACTGTTTATGACATAAAGCTAAAGTATAACCTGGTCTTTCATGAATAAGCTCTGAGGTCATACATTTGCTTTTACTTCCATTTTCCTCACAAGTCCTGCATGATTAGTACCTTAAAGATTTTCGTGAACTATAGGTTCAGCTTACAGTGAACTACAGCAAACTATAGCTTGCCAAGAAGCCTATGGTTTGTGTGAGCCTTGAAGAGCAGAGCCTTAGAATGGATCAAACAAAGAAATCTTATTTTAATAATGAATCCTCACCCTGTCTCTGCAATTATTTCAGGAGCCACATAAGTTGGTGTACCACAGACTGTATAGAGAGGCCCTTCAACCACAGTGGCTAGACCAAAGTCTCCTAGCTTCAAGGACTTTGTCCCATCTGGATACTCACAGACCTGAGAGGAGAGAAGTGAACCACATTTTATCCTGGGAAAATACAGGGACAGTTTCTTGTAGGATTCTTGCTCAAATTAGTGCATGTATAATGAGTACACTGACCATTTTAAGAGACATTCAATATGAATATCTTTCCCCTGTCCAAAACAGCTTGAGTGAACAAACAAGTAACAGTAATTCCAAGCAAAATTCTAATTTAAAGTTGTATTCACATGTCAAATTAAATCAGGGATAGGGAAGCATAAAGGTAAAGGTATTCCCCGGTGACAAGGTTGTCAACTTGTGTCTGATTGTAAGAGGCGGTGCTCATCTCTGTTACTAAGCCGAATAGTTACTAAGCCGAATAGTCAGCATTGTGAGAGACTACTCTGTGATCATGTGGCCAGTATAATTACACAGAACGCTGTTTACCTTCCCACCAAAGTGGTACCTATTTATCTACTTGCATTTGCATGCTTTTGAACTGCTGGGCTGGCAGAAGCTGGGAGTAGTGACAGGAGCTCATCACATCATGCAACACCCAAGTCTTGAACAGCCAACCCATTGATCTTGTAATCAACAGTCAGTGTTTTAACCACTTGAGCCACTGCATCAGCCGCCATAAGTGCTTTGAAGACTCCCAGGGCTCCCAAACATCCTTTGTCCAATTGTTCTGAAACTTCTCTCTCTCACTCTGGAAAAAGCATTTTTGTCTAGGTGGTGTACAGGAAATTTCACCATGTTATTACTAGGCTTGGCTGTTTTAGGGAGAGAGCCCTTTTTTAAAAACAGGAAGTAAACTAGATGCTGACATCCAGATGACTTCCTGTTTTGTTTTTTGTTTTAAAGGGCATTTGTTTTAAAAAGGGCATATATATGAATGAATTTTGCTTGGGATGGAGACAAAGTGCATTCCTCCAGATTGAGTTGAATTGCAGCTTCCAGAATTTCTTCCTTAAGCTAGTTTGTCAACAGTAATGACTATGATAGTGGAAATTGTATTCCAGCAACATCTGGAGGGTTGAACTCTGCCTACCCATGGTTTAGGGCAGGGGTAGGCAACCTTTCCCCTTTAAGGGCCAATGGACTTCAGCTCCCATAAGCCTCAGCCATGTTGGCCAATAGCTCCTGGGATTCTGGGAGCTGAAGTCCCTCGGCCCTTAAAGGGGAAAGGTTACCTACCCCTGGTTTAGGGTCTTTTTAACAAGCAAAATCAAGGCACATTGGATTCTTCCCATCCATTTTCAGTATAGTCATGAGATGTTTGGAATCTTTGTTACCCACTTTTGCTTAGCCACAGCTTGTCATATTATCAGAAGTTATCACACTGTGGTCAGTCTGAACTATGGTTAAGTTTCAAACTAGCCAATTTTAACACATGGATTGTTTGAAATTCAAAACAGTTAAAAAGAGTAACCATGCTTGAGGTCAAAATGACACTGCAAACTGTGATTAAACACAGGCTAAATCAAAACCACCCAATTTATAATTAGATGACCACATACACAGAGTTTCATATGCATTTCATAGATCAATTACTTCTTTGAAGTATTACAATGTCCCTTTTGCAAGCAATGTAACAATATGTATCATCATCAATAGATTTGTGCACTGTGTAATGAATACATGCTAGCTTTTCTTGTTACTTTTTAGCAGATAAAACTTATTTGGGAGGCATTTCACCAAAACTACTGATTTTATACAGAACTTTCACATAAGCCACTGAAAGTATTAGCTTCATGACCGTGTTGCAGGAGGAACCCGGCATAGATGCTATTTGAATTGCCACTACACTACTCTGTAATGTAGTGAAATTGGCTGGACTCCCTGAGATGACTAAGTAAAATCTCACCAAGCTCTATGTATTCATTTCAGGCAAGCTTTTATTTTTATAGTGCCATAAATCTGTACAATCTCTATAAAATACAATATGACAGGTTGTACTTTCTTCATGGTGCCACCACAGTAATGGGATGCTCTCTCTAGTTCAATCAATAAGGCTAGTACTTTCTTCCACCTGTAAAAAACTAGTTCAAGACCTTTACATTTAACTAGAAGAGATTTCTCATTTTTAAGAAGTGGTTGCTTTTTTAAAAAAAGATCATGCAGGTCTGATTTATCTCTTTATCATTGTTTCTGGGTTGTTGTTTTTTTACTGGGTATTTATTGTTGATTTCTGCAACTGCTTATCACAACTGCTTATTAGTAGAAAGACAAATTTAAACTGTCACAAACAAACAAACAATGTAATATATTGTAGTAATTCACTGCCACAACAGAAAACTTCACAATCCTTGACTTAGTACTGCAACTGCTATTCTTTATCCTATATAACATTGAAGAACTGGTAAAACTGAATGTCTGTCTATCAGCCAAGTGGCTGATCTCACTTCCAACAACTAGATTTCTTTTCAGGATAAGAAATAATTTCCAATGAGAACCCTTATAACATCTCAGCATGCAGATCTATGCTAGTCATGGCATCTGGCAAATAATCTCTTTAGTCTTTCTAAGTGAAAAGTGCATCTGTGCCTATTTATATCTGATTTGATTACTAATGAGAGATTAAAGTGTCAGATTAGCCCAAGAGCTTCACCTCACTTCCTGATGTCACTGTTATTATTTTAACGCATACAGACTCCAGCTGATGGCTCCTATGTTACTGTGACAGTGAACTGACTCTGGCTTTTACTCCAAAATTTAAATGAGCTGACCAAGGCACTGGACTTGAATTTTGTGATCCTGTTCAGCACCCTACAATCAGACATGACTTGACAACCTTGTCAAAGGGGAAACTTTTACCTTTACCTTTCAGCACCCTGGATAGTCCTTTGAAGTCTGGACTAAACTCAGCTGTAGATTCTCCATTACACACAATATGAAAGATTCTGTTAGCAGGATCAATAACAAGTGGTAGTCTGTCACTATTGCTGAGTATACAGTTACTTCTTGCTTGCTGAAGGCCCCATCATGTGAAATAAATTAAGCATAAACAGTGCAATTTTCACATTGAACCTTGCTTCAAGATACAGCGCTGGAGGTTTTATTTCCTGATCTGGAAACTTATGTAAAAACAGATAAAATAGTTTTGCAAAATAAGAAATTCAGCATTTTGGGTACACCTGGCTGGCCAAGTAAAAAACTATAGTTCCTCCTGGAACTCTGGACCCTGTTTGGCTCTGCTATAAAGATGCTCTGTACACTTTTGGGCAGTAGAGGGCAATGTGCCTTCCTCCTCAGGTAATCCATTATGAAAAGCCTGGTGGAAAGGAGGAAATATAGCCAGTATATTGTTTTTCTCTAAAAGCTCTTCTTTCATTCCCAATTGAAAAGCCAAGCTGGAGAGGAGGGAAGCCTTCCCCTTCTCTGTCTACAGCCAGTGACAGTGTCATGTATCAATCAGTGCCTGCCTCCTCACCTAGTGCCCAGTCAAACTAACTCTATATATCTTGTACAAGCCTCCGGTTCATTGGTTCCAACTGTGGTGTGTCAATGTTTATATTTTATATTTATATTTATACATCATAAATATATTTTAGTGGGTGTTTTTCATTTGACATGCTTGATGCTTTATTTTGAAAAGTGCTTTGCAAATTTCACTTAAAAAGCAAGGCTTAGCTTTTTAAAAGAAATTCATAAAAACAACTAGAATTTTCTGAACTAGTTAGAAATATTTATTAATCTCCACTTGTTCTTTAAAAGAACATTTCTCCTCATTTAAAGTCTTCATTGCTGAAAGAAATCCTGCTTACCCAAGATACAATCTGCAATCAAAATGTAAATAATGATAGGATTTGGAAAGGTTAAAAGAGACAAATCATATGAAGAAAAGCTATTAATATTTCACGTAATCAGATTTAGTTTAAGAATACAATAATTTAATTCATTTGCTCTCTACACCTGATTGCCTCTTAACACATGCATAAATGCATGCATTTACATTAATATGTCTGAGAAGTGGGGACATAAACCCCCAACTATTTCATCTTTGCATGTGGGGATGAGTAATTAAGATAATTTTCTTCTTTTTGCAGGAGAAAACAAACATTCCTCCATGGCATTCTCTTCATATCTGAATCTCCTGAAGAGATGTGGAGGTATTAGTTTGCTTTAAAAACAAACTAAATGCATGAGGTTGTGTGCATAATCTCATACTCTACACAAAGAAAAATGATGTTTAGACATGAAAAGCACTTTCTGCACAAAAAATGAAAGGGGGGGAGGTTGCACTAGAAAACTCTTTTCTACAGAGAAAAAAAGGTCTTTGTTCCCAAAACTCGATATGTTTTCTATGCAGTATAATCTATCCACAAAACTTTGGGGCGTTTGCATACTTGGGAGAAAATTGTACAAGATTCTTGCTGGTCTATTGTTCTTCCTAGTGGGTTTTTTGGAAAGGCTGCTCTTAGACCTGGGAAAGAATAACACCAAATATTATTTCCAGCTTTGCATGGGAGATGGGAGAGGGACCACGTAAAAACAAGCAGCATACCAGGAGGTTCTCTGGCTTGATGTCTCTATGGACAATACTGAGACCATGCAGATATTTCAATGCACTGGCTAGATTGTAGACCATTGCACTTCCATCACGCTCTGTGTATTTTGTTGAAGAAGTGATAGCATCAAAAAGGTCTCCTCCCTGAAAAGGGGAAAGAGGGAAACAATATCAAAACCAAATAAACCCCAGCTATTTCTGAATAAGGCAAATTGGAACAAAAAACTAGAGAGATTTCACTTTTCAAGATAATGGAATTGTTTTGTTTAAGTTGTTTTTATAAACTAATTACTAAACTGTTTAGTGAGGCTACTTTCATATAAAATTAATAGCTTGCTTGAACTTGACCAAAGCCTATATAAATGCTTTGGTAAAAATAAAAATCATAATTGATACAAAACAATATAATATAAAGTTACAAATATAATGGGATGTTCACACTTGTTTAGAGTGTGTTATATTGAGCAAGACAGAACCTCTGATTAAGCCTTTATAGGGAGGTTTGTTAACTATGAACCCCAAAATCTGGAATCCCTTCACACTTGTGCCAATGATCTAAAATAGTTTTGCAACATTTTGTAATGAAAACTTTGCATTTTGCAACACCCCAAAACTGAAAAACAGACACTTCAACTCAGCATTCCTAGCTGGAATTCCCCAAATTCAATGTTTTCCAATTTGCTTCAGTCTGTTTTGTTTCAATTTGTTTCAATTTGTTTTGCAGTTGTTTTAAGAAAGCTTTCATTGGGATATATAACCAAGTTTTAAAGGGATAGCTTCCATTTCAATGAAAATGTGATAATCCCTCTGGCCATCAATTAGAAAATAAAAAAGACTAATAACAGTAATAATAATTTTGGAGGGTGTCAAAATACACAAATGACTCAGAAATACCAACAGATATATGCATGTAAAATACAGAAAACATTATGTCATTAATATATAATATTTATTTTGTTCATTCCATTTTTACTCTACCTTG
This sequence comes from Phrynosoma platyrhinos, assembly GCA_020142125.1. Taxonomy (NCBI): domain Eukaryota; kingdom Metazoa; phylum Chordata; class Lepidosauria; order Squamata; family Phrynosomatidae; genus Phrynosoma; species Phrynosoma platyrhinos. Next base: position 51,174,625 of record CM034708.1, on the reverse strand, counting down.
CTTTTGCAGAAAAGGGATTCAAGATAGCTATGACTACTGATAGATCTCTCATGATCTTACATCAAGAAATTAATATTTTGAACTAAGATTAAGATTTTATAATATGAAATGAAGGCAGTATCATAAATTTAGCTTACAAGTGCCTTCTGCTTGATTATCACAATAAACCTAGAACCATCTAAGAACTGGATGAAACACTTTTTGATTATCACAATAAACCTAGAACCATCTAAGAACTGGATGAAATACTTTCAAACAGCAGTGGCTACTTCCATTCGTCCTACATAAAAATATGATTTTATTAATGCAGAGTGATTATACATTATTGTGGGACCAAACCAAACTAAGTTTTGGTCTGAGTTTTACCCCCACAGCAGATTTTTACATCTGGATATCCAACATGACTACTATGCAAATACAATGCATACAAACAAGCCCATATGCAGACTTTAGAAGGCTCTATTTTCTAACACTTTGTAGTATGCAAGGAACAGAACTTTACTTATGGTGCATATGCATACTAGCCATGATTCAGTGAAGAGAAATTTCAAAAGTGGTTTGGGATTGCTTTGGAAAGGGAAGTACAATGGAGACATGTACATGGTTTTCGGTACATCGATATTGTGCATAAGACCCCGGAACTATCTATGATTTTGTCTTCAGTCACAGTAAATCTTCTTACCTTGACCAGTTCCATCACCAGATAGAGCTCAGTTGCAGTATCCATTTCCTCTATGAGCATGATAATATTGGGATGTTTCACTCTACGCAATATCGATACTTCATTTTCAATCAAATGCTCCTTTATATTGTTGGGAAAAGATGGGAAGGGGGTGGGGAATCCAAAACAGATCTTTCTTTAACAATGTAGCTGGAAATACAATTTTGATGGTCACAAATCATCTTTATATAGTGTAGCTGTCAAGAAATCTTTGATGAAACAACATAGGTATAAGCTCAGTGGCCTCAAATATCTTTCATAAAACAAAAGATTCTCAGCAAAGAAGAATTAAAAATGAAGACGGATATTCTATAAGATAAATGTTTGATGTTTTTAATTGCAAGAGGCCAACCAGATGTAATTACAACCAGATGTACTCCAAGGCAGTGCCCATTTCATTTTAAAAACTGTAACAGTTGCAACAAACACTTTTGAAGATATACATGTATATATATATTTATATTTATATATTTTTTTAAAAAACGTATTAGATGTCTGATCATCAACACAGTCTAACATCATGCATTTCATGCATTTGTGAGGAAAACTTAAGGAAATACAGGTGAGCATTCTATGAATGATAAACATCAGCAGTGTCTGAAAAATTCAATGTTGCCTCCCCTATATAATAAGAATAAATTGATAAAATGACTGGGAAGTTGATTTGCACCCAGATCTGAATAGTTCATTAATTTTACCCCTAACAATTTAATTACTAAAAGCCCTCATGCTAAGCGTGCATCTCCTCCTGTGAACATGTGGCACATCAGACATTGCTTTAAACAAATCGCACCTTTGAAACCCAATATGTGAGAGCATCAATAGTCTTTCTGGAACAAACATATGTCTGCTCCAAACAAACGTATGCTGGAGAAAAGAAAAACAAAAACAAAATATGAATGGGTTTTAATAACATGGCTGAAACTTAGCTAAAGAAAAAGGTCATAAGACTGAGAAAATAAAAAATTAAAAAACCAAAGAGCACTACAGTTGGGATGCGGTATGGAGTGAAAGTCTCTCATGCCGCTACATAACAGTGTTATCAGTTGAAAGAACAAGCAATTATGTTAGACATTGTAAACATAAAACAAGCTGCTTGAAGTAAGGCTATTGTAATAATCTTTTGTTTACGAAGAAAGCCTCCCTTGAGACTTGTAAATGGAAATACTGCATTTATAAAGCATAAAATACAAAGCTCTGTGTCATATGAAATGCATGCATCACCGAGAGCTTAGTTTCAGGCATAATGCCAACATAACTATCAACAATGATAAGAAATCACAATGCTGATTTGACCTTTAAGGAACTCTAGACAGGTGTCACATTAAAGAGTTCCAGTTAACGCAATCAGATGGCTGATGTAGATAGAAAGCAGCCAAAAGCCAACAGGCCCTGGTGTGTTACATCATCTCTAAAGAGGAGACAAACTGTTTACATAAACAAGGACCTGTGAGATTCTTTTATCTTATTGGCCAAGATCTGTCAGCTGAGAAAACAAGCTGAGAAGAGACAGAAATCAAACTGACATTATCAGAGATGGGGCTACAATGCAGCTTCTGAACTATGTAGTTCCTACTTGATAACTACCCAGACTATGTTAATGTGACAGACTATGCAGGTAAGAGAAAGAGTCTCTGCTCTCAACTAGGTTATGTTAAAAGGATATATTTTTGATTCTTCTAGATGTGGATGCTACAAGATATAGCAATCCCCAAGGATATTCACTCCTTGGATGTCTGTGTGTCCACAGATGCCTGTTTTGAGATGTATAGCTCCTGAACTGATGAGATTATACTCCTCAGTGGATAAATGACTGTTATATTGTTTAAGATGGGAATGTTCTTCTATGTGTTAGATACAGAGAGGCCTGCTAAAGAGATGCATATAGTATAAAAGGTTCAATCCTTATGAATGTGTTACATTTTACTTGCCATATAATGTAATGCAATGAATGTATGATGCCTTACATACAATGTAACATAATGGAAGCAATGTGCTTGGACACTGAAACATCTATGTACCTCTCTATTGGAAGTGTATATGTGTGTATATCTATGATTGAATATAATATAAATCCGAAAAGACTAACAAAGAACCTGCTCATTCTCCCACATACGTATCCTGAGTATTTAAGAATACTTAAGATTTGTTGTTTAAGGAAGAACAGTTGACCTTAGTATCTGCAAGGCTTCCATTCCGCCCCCCCCCACCGCGGATACCAAAAACTGCAGGACTTCAAGTCCTGTGTTTTTTAATGGCAGTGCATGCACAAGGCTGCATGTACACACCACCATTAGGAGAAATTTGGCTTGTCATCCGTGCCTCAGGACACTGTGGTCCTGAGGCCAGCCACCATATCCTGAATGGGCCACTAGCAAGGAGCACTTTTTTGGCACTCCTTTTGCTGATTGCCCCAGGCCACTTTAGGCAGCTGTGGCTCAGCTTCGGCCCGAGCTGGGGGCATGTGTCATCTGTATGCCATGCCCCCAGAGAAGCTTGAAGCTAGCACTTTTGGTTCGTGTGTTTTGGGCCTCTGTGGTTGATCCAAGGATATGGAAATACCTTTGATGGGAAGAATGGCCAATTTCTTGCTCTCTTTTCACTGGCAATTTACCTTTTTATTTAGGCAGGCCTTGGAGATCTAAACTATGTAGTAGTAGGCGTGTGAAGTGGTGTGCTATATGTGTGCGTGTGTGTGTGTGTGATCATTGGTCCCTAAGTGCATGATGTTGAGGAAATCAGCTCATTATGTACTTTATTTTTGTTAATAAAAATAAAAAAAATTATTTGTACCCCGTCCCTTTGTGAACAGTCGGGTCGGCTGTGAACAATCAGGGCACAGTTTGTGCCAGAACTGATTAAAGTGTAAGATGGAAAAGTATAAGGGGGTATTATAAAATAACAATTATCACCCAGAAGTTATTATGGTATATTGATATAATTTTGTCAAGTGTCATCATTACCAAGTGACTTTTTCTTTTTCCAAAAATGAAAAAATCCGTTGCAAGACACCATTCATGAAATGGAAGAGTGGTTTAAGGTGCAATCTGCACACTTATATAATAATTGTATTTGGAGAGTCAAGAAACTCTGCAGAAAATGTATAAATCTCGATGGTGACTATGTAGAGATAAGTTACCAACTACAAATCAAAACAAACTTTCTGTCAAAATTTTTTAAAGGTGGTAATTAAAATGATACCCCCTTCATATGGTTTACTACCAATACTGTTACTTTTTTTAACTTTAGTAAAATAAGATTTTAAACTTAATTTTGTTTCAAATTACTGTAAACCACCCTGGATCCATCCCCAGGAGAAAGGTGATGTATACATTCAATAAATAAATTCTGAAAACTCCTTAACTACCACCCCTCATACATGTACTAGTTAGCTCTCAAGAGCCTGAATCAAAATATATACAGATAATTACACCAGTTCCAATTATACATATTATAAATTCAATCCCTTTGAAATATTTTCTTCATTATCACTTCATTCTGTTGTAAAATTTATCCTTGCCTATAGTTCGGAAACACTGGAATTTTTCACTATTGTTGTACTGATGTTTGGATCATGAACAAGTGAGAAGGAAGTGGGTTCCAGTCTCCACCAACTATTGTCATTGTCTGCAGCTTGCCATACTGTATCAATGACTCTTGGGGTAGGTTTTCAGAGGCATATGGGACTTCAACAGAAAAGATCAAATGAACAAGCACAAATCTGCTTGTGGTGTTTTGGATCCAATGTATCTCAACAGATGTAACACAGAACGCTTTATTCACAGACCAATTTTACTTCAGTAATACCTCATGTTAGTCAGTACACTTTCCTTACTAAACCTACATGGTCAGAAGTTAAGGGCTCTGCTGTTTGGAGAATGTTTCAGTTTTGTATTATTCTAATGAAACAGATTTAGTATGTTAGCTATATCTAACAAAGTATTGTCCCATACTATTTTTTCTCTGTGTTAAATTAATGAAACAGATGGCATACATTTTTCTGCTCATTTACTCAATATATAAAGACAAACGTATAATACATATGCTATTGGGATGCTTACTTTGTGAAGTATAACTTTGTGAATAAGAATAGTGCTATAAAAAATTAATACAGCACATTAAGTAACAGTTGCAAATGCTCTTATTAGGAATGTGAAGACACACCCAACTAAAGGTGGTGGCAAATATGAGTGTGCAACGCCAGTACCCTGGTGAGATCAAACTCTTTTACCTCAAAAAGCTCCAATGCTGAATGTAAAGTCCAAAAGGGGGAAATTTATTTTGAAG
>CM034708.1:51130824-51155133 GCA_020142125.1 Phrynosoma platyrhinos | reverse complement strand
TCACTTCTGTGGCTCAGAGCAGTGCCATTTTGGGACAGACCTGATCAAATAGTTAGAGCACATGGCAGTGAGGGAGAAGTGGCAGCAAAAAGGAATGTTCAAATTTCACAGCTTGCTTAAGCTTTGTGAACTTTGCCAGGAGTTGGCTGTCAGGCTGTAGCTGCACTGTTGCTCCTGCTTTCTTTCACTGGATAAGAAAACACAATGTTAGTGGGGGGACATTTAAAACTCTGTGGAGAAGACATGTTGCTCAGTGGCTGCTTCCAGGATGACTCGGTGCAAAGGGAGCAGTGACTGTGCAGCCAGTTGAGCAGCAACAGAGAAGCATCTTACCTATGCCCGCCTTTGCCACAAGGCTGGCACGGGCAAGAGGCTTCTCAGTCTCTGCTCAACTGACTGGTCAGTTCATGTTGACAAGGTGACAGGCTGCAAAGGGACCAGAACTGAGATTGGTTGTTGTGAATTTGCAGTAAAACAGTAGACCTTATAACAAGAAGTACACAGGGGTGTGTGTGTATGTGTGTGTGTATGTGCGCTGGGTTGTTGCCCAAGGGGAAAGGAGGCAGTAGCTTGAAAAAGTTTGGGGACTTCTGGTTTATAGCCAAGCCAGCTAAGTTAAACTGTATCTGTCCAAATCCACAAGACAAGAACTCAAAACTCATACATTTGCCACAGGCATTTCTCATAGAGCAAAAAAAATAAAATAAAATAAAAAATAAATAAAAATAAAAAATAACAAGCAGGAACAATCTACTGTAATATAAACCAAACCAGAAAATAACAGACTACTAGTTTATACCTATGGCTCCCAGCTAACACCATTTATATGCATGATCAATGAGCTATAAGACCTATACAGACAGCCCTCCCAACCTTAAACAACTATTCACCTGCAACAGGTCACAGAACATGGATGGAAACAGAGGGATAAGACCCTACTATAAACTGAGATGCCAACCCTACATTTACTCTGACAGCAACATTACAGGTTCCAGTAAGGCCACCAATAAGATCAGATGTACTTTTACTGGCTATCTTCCAATGTGATATATGCTGTTGTTCATCAACAATGCCCCTCTGCACTCTACACGGGACAAGCTGTCCTCTATCAAGAGGACAAATAAACAAAATTTGACATTAGAAATGGTAACACCCAGAAACTAGTTGCAGAGCATTCTAACCTTCTTTGACATTTTGACCTATAAGTAGCTGTCCTGCATTTAAAAAAACAACACAATAAGAGCAAGACCATAAAGAGAAACAGCTGGAATTGGAATATACTGGCACAGGCGTCAACAGACAGACATTGGTCTCTTGCCATACAACATTTATTAATATACAGTAGGCCTTTGTTATCCACTGGAGTTTAGTTCCAGGACACCCCCCCGCCCCGCCCCGATGGACAACAAAATCCATGGATGCAAAAGTCCCATTAAATAAAAAGCTACAACAAATTGGTGTCCCTTATATAAAATGGCCAAATCAAGTTTTGCTATTTGGAATTGATACTTTTTAAAAAATGTTTTCAAGCCATGGATGCTTAAATCCATGGATAAAAAAAATCCATGGATAAGGAGGGCCGACTGTATTGGTATCATCACAGTTGCACATGTAACAAAAGGATTCTGCTAAGAAAAGCTTTCTATTTTAAGAAAAGCCTCTTTTTCCTTTAATTCCTCAACACTCACAGACCAGCTGTTTGACAGATTTGTATCATCATGTACAACTTTTCGAAGGCTTATGGCACATTTACACAATTCTGGATCCCATATATACTCTGCTCCCATCAGCACAACAATATACCGTATATACTCGACTATAAGTTGAGAAATTTATGCTCATAAATTAACCCTAAAATCCTGGGTTGAATTAAATACGGGTCAAAATGGGAATACAGCTCAGAAGGATCCTAAAATGCATGTCGCCTTGATGTCCCACATCCCCTGCCTTGGCATTGATTTCTGAAAGAGCTACCAGTCAGGGGGGAGTGTGTGTCTGTGTCTATGTACATGTGGGGTGATTCACTTCTCAGTCCAATAGAAAACCCTTCTCTTTTGTCCTTCCTTCTCACTATGGATTGTCCCTGCTTCACCGGAAAGCCAGCTCATGGGTTGGTAAATTACTGGCTGTAATTTGTAGAGTTCCATTTTTGCAAGCACCACATTTCCCCCCAGTTCCTTCCTTCTCAGTCTGATGTTAAAACCTTCTCCTCCCCTATGTTTTATCCTTGACTTATCCACAGGTCATATCAAAATCCATGATTTTGACTCTAAAACCTTTCCTCAACTTATACACGAGATCTACTTGTACACTACTATAATCGGTAACTGCTTAAATATCTGTGACTTTAATTTTGTAATTCATCAGCATATCAGAATTAGCAAATTAAATTCATAAAAGCTCTTGCCAGAATAAATCAATCACTATCAAAGGCTTGCCTTCTCCCATCCCTTTTGCCATTGAAACAGACAAAACACAGATATCTTCTCGAAAACTGTCTAGGAATGTCATTTGGGCTGCAATGGACAGACTGAGAAAGCATTTTACTCTTCATCATTGCCATCACTGCCTTATTTGCTTTTTATTATTTGCTGATTAGGGCAAAGGGGGCAAAGGCATCACATTCTCCCTAAATAGCATAGTAAAAAATAATACACACAATCAAAATGTTTTCAAGGAAACAAGTCCACACATTACTTCAACCTAGACAAGCCTCAATCCTATGATAATTTCTTCAGCAAAAGACAAAAAAGAAAAGCCATTAAAACACACACACAAAGAAATACATTTCTCCTGGATAAATCAACATGAACACTCACAAAAAGTCTAGCAGCTAGACAGTACCTGCCAATTCAGGTTAATTTTTTGAACTGCATAAATTTCTGTTGAACACTTTCCCAGAAACATGCTAATACATTCCAGATACCAAAATAGATATTATCATAAGCTGTGTTCTAATTCAGATATATCAGTTAAGATTAGTCACATCCCAAGTAAACAAAGCACAGCTGGAGTTTACACCCAAACAGCTGCACACAGCAATACAATTAAGGCTTCTTGTTTTTTTAAAAAAGCCCATCTTTAAAATTTTGAGTTTTTAACATTTACGTTTACATTCTTTCGTAATTAGTTGCCTTTAAGGTATGTACTAAATATAAGCAATCAAATTTAGCATGTAAAATGGCACATTGATTTTTTGGAGCTAAGACTTTATCTGTTTTGGGAGATTGTATTTCACACTTTGCTAGTTTTATGAGAGTTCAGTTCATTATGTCATTATATGGCTCCTGTTTTAGAAGATGTAATCTACCAAATATGTATTTGTACAAAACTGATGAGGGAATACATAGATAAATACAATTATTGCAAGTTATAATTAATAAGAACTAGCAATAAAGAAAGAGCTGAAGTTAATTGATCAAACTTCACTAATTACTGAGAAGTTAACAATAGAACTTGAAAATATAAAATGTTTATACAGTGCAATAACAATACAAGCAACATGTCTCTTTTGAATTATGATTTTCATGGCTTACAGTTTTAATGGATTGTTATGTGTAGCACTCAAATAGCAAACACAAAGTCAGCATTCCAACTATAAATACCCCAAAGAAGTACAGTTAGCCCTCCTTATCCACTGATCCTTTATCCATGAATTCAAGCATCCATGGCTTGAAGATATTCCCACCAAAAAATATAAATTCCAAAAAGTAGACCTTGATTTTGCCATTTGATAGAAAGGATTTCATTTTACTGTTCCATTGTATTTAATGGGACTTGAGCATCCACAGATTTTGGTATCCATAGGGCCACCAGGAACCAAACTCCAGTGGATATACTGTAGTAATATTTTTTTAGTTTAAATGGATAAAATAACATACCTTGAGGCCCCGAAAGCTTCCTGGGCTTGTTGGAGAGGAGCTAGAAGATTTTGTTGATTTAGGAGTAGAAATCTGGCTGCTTGTGTTTCCATTGACTAATGGGAATAACCAAAGGCAAAGAAAAGTAAGGCATTTGTTACTAAAATGTTTTTTTTAAGCTGAAATTAGTTAATATTTAATGCATTCCTTTTACAAAAGCTCCACGCACACATGGTAAATATAAACACTGTGTAGACAACCTATCTTTTGGCCAGTTGATCCATTTTCCTGTGATCCTGACAAATCTACTTTGGACTTCACCAGAATTCTTCCTGTAGCTCTTTTGAGTTCAACAAGAGCTCTAAGGGTGCTGGAAAAGTTCTTGCTAAACTCAAGAGTAGTTGCAGGAGGATCACTGATACAGTTCAGAATGAATTTGTCATCCTTGCACTGGTGGATCCATCATTTGCTGCTGCTAGGAATTACCTTTAGATGATCAAAATAGTACGATGGTCAAGAGCCTGTAAAAACCTACTCTACCACCATGTCCCTCATTCTTCTGGACAATTCATCTTCTACTCCCTTTTCCCTTTGTGTTTGCTTTCTACCTCCTCAGGCCTTTTCTTCCATACAGGCCTAAACAAAAAAATCTCCGCCCAAAATCTCTGTTCTCCCATATGTCAAATTCAACATGTCCAGAAACAGCAACAGAAGGATCCCTCTTACTTAAGATCCTGTTTTCCTTGTCACCCTTGAGTGAGCAGCAATTTCCAGGCTTTGGCTCTGCAGAAGTTTTGAACTTCAGCTCCCAAAATTCCTGACTGTTGGCCAAGGTGGCTGGGCCTTCTGAGAATTCAAGTCCAAAATACCTGGAGGACCAAAGTTTGGGAATCACTGTTCTAGAGGCACTTCTGTATACAGAGTCTCTGTATATGTTAAAGCTCAATGGAAGGGAATTTCGCCATCACAATACACAACAAACAAAAGAGCATCTTAATGAATGTTCCTTTATGCACAATTTTAAAATCATAGTGTCTTTTCCAGACATAGACCTGTCATCTGTATGCTATATTGGGGCCTCAGTATCCATCTTTCAACTTCTTTCAGTTTAGATGACAACTCACAGACTTTAGCCAAAGAATGTTGATGAAGATGCCAAGTTATCACATTGGGTCAGCCAGTATGTGTTTGAGAAATCATTATGGCCACACAATTTAAACTGTGCCAAGGAAGAAGATGCTAACTGCTGACTATAACAATCCTTTATTATTTTCCATGTATAAACAAAAGCAGTGCAGCCTAGTTTATATCATGGTGGGCAACCATGATATAAACTAGAGAGCTTCTTTGGAAGTAATTCCTTTCCTTGGTGGTAATCAGCCAAACACCTCATGCAGTATTGGGCAGGCTGAAATCAATGATGGCAAAGCTAAAACCAAATGAAGGGAACCTGCCCCCCTTTTGTCACTCTTTTCTATCACCTCCTTCTCCCTTCCTCCTCCTCCTGTCCCACCTAGTAGGCTGCCAGTGAAGAGGCAGATCGCTCTTGCAGAAACCTGAGCTGATACTTGCAAATCACTTTTGAAATTAGGTTGAGGAACACAGGCACATTTATGTGATTATCCTTCTGAAAGCAAACCAAAATGCCTGAAAATGGTTTTATTTGTACACTCCTCTGTGGTGAAAGCTTTGGTCAGAACCAGCTAGCCGCAACATTGGCTTCACACTTGAATTTTGAGGGTTGACTATATGTGTGAAAATATGTCATTTATTAGGCAAGAAGAACCCCCTGCTCTTTTAAAAGCCTGAATTGCTTCAGAAATTGCTTCTTTAGCATGCATCAACTATTAGCTCATTGGCAAGGTTCTCTCATGGACATATTGAATGTGCTTCCATCAATGTGATCCATGCTTCTATGATTCCATATCTGCCCAGAAAGAAGAAGAAGAAAATAAAGGAACAATTTCTAAGTACAGTTAAGTGCTTTTCCTTTAAGAAAGAATGAGCCAGCCAGCTAGACATTTGGTTTCCTTGGAAACATGGGTTACCACCCACACGTGTTCAGCTGGGTAAAGAAAATCTATAATAGGCAACAGAAAATTTGTTTAAGAAACACAATTTTTGCATGTGTGTCTGAGTAAAGGCCTGCAGTTATTAACATGTCTAGCATTCTAAAATATCTTCCTTTACAAAATATATAAATAAATAAATTTACTTTGAATTCACCATTTAGGAACCAAATTGCTTTTATGACCATACGAGAAGCTAACATCGTTCCCCCATGCATCAGATTCTATGGTGGCAGAATGAACTTTTATTTAGAACAAGAAGTCTAACTCTGTTGCTGTTTTTGTTCCATTCCTTGACTCATGGTTTTTAAGACCAAAAATCAACAAACCAAAAATCTGCACTTTTTAAAAAAAGACCTTTTATGATCAGCACCCTACAATAACAAAATGTTTTAACCTTCATAACTCCATGCCTACTCTGTATCCTCCTTTTGTACGCTTACATTCCTCAAGCTTTTTCTCTTGAGCCAGCTTTACCTCTGGCACATGTCTAAACAAAGGAAATCCCACAATTCATGGCAACACAGCCAACACTCCTCCTCCCACATCCAAAGCAGAGCAACCAATGAAATAAATATATAAGAGTGTCTTCTCCCCTTGGAGTTACCAATGGTTGGGATAGGTTGACATCTCACTATCTTACTACATTTGGATTAGTGACATCAGATGATAGTGGCTGATTCAGGGACTCTTTAGGCAAGAAAAATCTAATGGCCACAGAAAAAGACTCCACCCAACATTAAGCAAAGTACCATATATATTCGACTATAAGTCAACCTCGTGTATAAGTCGAGGTCAACTTTTGGGGGCAAAATTATGGGTATTGGTATGTCCTGTAGATAAGTTGAGGAAGTTGAGGACTTGAGGAAGCAGCCTGGCTGGGGAGAGGCTGCAGGGTGATTGGTTGTCCTTCTCAGCCTCTCCCCAGCTGGGCTGGCTGGGGAGAGGCTCATGACAAGTACTGTATTGACCCGTTTAAGACAAGCCAGGTTTTTTGGGTCACTTTTTTGACCTTAATTTCTCGACTTATACACGATTATATATGATAACTCTAGATTTCAGTCAGGTTGAAGGGAAAAACCAGCCCCACAACCTACAGGTAGCTAAGCTCAAGGTAGAGTGCTCATCACAACACACAATCCATCCCCCCTGCAAGAAAGAGTAAGCAAAAGTGTCCATGCAAAATAAAATACACAATAGTGTGATTTGCATAATGCATACCCTTTCCTGTTCATGGTATTGTTCTGTAAATAGCTTACCAATTTTTTAAAAGCTCAAATCAAGTGCAGTAATTGCACCAATCAACAGCCAACACTCTCTCCTCCTTTCTGAGCATTGAATCTGAGGAACCCAAGCCATGCAGGCACAAAACAGGCACATACAACTGTAATATTCTTAGTGTATTCTGAGTTTATACCAGCTTCGTATTTGTCAACCTAGGCTACTACCAGAGCTGACAGGTTACAGAGCTGACAGAGGGCCCCCCAAATGTGCTATCCATGGAAGAATGGAAAACGTCTCCTCCTCTGCAGCCCACAGAAATACATAAATGCAATCTCAACTAGTATGTTAGTAACATTTTTGCAAGCTAATATATTTTACAGACTTATTTTCATGGCTGATTTATTCTGTACACAGAAGCAAAGGCGCTCATTTGGGTTACATCTAGTGCAAAATAGATAGGTTTGCAAGAATCTTAAGATATCATCAGTACAGCTGAATAGTCAACTGCTGTATATACAGGTGTTTGTAACTCCTTACAACAGCAAACTTTATTATGTAAGTACAGATATATGAAGCAATTTAAAACAGGCTCCATTTTGTCCTTGAATTTTATTTAATTCCAGGATTCAGTGATACACTTCCGAACTATAAAGGTATAATGCTTCTGATCTGTGGGTGAAAAATTTATGATAATATTTTAAGAACAATGAAAGTAAACCTTCATTAAGCTGTGATACAACCATTTCAAGGTTGCAGAGACAGGGTAAACTCTTAAATTTGCAAATCATAGAACAGTACACTGCAAAGTAATATGTACAGATAAAGGGAAAAGATAAAATAAAAATGTAGGCAGCAATGAGGTGGTATAAAGCCATAATAGCAATGGCTCACCTGGGGATTTTGCTGAAGAGTAAGCACTGGAGTAGTGGCCACTCCTCTTTACTGTATTCATTCAATTGACACAAAGGAAAAAGACAGAAGAGAGATTATTCACAGATGTGAAAGGAAGGAACATTTTTTAAAGGAAAAGTGGGGAGTTTATTTTCCATTAAGGCTTGTAATTTTTCAGTAAGCTTTGTAATAGATGTACACAGTCCTTTTTGAAGCAACTTAAAAACTAATATAAATGCAAATTCAGACTAACTGGATTATATGGAAATTACCTAATTGTGAGAAAGATAAGGATGCTATGCTGAAGAAGTAATATAATTTTATCTGCACTGCAGAATTAATGCAGCTTGACACCACTTTAACTCTCATGGCTCCATCCTATGGAATCCTGGGATATGTAGTTTGTTGCGGCACCAGAGCCCTCTGGCAGAGAAGGGTCAGTATCTCACAAAACTGCAAATCCATGGCAGTTAAAGCAGTGTCAAACGGCGTTATCTCTGCACTGCAGATTCAGCCCAAATCTTTAGAAGAAGTACTGATTCTTCTACAGATGCTTATTTAGGCAGATGTTTAATTAAAGTCAACTGCATTTAATGTTTTACAAGAATGTGAAGCTTAAACTGTCCAAAAGTTTGAATACTCAGTCTTTGCTCATTTCCCACCTGAGCCTTCAGTCTCCCTCTCTGTATGAATACTTCAATAGCCTTTCTGTTTGTCATCAAGCCATCTGGCAATTGCCCTCAGCTAACCTGCCAACATCCTGAACCAGACTCAAATTATGTCATGTCACATTTGATAGTTATCATCAGATTTCACTGTCTTCTGAATTAGAATAACACAAAAGCAAAAGATGCCAGTAGAAAGCAGAGAGAGGGGAGCAGGGAGAAAGCGAGGGAGGGGGGGACTGGAAAGGAACTACACTGTATTTGGGGAACTTCCATTCTTTTAACTTGAGAAAGTTTTTTTTCCAGTCTTAAAGGCTGAAAGAAATGGCCATGATACAGTATCTGCATAAAAAGCAGGGAAGGCAAAGAGAGGAGTCATTTTGTGACACCTTTAAGACTGTTTTTTTTAAGGTGTCACAAGTCTCTGTTCTCGACATTTCCTTTCTCCACCTTTTCATCTGAAAGAGAATTTCACAATACTCTGCAGTAAGAAAAACAGTTATCCTCTCAGAGTTCAGCTCCTTAGTGACAAATCGATTGAGTAAATCAGTAGAATCTCTCTGTTTTCATCTTTGGTAATATATTTAAAAATTCCAAAGGTATAAATGGCAGCACTGAGCGAGCAACAAAATGCAAGCAATCAACAATTGCAAGATCCCTTTTCACTTGTCTGGAAAGCACTTTTCATTTTTAAAATCCTATCACTGAAGGTGAGATTGAGGAAAACAAAAAAGGTAGTTCAAAACATAACTGAACAGAAAGATAATATGATTTGAAGCGAACAAGAATGTATGCCAAGCGGAGAATCTAGGAAAGGATTTGTAATGGGGGGAGCAAGGGAAGGAAAGAAGAGCAAGGGAGAGAGGACAAACTTTGTGCTGAGGCAAGGGAGCCAAGAGATGAGGGGATTGTGGAAACAGCAGGACTTGGAAAGAAACCCTAAGTGTGTGTAAATCCATAACCATTCTTTGGTACTCCTTCTAACCATTCCTTATCTAGTTTTGATTGTAAAGCAAAGTCATAATACTATTTAAACAGTCATAAATATGTAGAAGAACCAAAAATTGGGCAAAACCTAAAACAGAAAAGAGAAAATGGAGGTGTTCAGTTTTATTGCTGTGAAAAAGGGTAACTAATCCAACGTGCTTAATAGTTTTAAGCACGTTGGATACAACACACTGCATTTTAGGCTTCATTCAGCTTATGTATAACAGATGTAACAGAAATATCCCCACCAGTCTTCAAATGACTGGCTTCTATTCCATTTCAAGATCAATTCAAAATACTGGGATCTTTAAAAGTTTAGAGTGCTATGCTTCAAGGACCCACACAAACTTGCACAGAAACTGAGATCTTCCTCAGAGTCTGTTCTGCAGGTTTCCCTTGCCATTAAAGGTAAATCTGGCAAAGAACCAACTTCTGTTCTTGTTGGCCTCCAAGTTGCTTCCTACTTATGGCTACCTTAAGGCAACTCTATCATGGGTTTTCTTGGCAAGATTTGTTTAGAGGAGGTTTGCCACTGCCTTCCCCTGAAGTGGAGAGCATGTGACTTGCCCAAGGTCACCCAGCAGGTTTCATGACTGAGCAGGGAACTGAACCCTGGTGTCCAGAGTTGTAGGCCAACACTCCAACCATTATGCCACACTAAGCTCTTAGAACCAACTTAGAAATTGTTTTAATTAGTGTCTAACAACCCCCCACTGGAAACAATGTATAGCGGGGACATAAATAAGCAACACAGTTTTTACAATGACAACACTTTGGAATTCCCTTCCTAGGAAAGACTATCTGTCATTGACTTTGTCTTTTTAGGTGAAGCCTTAACAAATATCCAAGCATTTTAGTTACTGTTTAATAAACTGTTTTAAATTTATTGACTCTGGTTTAATTTATTTTTCTGTGTTTTACAATCACTTGCTGTATTGGTGGTTTTTTAATGTTTTTTTTAATTCTGAACATTCTGGGTTATACACACAAACACACACACACACACACACACACACACCTGAAGCAGGTGACTTGCTTCGACGTGAAGGTCCAGGACTTTTTGATCCAGAATATCTTTGCAATCCAGATGAACGGGAATAAGAAGATTTCATAACACGACATTCTATACAGAAACAAATGGGTAACAGAAGAAATATTTTGAGCTTCCAGGTACTTCCAGATAAAGCCACCTACAGCATTATATATTTCCTGATCAAAACAGTACAATTTTCTAAACATTTTTGTTCAAATAAACAAACAGAAATTTATGAATCCACCCACTTGGATTCTATGGAAGACAGCCAATTTCCCCTCAAATTGTGTTAAAACCAATTTTGGTTATTTCTCCTCTAAAAATTAAGGAATAAAGAGAATACTTATGGTTTTTTGTTGGAAAATGTAACTTGTGTGGAAATGTATAGATATGGGGAAAATGACAACATGGGAAAGTTTGCCTGCAGGTGGAATACGAAAACAATCACAAGAGAAGATAGTCAAGGACAGTATGTGTCTGGGAACGGAAGGAAAGTTGTAAACATATTAGACCATCATGTTTTGTGAGAAACATTGTCCATATGACTGAGTCACAAGAAGAGGCTGGACTTTGAGGCTGTTTAGCAAGTGTCCACAATTGAATTAAGCCTTCAACTTGGGGGGTGGAGCTTTTTCTTTCTTCTGCTGGTTAGCTTTTATGATTCTTTTGTTCCTGCCTGCTGATGTTTTGATCTACTTGTAAATAGTTACTTTATATTTACTGCAACTGGAGAATAAAATGTGCCTCTTTAAGAGTTATTTTCTGCCTCCGGTCTGATTAATGGGAAGGCTGCATTCCTATGTGGTAAGGTCAGCACCAGAGATGACCGGGGTGGAGATCAACTCGCAGGGGAAGAAGGCTTCAGCAGTGGAGGTTTCCACAAAGATTTATCTACTCTGCTCAACTTACAATAACATTTCTGTATGTCTCTTCTCTGTTGACAAGGTAGAACATTTTAAGTGTGGCATTCATGGGGTTGCTACAAGTTGACAGGTGACCTGAAGGCACATATAGTCAAAAATATGCTGTCATTTTGCAGACTTTGCCAACCTGACTGGAGTTATAGCCCTACCACCTGCTCACACCAGTGTCTTTCCGATTTAACAGAAAGCTTAATTATTCAGCCAGCACTCGGCAATCTGTCTGCTTCTTCAACAGGAAGGGTAAACAGCAGAAAAATCAGGATCCAATGGTAGATCTTACAGTCCGTCAGAAAGGATATAACTCCCTGTGTGCTGATGATACCAGCATCAAAAAGATTTTGTTTCATACCTCATACTAAGCTGAAGAAATGAGGAAAGCTTAAGAGAAAGCCAGGAGTAGATTTGTGTATGAAAGGACTGCATATTCAATTCTGGTACTAAAATAAACTCTTGTGCTGCCTGGGGTATTATGTTCCTTAATTCTGACTACATTTTTTGCCCTCAACATTGAGCCAGTATTTTGCAACCTAAAGATTCCAGAACTGAGATGTGGTTAACTGGGATTTTGATGGGCATAATGAATTGTTGACCTGCTGCAAAGGTTATGGAAATCACACATCATTTAGTCAGTTTAGTAGATAGTATTTAGGAAGAGTGAGGTATTGTGATTTATGCTGGTACCAACAAAATGTGGGGATGTAGTTGTGACATCCTAGAGAAGAGGTTGAAAGGCAGAACCTCCAAAGTAATTTTCTCTGAAATGTTACCTGTTGCATAGGTGAAGTTCAGGGGATGCAATGTGTAGAAGGGACAATGATGTAGGGAGTGGGGCTTTATATTTGTTAGGTATTGGAGAGCATTTTCAGAGAGGTCAGGCCTGTAGAAAAGGGATTGGTTCCACTTGAACTAAGATGGTATCCATGCTGAGGGTGCTAAAACAGAAAGACCCATGGATATTTTAATCTGGTAACATAATTACCAAATTAAGGTAGATAATTAGGAAAGATAGTTGAAGCAACATAATGAAGTGTTCTGCCCTCTGAAACCTTGGTCTTTTGGAAAACTACAGTTTGAATACAGAATATCTTAAAAGGCTGCTCTACAAAAGCAAATGTGTTGCAATACACTAGCCTTGAACATGTAGTAAATTCACATGTTTGTGTCATTTTAAAGCATCAGTAAGTAGTTTCTAGTTTCATCAAAAATCTATGTTTGCTTATCAAATTTGGAGGTATAGATTCAAGACCTACATGCCATATTTTCATGCTTACATTTCAATCCCTTTTAGACAGAAGGCCCAATGAATTCAACAGGAATTAATCTCAAGAAAATGTGAACAGGTTGCAGCTTCAATCCAACACATTGCATATAAAATCTTAAATTTTAGTTCAGAAAGAAATTAAGGTCCAAGTTATACATTGTCAAGATGAAATGGCTAGTACCAAAAATCTTCAGCAGCTATTATGCAGTACATAAATGCCATAGATATAATGAAATAGTGAACAAACTTGTTCATACCTATTATCTGACTTACCACTAACTCTTTACACCAGGAAGTTCTCTCAGAGAATGGTATGTGAATCAGATATAAAGACCAACTTTCCAGAGGTACTTTTATTAGTTAGCTATTAATTATGAAATGCTTACTAACTAGATGGAATAATCCGTTCCTTTTCTAATATGCTCCTAAGTATTTCAGAGAATTCTTGATCTGTTACTCCATATATATGTTGATCATGTGCAGGAGTACATCATGTGCAAACGCGTCGCAGCCGCCATTTTGGAAATCAAAATGGCGGCCACGACCTGCGCGGAGGCGGCTAGGGCAGTCACAGCGCGCATGTGGTGGGGGGATGCGCGCATGCGCACCGCCATTCCCCCCCCGGCCCAGAGGAAGGGAGGACTTTGTGGGACTGGCCCCCGGTTCAAAAAGGTTGCCTACCCTTGCCTTAGGGAGTGCTACTTCACTGGTAAGAGGTATAGAAATGTACTTGCTATTGCTATTGCTATTAAAGTTCTATTTAACTGTGATCAAATTCTTTGGCAATATTATCAATAATGTTCATGAAGAAACTTTTTAAGGGATGAGATACAACTAGTTAAGAGCTAGTTTGCCTCAAGAGGTCTCTTGATCTTGAATGTGTATGTGCCAACAACTTTCCTGTTGACTTATAGCAACTCCCATAAGACTAGTATGCCACATATTCATCAGAGTCACTGTTAACTACAGAATATAAATGTCCCATGCGGTGGGCTTTTGTAATTACTACCAGTGCAACATAGAACTCCTCCCCTCTTTTCATTTGCTTTTTGTAGCTGTTACATTTTCAGCAAAAAACTGGAATCCTGTTTCAGAACAACAAAAAATTAAGATATACAGGCTTACCACTATGGTCCAGTACAAAATCATCTTGAGCATAACGGTATTTCTCAGGTCCACAGGCAATGAAAACATCATCATCACCAAAAAAATCTTGCAAACACGTAACCTAGAAAGAAGAAAGAAAGAAGGAAGGAAAGAAAGAAAGAAAATCTCAGTTGGTCCTGCTGACTAAAGAAAAAGTTTATATTCTGCACTAGTTTTATTGCATTTGCATTACATGCTGCATTACACTTACTGCTGAGTTCTTTTGTACAGAAGAAGTTAAATACATACAGATGGTCAACAGAACAGACTTGTAAAAAAGTGTGAGTTTTTAATTATATTTAGTAATCAATCACAATTAGCAAGACTAATTAGTTAATTATAATTAGCAAAGCTAATTCTAAGTCTAACCTGCCCAATGCCTTGAGCTCAGGAAAGATAACACAGAAAACACAGTTTTGAGAAATTAAGAAGCCATTTTACATGTTGTTATTTTACTTATTTCTATTCTTCCTTTTCCCCATTCCAGGACTCAAAGTAACTTACTACAAGTTAAAAAACATATCATTAAAAATCCACAAGATAAAAAAAATTGAAACTACATTTGAATAATCAAAACATTCAAACCAGATTAAAACATATATATATAAAACTATTGTGAAAAATTTCTTTTTCACAATTGCTAAGAAAATACCAGCAGCAACATTTGGCAAATGTGCAGGCATACCTATAAGCAAACAGATACTAGTGTATGCTTATAGAGGCTTATATATGCATATAGATACACATATATGTATAGACATATATATGTGAGAGATAAGACTCTAGGAGTTTGCATATGGATATCTATCTGTGCAATTTTGTACAATGTTAAAGACAGATACTGAGGTTTGCAGATGTTCTTTAAAAAAGATAATTTTTAAGTGGTATATAACTTCGTCTATCTCATATATACCTTTGTGGATTCTCTTGCTCACCCTTATCCAATATATAAAGAGAGATTCAGTTCCTTGCTCAGTAAAAGCAAATTACATATCATGCATGAGGCTACGCTTTCTCTTCAGACCAAAGAGCCCCATGTGGCTGGCATCTGGGTCCAGAAAGGGCAAATATTAAATTTAGTAGTTTTGGTTGTCTAATAGAAATTAACTTTACTCTGCTTAGAACAGAGAGGTACATCTAAGTTCAGAATTCTGCTGCACACTTCTATAGAATCTCCCTGCTTTTGCCAGAATTGGCTATTCTTTCTCCTTCATGCAGCCCTTCCAATAAATTAAAAATCTGTTTTGAAGGCAATATTACAATGCTGTTTTGAACTCCCTGAATGCTTGATCAGATTAAAGCTGTTTTGAATAAAATCCCCTACTGTTAAAATAAAGTTTAAGAAGAGATTCTCTATAAATCACTGACTCACACCACCATGAAAAGGGGGAAATGCATACACGTTTCTGTTAAAGTTGACCTCTTGTTTATATGCATATTTTTACATTTCCTTGGTATGACCAGTTAAATTTGTCTCTTTAGATTTCAAAACTGTATTTCTAAAAAGTGGGGTTAAAACTACTAAAAAAAATCAAGACTTCAAGAATTAGAAGGAAATTGTGTATGAAGAGACAGAATGATCCCTTGGGGAAGTACTGCCACATTTGCTCCCCTGTCCCTACACTTCTGTTTATAGGCCTTATTGCCCTGCTTTAGTACAAATATATATTGGTCCATACAGAGGTGTGTGTGTACCTTCAAGTCAGCTGGCAACTTATGGTGACCTTATGAATTTCATATGTTTCTCTACGTAAGGAATACTCAGACGTGGTTTTGCCAGTTCCTTCCTCTGAAATACAGCCTACAGCAACTGATATTTATTGGCAGTCTCCCATCCAAGTACTAACCAGAATTGCCCCTGCTTTGCTTCCAAGATCAGATGGGATTAGGGTATTTAGGCCCTCCATACAGATACAAAAATATAAATAGTTGAGTTCTACATGGATCCCTACTGGGACCTTTCTCATCAACTGCCTGGTAAAGGTAAAGGCAGTCCCTTCACATGACCGACTGTAGGGGACGATGCTCATCTCTGTTACTAAGCCAAAAAGCCAGCGTTGTTTGAAGATGAATCCAGTGGTTATGTAGCCAGCATTACTACACCAAACGCTATTACCTTCCCAACAAAGTGGTATCTATTCAGACCTATTTATCTATTTGCATTTGCATGCTTTCGAGCTAGTAGGTTGGCAGAAGCTGGGACTAGTGACAGAAGCTCATCCCCATCATGCAGAACTCAGTCCTTGAACTGCCAACCTTTCAATCTTCCGATTGTCAGAATTGGTGTCTTAACCACTAAGCCACCTGAGCTAGATTTTATTAATGGGGTGGCCAGGTTTGACAACGAAACAAAACCATTTTGGTTGCTTAAAATCAAAGGGATTTACAGATCTCCAAAAATGTTAGTTCTCACTGGCAGAATGGGAATTAAAATGGTAAATGAGGTTCAGTGTAAACAAGTATAAAGTGATGTACACTAGAGTACAAAAATCCTAAATTTCCATATTTGTCTAATTTTGAATTTGGGTTCATGGTAGAAAGTTTCATTAAAACTTCAGTCCAACATTTATATGTTGTAAAAAGGGCAAGTTCCATTTGTGGGGTGTTCAGAAAATAACTGAAAATGAAACTGCCAATAACAACACATTTAAATTTATAGTGCAATGAAGTTTGGAATTCTGTGTACCAGTCTGGTTACCATGCTTTAAAAAGGATAATCATAGAGTTTGAAGAGGTGGATGAAAGGGTAAACATAAGAATCAAGGGAATGGAGCAGATTCTCTATGACAAAAGGTAAAGGTTTTTTAGGTTTTATTTCACAAAAAAGTTAGTAAAAAGTGTGTGTGCTAGAGATGTATATAATTATGCAAGTTGTGAATAAAGAGGATAAACAAAATTGTTACTTCTTTCATTATACTAAAACCCAAGTTCATCTACTGAAAGCTTAGTGCTGAGGGATTCAGTACAAGTAATACTGAAACTAAGGCATTCACCTCTGTAAAATGTAATAAACCTGGATGTCTTTAAAAATGGACTAGAAAAATACATGGTATGAACAGCTATTGGTGATGATGGTACATATTATCTCCAATGCCAGAGACAGGAGGCCTCTACATACCAACTTCTGGGAAATTCAAATGAGCAGATTTACTGGCAGGCCACTGTGGAAACCCAGGAATTGACAAGACAAGACTTTGGTCTTATCTAGCAGGGTTTTCTTGTGTTCTTGAAAAACTCCAACAACCATCTTCAAAAGTGAATTCATATTATTTATGTATACAGAACTTATGTTGTAAGAGAGTATGTAGTAAGAGGGTTATTTCTGTTACATAAAGACAAAACTAAAGCTACAATCTTATAAAGACTTCTCTGGGAATAAGTACTGTTATGTTCCATGGTGCTTACTTCTAAGAAGACACTTGCATTGGATTTCACTATAAATCTTTAAAACGAGCACCCAAACAAGAAAACACACAACAGAAATAGCAAAAATAGTCTTTTTGAAGAATGAATGAAAGATATCAAACATACACATTTCTCGAATTGATGCTTTTGTTTGGAAGAACTCAATGGAAATGTATCAGCTTGTGTATCCAGTGGTGTTTGCCTTTTGACTTGTTTTGCTAATTCAATATTTTTTCCAATTAAGCTGATTTCCACATTTAGCTTTCTTCTAATAGGACGTGAAAAGAGGCATCTGATCACAGAATATTTGTTTTGCACCTATTGTTTTATTTTAGCCTACTTCCTATTGTTGTTCGACACTGTTACCTTATGGTGCTTTAATCTATCTTTTACTATTGCTGTTGTCAGTGACATCACTAGGGGGTGTGGGGTGCTAACCACACTGGGTGATACCCCAAAGGGGGATGTCACCTGGCAGGGCAGTAAACCCAGAGGGACTGACACTACTACCAGGTGAGCAAGAAAGTATGCTTTCCCACTCAACCAGCAGCCATACCAGATCCTAAAGGACCCCTCAGGAGGCTGCAGTTCTGCATCTGCTGCTGGTGGGGGCCAGTGCTTTCAGAGTGCTGCAGCCATGCCAGGCTCTGAAGGTCTCTGGGTGGGGGACAGGGCTTCCTCCTGGGTCTGGCGTGACTGCAGCCATGCTGAACCCTGAAAGCCTTTGCGGGGGAGGGGGGCTTTCCCTCATGGTCCAGCATGGCTACAGCCGTGACAGACCCTGTAGGTCTTTCTAGGGGTGCTGCAGCAGCCTGAGTGGGTGGGTGGACAGAGGGGAGAACTAGGTAGTTCACCTCCACAGCATGTGATTCCAACCTCAAGGATGCCAGTGGCTGTTGTGTGTATTCAAGTCATTCTGACATATGACAACCCTAAGGTTTATGTAAATAAGGAGCTCTTGTGGCACAGTGGTTAATGTCAATACTGCAGCCGCACATTGTAAGTTCAATCCTGCAGGGATCCAGGTTGACTCAGCCTTCCATCCTTTCATAAGTTGGTAAAATGAGTACCCAACTTGTTCGGGGCAATTGGATAACACATAAACTGTTTAGAGGGTGCTTAATACTATAAAGCAGTATAGAAATGTAAGTGCTATTGCTATGGTGAACCTATCACAGAGTTTTCTTGGCAAGATTGTTCAGAGGGGGTCTGTCTTTGCTTTCCACTGAGGCTGAAAGGGTGACTTACCTAAGGTCACTACTGGTCATACCATTCTCCAAAGTTGTAGTCCAATACCCATTCCAATGCCCAGATCAGTACACATGTTGGCTCTCTTCAATCCACTACTGAACCAAAAATACCATTCTTACCATTATAAAATGAGAATACTATGGATGGATAACCATCACAAAAGACTGCTACAGATGTAACAATTACCATGATTATGAGAGTCATAGTAAAAAAGTAAAATATACTTTTACATCCCTTCTCTGACATTAATTCATCCCAAAATAACTTTGTTTAATTGCTACAATCAGAATCGGTGATAATGGCGATTAAGGTTAAACAGATCCATACACTTATTCAGTTGGTTAAGAATCCTGGTTAATCTGGAAATGTGGTAAATCTCAGCCATTGTTGAAATGGGTAAGGGATATTTATTATAAAGAATATCCATTATATCCTCTAACCTTCTTTCAATCTCTTAACTTTGGTTGAAAGATTATATTTAATTTGGTCAGCAGAAGCCCTTAGCCAGGCCTGGATAACAAGAGAGACATTTGCAGTGAGGTTGGTCTATTACTGGTCTTGAATCATTAGTGTATCTGTGTCTTGGCCATGGATTTGACGAATCAAGACATTGCTTTTTTACATTACAGTTTATCTCATGCTAATTGTGAATAAGTGGCAGGCCTTTTTGTCATCAGCAGATGGTCTATGAAAAGTAGAAGAGCCTTGTTTAAAATAAAGAGCAAAAAAGCAACAACAAAAAACAGGAATTATTTCTGAAAAGACAAACAATGGGCATGTCTGAAGCCTTAAATGAGATAAAGATTTAATAGGCTTTATTTTCCCCAAGAAAGGAAAGCTCCCTGATTTTCATTGGAGAAGGGGGTGGGGTGGGTGGGACAAAAGCACAACTACAATTAAAAAAAGAAAGAATAATCACTAGGCAAAAATAAAATATATTTGCATGGTATGCAGACTTACAGTGCAATCTTGAGCACATTTACTCGGAAACAAGTGTGTTCAGTGTAGCTTACTGCTTAGTTAATTTCCTGCTAGGCAGTCATAGTTTTCTCGTTTTCATTCCAGTTGTCTAACAATAACATTTGCATGTATGCTCTCCTCGATAATAGTAAATATTGGCCAGAATACAGGGAAGGCTTGTTGCTCCCTGCAGTAGAAAAACACTCAGAATATCAATGACTTTCAGCTTTCTCAAAGATCGTTTGTACAAGGCAGTTGAAAGCAGTGCAGTTGTCATGGCAGCTAAACCAGAGATAAAAGAAGGCTGAACTTACAGTAAGACCATCTGTAGGCTGAAACATGTAGCGCTGAGCATTTGTTTGATTCTATTATCAAGCTCAATGACATAACTGTTCTCTCCACCCAACATCCAGTCAGCTTTAGAATAACCTCATGATAAAGGATAAACGTCGGCATAGGCTGCATCTCAGAAGAAAAGTTAATTCACCTCAACTTAGCTAAGCAGTTTGACAAGGAAAATACTTAACTGTTTCCTACCCTGACTCAAGCACAAATACTCCCTTTAGGTACTGGAAAGGAATCTTCTTCTTTTAAAGATCTATTGTACTTACCTTTTTTACTCTATCCCCCCGCCAAACCATATTCTAAAAGTGATGCTTTCCTCTCTATGCAAGGACATTGTTACAGTGCATATTATATATTGTTCATTGTGTCCAAACCACACAAAAAGGCTATAAACAGACCACTAAGGCATTCTACTACCATCCTTGTTCAGTCTTCTTTATATACCTGTTGTATCATCTAACTGAGAGTACTTTTGTGCAGAGCTAGGTATTTTCCAGCTTGGAAAGTAATGCAATCACTGTACTTCCATATTTTACACAGTAATTCACAAAAAAGCCAAGATGCCATAGAACAAGAAGGGAAAGTAGACAGGCAATCACAATTGCAGGACTGAGTATTTGTAATGAGACTCCCTTGGATGACCCTTTTTCTGACCTCAAAAATAAATAAAATAGAAATGGAGGAATTCATTCTTCTGAAACTTCCAAAACTGGCAATTCATTTTTCAAATAGGTGACAAGGCTTCCCTGCACCATTTATCATAAAAATACAATTAAAAAAGAAAAGAAGTGTGCTTCCTGGCACTTTCTTCTTCCATTTTTCCCCCTTTTGGCAACTTATATAGCCTCCTGGAAGTTTTTGGAGGAAAAAAAATTATTATAAATATTTCTGTGTAAACATCAGCTAAATATGCTACTAGATGCTGGGAAGAACCTCTCATTTATGCTTTATATTTTCCAAATTAGCATGCCTTTTAATACCATTTTAATTTTTTAAAATCCTCCTGTTCTGAGAGCCCCACTATTGGAAGATTCTGTTATATTCACTTCACTTAAAAATATAATTCCAATCTATTACTTTTATAATGTGAATATAAGTTATCCTAGACAATTGTGCTAGTCTTCTAGATCTAAGCCTGAGATTTTAAGAAATTGCATTTAAGGTTCTCATGAGAGGACCCATTTCAGAAAAGCTGCATTGCTTCCAAGTTGCTATCACAGCTGAATCCTGAATCTGGTTCACTCCCAAGAAAATGAAAACAAGATTGTACTGTTTAAAGATAAACAGTAGATGACATTCCCTCTTTCACAGGGATGAAAGCATCAATGGAAATGAAAACCCTTGACCTCACAGGCAAGCTGCAGTAAAACATCAAGCCAGGGAAGACAGTGAATTTTTCTTTTGTACAAGATCTAATGCCACCTATGGTCTTGAACAATATTAACATCAGGAAAACAGGATATGGTTCAACATTTAGAAGGAGGAAATGTTCAGTTTAACAGACAAAAGAAAGGAAGTTTGGGTGTACAATACATCCAATAATGATTGGAAATGTGTGTGCATGTGTGTGTAAAATTGAGCAATAAGCTCATGCAGAAATACACTCCAGTGAAATCAGTGCTTACTCTCTGTATATTGTTGAAATATAACATCAGTATCTAGTATGAGGAAACAACTTATACAACTGTTTTGTTGCATTCAGTAGAATAAGTGTCAATAATTCAGGGCAACGTCGTTCCACTTTGACAGTAATTCATTTCAGTTTGCTTGCTGCTTTGCAGACTGCCAGAAATAGTGCAAATTGAGTCCGCTTTAACTGCCCTGACTCAGTGGTAGCGAAACATGGTAGTTTATTGTGGCACCAGAGCCCTATGACAGAGAAGTCTCAATGTCTCAGAAAAAAATACAGTTCCCATGATTCCCTAGCACTGAGCAGGGCAGTTAAAGTGGACTCAATCTGCACTATTTCTGGCAGTCTGCAAAGGCCCTATGATATTTTTTAAATAAAGTACAACTTAATTGTTTATTCTTGTAGAGAAATACTGTATGTCTAATCACAATCCTTTGTTCCAGTTAAAAGAACAATGCCCTCACATCACAATCCTGACATGCCTATTGTTCAGTGAGACTGTCTAAATTCTTGCACTTATAGTTCAGGACCTCAAAGTACAAACCGCAAGGGAACCCCACTATAGAAACACGTCAATAACTAATTTCCTCATTTCATATCTATCACAAACAAGTGCAGACTTAGCAAAGTTATCTTCTCAGCCTCCAGCATATGGTAAAAGGTGAAAAAGCCACCCGAGACTCTTCCCCTGCTGAACAGTACAGCTTGAGCATTGTTTACTGTTAAACATCACATGCACTTTTGCGAGAGAACCTGCGTGAGGCGAAGCAATGGGAAAGGGATGTATGTTTTAATTTTTGCTCTTAAATATCAAACTACTGAACTCTCTAGGGGCTGAAACCAGGCTATAAGGAAACAATATTGCTTGAAGCAACAGTGATCTCTGCCTAATGAACAGCGATGGGTGCCTAATGAATTTTCCATTGCCAATTTTCACTGCCTGATAACAACCCACTTTGCCATTAGATTATGAATATAGCAAGGTGTTAAATTGTTTTAAAATTTTAATCAACCATGAATATGGAATTTACCAAAATTCTTAGATCAGTTTGAAATCCTGACAGTATAAAAACAAAGATTTGTTGTTGTGTACATTCAAGCCATTTCTGGCATATGGTGATCCTAAGGCAAACCTCTCACTGGGTTTTCTTGGAAAGTTTCTTCATAGTGGGTTTGCCACTGCCATCCTCTGAGGCTGAGTGAGTGTGACTTCCTGTCACAACTGAGGAGCCCCTCCTCAGTTATGTGAGGACCTCTTCCAGTCAGCAAACAGTTAACAGATGTGCATGCTAACGAAGGTAGACATCATATTCTAATTAGAGATGACATCGCATCTGATGTAATGTACAGTTGGCCAATCAGCTTGATAGGATTGGGAACCTTCCAGATGTTTCCAAACAGATTTTAAAAAGGAGTTTTTCCCCATGGGGGGGATTTTTTTCTGTCTGCTTGCTCAGCTGTTGGGGCTCTGTGTGCCCTGGGGCAAGCCTAAGGGATGCTGGTCTGAGCTGAGGCCATGAAGGCCAAACTCCCAGTATCCAACAACATCCAGGAATACATAGCCCAACTGAAATTGTAAGTAGCTAGAGATGTAGTAGCTAGAGTGTATAGGCCTTTTGGTTTATTTTGGGCTTCCTTGAAATGACTGTTAATTCTGTATCCTATTTCCTGTGCTGACAAGGCAAGGAGGCCTTGTATGAGTGATAGCTAGTTTGCTTTATTGCCTGCAGTTAGATAAAAGTTTCTTTAAAAAGTACCTGCTTGACTCATATTCCTTTCACACATGTCTTTGACTCAGTTACTATTTGGTTATTGCTTTGCTAAGGTTGGCAAAGAGGAAAGGAAACTACAAATCTCTTACACAGTCCTAGTGTGCTTAATTCACTAGGTGGTGGCACTACGTTTAGATGGTCTCAGGAGTCCCTTTAGCTCAGCAGGTGTGGGGAAGGGTGATCCTAGGAGGCCAGGGACTAATGATCTGCTGGGGGCTAACGTCCAGAACAGGGTTGCTGATCTGGCTGTTTGGCCCCAGATCATCACACTTCCTAGGGTCATTCAGTGGGTTTGCATGGCTGAGTTGAGATTTGAACCCTGGTCTTCAGAGTCACAGTCCAGTGTTCAAACCATTATATCATACTACCAATACATATGTCTATTTAAATTTTTTTCAATGTATTTAAAAGAAACTCTTGTTGACAGTGTCTCTAGGAAAAGTATCATTCATATAAGGATTATTAATATACAAGCAAACAATTGACCAGCCCAATAAAGTGCAGAGGTATTTCATAGATCAGGACTAAAATGCCTAAAAGTAACATTGAACAATTCCTGCCTTCCACTTTCAGTAGTATAGTCGTATCTTTAACTGTGACATGACAATGAAAATAACCCCACACAAATCTCTAGCAATAGCTGTATTTTAAAACTTACAAATTGTACTGTTTTAAAACAAAGATGCCCTCAAGAGATTGAGTATGTGAGAGAACTATTTAATTTTTAAAATTTTAAAATGTGGATAGTCTAGAAACTAATAATTCATTCAATGCTCCATTTAAAATTAACAATATCATTAGGAAGGACTAAGCGGTAAAGTGCATGCTTTGCATACAAAGTCATAGTTCATTCCCCAGCTCTTTGAATTTAAAGATCAGCTTGAAGG
>CM034708.1:51108357-51124409 GCA_020142125.1 Phrynosoma platyrhinos | reverse complement strand
CAAAGCGCCTTCTTGGAGCCAGGGAAGGGGAGGGGCAGCTGCACGCTGGCCACCCCAACCCCTTCCCAAGGATGTCATCGGAGCGCCTGCCACTGCACATGGCGAGCGCTCTGATGATGTCCTTCCGGCACAGCATTTTTACATGCTGCACCAGAAGAGGCACAAAAGAGCCGCATGGTGGCTCTTGTGGCACCCTTTCCATAGCTTGGTACTCCTTTTCCAGTCACCGAAAGGGTGGATTGGGGCTGAAGTGTGGGGTAGCCTTGGCCCCAATCCTCGGCTTCTCGGGGCAGCCCACGGCCGCCCATCTGTAGAGGCCCACAATCTGTCTGCCTACCTGTCTGTCTATCTATTTGTCTAACAGTTGAGTTATCATTAAAGTGGCCAAGATTTCAGCTTGCTCTGCCTTTGACAACTAGCCAGTCTTTGAAACTGTGGACAATCATCAATGCAGCCAAGAAATGGAAATTGGTTTTTACATTGTAACTACTGTGTAGAGATCTCTTTAAGACTTTGGGTGGTTATCACTGTCACATGGCAGTCTGCAGGTCTCTTGATTTTTCTCCAAGCAAAAGCAAAACGTTTGACATAGCAGAGAAAAAAACTGCCCGATCTGTGCTGAGCCACTCTCACATATGAAAGGCTCAACAAGTAATGACATCTTACTATCTTAAGTAATTTAAAGTGGGTTCTTATTCAGCCCCTGAAATATGATGGCCTTGAAACATGATAAGTGAAGGTAGAAAATAGCTATTCATGCCTCTCCAAAATAAGTTCATGACTGCTCAGGTCACAGTTCTGTCTTTTTGCTGCAAGACAGGAAATGGCTGCAGGGTGACTGATAGGAAAGAAAGGATAAAACTTACCAGAGCTTACATTATACTTTTAGGTTTACAATCAATGGAAAAACATGGCCAATTAACATAGTAACTAAGATAACACAAAACACAAGTAAGCCAGCACTCTACTCTAACTTTAGAGTCCAATAACATAAAGAATTAAAAATGTCTGGAGAAAGAGCTATACTTGTACTTCATCTTCTTATACCACTTAAACTTTAGAAATTGTGGTTATTTCTCTCGTGTTCTCACCAGCTGTTCTTGTGATGGTGGTGGGACAGAGAGAAGGGCCTCCCCTGAGGATCTCAGAGCCCAGGCCGGCTCATAGAGGGAGATCTGGTCTGCCAAATATCCTGGACCTAAGCTATATAGGGCATTAAAGGTTATCACCAGCACTTTGAATTGTCCCTGGAAACAAACTGGCAGCCAGTGGAGCTGTTTCAACAGGGGCGTTGTATGATCTCTATAACTTGCCTGTTAGCAAGTTGGCTGCAGCTCTTTGGGCCAGATAAAGTTTACAAACACTCTTCAAAGACACCCCCAAGTACAGCGCATTACAGTAGTCCAAATGGGATGTAACCAAGGCATGTACCACCAAGGCCAGATTCAGCATCTCAAGGAATGGGCACAGTTGGTACACAAGTTTTAAATCTGCAAAGATATTACATTAAAGTAAAAGGCTATGATCACTGCTAATGCTGTCATCATTTTCTTTGTTTTGCCTTTTCATCCTTTTTGACATGTGCACATTTTCTAAGCCCTGCCTTTGTCTGGTTGCCTCCTCCACACATTGCAAAGCTGCCATTTATTATACTTTCCTCTTCATCCATCCAGCTTTTAGGGTGAACACATACAGTTATGTCTGGCTGAATTTTGTAAGTTCTTTCACATTGTTTTCCTTTGCTCTGTCCTTTGCAGCCTTTGTTACATGCCCCTAAGTTTTACCCTCAACTTATCCACAGTTCATATTAAAATTCATAATTTTGGCCCCAGAACCTGCCCTCAACTTATACATGAGGTTGACTTATAGTTGCTTATATACGGCAATTTCTCACGAAATGGAAGTTAAGTTTGTTTTAAGAATGACAAAATGAAAGGATATGGGACCACAAGAACTGAAGAAAGGGTAACATCTATGATTCTGTGGTACATCTAGAATGTGGAATAACCTGCTGGAAAAGATTCTACAGTTGAATAAGATGTCTGACTTTAAAAGAGCATTAAAGACCAATCTTTTCCAGCAGGCTTACCCAGATTTTTAAACTGTGAATTTTAAATGATGAATTTTAAATGTGGATATAGGTGTGTATCTCTTTTGTCCTTTTAAATTGATGCTTATTTTAACTGATGTGTTTTAATTGTTTTTGTTTGTATGTTAATTGTTGTTTTTTCCTGCTTTGACCCATGGGTGAGGTGGGTAAGAAGTTCTTGTTGATCCCACATAATGTTAAACTGCTTGAGAAAGACAGCAATACTTCAAGAATGCTTTTCTTCAATTCCAAGGATTAAAATCCTCTTCAAACTCACAAAAAAAGTCTCACTACTCAGGAACAGTCAAGTACTTTTTCCATTCCTATATCACCATACATCTTATTTTCCATAGGAAAAAGATATTGGTTTCACAGTTTATAGTATATAAAGGCTTACAAGTACATCTAGGAGTCTGCAGTCCTACTGACATCATTCTAATGCTTTGGAAAGTGCTATCAAAAAAGGTGGGAGGGAATGGTGGGTCCCCACCAACTATATCAATGTTTCTTTTCAATGTTGGGGGGATTTACCTAGCTCAAAGAGGCTTGTGAGGGGCTGGGTAATGTTGAGGAGCTTCCACCTATTTATACACGGACTAACTGAGGAGGACTCCAAGACTGATGAACAAAGAAGACTTTTATCTAGAAATATGCAAGAGTGTAATCAAACATATGAAAGTAACTCAATCAGACACATCATTCAAAGCTAACCCAAACAGAGGTATGGAAATTGGATAGCGAAGATTTAAGATTTTAAAGGGGACATATTTACCTGCCCTGAAGAGGAGACCATGGAAAGCAGGAGTGCAATTCAGACAATGTCTGAGGGAGACACAGTAAGTGGAAGACACACTGTATGCCCAAGGGGACTAGGTTTGGGACTGATATGTATACCTGAAGTCCTAGCCTCAAGGGATGCTAGGTGCTATCTTGCAGTATAACGAATACTTGATGGTCTTCCCAGGGAATCGACAATGGGATTCTGGAAGGACTGATGGTTTTAACTTCCAAGTAACAAAAGCAGTGTTTGGATTTAGGACTCGCTTTTGCCTTTGCCTTAGTATGCAGAAATTTTAAGGGAGTAGAGGATGGAGTGATCAGCAAACTTATTCAGCTTTTATCTTGGGGGTCTACATCTCATTCCCATGGGAAATTCTCCTGATGTACCAAAGGTCATCATGACTTCTTCAGAACATGCCTGGCTTCAGCTATGAGCATATGAAAATATGGAAGCCCCAAATATATTATGGGGTATTGGGATTTGGGAGAGATTTTGGCTTCCAGTTGTATAGGCTCAGAATACCTTGCTTAGATTATCACCTTTTCTGGTTTTTAAACTAGTATTTGCAACATGTTCCAAGACTATAGTATAATGTGAGTAAAATAAAAAAATACAATAATAATTCTGTAATAATAGAAATGAAGGAAAGAACAAGCACAAAAAATGGGATACTAAATTTAGGCAGGAAAAATGAAATGCACAGATATAGGATGGGTGATACCTAGCTTGACAACAGTACATGTGAAAGGGATTTAGGATTCATAGCAGATCACAAGGTAAACATGAGTTAGTAGTGTAATCTGGCAGCTAAAAAAAGCCAAGATGATTTTAGGCTACATTAATAACAGTATAGTGTGTAGATCAAGGGAAGTAACAGTGCCATTCTATTCTGCTTTGGTGAAACATCACCTGGAATACTGTGTCCTGTTCTGGGCATCACAGTTAAGGAAGGATAATGACAAGCTGGAACATGTCCAGAGGAGGGTGACCAAAATTGTAAAAGGTCTGGAAATCAAGTCTTACGAGGAAATTAGGAAGCTGGATATGTTCAGCTAGGAGAGAAGACGACTGAAAAGTGACATGATAGCAATCTTTAAATACCAGAAGGGATGTCATATAGAAGGTGGCACAAATTTGTTCTCTGCTGCTCCAGTTGATTCAAATTGCAATGCAAATATGAACCAGTGGATTCAAATTAGGAGAAGAGGTCCTACCAAACTATAGGAAGTTGAATGGGCAACTTTCAGGATTCTATTATTTTATTATATATGTAAAAAATAAGTGAAATATATTTTTCCCTTTTAACACTTATTGTTAGGGCAAATAACAAGATGTAGTAGCTAAAATCTTTCTAGTTTTTTTTAAATACATGGATTTAAGTACAATATTATATATTAATACTTTGCTGCTCCAAGCAAATAAGATTGCTTTCCAAAGAAGAACACAATTTCACATGAACAGAGAAGTCATGATATTATAATGACAAATGTAGGTTCATGCCAAAAAGAAAAGAAAGAAAGAAAAAAGGAAAGCAAAGCAAAAGGAGCTAGAGCATTTGAACACATTACAAAGGCTGGATTCATTAGGAGAAAAAGAACCATGTTCTGCATCATGGAGCACTTCAAAACTAGAGTAATGAAGGTTAAAGTGCATGAGAAATAGGCAGAAATAAAAGTTAAAAACCAAGTAAATACTTTTTAAATGCAAAAATTACTTCTTGCTTGCCCAATATTAACTGGCTCATTTGACCAGAGTTTAGAAATGCCCCCTTCCTCCAGTGCAGCTCCCTGAACCTCACAGCCAGTATAAACATGTGCTTGTGCCCAGACCATCAGAAATTACTGGCACAAAAGGCCTTCCCACCCCCACCCCATATGTTTTGTTTGTGGATTATTTTTTACAAATGATAGTTTAACATATTCATTTTGTCAAGCTTAGAAAATCAAAAAATACCTTCAAGAAACTTAATTAGCTTGCAAAATGCATCTTCTTCATGCCATTTCAAAAACCCTCCATGAAATTCAAATCTAGACGCTTTTATTTAAAATTTCAACCCTATCTGAAGACAAAAAGGCAACATTACCTTAAAAACAGGGTAGCCCACATAAACTGAATTAAACCTTATTATACAGATCTTGAACAGGCATAGGCCAGCTGCAGGGGGGAAAAACAATGAAAACATTTTCCCAGCTAATTGTCTGCAAATTGTCCAACTCAGTGGGATGCAACAGATATTCAAAATCTAAATTCTAAGCCTTGTGATTTTATCCTAGAATAGCAGATGGTAAGCCTACATCCTACTCATTTACAATTCATTTCTTTTCTGTTACCTAAAACTACTAAAAAAGATAAGATTGAAGCTTACTGAGAAAGGGTTTACAATAATCAAGCCAAATAAAATACTTTTCACCATTGTGCAAATTCAGGTGCTTAAGTTAAAGTAATACTGTTAACTGCTAACCACTGTTATTATTAATGCTAACCATCCATAGCCTGAAAATATTTTAAATAAAAATTCCCAAAAGCAAACTTTGATTTTGCCATTTCATATAAGGAATACCATTTTACTATTTTGCCATTTCATATGAGATTTGAGCATCAATGGATTTTGGTATCCACAAGGAGTAATGGAACAAAATTCAAGCAGACATCAAGGGCCTACTCTATTTTAATTTTAGTGGCCAAATTTACAGAACTGAGGTTGTTGGTTTTTTTTTTAACTTGGTGGGGGTGAGGCAGGAGGATTTCTTTAATTGATGTTTTATATGCCTAAATTAGAGATGTGTGCTATTATGTGTATAAAATAATGGTCAAGCAGCCATGCAAAGAGGATTCTGGGAAATGGGTCCCTAAGGAAGATGCTGGAAGGTTTAAACTCAAAGAATGCCAGAGGGTTGTTTAGATACAGCCTGACCTCATGCCTGGTAACCTAATGCATTAAAGACTTTTATTAGGAGCCAGCGTGGGCCAGAGAGCCATAATATAATAATAATAATAAAGTTTATTTATATCCTGCCCCTTTGAGATCAATCGGGATGGCTAACAAGAATAAAATATACATACAATTGTAAAATCTAATCCCCCCCTTAAAAATTATTAAATCAATTAAAAATTGAAATGTACAATAAAATACAACAATAATTTAATCATTGGCAGCTACTCTGCTTGTGCAAAGGGGCCTTCTGCCTGGTACACACCAGTCCATTTACTGACAATAGATTTTGGTATGTGGTTGGCATGGCAACATGGTATCTTAAGCATATTATAATGTATTCTGAAATCTGTATTCTCATTGCTCAGGATTCTATATGTTTAAAGTTTAGAGCATCCAATAGAATGTCAGCTTTGATTTTCTTTGTCTGTGAGTGCATAAAACTACGGCCATTTTGACTTGTCTTTCGCCCAATGATCTGAATGCTAATTCCGTTGGGACTGCCAGCATAATAAATCTGTGTTTTTAAACTATTTTTGTGGTCCTCTGTTCTGCTTCAAGCTCTGCTAGAGAGCCGTGGATGCTGGGAGTTAATTTGCAACAGTTGTTTTTTCCACTACAGGGTTAGCTGGACTTATATGCCATCCCTTTTTTTCTATTCTGCTATTTCTCTAGTCTTCTTTTACCATACTCCCAATGCCAATGTTGCTAAAAATGCAGAGGAGAGGGAGTAAAAGTGGGGGCAGTGCCAGTATAACAAGACTTTATACAAAGGAGCTCCTTTCTCAGAAGCTTTGATAACTACGATATGTGTGTACTCAGTGCATGCTTGTCTCACACAGTTCAATGGGAATAGATTTCTAGCAAACAGGGATATAATGAGCATTAGAAGAGGTAACAAATTTTAATTACACCGAGAAAAATGAGATTCTTCACATCAGATGTACGCATCCTTCTCTATTTGCTATTGCACATGCAAGCAACTGTGGCCCTTCAAATGCTTTTGAACTACAACTCCTATAATTTCCAATTTTTAACAATGCTGGCTAGGGTTGATGGGAACCTATGGCAACCTATGGTTGCCCACTCCTGTGCTACTCTCTTGATCTCTTTCTCTTCCTGAGATTCTTGTTGGCTGGAAATATCACTGTGTGAATCTTTTCCCACCAAAAAAGTGGCTTAAACTCCAAACCCATCATTTCTGGTGGGAAGAGATTCCACAAACCTCTATCGTGTTTACTAGAGCCTCTTCCTCCCTTGCTTCCCATTCCCCCTTCTCCAAGGTGAACCTCCACCCACTCAGCTAGCAGGTAGAGGACATCTGGCATTGGCTCCACTGAGCTTTAGACTCAAATGCTCAGAGTCCCCTTGAGGATTTTCAAACATTTAACCTTAATGCAAAAATTATTCTCAAGGAAAGTACTTTTATGCT
This sequence comes from Phrynosoma platyrhinos, assembly GCA_020142125.1. Classification (NCBI taxonomy): domain Eukaryota; kingdom Metazoa; phylum Chordata; class Lepidosauria; order Squamata; family Phrynosomatidae; genus Phrynosoma; species Phrynosoma platyrhinos. Next base: position 51,117,175 of record CM034708.1, on the reverse strand, counting down.
TTTACTATCAGAGAGCATGATTACAGTCTTTACTGATTTTAAAAATGCCTTATTTATTTAATATTTTTACTTATACTGACCATCTTGCTCCCTAAATAGGACCAAAAAGGTATTTTATCTGGCACAGGCTCTGCACCAAATTATGTCACGGGACGGGATTACCTCCCCACCCCCAAAGATGCAACCATGTTTATAATGTAGAATCCTTGGAAATGTATATATACAGTATATAGAGTAAACAAACAGAAGAACAGTTTCAAAACAAACTAAAAACTCCCTCCCTCCTTCCTTGGTGAAGGCCATCTTCCTTCTCTTCTTTTTTATAGCTGCACAATGAAAAGACAGGAGGAGAGACATCCACTCCAGTGATCTTTCTTCTGCCTCTCACTGTTCATACAGTCAGGATCATAGAATCATAGAATACATACAGTAACAAGTAACCATCATGTTACACAAAAAATAATGAATTATAGCTCTGGCCATGACCAGACAAAAAAGAAACAGTTCCAACTTGCTGTCTGAAAAACATCACCTGGGGCATGTCCCTCACCATTTGCGGACTTGCTGTTCGCGTCCCTTGGTCTTTCACGGACAGCAATCACTGAGGGACAAAATGGCATGCATGCCCGCGGTGAGCACGTGGCCATTATATCTTATGGGACTCCAATATTTTCAGTATTTCCAATTCATGGGGGTGGGGTTGGAACAGATCCCCCACAAATCGGGAGAGATGAGTGTACAACCTAGATATTGCCCTTTTTTATTCTTATTGTATCAGTTCATTATGATTCTAACCATTGCAATTCTATGCCTGCCTAATCAGAACTGAGTCTACTGACTTAATCTGCCTTAATCTTAGGAAAGGGCATACAAGATTGCCACTAAATTGATTTTGTGGAAACAATGCACTTTTAGAAATGGGAAATTATTTGCATCAAAATACAGCAGAAGAAAATGTTTTCCAAACTTTCTGCCCATCTACAGAAAACCCTGCATATTTCACTGACAACTTTTGTGAAAAGTAATTTTACTTTATTTTTCGAATTAATCAATGGATTAAGCTATTTCACTTTAAATCTATATTATTATGCATACGATGTGGGTTGTTTTTTTTAAAAACAAGCAATGCAAGAACAAACCTGTATTTGTTTTAAAAAAGTCATAGTTGTTACAAGGTCAAACAGGACATATTACTTTCTTAAAAAGTAAAAGTACTGATTTTTTTTTAAAAGGCAGAACATAATTAACCACTTGGAAAATGCTTCTCCTCCCCAGAAATCCCTTCAGTTTCTGCCAACAGTACAATAATATATAAAAACTGCTATTTAAGCAGATTTGGAGACATAAGTAATTTCCCATTAGAACAATAAGTTCCATTAGTTGGTAATTGGAAGCAAAGTGTCCTGTCTGCCAAACTCTATAGTGTCTTTCCATCACCCTCATGTAAAACTAGAAGAGGAAAACACCAGAACTATATGAGACTTCATTTAGAGTTTAGACATTACAGAAAGAAAGAAAGATTTTTAATTTTAAGAAGGTAGAACATACATGTTACATTGCCCAATAAAAGTCAGAGAAAGTGGCATTTTAAGGATAACAGCAGGCACATCTTAAGTGCTGGAAAAAGATAGCTCCAGGTTACTTGGAGGGGGGAAACATATATGGCATATATTTCTTAGAGCCATGAACAGAATATCTGTGAAAATCTAATAGAATAAAATAAGGACAAGAATAAATCATTCAAAAAACAATTTTTTTAATTGCACCAATTACTGTTAGATCTTGATGTACACAAAGTCTCTGTAGATGTTTAATTCAATAGTTTAATCAGCATCATTGGACTGAGCAGCAGAAGATGGGCTTTTCCTCTGCCCCACTCAGGCCACAGTGTGCCACCAGCAGTGCTAATCAGAAATTCATCTTCCCTACTTTCTCCTGCACCCTGGGGGCTCTGCTGGCAATGGAAATGACTTCACTGCAGTACTAGTGTATCCAGCATAGTCGTCATATTAGTAAAATAATCATATACATTCAAAAAGAAAAACTGCTTAGATAATTCAGAGTGGATTTCCAAAGGCCCCTTGGATGAATGAAACAGGAACATTTATGAGTTAATGCAGGCTCAAAAGCCAGCAATGGCCTTGCTTCCCTTCCAACCCACTAAGCAAGTGAATCAATGCAAGATGAGCAAAGAATTCTGCAGGAATTAAAATTATTAAGAATGTATTTTTCCTCCTATATAAATTTAGATTTGGCATGTTTTAAATCTTGCAAGTAAAGGCCATTAAGAGTTTCTATTAATTTTACTTACCTGTTTTCCATCCAATGTACAAATTCTCTTGACTACTCCAGAATCTAACTTAATAGCTTCTGTTATATCAGTCAATACTTGGTCAAAGGAATGAGCAGTCTTTTTATTCAGCAAAATTCTCACAGCTTTCCGTGGTTTCACTCCACTTCGTATAACAGTTACAAGTTTGGGTTTAATGAAGTCCTTGCTCTCCTTCAATTCACTTCTTGAAGATGTCAAAGATGTAAGAGAACGAGATGACCCAGATTTTATGTTGACAGACCAATTTGGGTTAACATTCTTTGTGTAATCAACTTTCCGAAATGGTTCATTGGATGCACATACGTAGCTTTCACCTAGTTTGGGGATGGGGAAGAGAAAAAGACATTATTTTTTGCATTATGATTACTACTATGTATTTACTAGATATAATTCCAAATATTTCATGACTTTGAGTATCAAGGATGCCCAAATACCCTAAAGGTGCCAGATCCTGTTTGAAAGCTAAGCAGGATCAGCTCTGGTTAGTACTTGGTTGGGAGACCACCAATGAATACCAAGGGCTATAGAAGGGGTAGGCAACCTTTTTGAGCCAGGGGCTGGGTTGCTGTCCCTCAGACAATTGGGGGGCTGAAGCAAAATAAATAAAAATGCATGCACACTCTCACAGCCCCAGAAAAGCCATGATGGCAAACCCCCTGTGGAGATTTTGCCAAGAAAACCCCAAGAACAAGTAATAACAACAATAATCAATATCATCATGGCAGGGAGAGGCGGCGGCAGAGGGAGGACCGGCCTGGGGCCGGTCCAAAGGCCTCGGGGGGCTGCAGGTTGCCTACCCCTGGGCTATAGGCTATATTTCAGGGAAAGGAACTGGCAAAACCATCTCTAAGTATTCCTTCCCTATGAAAACCCTATGAAATGTCTGGGGTTACCATAAGGTGCCACGCATATACATGCATAGACACATATCTAAAACCATTCAACCACAAATAATAAACTAATCCCACCCAGACATCAAATATTATATTTTTTCTATTTTATTTATTTTTTGCTCAGAACTGCATATTTATTTCATTCCAGTTTTACTTACTCTTGTACACATGCTCTAGTCAGTGCTTTGCATAGTTGTATCTTAGTATTTAAGCCAGTTATCTATGACATCACAGGCTAAATAAGTAAATTCTCAACAGGTCAACTCACACAGTCTCTTTTCTTCTTAAGCCACCTGCATTCAGTTCATAGTGAAATCATTACGGTACTTCAAAATATTATGGGGATGTTTTCCTTATCTTAATTTTGCTTCATAGAGTTTCACTGTGTTTCAAAGAGGATATCCCAATGATAGAAAATTTTATCTCCATTATTATGACCTGAGCCAACAAGCCTTCACACATGCCTTACTAATAATCTCTGTCACCTGAGACCAAAGCCAGATCATAGTCTAGTTGGTTGTATTCAGGTGTGGAGTGGAAAATTCTTCAATGCTATTTTTTCCATAGAAATTTTCTTCAACACACACACATTTATCCAGTTTTCTAGGCTGTTGTACTGCAATCAACCCTTTGGTGAAACAGAATATTCAACTCATTGTACCTAATCAGGTTTTCTTCAAGTTAAAATGGAACTGATAAGTAGTATAGAGAATGAATAAGTGAAAGAGAAGAACTACCGGTATACTTATACTTCAGCAAAAGAAGTTAAACTGTTGATGTAAGATATAATGAAGTACAGCTCTTTTTAGATAAATGTCCTAAAAATACTGTTCTTTCACATCTTGTCATTTTTTTGTCAACTATAAGAGAAGGTTAGGTTATAGCACAAAGTTTGGAATGTGTTTGAATGAAACATTTAAATTAAACATGTTAAATCAGATTACATTATTTACACCATTTTTTTTTTGTATCTGAGTTTAGAGTTGGGAAGAGGAGGAGGATGTAAACGGTGATGTAGGTTTTCTGGAAAAAGTAGAATTGGAAAATTTGGGTGACAGGGTACTTAGAAGGCATTATATATATGAAATCACCTTGAAACATATAGTTTTATACACTCAAATCCACACCTATTTTGACCTAATAGGATTACATCTTAACTGAAGCACAACTGAATTAAAAATGGGAGGTGGGTGGATGGGAAACTTAAGCACTTGCAACATATGATTACATTAGTTTTGATGCAAACATGTTTTCTCAGATTTTAATAGACCAGCTATGTCATCATGAACTACAGTTATCCCTCCTCATTCATGGACTTTGAGTCTGTAGTCTTGCTCTTCATGGGAGGGACAAGCAGGTAGGGATAAAATGGTGGCACATGCCTGCACACAGCCCTGCACATGCACCACGGGCCATTATTTTCAATTGAGCTCAAATATTTGCAAACATCCATTTTGCAGGGAGGGTCCAGAAAGGATCCCCCACGAATTGGGAGGGGCTACTGTAGTAGTAATTAAGCTTTGAAATATTATAAATAGCTTAGTTGTTTGGTGAATCAAATCCTCATAGGACAAAACAAAGGAACTGCAAATTGCAAAAATGATGTAAACTAGAACTGCAGCCCTTTCCAAGTTGGAGAAAGAGAAGGATGATATTTTCATGAATGAGACGTGCATATTAGTCTGAAGATACATTCCTACACCCAGTTCTTTGCAATTTTCTTTTGAATAATATGTGTAGTATTGTATTGTGAGCTATTTTCCCCCTCCTAAACAGGACAGTGTCTCCAAAGGAAACAGCTAGCATTTTGTACAGAACAAGGAAAGTATCCATATAATTTATTTTGCCAATGAAGGATTTTGTTTTTAAAAGAAATCTCTATACTCATATCCATATTTTATGTATCTTCTGCACATAAAACTCCAGAATTTGATTATATGGCTTATTATGCAGTATGTGTCATAGTCTGCATAAACATTCTGTTTTTAAACACATGGTTTTATTCTCAAAGGGGCCTCATCTGAACAAAAAAAAAATATATCTGATGTTGCATTTATTAATTTTCCTGAGAAAGCCAACATCAATTTGCTAAATAATTTCTCTCCTGGGTGATTGTCAATATTTATGCTATTGCTATTGCTAATGAAGGGGACATTTTGAATTGGTTATACTGTATTCAATGATGGTAAGGAATGTGCTTTGGGGCCTGGAAAGCAAATTTTAGTATGTCATTTAAAAAATGAAAATGAAATGTATCCTTTGAACAAGAGATGAAAAATCCTCAGCCTAAACTCATTTAAAATTTTTAATGTGTTGTAGTGGTCCCCTCCCCCAAAATATCTTATGAATTCCTTTTGTTCTATGTACTAGGCTCATGAAGTACGGTAACAAACTGCTAGCTAGAGAATTAGATTATGATATTTTTGTCATAACATTACCAGAGTTTCCAGAGGTTTGGTTAGGAAAACTGCTGCATATTTACATTAAGCTTTTTGATAATGGTTAAATTTATCACATGCAGCAACTTGTGGATAGAAAGTAAAGAGATTTTAAAATGGTCTTTAAAAATGAACACAGAATTGACACACAATATCTCTTGTGGGTATTACACGGATCTTTGTGACCACAGGTGTGCACTTTGTATTGAGACAGAATGCTGAAACTATAGAAAGCCTCTGAAGAAGAAAAAACACACTACAAAGCAAGGTTACATTTTGGCATTAGCTTCCATTTGTTAACAGCCAGTCTATGAATTTCTGCCAGATTGCTGAAGCATTTTGGCAGAATTATGGCAGAACTTGGATGTCTAATATTTACAATGCATATACACAGTCTAGATTTAAGATGGTGACAGAACATTTTATTAATATTTTTCTATTCAGAGATAGAATTATTGACAAATAAATCAATGTCAAGATGTTATGCAATCTTTATTTATTCTCTCCTGCCCCCTCCATCACTGGTAATTTTGTGGTCAGCTCTCCTAACCCAAAAGGAGTTCAGCCAGTGATAGGTGAGTATTCCAGATTTTCACTGTAAAGAAATTACAAACAATTATTTATTACTTTTTTGTTGCATTTTATTCATGCATCCATCCATTATTACTGCCTTATAAAAGATTAAGTACATGGTTATTGTGGCGTTTGAAAGGGAGGGAGAAATAGCAATAGTGCTAAATGACAAAGATGCATCTGTTTTGTTGAGGGGGGAAGACTGTCACTAATGATAGGAGTTTTCTTGTCAAAAGTATCATTACAGCCATCTGCCATAAAATTAAATGTTAAAAGCATCACATGATGAACAGTGAAAGTGCCAATGGAAATATGCCCACATTCTAGTAACACAGTCACTTGGAAACCAGCTTTGCATCTCATTCCCAAGGTGAAAAAATAATGTACAAGTACAGTACCAAAGACTGACTATTGCTATTAACAAGCCACAGTCCTATTCAGACCTACTTTAAATAGAGCAGAATATTAGTTAAGTTATTATTTCTGGTTTCCATCTTTGGTAACATGCTGCCTTATCATAACATGCTATCACATGATAATGCAAAGGCATGCATTCATACACACGCACACACATACACAAAGGAACCTTCCTGAAAGCATCACTTAACTCAGGCTAAAATATGATTGTATATTAAGTATGCACCTAGAAGATGCATGTATAACTCAACTTCCATTTTATCATTCCCAGACCCAAAGACATATAACCATGTTTATACAGAGTTCCTTTAATTTAAAAATCTACTTTAACTGCTTAATTATCTTAACTCCTTTATTGTGCAAGAACTGAATTATGTGAGTAGCAGACTAGTACATTGTTTGTGTATAATTATCTTTATTAATTCAGATAAAATAAATACATTTTACTAAAAAAAATCAAAGAATCTGAATTTTGTACCATCTCCATCTGATTGCTTCTGAGAAAGACACTGTTCAGTCACTTTATGCTTAGCAGAACTTCCTTAGACAATGTTTACTTTCACCAAAGGATTGAAAATCAAGACAATAATAAAGATACCCAAATAATTAAATGCAATCCTCAGGATGGGGCAGGAAATATTGATTGGGTTAACAATAATGAAATAGTGGCATGCCCTTTAGAATGCCCTTCCTAAGAAGCAACTGATGAAGGACATCTTTTTATAGGATTTGTTTCTTTTTATAGGAAAAATCAAGTGCTGTGTCTCATTATGTGTTATGTGCTCATTAACACAGAAAACATATTCTTATGGAGGCAGAAAATCAAGCTTACAAGGAGAACTTCAGCAACAGTACCATTGTGATGTGAGCCAGGCCTGGGCAGAGGCTACCAGTCACAGATTATGGAATGCTGTGGAGAGGGAACTATGGGGACATAAATATAAAAACCAGAGGCTTGTCTATTAGTTAGGGCCAGTTAGAAATAGAGATAAGATTAGTCAGGAAGAAAGAAATCTAAATATGATTTTTGGAAGCTGAGAAGGAGAATGTGTGGAGCGTAAGACTAGATGTTTAATTTATTTGTTATTCAATAAATCTTTACTGTTTTATATTCTACATCTCTGTCTAGACACTGTAATTTAAGTAATTAACAAGGAAAACTGGTCACCCTTTACCACAATAAATCCACTGACCAACACATAGTGGTCACCTCAAGGCCTGAACACCGCACCTGGGTAGGGATCTTAGAGTAAAAGGGAAATTTGAGTGATAAGTGTTGGCACTGGAATGTCAAACTGGATAGGAGTTCCATCACCACCATTTCTCAATGCAGCTACTTTTCCCCCAAGATACTTTTCATCAATTAAAGCAGGTACCACACTGCAAAATTAATGTAGTTTGATACTGCTTTAACTATCATGGCTCCATTCTATGGAATCCTGGGATTTGTAGTTTATTGTGGCACCCGAGCTCCCTGACAGAGGCCTGGAACACACAGGCCTAATAAGGCAGCTTCAGGACACTTTGGGGGCATGGCATTCAAACAATGCATGCCCCCAAAGTAGCCAGAAGCCGCTCCCGCGCCACCTAAAGGAGTCTGGCACCACTGCAAAAAGGAGCAGAAATAATCTGGCTCCTGGCAGTGCCGGCTTGGGACAACAGTAGCGGCTTTGTAAGTGAGCTGTGTGGTCACCGTGGTCCCAGTGCAATCACGGCTGGATCACAAGGTCGTCTGCTTTGCCCCAAAGGCGGCTAAATATCTCAGAGCTACAAATCCCAGAATTCCAGAGCATAGCATAGAACCACAACATTTAAAGTGGTGTCAAACTGCATTAATTCTTCCACTCCTTACAACAAATTCTAACTGAAAATATTCCTTGCAGGAATTATTCCACCTCCCCATGAGACTGGAGAAACCAGTTTCCCCAGCATCCTCTGCTGTGAGCCAACCTGAAATGATCTGGTACACTGATTGTATATTAATTAGGCTACAATCCTGTAGGTATCTTGTTGCTTATATCTCTCTCTCAGTTCACACTACCTAAATATGGACGTTATCACACAGGGGAAATCTGCTGGTTAATCCACACACATCCCAAACAGAAACTGGTCATGACTTCACACGACGTCACACAGAAACTGGACAGAAACTGGTGTTATCCGAG
>CM034708.1:51082937-51096890 GCA_020142125.1 Phrynosoma platyrhinos | reverse complement strand
AGTACAGAATCTCCCTGGCCACAGCCCCCCTCTTCCTAAATAACAATAATAATGAAATACAGACTCTCCTTTGCCACAGCCACTTCTGCCCAAATAATAATAATAATAATGGTGTCCAATGGGGTACAAAATCTCCCTGGCCACAGCCTCCTCTCCCCAAATAATGAAAAAGAAATACAGAATTTCCTTTGCCACAACCCCCCTTCCCAAATAACGACAATAATAATTTCAAATGGGACGCAAAATCTTTCTGGCCACGACCCCTTCTTCTTCCCAAATAATGAAAAAGAAATACAGCACAGGCTCTCCTTTGCCACAGCCCTCCTTCTCTCCCCAGAGAACAATTATTGCCAAATGGGATGCAGAATTTCCGTGGCCACAACCTCTTCTTCCCAAAGAATAATGAGATGCAGAACCTCCCTGGCCACAACCCCCCTTCCCTAATAATAGTAGTAATAATAATAATAATATTAATAATGGGAGTAATGTGAGTGGTGAAGTGGGCCCTCCCCTCCACAAGGGACTGGCTCTCTCTCCTTGGCCTGGCGCTTAGGCCCCCTTGGGAAGGAAGGAAGGAAGGAAGGAAGGAAGGAAGGAAGGAAGGAAGGAAGCGCCTTAGCCCAGCAGCATCCCGCCAAAACGAGGAGGGAGAGCTGCCCAAGCCCTGAGGCACCGCCTGGGAAGCCCCTTCTCCTCCTCCTCCTCCTTTTTCTTCTTCCTTGCCCAGAAGCCGGGGCTCGGTGTCCATGAAGGGGAAGGAGAATTGGAGAGGCAAGGGGTCCCCTCTGAGTCAGGCGCGCTCCAGCCTCCCAGCGCCTCTTCTGTCTCTCCTCAGCAGCATCTCTCAAGAGCGGCTCTGAAAGGACACCATGGAAGAAGAGGAGGAGGAAGAAGAGGAAAGGGGGCTTGCAGTGCGCAGGAGCAGCGGCTCAAAGGATGCCTTCCTCAGGAGCCAACAAGGAAGGAAGGGACCACCGCAAAGAGCTTCTTCTCTCCAGCCTTCGGCGCGCCCAAGAGGAGGATGCGCCTGGCTGGCTCTCCTTCAGTCAGTCCATTCTGGAGAGGAAGGGAGCAAGGAGGGGAAGCCTCTGTCTTTGCCCTGCAGACCCAGCCGTCGTGCTAAAGGAGCCCAAGGCCGAGGAGATGCCTCGCCTTCCTCCTCCTCCTCCTCCTCCTCCTGCTTGGCTCGCCTCACGTACCAAAGCAGAGGCTGCTGGCTGGCCAAGCTCTCCAAAGCTTTTTGCTGCGCCCCAATGCGCCCGCGCAGGCGCAAGCCGACAGCCAAGGCTCCTTCTTTTTTTTTGCAAACAGCTTGCAAAAAGATGGCAAGGCGAAGAAGGGGTTGCCTCTCTCTCGCCCCTTTCCCTTGCCTGCCCTTGAGCGATTTAGAAGCCAAGAAGGGCAGAGGATCCAACAGGAGAAGGAAGAGGAAGGAAAAGCTTTCCAACCCCCCCTCCTCCTCCTCCTCCTCCTCCCAGCCTTGGTCAGGGCACTGCTGGGGAGAGGCAAGCTTTTCCAAGGCTGCTGCAACTGGGTCCTAAACCGACTCGGCTTGCTGTAGATAAATTGCCCAGGAAGCTGCATTTAAAAAAAATAAATAAGAAAAAGCTGGGGGACTGTACTGAGCAGTGTGGCCAGATGTGCTAACTGCTAAGGAGGACAAGGCAAGGAAAAAAGGGGAGGGGATGACCAAAGAATTGTTCAACCTAGGCCATGAAGAAATAGAAATAGTAAAAGAGTTCCCATATCTGGGATCAAATATTGATAGAAATGGGGTATGCTGTCAGGAAATCAGAAGAAGATTAAGAATGGGGAGGGTGGCTATGAAAGAACTGGAAAAGATCCTAAAATGCAAAGAGATACAACTCAGCACAAAAGTTAGACTCATACAAGCCATTGTATTCCCTATAACCATGTCTGGATGTGAGAACTGAGCAGTTAAGAAAGATGATGGGAAGAAAATCAATGCATTTGAGATGTGGTGCTGGAGAAGAGTGCTGAGGATCCCATGGACAGCCAAAAGGACAAACAAGTGGGTCCTAGAGCAGATCAAGCCAGAAACCTCCCTGGAAGCCAAGATGACCAAACTGAGACTGTTGTACTTTGGACACATCATGAGAAGAGAAGACTCATTAGATTAGACAATAATGCTGGGAAAGGTGAAAGGAAGTAGGAAGAGAGGAAGGCCACATGCCAGATAGATGGACTCTATTAAGGGGGTCATGGGTATTAAGAGGTTGCAGGGATTAAGCAGAGCAGTGGAGGACAGAAGGACTTGGAGATGGCTCATCCATAGGGTTGCTATGGGTTGAGAGTGACTTGAGGGCAGTTAACAACAACAAATGACCAAAGAAAAGCTAATGTCAGTTCATTCATTCGTAGACCTGCTCCCAGTGGAGGACATTTTGGAATTCCTCTTGTGCTGAAGGTTGAAATGGAGGGCATGTCCTGGAAAAGGCACATGCCTGGTCACCTTGGTCAGGCTCCAAATGGAGGACATTTTGGAATTTCAGTCCTGGAAAAGGAGGATGCATTGTCACCCTGGTCATGCTCCAAATGGAGAACGTTTTGGAATTCTTCCTGGACAGAAGGTTGAAATAGAGGACATGTCCTGGAAAAGGCAGATGCCTAGTCACTCTGGTCATGCTCTAAATGGATAACATTTTGAACATTTTAGAATTCCAGTCCTGGAAAAGGAGGATGTCTGGTCACCGTGGTCATGCTCCAAATGGAGAACGTTTTGGAATTCCTCCTGGACAGAAGGCTGAAATAGAGGATCTCCATAAACAAGATTCAGTTTTTATTCCTAAGGGGCTGGCAAGGCAGGGAATGCTTCCTAGCAGAGGAGAGGAGCTGCTTAGAGCAGCTGATGTTAATAATCAGTTTCTGGAATATGAAACACAAGCATAGGCCTCGTGGCTTTAGCAGTCATGTAGAGACTAGATCAGGGTTCAGTTTCCCATTCAGACATGAAACTCAGGTGACCTTGAGTGAGTCACATGCTCTCAGCCTCAGGGAAAGGTAGTGGCAGACCTGAAGAAAAATGCCAAGAAAACTTCATCATAGATCTACCTTAGAGTTGTCATAAGTCAGAAATGACTTGAAGGCATACAGCAACAACAAATTGGTGTAGAGGTTTGAGGGTTGGATTATGATTTGAGAGCAGGGTTCAAATCCCAACTCAGCCACATAAACCTATCGAGTGACCTTGGGCAAATCATACTCTTTCAGCCTCAGAAGATGGCAATGGCAAACCGCTGGAAGAATTATGCATTGCAAGTCTCCCATTATATAGATAGGGACTTCCCTCTCTCTTTGTCATTCTATCTATCATGTGACTCCTGTCACTCTTGAAGGGAGTTTAACAGCTCTCTCCCAAGATTCTAAACTGCTAGTAACTGCAGTCAGCAGTCATTAAGTTATAGTTTCTCCCTGCTGTTTATAAGATAGTGAGATTTTTTCTTTTTATTTAAAATAAAATAGCTGGACTAATAAGATAAAATAAAATAAAATGGTTCCCAATTGGCAAAGGTGTCAGACAAGGCTGCATCCTGTCACCCTACCTATTCAAGTTATATGCCGAACATATTGTAAGGAAAGCAAGCTTGGACATGGAAGAGGGAGGAGTGAAAATAGGAGGAAGAAATGTCAACAATCTGACGATACCATAATACTGGCAGAGAAATTTACAGACCTGGAACAACTACTAAGGAAGATCAAAGAAAAAAGTGCAAAGGCAGGCTTAATGTTGAATATCAAGAAAACAAAAATAATGACTATAAAGAACTTACACACATTCAAACTGGACAATGGGGAAATAGCTTTCTACTAATGAAAGCTGGGTTTTAGCAAGTTTAACTTTCATACTTGCATATTTTGTTTCCCTTTAAAAGGGCTAATACCCTGGGAAACTAAAATTGCACCCCACACAACCCCCCTCTGAAGCAACCTGTCAAGAAAACACCATGATAGGTTTGCCTTAGGGTTGCCATAAGTCAGAAACAACTTGAAGGCACACAACAACAACAACAACAAGAAAGTGAACTCATGACTGACAGGTTGGAAGCAGGGGGACCTTTGTTTAATAGGAATAATTACATCCTCTGCCTGCCTTTCCCTTCCCCTGGGAATTTAGGGCCTGAACAGACTGCCAGAAATAATCTAGCTTGAGACCACTGTCCTGGCTCAATGCTAGGGAATCATGGGAATTGTAGTTTTTTCTGAGATATTGAGCATTTTTTGTCAAAGAGCTCTGGTGCCACAATAAACTACAGTTCCCATGATTCCCTAGCACTGAGTTAAAGTGGTCTCAAGCTGGATTATTTCTGGCAGCCTGTTCAGGCCCTTAGTTTCATAGGAGCAAGAAGGAGAAAGAAGAATGGATTTCTTCCTCCAACACAATATATAGATGCAAGGCATCTCAGTTATTATGTAAAGTATTTGTGGGTAGCTTTGCCTTTAATGATCATTTAACCTGGTCAAAAGAAGTGTAAGCCTGGTGGTGATGAAAACAGAACTGGTTTATTGATGTGAATCAGCACAGCTGCCTGCTTATTTGGATTTTGGAGGATGTCATGAGGAGCACCTGCACTCAATTGGCCCTTACACCACTGAGTTTTAGTTGAGCAGCTGAAGGCCAGACTGCCCATAGCATCTTTTATTTTAAAAAGACCTGTGTGTATGTGTGTATATTTCTTTAGGACATCTCAAACCAGACTATAGCTGTGCCACAGTTAGCTGCAGTCATCTGTGCACAGAACAGAAACTTAAGAAACTAAGCCAAGCCATATATCACAGACCATGTCATACATGTAACATCTTACATACTGACGGAATTGCACCAGTAGAAGACTTGGTAGTAAATCGCCATGCATTTTTGGCACCACATCTAACTGTGCCTGGAATCCTGCTGGTGTACTATGTTAGTGTAAAAATAATTGAGGAAGTGGTTATGCTCTCTCAGAGGTTGAGTAAGAGCTTTTGCAGACTGCCAGAAATAATGCAACTTGAGTCCACTTTAACTGCCCTGGCTCAGTGCTAGGGAATCATGGGAACTGTAGTTTATTGTTGCACCAGAGCTCTCTGACAGAGAAGTCTCAATGTCCCAGAAAAAAATACAGTTCCCATTATTCCCTAGCACTGAGCTAGGACAGTTAAAGTAGCCTCAAGCTGCATTATTTCTGGCAGTCTGCAAAGGCCCTAAGTGTCATCATTAGGACAACCAATTGTTACACACACCTTTTCTCACTTTCACCTTGATGGCTGGGAAACTAATTCACTGTTGTATGACAAAGGAGCCTAAGGTTGCTACATCCATTGTACAATTCTGTTGCCCAACTGTAGAACCCAGCACAACTACACTATCATATTTAGGTATGCCAGATCCTGTCTCATCTTAGAAGCTAAGCAGGGTCAGCCCAAGTTAGTACTTGGATGAGAGACTTTGAACCAGTACCAGGTGCTATAGGACATAGGTTACATTTCAGAGGAAAGAACAGGCCAACCACCTCTGGGATGCTTAAGAGATGCCCATTTTATTGTCTAAATTCAGTTACAGATCCCAACTAGAGAAGACCTATTAAAATAATGGAACATAAGTGTTTCTTTACAAAGGGCCTTTGCAGACTGCTAGAAATAGTGCAAATTGAGTCCACTTTAAGGGTTAGGGTTAGGGAATCATGGGAACTATTTTATTGTGGCACCAGAGCTCTCTGACAAGAAGGCTGAATGTTTCAGAAAAAACAACCAATTCCCATGATTCCCTAGCACTAACCCTAACCCTTAAAGTTGACTCAATTTGCACTATTTCTGGCAGTCTGCAAAGGCCCCAAGTTTCCATTGATTCAATGTATCCACTTTAGCTAGGATTATCAATTGGGTGTAGGCCTATGTAAGCATTATGTAGTGTGTCAAAATTTTTCTGTTGCAGAAAACAATCACCTAGATATTATCACTCATATTGATAATTTGTTGACATTATCAGTTTCACAGTCTACCAGGAGTTAATAACTTGCATTTTGGATGATCAGTGATTTGGTTTTTGTTCAAGAATGTAAGACTCAATGGGCAGAAGTAGATGAATGGCTTGGAGTAGCCACTGGCTACTCCAGCTGCGAGCGAGCCCCAATTGGAGCAGGAGCGCAGTGACCAGCTGCCGTAGTCCTGAGGCTTAAAGGTCTGGAATGAGCTGCCAGCAAGGAGCAGTTTGTTCGCACTACTTTTGTGGCTGGATTTGGGCCGCCTTAGGTGGCTTCCAGCCGATTCAAGGGTGTGTGCCATCTGCACGCCCTGTCCCCGAAATGGCCAGAAGCCGCTTTTCTTGCCCATCTGTTTTGGGCCAAAGAGGAGGTGGTTGTTGTTGTGTGTGCCTTTAAGTTGTTTCCAGATTATGGTGACCATAAGGCAAACCTATCATGGAGTTTTTTTGGTTAAGTTTCTTTGGGAGGGGGCTTGCCACTGCCATCCTTTGAGGCTGAAAGTGTGTGATTAGCCCAAAATCACCCAGTGAGATTTTGTGACCAAGTGGAGATTCAAATCCTGCTCTCCAGAGTCATAGTACAATGCTCAAACCATTACATCACACTGAAATATTATCATAGGATTATATGGCATATTCCAAGCCATGTTGGTAGTTTTTTTGTTTGCTTGTTTGTTTGTAATTGTGCTTTACAATCATGTTTGATAATTGCATTTATATGTTTTGTCAGTCCATTTGGAATTGTTCCCAGATTATCCATCGCTATTGGAACTACAGTTTGTTGTTATTGTTATTAATTTTATATATTTATATTAGACAGCCCTTGAAGAATATTGAGAGACTTCAGGTGATATGAAATGGAGCAGGTTAAGTTAGCACCTGGAAACATTTTGGACAAGACATTCCATTGGCGGCCAGTAAGTTTGTGATAGAATGAGTGCTATTTGACTTTCGGAGTTCTAAATCCTCTTATTTTTATAGACACACACAAACTATACTAGATATAGTAGGAAGTGCTTCTTCCAGTATTCATCTGTACATTGGTACCAATAGTATGTTTAGAACAGGGGTAGGCAACCTTTCCCCTTTAAGGGCTGAGGGACTTCAGCTCCCAGAAGCCTCAGCCATGATGGCCAATAGTCCCATGTTGGCCAATAGCTCCTGGGATTCTGGGAGCTGAAGTCCCTCGGTCCTTAAAGGGGAAAGGTTGCCTACCCTTGGTTTAGAAGATAGTGAAATATTTTCTTTCTTACTGGGCATTTGGGGTTGATGTGAAGAAGAGCCTGGTGGTGCAATGGTTAAATCCCTGTACTGCAAGCTACAAGGTTTTGAGTTTGATCCCAGGGGTTCCAAGGTCCACTCAGCCTTGCATCCTTTTGTAGGTTGCTAAAATGAGTACCTAACTTGCTGAGACAATTAGCTTACACATCTAAACTTAGTTCACTGATAAGCAGTATACAAATGTACTTGCTATTGCCACTTGCTATTGGTATGATCCTCTTTTGCTAGTTTTTTTAAAAAAACATTTAGATTATAGTGTTTAATTACTTGCATATATCACAGTGAACCATCTTGAGGTACTCTGCTGATCCCTCACCTCAAAAGTGATCATAATTGTAACAAATAAGTATTGCCCCACTATGATTCTATTTTTGGTATCTTTACTCTTTTCTTGTCCTTTCCCTGATGTGGAGAAAGCAGCTCAATTTTTACACAAGTGAGCATTCTAAATTATTGCTGTCATGTCCCCACAATGGGTTCTTCTGATGCCTAATTGTTTGAATCATAGCCATGTGACATTATCACAAATGACTGCCTTTCACAACCCTTCAAATCCCTTTCCCAATTGTTCTCTCTAGCCATTTCTCTCCTCAGCTATTTTTTGTTGATCTTTGTGTTACAACCATGCATTATATAATCTCTATTGCCCACCTTCTGTATTTGAGTTAAAGTATCCTTTGCTGAGTTAAAGCAATGATGCACCAACTTTTTATGTCACACCTGTGTCAATTGATATTTCAGCTGGTGAAAATTAAACATACTGCTTGCATAAGCTGAATGTGTTGAAAATACATTTGCCTTCGATATTCTATTTTCTCTCTGCATTCCCCTTATACAGTGTCATGAAAGTATACAGAAAAAGTTGTTTACATTTTTCTGAGTTTACACTAGGATAGCTCAGAGAACTTGGTGTTTATAACTCACAGTTAAAAAAAAATAGGACTGCACTGTGATTAAGCTAATTTGACAGGCCTGTCTGAAAATGCATTCCCTAAGTGAAAAGACTGGGTAGTACTGAAAATAGGATTCTTCTGGAAAGACATAAAATGGTAAGAACTTTCCATCACATGTTTATACTAAATTGTGCAGGCAGATTTGGGATGTAAGATGTAAGAGAGAGAGAAGCATAACCATAGGTATAACCAACTCAACATTAGTTCTTATTGCTTTGTTTTTTCTTGCAAAAATGTCAGCTGCTTTGAGAACAGTCTTCTTCCTCCTCTTCCTTTTCTTCCTATTTATTTAAAAATGTCATTATTTCTTACCCGGCTCTGGATCAATTAAATCCAGGGAAACAGCAATAGATTAAAATACAGTACATATCAGTTAAAAACATATATAATATCAGTTAAAAGATATAACATAATATATTCAACAGTTACTTACTAGTTAGTTATGTACTAACCTATGCTGTTAGCATGCATTCTTTTAGGCTTTTGCTGTATATCATTACAGATGTTCTCAGTTATTTATCATGAATTTACAAAGCAGCAGATGGTAGACCAACAGCTCCTCATTATTTTCCTTGAATCTCCTAAATTTACTTGACCTGCTCCCCGCCCCCATTTGTCCTGCAACACTCCATTCCAGTGGAGGATGCAGTCCTACTAGCTGCCAGTTCAGAATAAGTTTCAGCTGCCAGTGCAGTCAGTTTTTGTACAGGCAACCTGGGAAGGCAACACTGCCTACTCATGGACTCAAGCAGCAAAATACTGTATTTTCTGGCATATAAAACTACTTTTTAACCCAGGAAAATTTTCTCCAAAGTCAGGGGTTGTCTTATACGTCGGGTGGAGGAGGAGGAAGAAGAGAGGAAGTCCAGATTAGAGGAGGAGGGGAGGAGGAAGAAGGGGTGGAATGGTGTGGCGTGAGGCAAGAGGAGGAAGCAGCAGTGGTTAAGAGGTGAACCCCTATTCTGGGGTTTTCTTGGCAAGACTGGTTCAGAGGAGGTTTGCCATTGCCTTCCCCTGAGGCTGAGATGTGTGACTTGTCCAAGTTCACCCAGTGGGTTACATGGCAGAATGGGGAATCAAACCCAGGTATCCAGAGTGGAAGTCCAACACTCAAACCACTACACCATGCTGGCTCCTATAGATACTGTTGAAATGTGTGTAGTGTGCCAGGAAACAAATATCTTTGTTCAATCCATTGCTGGTGGCCTATAGTCTGTGAATAAATTTCAATTCTGCTGTTTCTCTTTCCAATCTTTCTTTGTAGATCTTTTGTTCGAGGACTGCTATTCTGAGTTTTGAGATGGAATGCCCAGGGAGACTGAAATGTTCTGCCACTGGTTTTTGTGTATTCCTATTCCTAATTTCTGTTTGCCAATGTATAGTGCTGAAAGGCATTGCTGGCATAGTATGGCATAAATCACATTGGAAGATGAGCATACGAAAGTCCCCCTGATATTGTGGGTGATGTCATTATGTCTTGTGGTGATGTTTCCTGGATAAATGTGTGGGCAGAGTTGGCATCTTGGTTTGTGGCAAGGCTTTGTACCAGTGTCCACACCTTTGTTGTGTGTCCTCCTGTAAGTAAGTACTTGTTTGAGGTTTGGAGGCCATTTATAGGCAAGTAAAGGTCTGCCACCAACAATCCTTGAAAGGGCGGCATTATTGCCAAGAATGGGTTGTAATTCATTGATGATGCACCCGAGTGGTCTCAGTTGGGAGTTGTATGTGACCACTAGTAGGTTTCTTTCATTTTCTCTCTTCAATCAGCATGGCTGTAATAGATCAGTCTTACCTTGTTGTTGTTGTTTTATTTCATATGGTAGGTATTGTAGTTTGAGGAATGCTTGATGTAATTCCTTGAATTCGGCAACCCTGTTTTGTGGGTCTGAGCAAATGTAATTGTATTGGAGAGCTGTAGACTATGGATCTGGTGGTGTGTTCAGGGTGGAAACTGGAGGCATGTAAGTACAGTGGGCCCTTGGTATACACAGGGGATCCATTCCAGATCCCTCCCATGGATGCCAAAAAACAAGGGACCTCAAGTCCCATTGCTTTCTGTGGCTGCTCACTCCTGTGTGTGGTGCTGTGTGCATGCAATGGGTGTGCACACCGTATCAACATCTGGGGCTTGCCATCCATGCAAGATTAAATCCACAGATGGCAAGCCTGTGTACGGCACGGGCACATCTTAAGTGTAGCAGTCAGTGTGTTTGTGATATACACTTGCCCCGTTTTCATGGGGGATCTGTTCTGGAACCCCCCACACCCCTGTGAAAATGGAAACTTGACAATATTCAAACCCTATTGGCTTGAATGGCTGCATGCTCCTGTGTATGGCCCTGCGTGCACGCCACAGGTGTGCATGCCATTTTATCCTATTGAGCTCACTCCTCTGCGAAGAATCAAGACTGCAGAGTTCAAGTCCATGAAAATGGAGGGGCGACTGTACTATGGTGCTTAGATGTCCATTTTGTAGCTGTACAAAAAGTGGTGTCCAGAAAGTGACTTGTGATGATAGTTCCTGGCTGAGATTGATGGTGGGGTGGAAATTGTTGAAACTCTGGTGGAATGTCTTGAGTGAGTCTTCTCCATGAGTCCAAATTATGAAGATATTGTCAATGTACCTCAGGCAGAGGAGTGGTTTCTGAGTGTTAAGGAAGTTTTGTTCTAGGTGGTCCATGAAGATATTGAACATGCATGTGCCCATGGCAGTACCATTAATTTAAAGCAGGGGTAGGCAACCTTTCCCCTTTAAGGGCCGAGGGACTTCAGCTCCCAGAAGCCTTAGTCATGTTGTCCAATAGTCCCTTGTTGTCCAATAGCTCCTGGGATTCTGGGAGCTGAAGAACCTCGGCCCTTAAAGGGGAAAGGTTGCCTACCCCTGATTTAAAGGTATATGTTGTTACCAAAAGTGAAGCAATTGTGTGTGAGAACAAACTGGCAGATCTTGGTGGCTAAGGTCCCATCTGGAATGTAGTCCATCCTTACACAGGGTGTTGGTGTACAGGGATTCCATATCCCTGGTTAAGGTGGTGTTTCTTGAAAGGTTGTAGATGGATTGTATTTTCTGCTGGACGTTCGTGGTTTCTTCACATAGCTTGGAGTGTTGATGGCATATGGTTTAAGGATAGTGTCCATATATTTGGAGGCACCAGCTATGAGTGTTCCAATGCTAGAGACAATAGGTCATGCAGGGTTGCCCTATTTATGTATTTTGGGCAATAGATAGAATGTGCCTCATTGGGGATCCTGGGGTGTGTCAATAAGGGTTTGGTTCTGTGCTTCCATGGGGAATTTCCTGAGTAGCCTGTTTAATTCCTTCCAGTATTCCTCTGTGGGATCGTTAGACAGGATTCCGTAAAATGTAGTGTTGGACAATTGCCTCTCAGCCTCCTGTATGTAGGCAGATTTGTCCATGATGACTACAACTCCCCCTTTGTCAGCCTCTTTGATGACAATATTATGGTTGTTCTTGAGGCTGTGCATGGCAACTGAGATTCTGTTGTAAATTGTGTCTCTTATTGATTACTTCTGTCTGGGCTTGGTGGTGAAAACATTCTATGTAGAAGTCTAGTTTTGTGCACCAGCTATCAGCAGAGTCCATGTGGAGTTCTTTTTATGAGTCTGAGATGTATTGTTGTAGTTTCTACTACTGTGTTGCGGAGATGGGTGATCCTTCTGTTGTTCTCCTGAATGTATTTTAGAAGAGGCTAGTCTCAACTAGTTTCTCTCTCCCTCCCTCTCTCCCTCTCTTCAAGTCATTTGTATTATGGTGACTGCATGAATTTCATAGGGCTTTCTTATGTAAGGGATGCTCAGAGATGGTTTTGCTGGTTCTTTCCTCTAAAACAGGGGTAGGCAACCTTTCCCCTTTAAGGGCCGAGGGACTTCAGCTCCCAGAAGCCTTAGCCATGCTAGCCAATAGTCCCATGCTGGCCAATAGCTCCTGGGATTCTGGGAGCTAAAGTCCCTGAAGTCCCTTAAAGGGGAAAGGTTGCCTACCCCTGCTCTAAAATATAGCCTACAGTGTCTAGTATTTATTGGTGATCTCCCATCCAAGTACTAACCAGGGCTGCCCCTGCTTAGCTTCCAAGATCAGAAGTAATTTGGTGCCTTTGGGGTAGCTTTTGCAACCCAATTTCTGGTTTTGGGGCCGCTACCGTTAGCACCTCTGTTTTGTCTGGATTCAATCTCAATCTGTTTTTCCTCATCCAACCCATTACTGCCTTAAGACATTCATTGAGGGAAGAGACGCCATTGGAATTCAAGGCCAACGATCGAGACATGGAGAAATAGATCTGGGTGCCATCAGCGTACTGATAACTGATTCCATGACTCTGAATGATCTCACCCGGCGGCTTCATATAGATCGGGGAGGGAGAGGCTGTGGGAGAGGGGAGCAGAGAGAAAGGTCTATGGCTTCACCTTACCACCCTAAAGGGTAGTGGTGCACCAAGAAGAGTCCCCCCCTTTCTGTCCAGGAAAGAGGCCTTGGGATGCCTGGCTGCTGCCCAGTTTCACCCCTTTGATGGTATCACCTGCAATATAATAGATTTATTATGGCTCATAGCCAGCATAATAAAATAAATTAATTAATTGGTTTACAAAATTTATCAAATTTGCTAATAGAGAAAGCTGATATAAAAAACACAATTTAGTATAAAATTACTATCCGTTTAAGGTTTGAGATCCTAGTTCGCGCTGGAAGCTGTCACAAAATAAAAAGAAACAACTTTGTTAATTTTGCTCAAAAAAGCTAAAAGCTGGTTCATAATCATCATATTATTAGACAGTAATTTGTTAAAACATTTCTGCCCATGATTTTGGGGACTTTTTAAGGATTTTATGGACTGGTCATATGGACAATGTATAATCCATCTAGTACAAAAGGTCGTAGGCATTCATCAAAATGAATTGTATTGTATTACCACTTCTTTACTATTTTAAGGGATAGAAAATCAAATAGCTGAAGATTGTTTCAATATAGCTTTACAACAAACAATAGCAGATGCACAGAATCTGGCCACTTTATCAATTACCTGCCCACTACAGTTCTACATAGAATTTATCATGTCTGCCTGGGAGCTTTTGGATGAGAGGAGTTATAGGTGAGGCTCTGATATCTTTATAAAAGGAGCAATAAAGGAGAACATGGCAAACTGTCTCCACTTCATCAGAACCGCAAGAGCAACGCCGGTTCAAATATGGAATTTTTTAATATTTGCCCTCTATTTGTTCCATCTGGCTAGCATGAAAGCTCTTCTTAGTTTGGAGCTGCTCAAGTTTCCAAGATTATTGGCAAGTTTAAATGCTCTATTATTTTCATTACAAATAGGGTATGAAGCAATTTTGCTTTTGTGATTTTGAAGATCGATTTCTTTGATACATTATGCAATGGCTGATTTTACTTTATTATAGGCCATCATTAGGACATAAGCTAACGAGAAGCCAATATCAGATAGTTTGTTATTTTTTTCTTCCAATTTGATTGGTGATAATCAGTTAGTAGTAATGGAGCTAATCCTACCAGTTCAAACAGTAACTTCAGCCAGATATTAAACTTAATATCTGCACCCCCATGCCCTTTGGTGGCGCTACTGTCTGTATTGTTAACATGTGACCTACTGCCACTAGCTACTGACCAAGGTCACCTTTGCTTTGGGGACTATAGCCCTATTCAGGCATTAACTTTAAACTAAGGAACTTGCAACTGAAATATGTTTTAAACGGAACATGTATAAG
>CM034708.1:51058653-51070006 GCA_020142125.1 Phrynosoma platyrhinos | reverse complement strand
CTGTATTGCGGGGTCACGGCATTAGAAAGGTTGAGAACCACTGTACTATACAATATAATCAATAACCATGATTCAAGTGGAGGGTGCGCTCCTAAAGCATGTAAGAATTTAAGACAGCGAATGGGGAGTCTCGCTTCCCCTACTCTAATAGCATATTACACCAGAAATTATATGCAAAGCATCCCCCAAGTTTTTAAATCATCTTGCTTATTGGTATATGGATGACAGAGAGGAAAGAGTATTGGAAGTTCTGGAGTGCATTGGTTCACAATACTGTTTAGAAAATTGTGGAGCAATTTATTTGATATAGTATCATACAGATATTAAGAACCCATATTAAAACTTGGATTGGAGAACATTCTGCCTCCCCAAGCCTTCAGTCTGACCTAGAAGGACCCTATAGGGCAAATTAGCAGTGTACCAGATTAAAGGATTAAATTGGTATACATCACTCTTTGAGGGGCACAGACAAACTATCTAATGAGCTGCAGATGCTTAAAAAAGCAACAAAGCATATGACTTGGGTTCAATAGTCCAATCTTGTTCATTTCTTGCAAAAGTCAACACACAAGACTGAAATATAAAAAAAAAGTAATTTAGCAAAACAAACAAACAGAGATAGTGAAAACAAGGACATAAATGAAGAGGACTGATTTCACAGTATTGTTCTTACCCTACTGACACTTTCTTTCTGTAAATGTGAGGAAGAGTTCTTATCATAACAGGAACTGCTGTTTTATTGTGCGAAGCTGCATGAAAGAGCCTATCTGAGAATACGCCCATGGATCTGTGGCAGCCATGCAACCTATAAATATCTTTCAACTTGTTACTGAGAATAATGGTCAATTAAAAAAGTAACTTTTCATTGCTTTGTATAATAGACATGAAAGGCAGGAGCTGTAAGATTGGTTGCAAGTGCTGCAATTCTGGCTTCTTATCAATAGAAAAATGAAAAGAGATTGATAAGATTTAAATGTTGAATATTTAAAGCGCAGACTCAAGTGCTATAACACAACTTTTCCATCATTTACTCTAGTCATGTATGATATTATGACTATAAGTTATATAATACATGACTGTATCACTATTTTTCCCAGTGAAAACATTATGTAGTATGCATCCATATGCCTACTTTTCCTCTAGAAACTTCAGTACACAGGTCTCCAAAGATTTCCAGTCCAAACAAACATATACCCACTTCAAACATGGCAAATATTCTTATCTGGCTGGAGACATTGGTCATCTGCTTTTAAAAGCAAACCTAACATCACAGTATTTTTTTTTTTTTTGCTTATATATGAATGCATATGTATAGAAATATGTATGGTTTCAAATTATTTTCCTATATTTTTCGATGATCAATCATATTTTTTTTGTAAAACACCTTCAATTTTATTTTAGATAAGAGTTAGCCATTGTGGATGAGGCAGGAACTATTTTTTACTTCCTCTCCACACTAGTGATTCTGTTTTAGCCAGAAGTGATACCATGCCATGTTCAGTTTCATTTCAGGTTGATTTTGGATGTTTATTTCAGGGACCCCCATGTTGTAAAGCTATTTGGCCATCTAGAGTAAGGTTGTGGGAACAAAGCCACTATGTTTTGCAGTACACTTTGAGCCATTTTTGCAGTTGAAAAATTGCTTGCAACCTCTCTCCCAACAAATTACATATCTGGGGGTTTGCGGGGGGGGGGGGGGGGTGTCTTCCAGAGTCACAAATGAGGCCATATGAGACCCATGGGCAGCATTTTCCCCATCCCTGTTGTAGATACAGTAAAATCTTTGGAAATTTTCAGTAGCAGAAAAGCATCTCTTTAGATGACATAATTTACTATGTTAGAGATAATTTCTAGTATCCTCTGCACTTCCTTTTGCTTTGTCTCCTGTCACTTGGATTAAAATGGGTCAGACTAAATAGTATATTAGCTAGGAAAGCAGAGTTATTTTTAACCAGGTAATTAAATGAACTGGTCATTTGTGGAGAAGCAGAAGAAGATTACCTTTCTCTCTAGGTCTTTCAACATCCATTCTACATTCTCCAGGGCTGAAATTTCAAAACAGAACCCTTTAATACTTTCCCCCAAGATTTTGTTTCAAAGAAAATTTGTAATGTTTGATTCTGCTTAGTAACATATAGTGTGTTTTTATCTGTGTGCATATAGAACAGCTTCTTTCCAGCTGGAATCCTTACAAGGATTCTAATAAGCTCATTTCTGTCTCATTGCCAGCATTCAGGTGGGCATAGTGCCATATTGCTGGGTGCACCAAAGTGCACCCAGGCATTACTGATCAGAGGAAGATATATTACTTTGTGTTGTATACAGAGGTGAACCAATGACCTGCTCCTCTGTAATCCCTGGTGCACAGAGGCCTTTCACAAATAGTGCAGGTAAACTACACAGCTGTGGCACTAAAGCTATTTCTTAAAATTATTTGGATCCGGCTGGCTAATTCTTTAGTAGCATGTTCTATTTTCAGAAATGCATTTAATAACTATATCACTTTATTGGACATAGTGTGTTTCATGGTATCCACTGACATCAATGTGGAATACATACATTGTCAAACAGAGACAAGTATGAGTACGACATCCTTTGAAAAACTGTAGTTCCCTTTGTTCTTTTAAGTAATTATATGAAAGCTGCAGTAGTTCTACTCTCCATTTCATTTGATCTGTGGAACCGTTTAGTAAGATACCAATGCAAAAAACAAAAAACAAAATCCCCTCAATGGTCAGGAAGGTCTTTTTCCTCACAAAAGTATACACAACTCAGGTGTATACTGAGTTCTAAAAAGTAGATGATGGAAATGAGGCAGTGTATATAAATCTCTCTCTCTTTTTAACACAAGAGCATTCAGACACATGAGATCTTGTCTATAATCTGAACTACCAAAAATTTACTACCTGGGTAAGAATTGCTCCAGCCATTTGGCTTACTTTATAACAACAGTGCTTTGTTTGAAGGTTTCCTCTATTTGGAAGGGTGTCCCATCAGGAAGGATAAGCATAGTTCTTGAAGCTGCATCTGAACAATTAGCACCTGAATAGCATACAAAGCAAGTCCACAGGTAACATATATGTGTCTGCCTGAGGATTGAGGTCCACTGGTGGGCTCTCCTCTGTGGTCCCACTAGTGAAGTCAATGTACTTTGTTTTAACATGAGAGAGACCTTCTCAGCCATGGCTTCCCCCTGGAGACTACCTGATCTGCACTAACATTGAATTAATTTAGGGACCAAGTGAAAACTTGTCTGTTTATCAAGACCTTTGGGCTTTACTGAGTCATCTCAAAGAGTGGTGTACATAATTTTAAAATGTTTAATCTTTTAAAATCCATTTTAACTATTATGTTGAATATGGTAGAAATATTTAAATAAATAGAATTAATTAATTAATTAATAACCCTGATCACAGGTCCTCAGTGTATTTCTATTTGAGTTTCAGTAGACCTTTTGAATCTCAGTTTGGGGAAAAGATAGGGTATAAGAAAAGTGGAGAGCCTGTGTAGTGTAGTGGTTTGAGGTCTGGACTATGACTCTGGAGACCAGGGTTCAAATCCTCACTCAATCATGGAAGCCCATTGGGTGACCTTCAGCAAATCACATTCTCTCAGCCCCACATAAAGGTGAAGGCAACTCCCTTCTTAACAAATTGTGCCAAGAAAACTCCATAGTTTTGCCTTAGGGTTGTTATATGCTGGAAATAAGTTGAAGCACACCACAACAACAATAGATAAAAAAGTGACGATGATGAAGATTTCTAAACTTAGGTTTATACATACTGCATAATTGCTCCATTGAGAATCTGACTCCTTTATTGAGCTAGCAACTAGGACTTCACAGAATAACAGTTCAAGGGCTTTTCATTGCTGCAGTTTTTCTCAGTCATCATCCTCAGCCATAATCCCCTTTTTTGGATCTATGATGGCTAAAACAATTTCTGCATCTAAACCTTAGGCAGGTAGACATGAGATTAGATTCTTGTGGGTGTGAAATTTGATTGCAAGTGCATCTGCAGACTCTGATTAAAAAGCAAAGGTTTGTTGTTGTTAACTGCCTTTGCGTCGATCTGGATCCATGGTGACCCTGTTGATGAGATATTTCCAAGACCGCCTGTCCTCCACTGCTTTGACCAGCTCCTGCAAACTTATACTCATGACTGCTTTAATAGAGTCCATCCATCTAGCATGCAGCCTTCCTCTCTTTCTACTACTTCCCTTCACATTTCCTAGCGTCGTTGTTTTTTCCAATGATTCATGTGTTCTCATGATGTGCCCAAAGTACGCCATCCTAAGTTTTCTCATCTTGGCTTCTAGGGAGATTTCTGGCTTGATCTATTCTAGGACCCATTTATTTGTCTTTTTAGCTGTCCACAGTATTTTCAGTACTCTTTTCCAGCACCACATCTCAAATGAATTTATTTTCTTCATACCTTCTTTCTTAACTGTCTAGCTCTCACATCCACACAGGGTGATAGGGAATACAATGGCTCTGGTACCACAATAAACTACAGTTCCCATGATTCCTTAGCACTGAGCCAGGACAGTTAAAGTGGCCTCAAGCTGCATTATTTCTGGCAGTCTGTAAAGGCCCTAAGGATTTGCTCCATTAAAGAGAGGAAACCTGTCTAATGGTGTTAAGCTAACAATGAACTATTAAAGTAATTTTATTTTTGCTAGAAGTGAGAGAATAAGGGGGTGAGATGAGATGAAAAGATCTCTAAGAGTATCAGTTAACATCTAAGAGAGGTTAGGACAGGTGGATAAGAGAAATGAAGAATTAACTGAAAGCTACTTAATCCCATCACTGCTGCTATTCCTAAACCGTCTTGAACTTTTTAAATGCTAAGTGTTCTTGAATTTCCAGCAAAACTTAAGCAGGAAATTGAAGGTGGAAAAAATGTTAATCATCATCTCTCCATGTTGCTCGTATAGTCAACATCAGTCTCCAAAACATATTTACATTATAAAAAACTTAGGCCAGGTTTTATATATAAAACATAGGGCCTTTACAGACTGCCAGAAATAATGCAACTTGAGTTCGCTTTAACTGCCCTGGCTCAGTGCTAGGGAATAATGGGAACTGTAGTTTATTGTGGCACCAGAGCTCTCTGACAGAGAAGGCTCAATGTCTCAGAAAAAGCTACAATTCCCATGATTCCCTAGCACTGAGTCCGGGCAGTTAAAATGGACTCAAGTTGCATTATTTCTGGCAGTCTGTAAAGGCCCATAGTTTGCCTCTTAAACCCAAATTAATGAAACCAGGCTCTACCTCAGTGTTTTACATGTAGTCCAAGCTTCTTTATGATATTTGTTTTAAATGAATAGTGGCATTCTTGCTTCTAGGCATTCTCTTTCTCCAGAATGTATATTTATAATTAATGTATTAAAAGTATGCATGGTTTAAGTGTATTATAAAGTTATAAACCATGGAATAAGCAGGGGAATGGGTGGGCGAAGCAGCTGGTATGAGAAGTGAGCAGCCTGACCATACACATGCAGAAAAACCCAGGATAAGTTGCAATAAAAAAATTTTCTTAGGAAATTACAAATTTCACAATCTGTTAGTGAGCATTGACAGCATAAGTAACTGTGCCAGGCAACAAGTCTAGGAAACACTAGACTTTGCTGGAAATGCTCTGTCTGAGACCTTCAAAGATCTTGTTAGTTTTGGCTTCAACCTACTGGCATATCTACTACAATCCCACTCATTCAGGAAAGTGATTCATGTTGAAGTGCATGATGAGATTTGAAATGTCATTGTAATGTTCACTGTTAACTGATTTGCTAAAGTAGCTGGATTGCTACTAGCACAGACGGCCTTTTCAATAATTTTGGAGATGTTCATACAATTTTAAAAGAGTTTCCCACAGTGTTTAGTGTTTGGCCTGCTTTCACAGATAACTTGAGCTAGTTTTGTGTCTTATATTATAGTTTTGTAAGACAGCCATGTGTAAAAGATATATCAGGCACAAAGCTGGAAACAAATCTTTTTTGGAGATTCAATGAAACTAAGTACCTAAAGTGGAATGTGGGATGTATGGGGTATCAAGAAGCTCTGGGTTCAAGTTTTGCCTCATCCATTAATTCACTCTAGTGGTCTTCAGTTCATCTTAAAGATAACATGAAATGCATTACCTGGCCATTTTTATTTTTGTTAAAAGCAGTTGTGACCTCCTTCCGTTTTGATAGGGTGTAGTGCTAGGGAAGCAGGGTTTATAACCCTTTCCCCTGTGCCATGAACATGAAACAAATAAACTCCTCATATAGCTGCCATTATTATCATAAGAATTCTCTTATGTTTCTCCCTATATGGCTAATAACAACTGCAAGGGGCAATTTGGATTGGACAGGATGGCAATTGTAGTCTCTTCCAACTCTATGATTCTAAGGCCATTGGTCATAAAACTTTGAAAAGTGCTGGGGATTCTGAGAGTTGTAGTTTCAAATGTATCCCACCTTCAAGGAAACCCTCCAGTTGTGTGACTACTGGACAAAACTATGCACAATTCTTACCACTGTATTATTCTTTCTGACCAGTGCAATTTTTTTGGCCAGGAAATGAAAAACCTGCAAATATTCTTTCTATCCATATTACACATAGACATGCTAAGTGGCAATGCTTGTTTTTTCTCCCATTTTTCTAAAAAGTGTATACATTCTTGTGTTTTATGAGATTATTTTTTTTCTTGCCCATTACATTATTATCAGGATACCAACTGGTCCTTGAAGCCAATTTAATGGGCAGGTGTCCCAATGAATTAGAGACTTGTAAACTGTTTAGCAATACATTTTAAAGTAGTTTTATAAACTTCTTCTAAAACTTACAGACAAGTCAAGCTACAAAAACCTGAAGATGATGGACTCTGAAATGTTGTGACCTTATTCCACTACACATGAAAATCCAGTAAGGTTTCTTCACTTGCTGACTCATTTTGTCTATCTTTCAGTAATGCGTTGACACCTTGGGGTTTAATTACTATTAACTAATATCAATACAATTTGAGTCAGCCTTATCTAAAATATTTGTGTCCAGAAGTGTTTTGGAATTCATAATTTTTTGGATTTTGGAATATTTGCATATACAGAAAGGATAACTTGGAGATAGGACCCAAGTCTAAATATGAAATTCATTTATGTTTTATACATAGAGAGATCTTGTAGCACCTTTGAGACTAACTGAAAGAAGGAAATAATAATGCATAATGCATCTGAGGAAGTAGACTGAAGTCTACGAAAGCTCATGCTGCAATTTCTTTCTTTCAGTTAGTCTCAAAGGTGCTACAAGATCTCTCTATGTACTGATTCTACAGACTAACATGGCTATATCCGAATTCTGCATTTATGTTTTGTATATACCTTATATACATAGTCTGAAGGTAATTTTATACACAATATTTTTAATGATTTTGTGCATGAAACAAACTTTGTGTACACTGAACCATCAGAAAGCAAAGGTGTTGCTATCTCAGTCACCCATGTGGACAATTTTGGATTTTGAAATATTTTGGATTTCAGAATTCTGGATAAGAGAGACTCAACCTGTATATTAATATGCACCTCCTTCCAAAGGAAAAATAAAACAAAACAGATGTCTACTTTCAAAAAGAGCAAGAAAATGTAGATAAAATGTAAGTATAATCAAACTTGGTTGGGAATCACTATAGGCCAATAGAGAGGCAGTGCACTGAGCTCTTGTCAAAGTTCAGTTCAAAGTGCAGCCTTATGTGGGAAAGAGGAAGTTGCCTTATATTAAGAGAGACCTTTGGACAATCTAGTCCAGGATTTTCCATTGTTGTTGTTGCATGTCTTCAAGTCATTTCTGAATTATGGTGACCCTAAGGCAGTTTATGATGGAATTTTCTGAGTCTGACAGTGTGTGACTCAGCCAAGGTCACCCAGAGGGTTTCCATGGCCAAATGGAGAATTGAGACCTGATCTCCAGACTCATAATTGAATGCTCAAACTACTATGCCACACTGACTCCTCATATTTTCTATACTGTCTGGAAATGATTCTCTTCAGTTTCAGAACAGAGTCTACTTGGAGACACCAGAAATGTTCTGTACGAAAAGCACGTGCAGTGGCTCCAGCACTTTTCTTTGACTGGCTGTGATGCTGGGAACATCTCAGACTTTCTACTTTGGAATGTCATCTTCAGTACTATGGAAAAACCTCTGAGTATCTTTTTTGTACTTTACACATAGACCCTGCGGTTTTACAGAAGGTTTCTACCTTCTGCATTACTGTTGGACAAGTTCTGTAATCAAACTTCCAAATTATACTTTATTTTCACAGATCTAAAATTGAAAATTACTGTTCATGCCAGCACTAATTATGTGGGGAACAATTATATGATTTAGATAAGACACTATAAATTATGAGAAATCAGGAAGATTCTCCCCTCTCCCTTTATAACAGTCCTTACAAAAATTATTTGCTTTAGATTCATTCACCTTCTTGCAGCTTGTTGGGTATAGAACACTCCCTCCTCCCGTGCTGTGAGTAACAAGTGGAAAACTCAACCCAGCTATCTCTCTGATGTTCACCTACTTTATCATGCCCCTTAAAATTCTGAAACACTTATTTTCTTCAGAGCTTATCAAACCCGTCTCCCTTTAGACTTCCTCAAATACCTCCACCACATCTTTTCAAGTTACTCAAGCTACTCCTTTTTCCCCCTGGCCGTAACAGGAGAAGCTATTAAAAGCTTCCCTGTCAATCACCTGGAAAGCCTCCCAGGAGAGCAGATTAGTATTTGAGATCCAAGCTAAGAACCAGGCTGAGTGTGCTCTAGCAACACAAGGGGGAGGAAAGAGGGAGGAAGGAACTTGTTAGAGAGAAATCCTTACTTCTTGGCAAAGGGAACTGAAGTTTTGAGAGAAGTTGAAAATGTCTGTATAGATTTTAAGATGTGACAGCAAAAGCTCTTCTAGGTGGATAAATATTGAATCTTTGTGACTTGAACGGTATACAAAGATTTGTATTGATATTTGATTTTAACATGCTCACATTTGGAGTGCTCAAAGTGCTCTTGGGTGAGTGGATGCTTTTTGTAAGCACTCTAGAAGGAATACATGGAGAGAGAGGCATGTTGGGAGAGCCCTCCTTCTAAAAAGTGTGTCTCAAACTGCAGTTGGGCTAGGACTGATGGTGTATGAATGTGTGCATACTCATTATTTTGTGTTTGTCTCTTGAGTAGTGGTGATGAATTAATCAATGATGATGATGATGATATCTGAATGCCTTCTATGGTAGAGGTGAGTTCCTGGGAGATTGTAATAGATTATTTGTGCCCACATCTTAAAATCTTAAAATCTATATAGACATTTTTGCTTGTTGGACTATCAAACTGAACTGTCAAATTTCAAGCTGAAATTCCAAACAGAAAGCTTATGAGTAGCAAAAGGGGAGGCAGCCATACCTTTCAGAAAACTGTGGTAGATATGTCAAAATTTGACAATATGTTTTTGGTACTCATCCAAATTACATTGCCCCATTTCAAGCAGAAATTCAAAAAGGAAGGCTTCCTAAATGCAGAAAGGGGTTTGCCATACATGGTACGAGGCTTCAAAATTTGAAGGAGTGATTTCGGTTGTTGCTCAAATTACACTGGTCAGTTTTGAACTGAAATTGCCCAATTAGTGAATGGGAAAACAACCGCCAGCCACAATAGAGTACACCAACCTGTCTTATTTCACAGAGGTCTGGTTGAATGTAAGGGAGGGGATACATTTATTCCATTGTAGAGGGTTGTTGCCAATTTGCATGATATTTACAGATGAAATTATATGTCTCTCATGTGACATGGATGGCATACTTGATGTAACTTTGGCTTCTATTTTCCCAATTATAATAAATTCTTTTCTGTTCTTTCAAATATATGAGATGTGAGCA
Source organism: Phrynosoma platyrhinos (assembly GCA_020142125.1). Classification (NCBI taxonomy): domain Eukaryota; kingdom Metazoa; phylum Chordata; class Lepidosauria; order Squamata; family Phrynosomatidae; genus Phrynosoma; species Phrynosoma platyrhinos. The sequence continues at coordinate 51,060,109 of CM034708.1, read as the reverse complement.
GGATCTTTGGGGAGGTGAAACTGACCACATATGTATGCTTAAACATTGCCATTTCTGGCTCATAAAATGACCAGGGTGGATGGCTGAGGGTGTAAGAGTAGTGGTGAATGTCTAGTTATATTAACACATGGTCCTACAATACTTATTGTGAGTTTTCTTTAAAAAGACCACAAATAAAATAAAATAAAATAAAATAAAATAAAATAAAATAAAATAAAAATGGACCCCATCATGCTGGATAATTTTTAGGCAGTGTTCAAGATATGTGGTGGCATTTCAGATCCAGTTTTTTTTTTTTTTTTGTGGGTGAGATGGCTTATTTAGATCCATTTATGCATCTAGTCCGGCTTCAGGCCTGGTGATGGACAGTGACTGCTTAGTAACCTTTGTGGATCGTCTACTCTGGAATCTGGTTCTGATGGATCTCATGCTGACTTTTGATACCATGAACCTGATATCATTATATATCACTGGTCTGAAGTGGCACTTGGACACTTTCTTTTATAATGGCTCTAGTCATTCCTGAAGGAATGAGTTCAGAAGGTGGTGCAGGGGATTACTGTTTGCTATCATGCTCATTGGCCTACAATGTCCCTCAACTGTCTACCTTGTCCCCTAGTATTATAAAACATATACTTGAAATGCCCCAAAAATACTTTAGAGTGTGAGGGTTTGGGGTCACAAATATAGTGATACATTGCATTTTATCTCTTCTTTCCATCTAAATCCAGGGAACCTGATCTGATTCTAAATTTGCCTCTGAAGTTGGCAAAGGTCTGGATGAAATTAAACCATTTGAAACCTAATTTACAAAAGGAAAATATATTTCTGGTCAGTTGATCATGGAATAGGGATTGAAATGTATTGGATGGGGATACATTTCATTTGAAGATTCAGGTTTTCAGTTTAGGTGTATTTTTGTGGGTGTATGAAGGCTTGGGGGCCAACTGCATCTATTCCTGGAGACGACAGATCTGGCTACAAGTGACACATGTCATTACAAGTGACTCATGCCTGTTGGACAGGCTAAATATGGATCTGCCTTTGAAAGGTGTCCAGAAAGTCCAACTGGTCCAGAATGCTGCACTGGAACTGTTGATTAGGGTCAGTTAGAGGCGTAATACAACTCTTTTATTATGACAGCTTCACTAGATACCAGTCTGTTCCCAGGGTAAATTCAGTACTGGCTATGATCCTTAATGCTGTATATGACTTGGGATTGTGCTATCTGAAGGACTTACGTTATCTAAAATGAGCTTGCCCAGATGTTGTTATCTCTAGAAGAGTCCTTTCTCATGGCCCTGCCACCCTTAGAGGCACATTTGGAGAGGATATGAAAAAGGGCTTTCATGGTGGCTGCTCCCAAGTAAGACTAGGGCAGTCTCCTTTTGGTTTATTTGTTTATTAAACTGTCTGTTTATCATCTCTTAGGACGTTATCACACGCGGGTCTCAAA
>CM034708.1:51014616-51058553 GCA_020142125.1 Phrynosoma platyrhinos | reverse complement strand
GAAAATAAAAAGCATTCTTTAAGGACAGATAAAAACAAGCTTTAAAAATATGCCAACATTTTAAAAAAATATGTTTTCTGTTTACCTTTTACTAGTAGTCAACAAACCATTGATTAAGAGAAACCTTTGGCTTTTACACTGTGTGACTGTTGGGGGCTTATATTTCTTAATTGTGTTTTTAATTTGTTTTTGTACTGTATTTTAATCTGTTTTTATTTTTATTTTACTGACAACAAATTTGGGGTGGATGTGAAGAAGATAGGATATTAATGGGATACATACATGTGTACATCACACACACACACACACACACACACACACACACACACACACACCTATTTAGTTCAACAGATGATGTTTACATATTAGAAGCCTATGTAAATGCTATGAGGGACCTTAAGCAAGTAGACTAATACATCCTTTGACATATGACACATTGCCATCTTCTTTTACAGGACTGCTATCAGCTGCAACAGTAATACTATTTAGTCTCCAAGATGATTCTGCAATGATATCTTATCTTCTAAAACACATTTCTTTGTTAAAGTGATTTTGTGCACCTGATAATTTGTTCCAAAAATAACATATTTCATTCATTTACGTTTTGGGTTCTATTTCTGAAATAAAATGTTCATCCAGCAACCAGATGCCTTTTAAGGCACAGCTTGGGATAAAAGTTTCTATAACTTTGATAAAACATGTCAAAGGTCCACACTTTTTCTGCAGACATGCCACCAGTGCATACACTTTATTTCTCCCCAGTCTGCCCCCTTCCCATTACAAGCTCTTGCACCATTCCCCAGTTCATTTTTATTGAATTTAAAAAGCTGTTTGGAGATTCTGTGGGGATATTTCTGAGATAGATAATTGAATTCAAGAGACTCTGTAGCCCTTTGGACTGCAATCATCATCGCAGAATATACCATGGTTGAAATAATTCAGCTGAAAAGAAAAAGAAAAAAACCCACAAACCACGACTGAAGAATTGACTTCCAGTATAAATAATACTCTAAGTTCAGAATGAAATGCAAACATTTTGTCCAGTGTGTCATTGGGGGAACCCTTTCACACAGATGGCACACAGTATACTCACTCACACATTCGCACTAACATAGAGGAAGCCAAAGGGCTCCAAAAACTCACAAAGAGAAGACAGTCTAGTTTTAACATAATTTAATGATACCTTTGTTCCAAAACACACTGTGGAAATAATCCAGTTTGAGACCAGTTTAAATGCTGAGGAATTCTGGGAACTGTAATTTTGTGAGACATTTATCCATCTCTGTCAGAGACCTCTGGTGCCATAATAATAATAATAATAATAATAATAATAATAAATTTTATTTGTATACTGCCAATTGGTGACCCAATAAACTACATTTCCCAGGATTCCCAAACACTGAGCCAGGGCAGTTAAAGCAGCCTCAAACTGGATTATTTCTGCAGTGTGTTTTGGACCTATAACTTAAATGTACGTCCACCTTTCCCCAGTAGATGGCTATATCAATGCAATATAAAAGTTAATTATCAATAAATTACAAATAAAGCCCCAAGTAAAAAGAAAAGCTGAGGAGAACTATAGAACAAAACTAACAGCAACCAATTTGGGGGGAGGAACAGACAAAACCAAGCCCATGACCCAATTACCTTTTCAAGCCAAACGTCTATATAAGCAAGAAGGCCTTTCCTGTTGGAAGATCAGCAGATAGGAGGATGAATGGGCCTCCCTGGAAAGGCAATTCCAAATGTGGAGATATCTGCAGCATTCTATTTCTTGATATTTAAGGACCAAAACCTGAGACCAGGGCCTTGGCCCCTGTGATATCATAGGGGTTAGTCTTTGTTATAGCAGAGAGGAAGGACAGGGAAGGATTGGAAACTCTTTCTTGGGTCAGCTGAGCATGAAAACTGTCATGAAGGTAATGAATCCAGAATCTGGGTAAAACCTGGCTAACCAGGTAATATGGCAACTCAAATACTGGAGGAAAATAAAAGCGCTTTCCAACAGCCAGTCATATGGAAAATCACATCTAGTTGCCTTAGCAGTTAGTGCCCCTCTCAGGGGTCCCCAAACTTTTTGATCTGGGGGCCGGAGGCGTGTGCACAGGTGCATGACTCCAGGTGTCATTTTATCTTCCAAAATGGCATCCGGAGCCTGGCACCATTTTGGAAGACAAAATGGTGCCCCGCATCATGCATGCATGCACACTACTCCGGAGCTGTTTTGTCTTCCAAAATGGCACCCGGAGTTGTGCGCATGCGCCTGCCATCACATGCGCATGTGTGTGCCACCATGTGCCATTTTGTCTTCCAAAATGGCATCCAGAGTCATGTGCATGCATGTGCGATGCAGGGCACATGCACATGACTCCGGACGCCATTTTGGAAGATAAAATGGTGGCCAGCGGTGCGCATCAGTGGTGGCGGTGGCAGCTGCAGTGGCAGCGGTGGCAGGACTGGCAGCGGGCCGGTAAGAAGGCCTCGACAGACCGAGTCCGTCCTGCGGGCCATAGTTTGGGGACCCCTGCTCTAGGGCTTACAACCCATGTGACTTTATAACATGCATCACACTTGGGGACTTTTTCAAGATCCTCAAGTATAAAGGTATATCATTGAATACCAAAGTCAGAATTATCCATGCCATTTGTTGTTGATGTGTGCCTTCAAGTAGTTTCAGACTTATGGTGACCCGAGGGTGAACATATCATGTGGTTTTCTGGGGCATTTCCATGGCTAAGCAGGGAATTGAACCCTGATCTTTAGAATTATAGTCCAACACTCGAACCACAACACCATGTTGGGCATTTCTTATTTCTATGTATGTGAAAGCCGGATAATGAAAAAAGTTGGCAAGAATAAAATAAAATCATTTGAAATGTGGTGCTGGAGAAGAGTTCTGTTCATATCATGGACTAATGAAAAGACAAATGAATGGGTCATAGAGCAAATCAACTCTCCCTAGAAGCCAAGATGGCTTAACAGAGATTGTTGTACTTTGTACATATCATGAGAAGACATGACTCTCTAGAAAAACAAATACAGTGGATCCTTGTTATCCCCTGTGGGTAACAAAATCCATGGATGTTCAACTTCCATTAAATATAATGGGATAGCAAAATGGTGTCCCTTATATAAAATGGAAAATCAAAGTTTGGTATTTGGAATTTATACTTTTTTGGAATATTTTCAAGCTGAGGATGCCGACTGTAATGCATAGTAAGGTGGAAGATAGCAGGAAAAGAGAAGACAACATTGCATATTGATAGACTCAATCAAGGAAGCCATGGCCCTGAGTCTGAAAGGTCTGATCAGGGCTGATGGTGGTAGAGTGACTTGGTTGTCTCTTATTCATAGAGTTGCTATAAGCTCAAGTTGCTACGGTGACAAATAACAAGAAGGCAGCATTTTTAATTGTTCCTGGAAATTTGTAAGTAGACAATGAAGCTTTTCTAATGGTGAGTTTATATGCTTTTGATAACTGGATATAGTCTCCAGTCTGGCTGCAGCATTCTAGATAGGCAGCCAGTTTTCAGGGCATTATTACACAATGGAAGACAGATTATTAATAGTATTTCAATTTAACACTATTTTGAATTGGTATATTACCTTGGAAAGCTTCTGTTCTCAAAACCCACATTGAAATAAAACAAGATTTCCATTAAAAAAAACAATAGAAATTGGTAGAACTTCACATGAAAATGAAAATGTATAGGCTTCATAGCCATTTTAAAAAAATCATACACTGATTTGTGTATGTTTTCATTGTTAAGAAAGCCTAGGAGAAGATTTATATTTTCCAGTAGGTGGCAGCATTGCTAAAGAAAACAAGTTCAATATTATTACATCTGTGGCTAATACTGCTATTTGATGAAAAATGCTATAGAAGTTATGGTCAGTTGGCCTTTTCCTTAGGAGGTTGAGTGATTATTTTGATGTGATGTATTAAAATCTATGCTATATAAAATTCATTTCCTTGTATTTATATTCAGAAAAATTTGAGGAATTCTACCTCTGCATGATTTGCATGTCTTGGACTAATGAGCAGAATGGGACTTTGTTATTTTTCCTGAGGAATTTCTTGTCTGGAAAACCATACCAGCATTTGTTTACAAAGGCATATTGTGAGAAACAATGTCTATTTAGAAGTGCCAATTTAAAGATGATTTCCACAAGGCCCTGCTCCAGTGACCCATTGTGGTGTGAAGGTTCTTCTGGGCTAACATATAGTCCATGACAGCGGAGGACAAGTTCTGGATGGTTCTATCAATTTGAAAAGGCTTCACCTATGGTGCCAGTAGCAGACTGACTGCCATTTGAAGACCAGCTACACAGAGAGACTTATCCCTAGATGGCTGGCCATTGGGTGATGAACTGATGAACTGGCCATAGCAATTATGAACACAATATCAGAATAAAATACTTGCTATCTGCACTGGCAGAGAGACTATCTGCACCAATGGAATCAGAGAGATTTTAAAAAGTTCAATGTACTTAAAGTTATATTTAAATATGAATTATTGTGCAAATTAATAAGGAATGTATCTCCACATGAACATATGGGAAAGTGACATAAATTAGAAATGGACTGATTCATCTATACTTCTTGCTACCCACTTCTCAGTTTTAGACATTTAATGACTAACATTCCAAGTCTCAAAGTGGTGATGAAATGCATGCTAACTTAAATTGATGTTGTTTGACATCACATTTGGACATTACACATAGTTCATGAGAAAGCATCTCGGTAATTTCCAAAAGTACTGTTGAGCCCTTATTCTTTACTGCTGGATGCCATTTTGCATCAATATCAGCAAGCGTCATATATTAGTTATCAGTTCATCAGAGATGCTCCTCAGAATGCAGTGAATAACAAGCTGGGAGATGGTCTGTGAAATGTTTATTGGAATATTTATCTGTGTTACTTTTATAGTAGTTGCTTTATTCTGAGGAAAGCACTGCAAAGTCAAATGTGTTAGTTTTTATAGCTTAAAAAACCCTGTAATGCCCTCCACACTCATATATATGACAACTTTAGCTTTGGAAATCTTATGTATATTTATTGGTAATGCTAATATTCAAAATATGTGTGCCCTACATGTATACAAAGGAATCTTTCATCACCTTCAAGGCATACTGTGTGAAAGAAGTTGTAGAATGAGCTTTCGTAGACTTGAGAGATTATCGCATTAGGTTCGCTGCAACTTTCTTAAGGTGGATCTTATCACAAAGCTAAAGTTGTCATATATATTGCTGGGCAGTATGCAGGCCACATGCAACCCGGGCTTCTCCAAGCTTGTCCCGCATCTTTTCAAGAACTGGAAAATCCCATTCTTGAAAAGCTGTGGGAGAAGCTCGGATTGCATATAGGCTGCATACTGCCCGACAATGGATGAATGCAATAAGATCCACCTTAGGAAAGTTACATCCTGGGTCTATCACAGCAGCAAAACTAACGCGATAATCTCCTTGGTCTACTTCAGCATGGAGTGAACTGATGCGCAGGAAGGACCTTTATAAACTGTATGAATACCCATGGAAATGCAAAACTTGTGGGTAGGTGATTAGGTGACAAATTCAGTTTTAAGGATGGTCATTGATGGACTAAGACAAGAGTAGAGATGTTGCCTAAGGCCAGGTTTGGTGGATGACAATATGAATGGTGGAGGGAGTTTTGGAATGTGGTGTGTGCAGGTTGGGAATCTGAAAGGAGATATGTTAAGCTGGCTAAGAGTATCCAGTATTGTAATATGTGTAGTGTGCCAGGAAGCCATTGTCTTTGTTCAATGCACTGCTGATGGACTGGAGTTTGTAAATATATCCTAATTCAACTGTTTCTCTTTCCAATCTTTCTTTGCATTTTTTTTTAGTCAAGAACCACTGTCCTGTTGTCAGACAAGGAATGCCCAGGAATACAGAAGTGTTCTGCAACAAGCTTTTGTGTAATATCTGATGTAAGTTCATTTATCCTCTGCCACAGAGACTGGTCTATTTGTCCAATGTAGAGTGCTGAAGGGCACTGTTGACATAGTATGACATATATCAGATTAGAGGATGGTAGAATGAAAGAGCATCTAATACTGTAGATTATGTTATTAGTCCTGTGATGGCATTTATCAAGTAGATGTGTGGGAAGAGTTGGTATCTGCATTTGTGGCAAGGTTTTGTACCCATCTCCTCATTTGTGCAGTGTATCCTCTTGTAAGTAAGTAACAGAGATTGGGAGGTTGTCTGTAGGCAAGGAAAAGTTTGCCAAGATCCTTTAAGTCTTAAAGTTTAAGACATCAGTGTTATTATCCAAAATAGGTTGTAATTCAGTGCTTTATGTGTTTATAATTTTTCAGAATTTATGTACTCTACTGAGAAAGAACTATATCTCAGTGGTAGACCACATGCTTTGCATCCAAAGGTCCTAGGGTTAATTTCAGACATCAAATAGGGGTTGAGAAGAATCCTATGTGAAAGCTGAGGGAACTACTGTGAGTTAGCATAGAATGCAGCAATAAACATAATGCCCTCTAGATGTTTCCCACCAGCCTCCACCAGCATGATCAATGCTTAGGCATTATGAGAGATATAAACAAAGGGACCAGGAGGAGCCAGGTCTGCTGTGGACAGTACTCAGATATATAAATAGTCTGTAGTAGTATGGGGGAGTTTCTTTTATTCCTATGAAGTAGTATGTTGACATCCTCCCTCTCCAGTTTGACTTGTCTTAAAAGCTGGGGTTTTATTCCAGTTGTATGTCTAGCCAAAATATTTTCCTTTTTTTTTTTTTTAAAAAGAACAAACTTTCTTGAAAGCAGAATGTATTGTCTTGGCACTCCAGAGACAATTAGCAGCCCAGCAGTCTTTCAGATTAGTTTACAGATTCTAGGATATTTATGATAAATCAACACTTTGAGGTAGAATCTCTCTACATACAACATTTTGAGGGTTTATGACCAGTGTTAACAATACAGTTCTCATTTTCTGCATCCCATTTCCGTCTGAAAGCTCACAACTATGTAACTGTGTTTATATATCTAACGTTTGCATATTATACTCTGTCATGCAGAAGTGGATCATAATCCATAAAATTTCATATTAAAATAAATCTGTTAATCTTAAAAGTGCCACAAGACTTTTTTCTTTTTCTTTTTCTTTTTTTAAAGCAGGCAAACATATTGTGGATGTACATTGTAAGGCACACAGATTCCTGATAAATATTGGGAACTAACATTTGAAATTCAAATCAGAAGTCTGTGGAGTTAGAGAAAGTTCTGAGACTCAAGTGGCATATATGAAGTTAATCAGATGAATAAACAGTGCTTTTCAATTTTGGTCATTGCCAGACCCATGTTATGAAAGTCCTCCCCCCTTATACGTAAAGACTGACTCTTTCATATTTGTGAGCATTAACTGGAACATTCCTGCCAAGTAATTTAGATTGGTAGTTCTCTAACTTTTTACCCCTGTGACCCTCTTTACATCTACATGCAGATGTCGTGCCTCCCTCAACATAGTATATGAATTAAAGTAATTTGTTTGTTTAGTGTAAGTATTTTTGTTCACATATCCATGTATATTAATATTTTAACATTTTATAAGAAAATAACATTGTTCATATTAGGACAGTTTTTTAAAAATGAATTCAACATTTAACATGTGTAAATTTTACATATACTGTCTCACACACAGACACACTCATGTGCAACAGTACTCACAGACATGTATATACCTAGGAACATATTGCATGAGCTTTTAAATTGGCAGCAGTCCAACAGGATGCAGCCAGGACCTGGGATGGAGGTGGGAATTATTGCATTGTAATTTGCCACCAAATCCACCAGGTAACTGCAGCCCAGGTCCCAGCCTTGCTCAGTAAGTCCTTTTTCGAAAACCAAAGCTTCCAACTCTGAAAACTGGCCAGCTGAGTGCATCTGGAACCTGGGATGCAGTCGCTTGGCAGAATTGGCAGCAAATTACAATGTGATAATTCCTGCCTCCATCACGGATCTCAGCTGCATCCCGTTGGACTGCTGCTGATTTAAAAGCTCATGTGATAAGCTCCCCAGGCTGGATCTGCACTGCAGAATTAATGCAGTTTGACACTGCTCTAACTGTCATGGCTCCATCATATGGCATCCTGGGAGCTGGTGGCACAGGGGTTAAATGCCAGTACTACAGCCACAACGTTGAGAGTTGGATCCCAGAGGGCTCCAGGTTGACGTAGCTTTTCATCTTTTTGTAGGGTGGTAAAATTAGTACCCAGCTTGTTTGGGGCAACTGGCTTACAGTTTGTAAACCACTTAGAGAGTCTTGAGTTCACTATGAAGTGATTTAGAAATGTAAATGCTATTGCTAAATGCTATCTGTAGTTTGTTATGGCACCAAAGCTCTCTGACAGAGAAGGCTAAATATCTCACAAAACTACAAATCCCAGAAATCCATAGCACTGAGCCATAGCAGTTAGAGGTATCAAACTGGATTATTTCTGATTCATTATTTCTTTCACTCACATACATACTCATTTACTCTCTCACTTACTCATTTACTCTGTCTTCCCCTCAGGGACAGAAAAGGGTTAGGAAACAGAGGAGGAGAAGAAGGAGGGATCAAGGCTTCCAAGTCTTGCCTTCTCCCAGGGTCTCACCCCACCATTTGAGAACCACTGTCTTAGAATACATCATCATGCTCATTAAACTGAAATCGAAAGCATCTAAACTACATAACATAAGCATACAGATTAATTTTATGCTCAAGCATTTCTATTATTATTTATTATTTATTTCATTTGTATGCTACCTTTCTCTCAGAGTGGGACTTAGTTTTAAATAGTCAGTTTAAAAACCTTAACAATAATTAAAAAAACTCCAACAAATAAAATCCTTAAAAAGCATATAAAATATTTCCAATGTGGCCCTCAATAAAGCATTAACGTTGTGCTGATATTATATTTTTCCATAGCCCTACAACAGTGGTATTGTGTTGCCCAGAAAATTACTATCTTCCAACTATTAAATGCAATCATTCCCATTGTGAGTGCTGTGACAAATATGATTACATTGGTGCATGGAGCACTCATTGGACAGCACCTGTAACATCATTAATTTAAAATGATTGAACTCCCTTCTAAATTTTATAACAAAAGTTCAGATCTGAATCAAACACAAGTACTATGAGCAGTTTCAACACACAACCCATTGCAGGCCCATTCTATTTCTGCTCTAGTAGCATAGCTTTAGTATTAAGGAAATTTGTTTCATATGAATCTCAAAAGATCCTTTGGGAAACAAGGACTGAACTGTTCCCAGCAAGCAAACCAAGAAGGAAAGAACATTCTTGTTAATTACTGTTCCCTGAGTTGGTCATATGTTAACAAACTTCCCAATTTAATTTGATTTTTATACAGTCCTCTGTATCCATGGATTCTTTATCCTCAGATTCAACCATCTACAGTTTGAAAATATTGAATATATATATTTAAAAAAAAAAAGCAATTTACTATAAGGGACACCACTTTACTATGCCAATGTATTTAATGGGACTTGAGCATCCATGGATTTTGGGAAGGTAAACAGAGCAGGAACCTAACCCTAGCAGATACCAAGGGTCCACTGTACTATCTTTCTTCAGAGACATTTTGAGGAGAAACACATGAGTTCTACTTTAAATGTTTTGGTTGTCATGTCTTTGTTTTTGACTTTCCCCTTGCATTATTCTTTGTTTCAGCTTCTCTAGACTTTCATCTTGGCTTTCACACTAGATTTGAATTTTGAATTCAGGAGATTGGTTTCACTTGAGTTTGAGCCCCAAAGCTAATCTCCCAACCCTGTGTGTTTAAGTGTGCCCCAACAGCATTGGACCACCAGGCCCAAAACTGCCTAATTCACAGAGAAAGGCACAGCCATAGTTTGGATGTGGCTGTAATTTTCAAACATTGTAGGCTGCTTAAATCCCATTCCATTAAATCATAATCATAGAATCCATATTGGATGGGCTCCCTGCCAGTACTGGAATCCACTAATAAAGCAGCCCTGAGACATGGCCATCTAACCTTTGTTTAAAAATCTGAAGTAATGAACAGTATGCCATCATCCAAGGTAATCCATTCCACTGTTGAAAAGCTTTTACAGTTAGGCATTTAAGAAGCCAAGCTGTACATGGCTGCAACCTCTCTCTTCAAAGCCAGTCCACAAAATGTATTTGACCTTGCAGACTATTTCCTTTCCTTCTCTTAACTCCACACATTGACAGAATGTTCTTGATACTATCTAAACCATTGCACTCTTTGAAACTAAAAGATGGTCCTCACATCTTAAATTCTTATATTAACAATTTCCATGTCCTCTTATATTTTTAGGTGATCACCTCCCTTAATTTTAAAGTGGTATCAAACTATTTCTTTAATCAGTGTGACTGATTACTTTTCTGTTGCTAAAACCAGTTCTCTCTAGCTGTCCTGATTATCACAATTCTCGAAGAGGCTGCTCCACCTTTTCTCCTCTTTTTATCAATATAATCTGTTTCTAGTCTTATTTTTCATTGTTCACATCTTGGATCCCTCTCAGAAGTCATCTCCAGAGACTCTCCTGCCATTCTTTAATTTCCTATCTGGTGGACATGTATACTCAGCGGACCTCTGAATACATTTTTGTGCCTACTCTTCAAAATGATGAGAAAAAACGAACTCCAAACTTTGTTTTCTGTTGAAATAGAATTTTAGGCTGTGATCTTGTCAACAGTTTTATTGCAGGCTTCAGAAGGACCAGAGCTGATTTTTAAAAAAGTGTTTATAATTAACTGAGCCTCTTCAGTTATTCCCAGCCTCTCCTGAGCAGATGGCATGTTTTCTCTTCGTTATTTATTTAGAAAATTTATAATCCACTTTTTGGTGAAGAAATTCTCAAAGCAGAGAACAGTAAAATAGTGCAATAAATACAATGTTGAAAAAACAGTGAAAACAAATCAACCCCTTTTCCCCCAACCCAAACTCAACAGAGAAATTAAGACAGCATTATAGAGGACTGAGAAAGAACAAATTCATATAGAGCAGAATCTAGAAATGTTGGCCATGCTCAGTGAAGTATTTTGGGAATAATAGTCCCAATAAATAACTTTTCCAAGGTCTGTGACAGATGACAGTGGTTGTAGCTCCACTGCAGAATTAAAACAGTTTGACACCACTTTAACTGCCCTGATCCTATCCGATGGAATTGTGGCATTTGTAGTTTGGTGAGGTATTCAGCCTGGTCTGTCAGAGAGCTCTGGTATCTTAGGTAAGGGGTAAAGGTATTCCCCGCTGATAAGGTTGTCAAGTCATGTCAGACCATAGGGGGTGGTGCTCATCTCCATTACTAAGCCAAAGAGCCAGTATTGTCAGAGCTTACTCTGTGATCATATGGCCAGCATGATTGCATAGAACTCTGTTTACCTTCCCATTGAGAAGTGGTACCTATTTATCTACTTGCATTTGCATGCTTTGGAATTGCTAGGTTGGCAGAAGCTGGGACTAGAGATGGGAGCTCACCCTATCACATGGCACCTGGGCCAACCTTGCAATCAATAGAGGCAGTGTCTTAGCCACTTGAGCCACAGCATCCCTTATCACGTCTGGTGTCTTACCAAACTACATATCCCAGGATTCTCTTCATCCTCAGCCATCCAGATTAGACTAATGTTGCACCAAGAACCTAGGATAATAGACCTGATCTAATTGCTCCAGCTCATCCACCTAGATCTCATGAGCTTATCGCACTGCACTTAGAAGAATGGGAATGGAATGGAAGGGAAGGGAAAGGAATGGAGCAAAAATGCATTTTACTGCATGGGAGAACACCACTGATTCCACCAGGAGTCCCCAAGGCATTCCTCAGCCGTTCCTGGCAGCCGATTTTGAAGAACGATTTTGAACTGTCCTTCAAAAATCGGCTGCCAGGAACAGCTGGGGAATGCCTTGGGCACTTCTGGCAGCATTGGTGGTGTTATCCTGTGCAGTAAAATTCATTTTTGCTCTGTTCCGTTCCCTTCCGTTCCCGTTCCTTGAGTGCCATGTGATAAGCTTCAATTATACATATAAAGCTGACTCCATAAAGAAGTCATAGTGCATCACTTATTTTGATGAAAACAAGGGGCTCCATTACACTACACAATTATAATGCTAAATTTCACTTTAACTGCATGCAGTTTAGAGAAGGGTATTTAAGATTTTCAGCTGGAAAGCTATAGAATCTCATCAAACTACCAATCCCAGGATTCCATAGGATGTTGGCAGTTAAAGTGAAATATAGCAATATAATTGTGTAGGATAAAAAGGGCCAAAGGAGTGAGGGAGATTTCATGCCTAGCTTTAGTGGCAAATTGAGCGCTTAGAGCAGGGGTAGGCAACCTTTTTGAGCCGGGGGCCGGGTTGCTGTCCCTCAGACAATTGGGGGGCCGAAACACCAAAAATAAATAAATAAATAAATAAATAAAACATTTTTTAAAAATTAAAAAAATATGCATGCACACTATCTCAGCCCCAGAAAAGCCATGGCAAAACCCCTGTGTAGATTTTGTCAAGAAAATCCAAGAACAAGTAATAACAACAATAATCAATATCATCATGGCGGGCGGTGGTGGTGGCGACGGCAGGACTGGCCTGGGGCCGGTCCAAAGGCCTCGGGAGGCTGCATCCGGCCCCTGGGCCTTAGGTTGCCTACCCCTGGCTTAGAGGATTCTGGAGGCTTGGTTCTCCAGCTGTATTTTTTGGGGGTGGGGGTCAAAAATGGAGTGGGGCTTCAGGCACTATAAAATGGCTGACATTGGAAACTACATACAGCCTCTGGGCTTCATGATCTTCACCTGTGATAGAACCTCAAAACATTGAGGTAGAACCTCAATGAGGTAGAACCTCAAAATATTCCATCTAGAATTAAGTTTCATTTGCGTGCTTTTCTCCACTCCCTTCCAGTGACGCTTGAATAGTTCTTATTCATCCTGAGAGAAAAGAGTGATTGTTGTGGATCTTGTGGTCTGCTGCTGAAGGGATTTGGGGCCAAAAAGAAAAGCTGTAGCTCCATAGCTAAACTACCATCATCCGCTCATTGTATTGTCCTAAGACATATGGTGTGGGGGAGAAATGTCCTATATATCCAGACCTATCTAAATGTCCTATATATACAGATCTATTTCAATTTTAGTGAAGTGTTGAGTAGAAAACATATTTTTGTTCCTTCATGTAAAATGAATACAGGGATGTGATTATGCCCATCAAGCTAGATATTTGTGGCATGCTGGATTTTTCCAGTATGTGAGTGATGACAAATCCGCTCTATTACTGTTTTTTTCTTTAGCAAATGATTCCATCTTGATAGTGTGCTGAATATGGACTTTCATTTTTGGAACTTCTGAGATTGTGTGTCTTAAGTGTTTCTGCAAAATCTGCTTGGTAGAGCAGTTCATTATGGACAGCTTTCTGCCAATAAGCCCTTAAGCTATCTATTTCTACTAACTTGAGTTTGGCTTGTACTAGACCATAAATCTATAGGAAAACTGATAAAATTCTCTTTATCACATAGGATTCTTATATTCAGAACAAGTAGCATGTTCTTTAGAAAATGAAATTTCTAAAGGAATTAGGCTCACTTGTTAAGAGTAGTGCAATGATTTTACTGTTTGGGGGAACAAGTTCTTCTAGGCAATATCTCTCTGAAGGACCTTACTTGCTTTAGCTTTTAAAAATGGACAATTAACAAAAGTAATTCCAAATGAAAATGAGGTAGAAGGACAAGCTGATTTTGCAGCAAAAACAATTATTTCTTTATTCAAAAGATAGAAAAGATAGCAGCAGAAACCAACAGAACATTCTATACCCAATGCAATCTGTGGGCCTGTATGCATGGGCCAAAAGGCTCATGTTTTTCCCGGCCTCATGCCATCCTATTTGGACGATGCAGCCCTTAACCCCAGGCTAGGATTGGCCAATCTGGATGCCAGTCCAGCAGTCCTGGAATGATCCTGGGCCAAAGAGACTGACTGCTTGCTGCAAAGTTTCCAAGTAATTCTGTGGTGACAGCCAGTAAACCTAATGGCAACCCTTATCTGCTATTGCTGTGACATTAATCCTGAGGGCCCTGCTGCATCCTTTGATTTAGCAAGGGGGCACCTGACCATATGGGTGTAGCAAGGCACCCCAATTCTGTCCTTGCAGGCCATGGTGGAGGCCTTCAGAATGGAAGTGACAGTGGTGGCAGGTAAGAGCTACATGGTGGCAGTGGGTCCATGGTGTGATGGAAGTTGGGCATTTAAACACTCACCTGTTGCTGTGCCAGCCAAGGGAATGACCCAGGTTGGACCTAGGGTCTAACTTGTATCCTGTCCATCTACTCAGGCCCTATTTCTCAAGTAAAAGATGGGAAAAACAACATGGAAGCTAAAACCCCTTCTCCTAACCAATCTAAGGTGGCTTGAGCTAAGTTGCTACATGCTAACACATGGATTTTCTCAACATTTGATGTGAAGAGTATGACTTGAAGACTGAAGAAGGTTAGAAAAAGAGAGGTTCAAGAAAGATACAGGTTCAAGAGTGAGATCCTCTGTGTGTCTCTGATTTTAAGGTCTTTCTAACTTGGGGACTGGTTTTCTAAGAATGAAGGGAACACCTGGGGTGGGGCAGGGCAGAAGGGGGGAACCTGACCTAAACATGTGTTTTCAAAAGGGAGAGGTGAAGTGCCCTTCAGGTTCTGATAATGGTGCTTAAGTGGTCTGAGCAGGACCTAACAACAGGGTTATGTGCGTTAGACAAAAAGCCAATCAATAAAGATATTTATTCTCTTTGAAATCCAGATAGGTTGGCCAATGTCTCTGAAGGCTGCTGGATATGCCACAATGGGGGTGTACACCAGCTTGAGCCAGTTCAGCAGGTCTCCATTACATGGTAGTAAACAGGATTGCTCTCAATCAGTCTGCAGGAGGGGATGGGGAATCAGGGAATTTCCAGTTTGCAGTTTGGCTTGGTTTCCCCCCAGGATGGACAAAGAGTCCAAGCTACAGCTCTAGCTCATCCATTATGAATTCTTCAGACTCTGGTAACAGACAGTTTTTCTGTCTTAATCACCAAAGTCTAATGTTCATATTTGTTGACCATAGCATGTAACACAATAGTAACATTTAGAATTTGAATAAGTTATTTTTTAAAAAAATTAAAATACTTTTCATCTTGATTTGTATTTGTGTGAATCTGATCATATTTTTATGGATTTCTTTCTAATATTAAGTTTAAAATCTTATCAGGGCTTTATGTTTTGTCAGAAAAGAAGAGTAGGAACCAGTGCTATTATGAAAAGCATTAGAAAGGCCTAGCTTTCAGGTGAATGAACTTTCAAGGATGCTGAACTTACATTTTCTAAAGCGAAGCTTCAAATCTCCAAAAGAATTTCTAGAATAAAGCTGCACACATCTCCATCTGCTCATAACAGGTGCCGTTAGGATGCAGAAACAAAAATATTATCTTTTTTGGTGTTATTTTATTTCTTTTGCAGATTTATTAATATGTCTGAAATCTGGCAGATCTTTTAATCTCTCTGCACCTCAGTGCCAATCTGTAACATTGAGAGAAAGGGTTTTTTCCTTTCTCCCTTCCAAAATAACCTGTTTATACTAACAACATTCTTAGAAGAAAGCTTTAACTTACTGGGAACAGATTATGATCGAGAGCTTTTTTTTCTAAGCAAAGACTATTCATTTCATTTCTGGGTTTGACCCATGCTTCATGCCACAATGCCCCTTCCTCATTTTTATTTTTTCCTAATTTTTTTCTGGTTAAAAATGACCCCCCCCCCATATGCCCTAGGAAAGTGTGGGCAATTTTGCCATGTGTTTTGAGTGCCTAGAGTGCTGCAGTTTATTTAACAAGGAAGTAATACAGATGTAAAACATCCAAAGAATGAGTCTAAGATGTGATTAAATTGCTCCATAAGTATTTTTTCCAAAAACACAAATCAGAATAAATTTTTATTAATTCAAGGTGAGAGAGGGTTGCAGCAGGGAAAGGCACCAAAATTCAGTGGGGAATTAATGTATCCTCCTGACAGTTGCCCACTCCTGAAACAGGATCTCTTTCGCTCTGCACAATTATAACACCTTGATCCCACTGTAACTGCCATGATGCCTTTGGAATCTTGGAATTTGCAGTTTAGGAAGGACTATTTAAAATTCAGCCAGACAGTGCAAGTGTTTCACTAGAGTACAGATCCCATGATTCCATAGGATATTGCCCTGTCAGTTAAATGGGACCAAAGTGCTGTAGTTGTGTAGTGTAAAAGACACCATAGAATAAGAGTTTTTGGCATGGTGTAATGTTGCTGCTATTGTGTGCCTTCAAATAATTTCTGTTTTATGGTGACCCTAAAGCAAATCTATGGGGTTTTCTTGGCAAGATTTATTCAGAGGGTTTGCCATTGCCATCCCCTGAGGCAGAGAACATGTGCTTGCCCAAGGTCATCCAGTGGGTTTCATGGCCAAGAAGGGAATCAACTCTTCTCTCCAGAGAATGAGACATCTTAAACCTTAAAAAAAAAAAAAAAACACACACACACACACCACAGGATGATAACCTAGTTTTGGGGGTTGTTTTTTTAAACTAACAAAGGAAAGCTTTTATTTCATCTTGAAGTGGTTGTAGACTCTATTAAGGTAGCAAGAGATCAGTGAATGCACACCAACCAGAGAGTATTTGGAATATTAAAGTAACCTCAGTCAACAAACGTATTGCCCATCTTCAAGAAATGCTTTTGTGCTTTTGTTCTAAAAGTTACTGGTTTGCATACTTTGTTGAATTCCTTAAAGGAATACCAGCTTGATGACAGAAGTAATGATTAAAAAACAGAAGAAAAAATGTATAAACGTTTTGAAAAATAATACCCAATGACATGTTCAGTGCAAAACTGTAAGGCAAGCTGTTACTGAATTATAGTCAAGGTCATAAAAAGCACATTTATTTTTCTTGGAGCTGTATCATTATCACTAGCCTCTGATGATAGATCCACTTGAAGTAAAAATACAGCTTACCTTGGTGAATTTGATTTATTAACATTGCAACTGACAAGGTTGCCCATTTTGTTAGTGCTTATTTTAGATCTGAATAGTTTTCAGAACATAAATTTGAGGCATTGCTGCAAGTTACTTACCATGTTTCATATATCATATGGAAAGGCAAACCTCGAGGATAATGCTCTTGATATTTCTATTTGGGATATTGTCCTTTTCACAACATTATTGGAAGATACCTCAGTTTGCAGCTCAGGATACGGCTGGAGTGTATTGTGTTGTGTAACTATTACAATGGCCATGTTTTCTATGGTGGTTTGTATGTTTCAGTTGCAGAAAAGGAGCCAGATGTCTCCATGGTATAGGGCCCCCTGATTGTCATCATTCAGTTTAAAATGTATCCACTAGCCATGATAGTCACTATGGATTTTGTCTAAAAAGCATTGAGGAGCATGGGAACAATGCTAGAAAAGAAACATTCAGCTTCCTCTCTGTTCATTGGCTATCCTAAGTCAGGGAATGTCCTTTTGCTAAATTTTCATGGTCACCTGAATTGCCACTCTGAACTTGACAGTCTTGGATGTAGGCTTAAGTCAAGGTGGCAGAAACGATGTGAGTTGAAAAACTGGGCAGGAATAGTAAGCTTGGGCTAGTGGGAGTGTATCTGTTGAGTACCTAGGTTTTTATAGCTGTCAGATGAGAATGAATGTTTCTTGAGATCCCACAGAGATTTGGAGTAAATGTTCAATTTATCTTAGTGGAGTTTGCTGTTGAGAAACTTGGGATGGTTCTCTTCTCTCAGACCCTTTCCCTTTTCATTTCCCCTGGAACCTAAACACATTAACAGACCAGCTCATACAGCACAACTGGCTATTATGTGTCTACTTAGAAGTAATTTGGTCCTAGGATGGTAGCTTTAACTCCTAGTCTGCTTTTCATGTGCCCTATAGTGAAGTAACCTATTGTAGTTACTACTCCGAGGTAGACTGTTCTGCTCTTTTCTTGATTTCTGGTTCTAAAAAGACAAGATTGATTTCCTATATTACATAAGGAACATGGTTGGCATGAAATCAAGTATAAACAGATAATAAGACTTATTTCTGAGTTAACATCCTCAGAGGGGTATCAGGGATGGGGAAACTGCAGCAAATGGACATCATGCAGCCCCAAATACAATTTTTGCAGTCCCTCAAGATGTAACAGAAAATCTATGTTCTAATTTTTGGGCAATTACTTTTGTCCCCAAACTGACTTAAATGCCCCCAAACCTGTGTCTCTGGCCCTGTCTGCACAGGGCAAATAAAACGGCCTCCCTTGTTCTCTCAGCAGGAAGTCCAGATGATGCAGGGCCCAATCCCTGAGTCTGGCACAAACAGCCAGACAACATTCATATTGTTCAGCAACAAATCTGGGTTGTATTTCCTTTAAAATGGAGTTTAAAAGTCACTAGTTCCCAGAAGGTCTGGAGCCCTTTGGTTTGATGCCAGCTGGCTGTTTAAATGTATCCCATGGCTGCCACTACCACCACAGGTCACTTCGCTCTGAGGTCTGAATGAGATGCCTACCCATGTGATGGACACTGGCATCTTATTCTGACCTCAGAGTGAAGTGACCTGTGGTGGTAGTGGCAGCCATGCCAGATGACACTGCAGGATGTGCATGCAAACAGCTGCCTTGCATCAGAATAGAGGCCCCCAAATAATGAGGAGAAGTTGGGCAGCTCTGGGGCCAGAATACTCCAGGCTGCCCCCAGAATATTTTGACCAGTGCAGTCCTTTAACAGTTGCTCAGTAATCAGCCAAACTTGTGGATGATACCTGTATGGAAACATAGTAGGGAACATACTTCTAGACAGCCATCACTGCACCTCTCTCATTCGCATGACCAAGGCTGCTGTCCCCATTGTGCTCTCCTCCTACCTCTCCCTTAACCCCACTTCCCTCCCTTATGCCCTACCTAGCCTTTTCATGTTTCTTTTATTTCTTTTTAACTTTTTGGTGCAGTTCCAGAGCTCTGCAACCACAATTTAAGCTTTGAATTTTTTTTTGAAACTTCAATAGAGGCTGCAGAGCTGCAATGCTCTGGAACCACACAAAAAACTGGGGAGGGGGAAGGAGAGAAAATGAATAGTGAGGGGGAGGGGAAAGAGGGAAGGAGGGGACACCAACACCACATGACTGGCAATTGTGCAATTGCCCAGGAGTGATGTTTCATGGTTTCCCCCGTGAACGAAAAGGGACACATCAGGGACAGGGCAGGTATGGGTTGGAAGCATCATTATGTGATCAGGATTACCAACGCTGCCTCCTTTCCAGTATTCTCACAGTTTAAAAGCTGTGTGTGATAATGTCCATAGACATATCCATGTTAGTTTGGATCAGTATGCAAAAAGATCTTGTAGCACCTTTGAGATTAACTGAGAGAAAGAAAGAAGTAGGTAGCATTAACTTTCATTGGAGATTATTGCATTACCTTTGCTCATGGCATAGACACGAGATGTAACTTTAAGAAGGTAGATCTGATTGCATTCACCCATCCCTGGGCAGTGGGCAGCCCATTTGCAATCCGGGCTTCTCCTGCATCTTTTTATGAACAGGATTTTCCCATTCTTGAAAAGCTGTGGCAGAAGCCTGGGTTGCAAATGGGCTGCCTTCTGCCCAGTGATGGGTGAATGCGATAAGATCTACCTTCTTAAAGTTACCTCCCACATCTATTCCAGGACCAAAGGTAATGCGATAATCTCCAAAGACTTGAATCTACTTTCTCAGATGCATGAGGTAAAAGTTTACGAAAGCTAATACTAATACTACCAACTTCCTTCCTTCTTTCAATTTGTCTCAAAGAGGCTACAAGATCCCTTTGTTTGCAGAAACTTTATAGTTACCTGTAATATGTTTCTTAGGGGGGAGGTAATGAGGACATAAAGGCCTAAATACCCTAAAGGCAGCAGATCCTGTCTGATCTCAGAAACTAAACAGAGTCATCTCTGGCTAGTACTTGGGTACTAGGCCACCAATGAATATCTGATGCTGTTAGCACCATTTCAGGCGAAGGAACAGGCAAAAACTCTGAGTATTCCTTGTCTAAGAAAACTGAAATTCATGAGATTGCCATAAGATGATAGGTGACTTTAAGACACACATACACAATGAGGGAATTTCAAAGTAGCACATTGGTTGGCAAGGCAGCAACTACCCTTTGGTGTAATAAATATGTCTGTAGTTACTTTTGAAATTACCTATTATGGTGCTTGACCTGAAATCATCCAAACAGTAGGGGTCTATAGCCTCCCATTTCTTCTTGAAGTTGTGTATATAAAAATTTGCTTGATCATTTACAACATGGTTCTGACGAGATTTGTTTAGAACAGTTGGTCAAGGATTGTGGTCATTTAAAGGCATGAGTAGAATTTGTAGTGTCCCCCCTCCCAGTTCTTTTATTAGAGGTAAGGTCTTTTGTTTTCAGATGATAAAATACAATAATACAACAACTTAGTAAGCAGTTATTTGTAATGATAATGACAATTACTGGAAGTGGAGTTTTTCCCTGTAATAAATTATAGACTAACTTACTTTTAAAAAACATTACAGCCTCTGGGTTTGTATTCTTAGCTCTGTTATAATTTGCTTATGGAACACTCTTCTTTGATTCCTTCTAGAAATGAAAAGGACAGCTTATATTCCACTTGCATGCAACTTTATTCCGTTTAAGATTCATCTTGGGCACTAATAATGATAAACAAAAATTCATTTTCAACCCAAGTGGTCAGGATAATTTTCTTATTATTCATTCTATTGACACAGAGATCAGATCAGATTTTCCATTTCCATTTTCTCTTCCCTATTATTATTATTATTATTATTATTATTATTATTATTATTATTATGTTTATTTATATCCCACCTTCCTCCCAACAAAGGGACTCAAGGTGGCTAACAAATCTAAAACAGTCAAAGTTAAAATAGTAGAAAACATCAAAAATACAAAGTTTAAAAACCAATTAAACAATTCAAACAAAAACATTGCATTAATAAAATTTTACAGTTTAAAATTCTTTAAAACAAAAACCAAAAGAAAACAGCATCCATGTCATGTGAAGGCCTGGTGACATAAAAATGTCTTTACCTGCCGCTGGAAGGCAGCAGGGATGGAGCCATCCTGGCCTCCCTAGGGAGAGAGTTCCAGAGCTTGGACACTGAGAAGGCCCTTTCTCTTGTTCCCATGAAACGTACTTGAGAAGGTAGTGGGACAGAGAGAAGGGCCTCTCCTGCTAACCTCAATACTCTGGGGGGGGGGGGGCTCATACAGAGAGATAATGGTCCTTCAAATAGCCTGGACCCAAGCCATATAAGGTATATAATTAAAATTGTTCAATGGGCATCCAACCCACTGTACAGGATCTTTGGTGGACATATGGGGCTGCAGTAAGAAACTAGAAAAAAAAATGAATGCAGTCAAAAAAATGCAGTCATAAATGTGGTAATAAAAAAGTGTTAATACACCTTAAGATTGTATATCGTTAACTATTTGGATTAGTGAACTCTCAAAAAGAGACCATTCATTAATATATTATGAATCTAAATCAAATCATAGCTGCTGTCTTCTTTTTTCTGTTTAATTGACCTTGTAGAGTTTCATTAAAAATGTGCTTACTTTATTTTTGATGATAAGACAGTAATTCTATAATGAGTATATCTTAAGACAGAACATTCCCAGTGTGCCTTATATTTAATTCAAATTTTGTAGAATTATGGTGCAGTATAAATGATTTTTAATATCAAAAGTAGGTTAAGATATACAAAGCTGCTGTTTTAAACATGATGTTTATCCTCTGGTGAATTACAATTACCTCTTGTAATTTTAATATTGTATTTTCATTTGTGTTAATCTTTTAACTGAAGGATAAATATAGACTTTTTCATATACAGTTAGTAGAACCAAATAATTATAAAGAGCACTGACATGTTGAATTATACATCAAAATTAGTTAGGAGTATTTGATTACCAAACTAATTCATTTCTAGAGACTTATGGAAAATGATATTCACCACTTGGGGAAAATATTTGGCAGGAGAAGACAATTTTTCTTGGCATTTACTGTTCATCACTCTAGTGTTTGGCTAGTTAGCCCTTGCCTTCTTGATGAATGCTGGAAATACATTTGTTAAAAAAGTATTCAGCAGTTTATAGTGCTATAGTCTTGTTTGATGTTCCAAAGGGCATCCAAAACATTTGTGAAATGAATGTGTTTAGATAAATCGGAGGGCTAATCAGATTCAGCCTGATTAAAGGCTGGGAGAACATGAGTAGGGCCATTTAACAGCAATAAGCAATGTTTTAGATATTGGCAATTCTGCTATAGAGTTGAGATGAGCATAATCCATGCCAAAAATTTGATTTTTCATCAAAGAAGCTGTAGTCCAATGTTGTGTGGAAATGGATGAACTGGTGAAGTACAGAGTTTCCCTCTTATTAATTCTTTAGATAAATTTATGGAGGTTAGGGCAATCAGTGAATATTAGTCAGGATGGGTATACATCACTTCCAGATCTGTGGTGCTATATTTCGGTATAACATCACTTCCAGATCTGTGGTGTTATATTTCTTTATAACAGTTTCTGGGAAAGGCGAGAAGGAGGGTGAAGTTACTCTCTTCACCAGGCAACTGGTTGACCACTGTGACAAGAGTATGCTGGACTAGATAGATGTTTGGTCTGATCCAACAATGCTCTTCATATAGTCTTATGTTCCTGTGCACATTTGAAGGCATGTAGGTGTAATGTTTTGAGGGTTGGACTATATGACTCTGGAGACAATAGTCAGAACCCCTCCTCAGTCATGGAAGCCATCTGGGTGACCTTGGGAAAGTCACACTCTCTCAGCCTCAGAGAAAGGCAAAGGCTAACTCCCTCTGAAAAGATCTTGCCAAGAAAACCCTGTAATAGGGTCACTATAAATTGAACATGACTTGAAGGCACAGAACAACAATTTTTCATTTTGATAGATAGACTCAGGCCAAGGATATAGAGCTGGTGTGGTAAAGATCTGAAAAGTTTATATCCCAGAATGCTGGTCCTAGACATTCTGGAGAAGAGGGAAAGACAAGTACATGTTTGCTTGAGTGGGGAACAGTAAGGCTTACTGTCACTATAACTAACATGTGTATCAAAACTTTATCTATCAGTTCATGAGAATTCCAGTGTGCCTGCCCATCACGTCTCATGCAGAAATGGTCCAAAAAGATAATGTGTTTATCAGGGTTTTTTTTTTTTTGTAGAAATTCTCCCCTGGGTGTTAAAATAAGTCTGTTACAAAATTTGATTTTTCTAACCTTGTGTATCTTGCATTTGGCATGCTTTGTGTTATGACTGGTCATGTACTTAATCTGCAAGTGTGATTACAAAAGCATCTCTGCAGATATATCTCAGCAAAAATCTTTTTGTGTATGTGTGCATGTGTCGGGGGGGGGGGGAAATTGGTTAATTGCAGGGAATACACCTTCCTCTTCATGTCTATTTTGACCCTCAGAGTGCCTCTAGAATGTTCTCTATATTCCTTGTGGCTGTGCATTGCAAAGAAATAATTGCTAACAGCCTTCAAACTGCAACTACAGAACTTTTAAGCTTATCGCACCAGTACCTGTAATGTTCCCATCGAGTCCCTGGAATGTAACGATATGGGAATGGGTATTACCGCATTAGACTATTGATAATGGGATAGCAACATTATGAGAACACATATTATTGCACTGCATTTACTGTTGTACGGATACTGGTGCGCATGCTCACTGTTGTGAAAACCCCTATGTCTGCATTGGAAAGAATGCTACTGAGAGGTTTAGGTAGTGAGCATTCATTGTTTTTTCTTGTAAACACATAAATGATGAAAATAGATAGATGCTTACAGTGGCAGAGCAATGGCGCTTTCTTCCTCTCTGTTCTGCCATTCAGTCCCTAGTGCTGCTCAGAAACTGGATCTGAAGGATTTTGGGAGAGCACTGGGGTCTGCACTGAAGAAAGAGAGATTGCCACCCACACCCCCATTTTGCTAACGGATTCAGTTTTGTCAGTGGATGTACCCTGTTGGATGCTGGCCAGGGCATTTTTGAATCCAGAGCACATTTCTTCATTGTCAGATGTAATGTTTTAAGTCCTAATTTTTAAAATAATTGTTTGCTGTTATGTGATTGTAATTTATTATGCCTGCAACAACCTGAGGCCACTCTGGAAACTGAGATGATTCATTTTAGGTGTTTTATCCTAGTGAGCAAACTTTTAATCAGTCATTTTTAATAATCCCAGCTCTGTTACTGGCACACTCTTTAAATTTGGCAAGGTCGCTCCATCTGCTCCAGTTGAACCCATACAATCATTAAAGAAACATACCATGCCTCATTGATATTTTGCTTATTTGCTTTTTGGAGATACTACAGAAATAAGAGGAAGTTATAAGGCATTGAAATCAGTTATCCTTTAGGATTCTGCAGAACAGTATCCAATGTGCAGTACTTTATGATAATGAATTATGACCAGCAAAGGAATGAGTTCTAAAATGAATGCTATAATTTACAATGCTCTTGACGACCTTTGTTGGGGTCATTTGAAAAAAAAAAAGTGAATCATACCATTTAGCTTTCCCTTGAAGCTTCAAGTCTGAGTGGGAAGTAATAGTGTCTTTACATACGGTAATGATTCACTGACTTCTTACAATATAATCTGTCCAACTGGTATCAAGCTCAACTCATAGGTTTTGCATTATTTGAATCTCTATCAAAAATATAGCAACCTGATTCCTGCTTTCAGTTAAAAGAATATCAATCTTGTAAGGCAAAGGACAATTTCTCATTGAGATCTTGGAAGTTGCTGCCATTCAGAGAACAGTGGACTCGGTCTGGTGGAAATGCAAATTACATGCTCATAAGGATTCCTTTATGATTTGTCAATCATTCTTCTAGTATTCAGGTAACCATTGCTGTGTTCTAATATTCTCCTCAAATAAAGTTTTCTATGTATCCCCAAACAGGGGTGCACAAAGTGTGGCCCACAAGCCACCTACACTCCCAAGGTCATTATTGTTGCCTTCAGGATCCCCTGGGGAGCCATTTTTGGCTGCAAAATGACCCATAATGCCCTCTAGAAAATATTTCTACCATGCTTGGGGACCTCACCAAGTGTCAAGCAATCTTTTGTAAAATCTTTCAATTTTTGTTGCCCTCAAATGACCTCTAGCAATCTAGGGGCATTTCCACTACATTTTGGGTCCACCCTGAATCATTTTAGGCCCAGGAGAGGCCTTATTTGAAACAGTGAAGAGAAAGTTGTTAAATGAATGTCTCTCCTGGGTTCAAGACATTGGGAGCAAAATGGTTCAAGACACTGGGAGAAAAACATTAGGGTGTGTGTGGAAGAAGATGTAGCAGAGGATGTAACCATGTGGGAGGGGGAAAATAAAGAGGCTCCCTACCTTTCCACAGTTGTCCACTCCTGCCTAAAACAACTCTTGTTACTTCGATCAGAATGGCTTCTGGTTGGAGCTGATGGGACTGTAGTCCAAAACATCTGGAGGGTACCAGGTTGCATGATCCCACCTAAAAGATATTTTATTTAAATGGGATTGTGTATCATCCCACTGAGACTCACCCCACTCACACAATCTCTTCAGCATTTTAAATGGACACAGGCAAATACAACAACCCAAAGGCAGATGTTTGAGGAGCAATGATGTCGCCCCTCCTTAGGATGTCACTTAGTGGAGTCCACGTACCCCTAGTAATGGCTACTAGGCATCATTCAATGGAGAAGTTTGCAATGGAATCACAGTGATTGTATCATATTCCTGTGATGAATCCAACATTCTGCTCCTCTCTGCTTTCCTACTCCCCAAAGGATTAGCAGTAGAAATAGCTGGGTTCTCCATAGTTGTTGTCAAGTGGGGAGAGGTTTGGGAAATTTCTGAGTTCCACCAAATGGAGTCTGGGTTAAAACAAGAGACACAGAATCAAAGAAGTTGGGACCCAGGAATTTATTTACAATGCATCAATTGAAAGGAACTCACAGTTTTTTAATGAAAAAAAACAAAAAACAAACACCTACTCCTGGTTACCCTAATCTTTCTTAATTCCAACAGTATAACAAGGGAGCAAGGGAAGAATCATTTTGCTGCTTCTGTTGTTACATATTTGAGTCAGAAATCCTGTTGTTCTAGTGCCAATCCCATAGAGATCTACCAGCAGAAACCAAGCTACCTTCTGTCTGTCCCTGCTGTAGTTCAGTGAAGTAAAGTATGGTACATGAATCATATGCTTAGATTCTACCCTTTAGATACAGCCTATTTTCATATAATAGAACAATGGATCCAATTAGCATAACATGACCTTTCATTTAACTCCAATTTTCCAAAGTTGAAGCAATTTAGAAAGCAGTCAAGAGTGAATGTAATTGTATTTTTAATGACCAGCTCATGGCAAGAAATCCCTTTCTTGAATATTTCTGTTCTTCTGTCCCTGATTCTATGATCCCACATTCCATCAGTATTGAAGGAAGGTTCTCATTTTACTGCTGATGATGTCACAGAGAAAAATGGTTCTCAGTAGTTACTTTTCTCTCAAACACTAGAATGGGCTGGTAGAGTATCCAAATGTGAGTTTTGTATTTTTGGTATTTCATAAAATATTAACAATATTAGGTCTGTATCATGTGATCTTTTACCTTTTTTTTAAAAAAAATCTGGAACTTGAAGTCTGGTGAGTGTTAAGGAAGGTCTCATGCTAAAGTTACTAATGAAGTCATGTTTATTGACAGGAAGAGTGGCTGATAATCATACCCACTTCAATTTGGTACCAAACACCACAGAGAGAACCTTTGCATCCCCTTTAATGCAAAGCTTTTGCTGTGTCCATTCATTAAGCTACGACTTATGTACACTCATCCCTCCACATTCACTGGGTTAGGGTCAGAGTGTGGTGGAGTCTTCTTCTTTGGAGGTCTTTAAATAGAGGCTGGGTGGCCATCTGTCGAGGATGGTTTGATTTTGAGTCCCTGCATGGCAGGTGGTTGGACTGGATGACCCTTGTGGTCTCTTCCAACTCTATGATTCTATGATCCCTGTGAATGTGGAAAAACCACAAATAACAAAACAACAACAACAACAACAACAACAACAACAACAACAACAACAACTGTGTTTTTACCTGAGAGAACACCCCTCTAGGAATCTCTAGGTCCTCAAGTTCAATTCTGTGGTCAACATCTGCCAGACATTGACCATAAAATCGCACTGGAGGAGCTACAAATGCCTAGTGGAGTGTTTTCTCTAGGAATCTCTAAGTCAGTAATGGTGAACCTTTTAGGCACCAAGTGCCCAAACTAAACAGCCTTCTGGCACTGAGTGTTACCCTGTACCAGAGGTGGGACTTCCAGGGGGAATGGGACTTCCAGGACAGGACTTCCACCCTATGGGGACAGGACTTCTAGGGTGGGACTACTTCCTCCCCACACCTTCCTGGGCCTTCAGTTGCCTCTCCAGAAGGCCTGGGATGGCCAAGAGAAAGAGGAGGAACAGGTGCCTGCCTTTTCCTCCTCTTCCCTGCTCTGTGTGCCAGGGAAAATGGCTTCACATGCCATCTCTGGCATGTGTGCCATAGGTTTGCCAACATGGTTGTAGGTCCTTCAATGCAACTTTTGGTTAACATTAACCATAGAGTTGTGCTATAGGACCTAGATATTCTTAGAGAGAACATATTAATAAAATCTGTGAATAATCAAATCTGCAAAAGTCAAAGCTGCAAATATAGAGGGACGAGTGTATATATGTTTACACAAAAGAAAATCCAGTGGGGTTTAATCCCTATTCAAAGATGCCTGATTATACAGGGTTCTTTGATGGGCTGGAGATCAGACAGGTGTAGAACAACATTTACATTTTTTCTGAATACATAGACTTTGGGAATGAAAGCAGCAGATGTGATTCAGCTGTGTCTTCAGTATAAGCCTGGAGAGAAGGTTTTGACAGTGCTTGAGTTCTGAGCAATAAGATGATGGGAATCAAGTAATTGTTGTTGTATACATCTGAACATGCCTGAATCGGAAGGTACTTGGAGCTGTTACTGAATGCTAACAGTTGTAATCAGAAACAGAGGAAAATCAAGAAACTTTTCAGCCTTCAAATACAAGTAATCACTCAATATCTTAATAATAAAGAATCATTTTTGTTTTGAGCATTTCTTCTCCTAAATTTGAAATCTTTATATATAGGACTCTTTATAGCTATGTTTAAAAAAATAAACAAGTTATAGATAATGTCAGTTTTAAAATTACAGGGGCCTATATAAAGTGAGACAGGGTGATATATTCCTATGACAGCCAGTATCATGTAATGGTTTGGGTGTTGGTCTAGGACCCAGAGACTAGGGTTTGAATATCTACTTGGTCATGGAAACCCACTGGGTGACCTTGGGAAAGTCCTATTCTAGTTGGAAACACACAACAACAACCACCTCAATTTTAACCAGCAAGTACTAGTGCACTTCAGTAGGGTCACTGGAGTGTGTGGGGTGTGTGTGGAGTGCACCGGATGACACCCCAGAAGGGGGGGTGACACCATGTCAGCTCCCCACCAACATCTGCACTATTTCGGCCAGCACACCCGCTGCTCCTCCTTGCTCTGGTGCTTTTGGGGCTGTGCTGGCTCTCTCCAGCCCCACACCAGCTTCCCTAGGCCCTGCCTAGATGCTTTCAGGGCTGCTCCAGCTTCCCTAGGTCCTGCATCTGCTTCCCTAGGTCCTGCCTGGGTGCTTTCAGGGCCACACCAGCTTCCCGAGGCCCCACATGGCTGCTTTTGGGGCTCTGCCAGCTCTTCCCAGCCCCGTGGGGGTGCCTATCTTGCAGCACTCCTATCCACCTCCACCCTGGAAGCCCCACCAGAAGTCTAGGGCTGGAAGCCCTGCCCCAGGAAGGCCCCCCACACACACCAGGTGTCATCCGATGTGAGAATGCCACTGGTGCACTTAGGTTAATTTTAGATGCTGAATTTTATGGAGATCCACTATTTAGATGACAATATGTACTACTTCAGCTTGAATCTACACTTTGGTACAGGTTACCTCTGGGGCCAAATTATTTGAAAGGCCATATATCTCCATATAAGCCTATCTGAATTTTGAAGTCATCAGGGAAAGATTTCTCTCCACCACCATCATTGGGCATGTTTATTGAAGAAATGGAAGAGAGCCTTCTTGGTGGTTGCTCAAGGCTTTGGAACTGGAAGGCTATGGCCTTTGCAGACTGCCAGAAATAGTGCACATTAAATTGAGGCACTGCCCTGGCTCAGTGCTAGGGAATCATGGGAATTGTATTTTTTTCTGAGACATTGAGCCTTCTCTGTCAGAGAGCTCTTGTGCCACAATAAATTACAGTTCCCATGATTCCCTAGCACTGAGCCATGGCAGTGCCTCAATTTAATGTGCACTATTTCTGGCAGTCTGAAAAGGCAGTAGGTTAGCTCCATCTTGGCTCTTCTGCCAGAAGACAAAGAACTTTTCATTTATTGATTTCTGCAGGCCTTAGACAATAGTCTAAGTGGTTGCTGTAGAAGGGTTCCTTAATGGAAGGTTCTATACTTGTATTGTCATAGTTATGTTTTAAATACTAATATAATACAAATAATAAAATTTATTTTTACCCCCGCCTCTCTGTTAAAAATAATTGGGGAGGCTTACAGCAATTAAAAATTACATCAATGCAATCTAAAAGCCCCAACCCCCCACCCTCCCCATAAAAACATATTAAACTAACATCCATTAAAATCTAAAAAAATCTTAAAATAACATAAATAGACTAATAAAAATGAATCCACAGCAGACAAATCAGGGACATAAAAGGCCAAGGGTGCAGCTCCTGAGGCTGGGATCTAGTCAGGAAAGGTCTGCCGAAAGAGATCCGTCTTTAGCGCCTTTTTGAAGCTGTTAAATGCTGTTAAGTTAGTGTTGTATTTTATACTATAGTTTTATTTTTTTAATTTTGCTTATTTTATTTAAGGGAACATTAAGGTTAGATCTTGCAATACAGTGAATAAGCAAACAGGTGTTAATTCATAAGATAAAATAGTTTCCCAAAATGGTATGTCCATCTGTAACATGTGTAAAAAGATAAATTTCATTCCCTCTTTGTTACTTCTGAATGCTCTGTGTATGGTTCTTAAATATGTGCTATCTCCTCTTATCACTTACCATTTGTACTTGTGCAGTAGATGCGTCATTTACTTAATAGCAGAGTCCCAATTCAGATTGAAGCGTCTGAGTGCCATAGTAATTCAGTTCAAATAACAGGAATAGCAATAGGCTGTGATACCATTCATCAAGACTTGATTGCTCTGAGGTTTGGGATGTTTGAAGGAAGCAAAGTCTCCTTCCATGATGGTCATTGTTATGCTCAATGGAAATGTTATTGAAGAAGTTATTTTCTTCTCTTTTCTAAATACAGCTTTAAAAAAAATGTAACCCACTCTTCCATGTCCTAAACCACAGAGTGATCTTATAATTTCCCTGAGTGGTAGTATCTTAAACCAAATTTATCAGTGATAAACAGTCTCTTAAAAAGTGTATTATACATGGTGACAGGATTTAGCTATATCACTTGAATCAAGTGGCTCCTTTTGATTTGTTATAGAATCATGCTGTGGACTAAGAAAACTCTTAATGGGTTTGCTAATTTATATAGTCGGGAAATTGGTGCAGTGTTCTCCATTTTATATGGGGGGGGGGGGAAGTGGAGCAGTGTTTTCTTGAAAGAGAACCTTCCATAATCTCTGTTGTCAATTGTAATGCTGATTCATAGCTTGAGGTAAAGTGTTCTCCAGCTAATGAGGTATGAAGCAGTTTCATGCAGCAGTACAAGGAACTAATATGAATTGCCTGAATAAGAGACTTTGGGGTGGCATTAAAGTTGACCTGATGCTTTATTCTTTCAATATTAGAAATGTGGGGAGAAGGGAAGTGCTTAGAAAAGCTATGTTTTTTTTAAATACAGCTTCTAGAATCTTCCATAGATAGGGCTCTCTTTCCCTCTCCCTCATCCTCCTCTTTAGACACAGTACAGACACAGAGATACACAAAGACACAGAAATACATGCACACATGGACACCCATACACACAAACACACACACATATTGACTAGGGTCCTTTTCATACTGTATAATTAAAGCATTATGACTCTAACTGCCATGGTTCTATTCTGCAGGATCCTGGGATTTGCATTTCAGGGCTGAATCTTTAGAATTCTTAGCCAGAGAGCTCTAGTGCCGCAAACTATAAATCCTAGGATCCCTTAGGATGGTGCCATGGCAGTTAGTGGAATCATAGTGCCATAACTGTGTAATGTGAAAGGGCTGCATGTTGACTGGGGGACTTGTGGAGTTGTAATCCAAAGAAGGAATTTCTAGCCTCCGAGGAAAGGGTGAAATAGAGGTTTAGCCAGAGAGCCAGCATGGTGTAGTGGTTTGAGTGTTGGACTGAGACTCTAGAGACAATTCCTGCTACTGAAATCTACTGGGTGACTTTGTGCAGCTCACATCTTTTCTCAGCCTCAGGGGAAGGAAATGGCAGATTTACTCTGAAAACATCTTGCCAAAATAAAACCCCATGATAGGGTCACCATAAGGCTCACAACACACACACTGTCTGGGCAGGGGATCATTTTCCTTCTTTCTCAATGGTTAGCTCTGAGTTGGGAATACAGGGTCATGATCTTTCTCCATGAGTCCTGTTAGGTAAAGCCTTCAAACGACAAACTATATTTTTCAAAGGCTTTTTGGGAAAAAAAAAAGTTCTGCCAGAGTAAATGTATGCTGGCATTAGTATGACATTTGTATAAAATAGATGTCATTTGGGATATGAAAACTAACAATACCTATTGACAATGGAAAGAAATCTGCAAAGGAGCATCCAACAACCAGAATATGGAAAGTTACTTTTGATTATTGATTTAAAATCCTTTGAAAACATACAAAACAAAAGCATATGCCATCAGTTGGTAAAAACAGACTTTGTTGCCTAGAAAACAAGGGTAACTCTTCCTTTGTGATGCTTGACACTACACATTCAAATGAAAAGTGCCATTAAATCTGAAAGATATGTGTTCAGGCTAGTATAAAATGAACTTATTATAATATAAGCCCTTCATTTTCAGAACAAGATGTAGTTATCACCATGTTGTAATGTGCAGTACTCCAGGTGATCTTGGAGAGGTAATTATTTTAGGATTTATTTTAGATAAAGTGTAATTGTAGAGTTGAATAATAACTTTAAACCCTCTTGTTACTTCAAAAGTTATTAGAACAAGAATTGTGAAAGCAAGCAAGTTGTGATGCATATGTTTCTGGGTTTTATTTTTTTTATTTTTCCCCTGAAATAAAATGGGAACAGAATTAAATCGGACTTGTGACAAACAACAGTGGCTCTGCTGTAGCTAGCTCTTGCTTCAAGAAACCAAATAAGTTCTGCTAAGATGCTAAAGATTTATGCCAGGTATTTTAGTCTTTGAATTTTCAAATAAGGCAATGCAAAATTTAGTAAAGGCAGAATACAAAAGAGTGTTGTAGATTTGAAAATCTAATAAGATGTTACACATAGACTATTCTTATATGGACAAAAAATTATCCTTCAGCAGTTCTTTTGTCGGACTATGAAGATAATATACAGAATCTTTACTGACTAGTGATCAAAAGATACAGTAAAAAGAGGGAAATGTGTCCAAAATGAATCAAATTACAGGTTCACTCTAAGAGTCTACTCCAAGAAATAACATTAAGAATCAGTGATGTAACTTGAGTCGATTGACTAGGGCTCAAGTCATACTCAAGTGACTTCAGTGATGTGACTTGGACTCAGTTTGGCAATAAATGAAGCACAGAAGTGACTCAACTTGAGACTTATATATTTTTAGCGACTGACTTGCTGGTCTGACTTCATCCAGAAACAACAAATGTGTTAGGTAAGGGGCTTGAGGTATACCCCATAGGCTGTCCCCACTTCACATTGGAAGATCCTTCTAAAGCTTTTCAAAAGCTTCAGAAGAATATTTCTGCCTGAAGCCCATTGCCTAATGTATTTGCTGTTATATTTAAAGATTTTTTTAACCCTTGTGCATGTCTTCTTTATTTTTTTATATTGAGCTCCATCCTTGACACACATACACCACCACTATTTTTTTCTGTTAAAGTTGGCTCCCAAAATTGAGATTCAGCTTGAGACTTGACTTAAATATGAGACTTGGAAGGCAGAGGCTTGAGTCTTGACTTATAATTTGGAGTAAAAAACTTGAATATATCACTGTTAAGAATTTAAAACATGCCTGCTTAATCCAAACAAAGCTAGCACTCAGTAGCGTTGTAGTAAGAAAAGTAATGGAGACTTTAAATACTCATTTTTCCCCAGCTGTTAACACATGGCTGTGCTACTTTTACAGTGAACAAATCAACAATGTCATTTAAATTGATTGCTCATGTTAGGTTATTTTTAATTTAATTACTTATAGTACTATGACCTGCATACATTTCATCAGAGGTATGTCCCATTGACTTCAATAATTCCTGCGCCTAGATAGATAGGATCATAACCACTTTTTCCATTTATTTCTTATTATGTAAAAATCGTATCTGAAGATGAAAAAAAGAAATGTAAAAAGTGGAAACTAATTAAAAAGAATAAGGATATAATAACCTGAAAACATATTAATGAGATCCATCCATTCATAAACTGCTGGAGAGGTTGACCAGATAGTCAAATATGTATCCATACAAACTTGATATATATATGTCATATACTTGTGTGTTGAAATAGTTATAAGGTGCTCCTTATATTGAATAACAGAAGGTGAGCATCTGTCCATCCTAGTGTTGCAATATGTCTTTTATCCACTGAAAGGGCAAAGAGAATTCATTTCCACTGATGAATCAATAAATTCTAATCACTAAAGAGTAGATGCAATTTGCAAAATTCAAAAATAGCTGTAAAGCAAAGTTAATTTGAATGATAATATTTACCAAAAGAAAACTCACTGGGTGTAACCAGATCATATATTTAAGAGATATGAGAGGAATTAGAGTGTCAGCAGACATGCTCAAGCATTGCTAAATAAATGTGGAGTCCAATAGAAACAAAAACAAATAGTTTTTGCTGTGTATGTTGGAGTTTAAAATACATAGCTATATCAGGGATGGAAACCAAAGCCACAAAATTTTAGTTAGATAAAACTGGGTATATAATTCATAATTCCATTCATCCCAAAAAAATCAAAATGATATTGGCTGGCATGTGTTTATAAATCATTAATGTAGGTTTCTTTTCTTTTCTTTTCTGAATGGGCTTAGTGAGCATTTTCCACAATGAAAGAGACTCTGAGATACTTAGAACAGCAGGTCCAAATCCAGATGCCAACATGTATTGTAATTAAGAATACTGCCATTCAGAATCATATCTCATCCTTAATTCTGTGCATGGTTCTGGCTATGAGTTTTTCTCAGGCTTGTGATTCAGGGCATGAATTATCTACAGTCATAGAATCATAGAGTTGGAAGAGACCTCAAGGGCCAAAAGACACAAAATGCCATCTGCACTGTGAGCAGAATAAGAATGTTTTAGATAGTTATGTTAGAGATTATATAATCTTTCTAGTCTTGGCTGAATGTGATTAGATCATTTTGTAACTTTACAGTTACTCTTAAGCAATGCCTGAAGGAAGGTGCCTTTATGTTTATGATGCATTTACTAATGTGATGTTTACTTGCTTAGAACAAAAGCTTTCCTTAAAAATATCATAAAAAGATAATTTCCTTGTTCTCTCCATGTTTTTTAATTTTATGTAGGTGTGTATATGATCCTCATCTTCCATGGGTAAGGGATGTCTCTGGAGGGGAAGTTGAACCCCTCAGTGACCTCCCACTAGTCACCAAATTGTGGGGTGCCAATATTAATGGATGGTGACATCTGATAGAATTTGGGGGTTCCTTTATCTTACTCAAAAGCAGAAGACAGGGAAACCCCTTAGAATCAGCATTTAATATATTAGTATAAACATTTATAATTTTCAAGTCTTTACAAGATTTAATAATAATAAAAAAGCATCATAGAGCAAAGATGACAAAGAACCAGACTAAAACAATTCTGTATGCATACAGTACTATTTTGGAATCAGAAGAGCTTTAAAAAGCTTTATATCATTTAAAAAAAAAACTCATCCAGGGACTTTCCCAACATTCATGCTTATAATTATTTTCGTAATCTCCTATATGCCTAAAGATATACCAACTACTGTTGTGAGTAATCCAAACTTGAAAGATCAAGATGAACCCCTGCTTCCAAATCATGCTTAGGAATCTTTTTGCCTTTACTCTATATAATTTAGAATACAATTTACAAAACTGTTAAGGTAATATTAGTGGGAGTACTTACATAGTATTGTCCTCACTCTATTTGAAGAGACAAGAGGTTTTTTTTCCCTTTTGGTCTTCAAAATCAGGATTTCTCCTAAACTTTCATCCCTTTCCCAATATTTCTGTTGAAAGCAAGTTAATGCAGATCCTGACTTGAAAGAAGGTATACCCTTCACATTAATATTAAAATACTTTTATAACTCAACAAGTTTGCATTTTAAGATTCAGGAAGGACATATTGTGATGTAGGCTGTAGCCTTTACCAGGAATACCACAACTGCTACCATGCCAAGCTTCCATTTCCATTCAGTGTAGGGAAGAAAGTCCTCAGATAGATAATTGTACAATGTACTCATGAAAAGTAGCTATAGGATAAGCTTCTGTGGTACACAGCTTTGGTAGGAAGTTGCAGGACGTGGAGCCCAGCAGGGGATAGACTGATAGCAGTAAGAGTGTCAAGAAATAAGCAAAATACAAATAAATTAATGATAAGAATGTGTCTCTATAAGGAGTTTATCGCATTCCCTTTTTTGCCCAATCTGGGCATGAGTTGGGGATGCATGTGAATTAGGGGAAATGGATATTATCACACTCGAAACAGTTGGCAAGCCATTGCCATGCTGTCACCCGACCACCACCCATCCCCAAGCCGTGTTGAGCCAGCCAATTTTTCAAGGATAGAAACTTTCCAGCTGAGTAAAATTGGCTGGCTCAGCTTGGTTTGGGGACAGGTGATGGTTGGGTGACAGTTTGCCAACTGACCCTCATTCATGCGTCCCCAGCCCATATTTGTTGTTGTTGTTGTTGTTGTTGTTGTATGCATATCCTAAGAGTTGCCTGCTGTACTCAATCTGCCAGGCACTTTGAGTAGAAAGTAATTCACATTAATTAAAACTTAATGCTACAGTTATTGCAGAGACTGGGGGGGGGAGTCTAAGGGGGTGGCCAGGACACCAGTTGGCCAGTTTTCTTGGGATCAGTTTCAGTTGTTGCAACTTGACAATGAGTACAAGACCTTGAATCACTCCTTCCCAAGTCTTGACCCTTGTCCATCTTGGATCAAGATCTAGCAGAAGTGGATTGATTGGATTGATATGTGTGTGTGTGTGTATATATATATATATATATATATATATATGTGTGTGTGTGTGTGTGTGTGTGTGTGTGTGTGTATATATATATATATATGCACACAAACAACAACAACACACACAAAGATACGCTATTAGCAGAAAAGCCCGTAAACTGGAAAGCCTGCATAGTTCTTTTGAGAAATACAGTTCAGAAATAAAAAAAATAAGCCTCTTTGTACTTAGGAAGAGAGCAGACAAATTATGATTGCTTTCTAAAAAGCCTGGAAGGGGATTAAGAAGAATACAAGGAGATTATTAGAGTTAGAATTTGACAATTTTTTTTTGTACTGGGAATTATTTTAATAGAAAATCAGAACTACAGAAATAGTTGTCACTTCTGTCTCATATTTTAGCATAGAAATTAGTGAATTAGTATCAGATGACAATGAGTTAGAATTAATTTAAGAAGCCTCTTTGTAGTTTAAATTATCTGATTAGGGGAACCAGCAGGATGTTTTCTAGAGATGGAAAGAATATTTAGAATTATTTGGAGAATAGTCACTAAATGTGCTCTTTGAGTATTGAGAAACTATTAC
The DNA here is from genome assembly GCA_020142125.1 of Phrynosoma platyrhinos. Lineage (NCBI taxonomy): Eukaryota > Metazoa > Chordata > Lepidosauria > Squamata > Phrynosomatidae > Phrynosoma > Phrynosoma platyrhinos. The sequence goes on along the minus strand of CM034708.1, from coordinate 51,021,450 downwards.
AAGAAGAATCTTGAACTGATGACAATCTTCACAATTCAGGACTTATTTGGTGCAAAATTTTCACAGGTTTGTTCCGTGCAGAAAACAGCATTTTACCAAACAAACAGCATTTTCTCTATAGGCAATAGTATTTCAATGCAGAATATTAATACCTGTGCAGAAAATACTGTAATTTGGGATTTATTCTGCATAAAATTCACACATGGTTGATTTGCATATGAAAAAAAATTGGGACAGAAAACAGCATTTTCTGAACAGGCATTAATTTTTGTGTGTGGAAATATTATGTTCCATGCAGAAAATGATGTTATCTGTGCAAAGCAACCATGTGGGAGTTTTATGAATAGCCTTTGAAAAAGTGCATGATTTTTGAAGACTTTTGCAGAAGGGAGAAATTTGCTGAAATTATTCCCACTACATTTGAGAGGAAAACCTAGGGCCCGGACAGACTGGCCAAAAGGGGCGGCCTAGGGGTGGAATTGGACGGTGCAACTGCATGCCAACTGCCCTGACTCTGCTCTGACTCCGCCATTATGCCGTGTGCCCCACTGCATGGCATTGATATCAGGGTGCTCGCTTGTGCAGCATTTAGACATGCTGTGCCAAAGGAACACAGAAGAGCTGGCACTAAGGCAGCTTTTTGCACTCCAAATAGGAGTGGAATTTGCCAACTCTTTTTGGAGCAGCAAACTGCCGTATTGGGGCCACAGTGTGCGGTTTCCATGGCCCCGATCCGGTGCTCTCAGGGGTGGCACTGAACTTAGGGGCCATCTATACAGCCCTTCAGTGAAGCATTAAACCCCTAGATTCCTCCCAACGGACTGCCAACCTTTTAGTGTCTATTGATTACAATAATGCCCTTCTTTCTTTGAAACTTGCTGTGCACTGGCAGCCAATACCACATGGACTGTCACTGTCACTGGTCCACAGAATGTTACTTTGAATAGTGCTAGTTTAAACTACATGGCCTCCTTTATACTTTTAGTTTTTTTCTAATTAATTTTTTCTAATTACATTTTTATTGAGTTTTTACAATAAAACACATAAAGTCTGTAGAACAATGACAACAACAACAATTAATTACAAGGGCCAAGGTATGTATCTGATGAGTAGTTATTATGCAGCAGAATAAAAAATTAGTTCTCAGCAAGAGCCAGAGAGTCTGGCTTGTCAAGGTGTAGAGTATCTGTCCAAAGATCCACCTGTGAAGTAGGAAGTTGGATCCAGTGGGAGAGATGATTAACATAGTCAATCAGCCACGGAGAAGAAAATCTGACCGTGTTTTTGAACCATCTGAACAAAATCCACCCGAACATCCAATTCACCATGGAAAATGAAAAGGAAAGAACATTGCAATTCTTGGATGTCCTGGTCATCTGCAAACTGAACCAATGTTTGGGCCACACAGTATACAGAAAACCTACACACACGGACAGATACCTACACAAGAACTCCAATCATCACCCAGGGGAAAGAAAAGCACTATAAAAACATTGGTAGACCGGGCCTAAAGGATATGTGAACCTCACTTCCTGGAAGATAAATTGAGGCACCATGAATTGAGGCTGGGGTCAATAGGATAATGGTTACTTCAGCTCAGACATCAGAAGGGCTACCAGACCCAGAAAAACCCAGAGGAGTGCAGACAAACAACCACCCATACATCAAAGAAGTCACAGACAGAATAGGGAAAGTGGTGAGGAAACACAACCTCCAAATGATATACAAACCTACCAAGAAAATACAGCAAATGTTGTGCTCAGCAAAGGACAGGAGAGATCCTTTCACAGACAGGAGTTTACCAAATACCATGCAGCTGTGGACAAGTCTACATAGGGACCACCAAACACAGTGTTCAAACATGAATCAAGGAACATGAGAGACACTGCAGACTGGGTCAGCCAGAAAAATCAACAGTAGCAGAACACCTTATAAATCAGGGGTAGGCAACCTTTCCCCTTTAAGGGCCGAGGGACTTCAGCTCCCAGAATCCCAGGAACTATTGGCCAACATGGGACTATTTGGATTATGAACCATGCCAACAACTATTGGGTCAGAATGCATAGGGAAACCATTGAAATCCACAAACACCTGGATAATTTCAACAGGAAAGAAGAAACCCTTAAAGTAAACAAAGTCTGGCTGCCAGCCCTGAAGAACACCAAAATCAATACCCAGCATGTGCAAATGAAAACTACTCAGAGTCAGGGGTTTTCCCAGCAGACAATGGATCATCAATTAAATAGACACAATGCCTCCTTGCATATCCTCCCACCCTGAGCCTTGCCATTCGACAACAGAACAACACACAGATTAACATGTAAATCACCTTCTCTCAACCAAGGGTCACACAATATATATATTATTATATATAAAAAATCTTTCATGCCAGCATTATCTGAAGATGCCAGCCACATCAGGAATAAAATCTTATAGAACACAGCCACATAGCCTGAAAAAACCACAAACAAGCAAACAAGCAAGCAAACAAACAAACAAAACAAAAAACCCACCATGGATGCCAGCTGTGAAAGCCTTCAACTTCACATAGTCAATAAAGATCATCCACTCTTCTTGAAATGTGTTAGTGCTTTTGTGGCCAATGCAAAACCTCATCGCAGCTGACAGTTTCTCCATCAACCACATATCCCAAATTCTAGGCCACCAGTTCTGAATGGAGAAGTCACTTGACTTCCAACATTTGGCTACTTCTAATCTGGCAGCAGTAATAAGAAAAAATATCAGTTTCCTATGTTTCAAGTTAGAATTACTTTTAACAAAAATAGAAAGCAAAAGCAAAATTAAACAGACATTTACAGTTTGATCAGTGATACATGAAATTTGATAGAGAACTGCATCGTGGAATTTTCTCACTTTAGGACATTCAGTCCACATATACACATAAGAGCCTGTAGATTTACAATCCCTCCAGCAATCTGGATAGAGAATTTTAACCATTTTAGACAGTGTTACAGGTGTGAGATACGACCTATGGATGGTTTTCAAAGTATTCTCCCTCACAGATGCTGAATGGGATTTGTATGGGGGTGAAGACCAAATATGAGCCCATGCTGTGTGTGAAATTGTGGTTTTCAATTCTTCTTGCCAAAATGAGTGCATATATTTGTCTTTCCCATATGTATGTTCCAGGAGATGTTTGTAGATAGCTGCTGCTTGTATGAGAAGTGGAATTCAAACAAGTTTTCAAAAGAGGAGAGCAGACATGAATATTCTTCTGCTGAGGCTAGGTGTGATGCAAAGAAAGCAATTTGTTGTACTTGGAGCCAGGTAACATTGATTTGTTATAGGGAAGTTTTTATGGTGTTGGTGGGTTTTGGTAATCCATCAGAGAACTGGTCTAAGGTGCAATAGAGTCCACATATTCTCAGTAACCTTATTAGTGGGAACTGATCATCTAGGTAAGAAAGAGGATGCAAAAAAAAAAAAAAAAAAAAAAAAAAAAGGGGGGGGGTTAATGGGAGAGGGAACCGGAGCTAGTATGTGTTTCCATACACATGAGTAGGGAGCTAGATAAAAATGGATTCGATAACCTACTAAGTTTTTGTTTTGAAGTTTTAGTGTAGAGGCAAGCAAATTCAGTAGATATCATATTATAAACTTCTAGATTTACCCATGTGGTAGCACTGTTGTCCTTAATTAATTGAATAGTTTGGCTGAGTTGGAAAGTCTGGAAAAATAGTGCAATACCTGGGACTGCCAGACCACTGTTCTTGGAAATGATGTATCTAGTGGATTTGGGAAATCTAGGTCTCTTTTTATTGAAAATAAATTGATCAATTAATTTTTGCCATTTCTTGAATCTAGATGGGGGAGGAGTCAATGGGATTGTTTGAAACAGGGAAAACACCCCGTATGACCCCCCCCATGCACTTCGGTCCTCTGGGAGGAATCTGCTGCAGCCCATGAAGACCAGGCTCTCGCAGACCTCCCAGAGGGCCTTTTCTGCAACTGCTCCCAAGCTGTGGAATGGCCTGCTGGACAAGATCCGTCTTATCACCACTCTTGCTGCCTTAAAAAAGGCAGTAAAGATGGATCTCTTCCGGCAGGCCTTCCCGGAATAACCACCTGGCCATACAGAGGTAATCTGCTGTTCTTGCCTCTTTGCCTGCCACAATATATTTACCAACTGGTTTTGTATTTGATGACTAATTTGGTTTTAATTCTGCAATAGTTTAATTTAGTTTTAAGGGGTGGGAGGGTTGGGAGTGGGGGTGGAGGGTGTGGGGAGTTGGAATGTTTTAACTGTTGTATTTTAACTTGCTGTAAGACGCCCCGATTGCTGAGCAGAGGGGCGGGTTGTAAATAAAATATATTATTATTATTATTATTATTATTATTATTATTACAAACATTTTGACTAATGCAATCCTGCCATGGATGGAAAGATTTAAAGCCTTCCATTCTTTAGATTTATGTAGCATCCATGTGTCTACTGGGTTATAATTTTGGGGTATGAGCTGCTGGATGTCTTTCATGATGATTATTCCCAAATGGCAAAAACCTGAGGGACGAAGTTGCAAGCCCATTAGGTCCTGCCAGGATTTTTGCTGTTGGCATGAAGTGTTTAGAGCCATTAATGTGGATTTGTTAAAGTTAATTTTTAGACCTGAATAATTACAAAAGGACTCATTTATCCTTTTTAGAGGCAGAAATGATAATTTTGGGCATGATAAAAAAAAATCAACACATCAGCATAAAACGTAAACTTATGGTGTTGGTTGTTGATGCAAAGGTCAGTGATATCAGCATTATGCTGAATCATTTTAGCCAAGGGCTATATTGTCAGTGCAAATAGGAGGAGTGACAATGGGCATCCTTGTGGTGCCCCTGGAAAGGGCAAATGGTGTTGAGTCGAGGCCATTGACCAAGACTGTCACCTCTGATTTCTCATAGATAAGACAGAGTGCTCCTATGAAGCCATCTCTAAAATCTATTCCTTGAAGGACCTCCCCAAAGAAATGGCCTTTCCAACCTTTCAAAGGCTTTCAAAGCATCAAGCAAAAGTAAGGCTAGAGGAGTCTTTGACTGGTTGGAATGGTGGATGATATTGAGTAACCTGTGGATTGGATCTGTTGGCATCTGCCTTGCATGAAGCCCACCTGTCAGGATCAATGTATTCTAAAATAAACTCATTTATTCTGGAGGCCATAATAGAAGGAAATATTTTTGCATCTTGATTAAAGAGTGCAATAGGTTGGAAAGATTTAGTTTCTGGGCATTCCTCTTTGATTTTTGGGATTGGAATTATTTGGGTTCTATGCCAACTTGTTGGCACAGGAGCATTGTTAAGAATGGAGTTAAAAAGAGCAATAAGATGGGGTAAAATTTGGTCAAATAACAGTTTGTAAAATTCACCCGAGAAGCCATCTGGGCCTAGACTCTTATTCTGTTTCAGCTTAAATATTGTCTTTTTGAGTTCATCTTGGTAAATGGGTTTGTTTAACAGTGATTTATGAGAGTCTTTGAGCTTCTTCAGCTTTAGAGATTGTATAAATTGGTCCATATCCAAATTTTGTGGCACTTCAGAGGTATATAGTTTAGAATAAAAATCTGGAAATTCTTTCATAATTTTGTCAGGAGCTTTCACTATATTCCCTTCAGAGGAAGTGAGAGTGGATATGGCTTTCCTCCCTACCTTACACTTGACAGTTCTGGTGAGGAGTCGAGAATTTTTGTTGTTGTTAAATTCATAGTAGTAAGATTTGAATCCTTCTATTGTCAAGAGCTGCCAGTTCTGCTTTTTTCTTCTGGAGTTGAATGAATACTTGTGAATCGAGTGATTTTTTTATGAGCTATTTTTATGAGGCCTCAGATGTCTCAGGTGATCTATTTTCAAGGTAAAATCATTTAATTTCATCTTGAATCTGTTTTTTAAAACATCCATTTACGAGGAGATACAGATTGAATCTCTAGATACACGTTTTTGGTAGATGAAGTCCAAGCTGCCAGGTTAATGTTGTGGCTGCATGGTCTGAATAAATGATAGATTCTACCTGTACATCAGCAATGTTAGGAAAGGATAATTTTGGAATGATGAAGTAGTCTATTCTAAAATAGGTGTGATGTGTGTTTGAATAAAAAGTATAGTCACTACAGGATGGATGTAGAATTCTGCAGGGGTCTATAAATCAATGGCTAGTTAAGAGGTCAGATACTGGTTGTTGTTTTTTTTTTTTTCATCTTTCTGGGTGTGTGTGTTTTGTCTACTTGCATCACCTCCTATGTTATTGCCCTCTGAAATCTCACATAAGGTTTGTAGGAAAGAAGCCAGAAAGGTGTATTGGTCATTGTTTAGGGAGTAAAATGTGACCAGCGTGAAGATTTCATTGGCCAGGATACCTTTCAATATTAAATAATGATTTGAAGGGTCCTGGATTAATTTGGGCCTTTGTAGACTGCCAGAAATAGTGCACATTAAATTGAGGCACTGCCCTGGCTCAGTGCTAGGGAGTCATGGGAATTGTATTTTTTTCTGAGACATTGAGCCTTTTCTGTCAGAGAGCTCTGGTGCCACAATAAATTACAGTTCCCATGATTCCCTAGCACTGAGCCAGGCCAGTGCCTCAATTTAATGTGCACTATTTCTGGCAGTCTGCAAAGGCCCTTTGTCAACCTGAAAAGAGCATTTTTATCAAACAATATCACAACACCTCTGGATTTGTTAGTATTTCCAATTGTATATTGTGAGTCAAAGGGAGATCATGCTATAATGTTTCCCATGCCCTTTCTATGCATTTCTTGTAAACACAAAAAGAAAAACATTGCTTGGTTTAAGTTTTTTCAAATAATTATTAACCCAGGTACATGGGGGGG
>CM034708.1:50987185-50998435 GCA_020142125.1 Phrynosoma platyrhinos | reverse complement strand
GGGGCCGCATCCGGCCCCCGGGCCTTAGGTTGTCTACCCCTGCCATAGTTGCTAGCTTACATTATCATTGTATGCCAGATCACAAATTGTCAGCTGATTTCTAAAAAATAAAAAATAAAATAAAAAATACATTTTTGGGGGGGTTTTACTCTTATGTACCATTTCACAGATATGGAAACCAACATATAAACCATTTTCTTGCCTACTTCTAGCATGATCAAGAGCCAGTGGGCAGATCTCAGTTTGTTGCTTGATAGAAACAGCTATGAAGTTAGGCATGAAAAAAGTAGCAAAATAGGGAATGATATATATACTTTGCTACTGAGAATAGTTGCCCTGTTCCATACACTTACTTGGAGAGAATGTTGACACAGCAACATAAACCTCTCTGTTCAGCTTGTGCCAAGCATGAATGAGTACTTGACTGAGATGGGGCCTGAATCAGATTTGGTTCAAACTGGAAACTGTTGGCATCATGCTACATTCAGGTGGTGTCATTTCAGGTTGAGAAATCAGTGCAATCCTATACTTGTCTATTCAGAAATAAGTACCATTGTGATCATGCCTTGTGTTAATGGAACTTAACCGTAGGTAACTGTGAACAGGGTTGCAGTCTAAGGAACTTATCACACACACAAAAGAGGTGTCTTACCTCTTCTGAGTTCAATCCTCGATCCAGGATATACCTGGATGTTATCACACATAATTCAGCGCTGATTGTGCTGCGATACCACTGGCTGCATCCCAGGTTGAAGCCACACTCATATGACACTTTTTCAAAAATGGGAAGTTTTCCAAGTTTAAAAATTGGCTGGCTGAGTGCTCCTTAGTTCTGGCCAGATGAGGCCGGCAGCATTGCAGCAGAATCGGCAGCAAATTATATGTGATAACATCTGGCTGTATCCCAGATCGAGGAGTGAACCTGGAAGATGCCTCTTTTGGATGTGCGATAAGCTCCATCAGACAGGATCTAATGTCTTTAGGATATTTAGGCCAGCTTCATTTAGAATTACAGTTCTTATTTTTGGCTTTTAATGCCTTTCTTTCTTTCTTTCTTTCTTTCTTTCTTTCTTTCTTTCTTTCTTTCTTTCTTTCTTTCTTTCTTTCTTTCTTTCTTTCTTTCTTTCTTTCTTTCTTTCTTTCTTTCTTTCTTTCTTTCCCTCTCTTGTACAAACATCCCCCCAAAAAAACAACTATATCTGAATGCGTATGTTTCATGCTAAGCAAGCCCTTAGTATTAGATGTCACAAATTTATAATGGGACTATTATTTGTGTAAATAATCCTGTATCCTCTCAGTACACGATTTGGTCATTTCTTATATAGAACATGAGGAATAAAAAGATATTACCATGGTAAATGTGAGTGGAAATCAGATCCATGGCAAGCATAAACCCATAAGTTAAGGGCATCAACAAATCTACATTGCCCCATCTGACATCATGAACTTCATATTTTTGGCTGGGCAATATATATAGTATAGAGAAGGATCAGGTTGTTACGATTTTGGTGGGTCCAGTTATTTACTATTTAGGTACAGAAATTAATTTAGATATAGAAATACATTTCCTGTTTTATGGAAAGGCATGTCTTCAACACTTTCACTAAGTAGGGAGCACAGTAATTTGAATGTATAAAAAGGCTGTTTATTCCAAATATTTCATGTACATAAATGTTTTAAACATGAGTTGGCAGAGACATTTTGCATAAAATGTGCTACAATGCAACTGCCTTTTAAAAACAAAACAAGGTTGTTCTGTTTGCCTGTTAAGTCAGCTCTTGCAGTTCTTAGAAATGTCATTTATTAAATGTCACGCTAATTGCTTGTAATATCAACCCTGAAAAGCAAACCTTTGTGAGTGATCTTTCATAAGCTTTATTTTTCTCTGTTCTGTCTGTCTGGTACATTTTGAAGAGAATAAACAAACAAGATTTACCTTTGATACAGCATCACTGGCAAAAAGTTTAAGACTGGTGGGTGCAGTTAAGGATATTTCTTTTGGGGAATAAAACTCCCCACACAAATTAACCAAATGCTTTAAAATTAGTCCAATGAAATTAATATTCTGAGACAGACAACATCATTCATAATCAATAGTGTATAACCTGAATCAGATTAAATAGTTGAAGGAGTAAGAAATTTTTCATATTCACTTGGTTCGTCTTTCTGATGGATGACAAATAAGAAGATAGTTGGCAGTCTATCTTATCCAGCTCCCATTTTTGGAGGGCCATTGGGGAAAAAGGAGATTCCCCCTTTACCAAATCTACCTTCTTACCATCATGATTGCCATCTGCTGTTTCTCTTTGTCATCACTACTGCCATCAGTCTGCTTGTGAAGCAGAGAGCCAAAGATTAAGCAGTCAGTGGCATCTACTTTTTCTCCTTCATGTCACCACTCTTGTCTGGATAAGAACAGGAAGCAGTCCCAAAAAGTGTATAATGAAGAGGAGGAATGGATTCAGAAATGGATTCACTTTCCCTGCCCCTCAGGTGTATACCCTCAACAAGGGTCTTACCATGCTGATCTTGGATGCTGTTGATGTAATCTAGCATCCTGCTTCATACAATGACTAGCCAGATTTCTGAGAGTCTGACAAGCACAGCATAAATGCAGTAGCTCTTTCCTCTTGTTGCTGTTTAAGCAATTTATATCCTTGTCATATTGCTTCTGTTTGGGTTGGAAAGAATGTTCACTGCTGTTTCATGATAATAATAATAATAATAATAATAATAATAATAATAAATTTCCAATATTCTCCTGCAATTTGCTCTATGTTGTTGTATGTTCTTGCTAGGCAGATTTTCCAAAATTCTTGTGAATGCTAAGGTATATGTTTGGTTCAGTGCCAATTATCCAGCTAAAATTTTGGGTATCTGGACCAGCACTGTGTTCTTAGTTAAACTGCTGTGTTCAGTTCATTATGCCTCTTTTCTTGAACCAAAAACTCAACAAGTTTTCCTTCACTAGCAATAGTTTGTTGGATAATACTTGTATTAGGTAAAATCGATTGCATGTGGCATAAATTTGCATAAAAGAGTTCACATGTGTGTGAGATTTTTGTGTGTGGAAAAAGAGCCAATTCATGTCAGAATTACATCTTCCATAATCATTAGGCCCCAAAGTTAGCAACTCAGAATAATCACTTTAGGAAATGCTTGTCTTTGGAAATATTACAGGTTGACATCTGTTCTCATTCTGACAGATATCTCATGTATTATGGTATCAGTCAAACAAAACAGAAACTGAGTGATATCTTATGTTGAAAAGGAAGGTTGAAAACAATTTCTCTCAATAAATTCTCATTCCATTTAATTGAATTCCAGTGGTTGACATTTCCATGGACAAACATTGATGGGTTTTCTTGTCATGCTCAAGGGCTATAGATATATTTAAGAGCAAGAAGGAATAATCTATAAATGCGTGTTGATTGTATCACCTTGTGTGGACTTGTTCCTTTCATTATGGGATAGATCTTGGCTTGCTTGCCTAAATCATTTTGAGAGGTTGGTCTGCATGTTCTTTGTTGTTGTATGCTATGATTATGTTTGTTCTCTGATTGAAACATACTGGATTTCAAGCATGATTCAAGAAGTTACATTATGCTTCTTTCTAACCTCAGCTGAATATGACCTTGGCCTCAAATGCTGCCATTGGGCTGCATTGGGGGCCTGGCGTTCAAATGACACACACCCTGAACATAGCCAGAACCTGCCCCAGGTGCAGCTGTTTGCCAAAGAACCAGCCCAAAAAGGAATGGTAAAATACCACCCCTTTTTGGCACCTAGTTCAGAACAAGCAACAGTGGCCTGGATTGAGGTTAGGTGCATGTGGCTGCCATGGTCCTGGGGCGCTATCTGCTTCACCCCTTAGACTATTTTATAACTTTATAACTACTAAATAATGCCTAAAGGAATATTCTTCTATGTATAAGATAGCTTTTTGTGAATGTAAGATTGCTTGCTTAGAATAAAAGTTTTTCTTTAAAGCTTCTCTGTTCCATGCTCACTTCACATGCTATTATTTGGTGTATGAACAAGTATGTGTTTAGGATTCTCATTTCCAATGGGAATAAGAGTCTCTGCAAAGTCAGAGGTGGGGAAATAAACCCCATGTGTTGGTGGCAGCTAGACGGAATTCAGGAATCCCCTCTCATATTCAAGAGCAGGAGACAGGGCCAGAGAGGGCCAGATCCATTTAGAAGAGAAAGCCCCCTCCTGGACAAACAGCAGGGTAGAAAGCCTTTAGGTCTTCTGATAGGGATCAGTGGATGTAGCATCTTTTAAATTTTGCAGCTCACCAATGATTTACATTTAAAGAGGGAGGAAATACATATCTGCCAGAATTTATTAGACATGACATGGTGCATTTTTTTAAATTGGCCATTCATCTGACATCACAGATATGTCTGTCACAACCTGGCATTATTTCCCGTAATGAACAGTTCATAAGAATAATGAATACAAGTGCAGTCCTTTATACAAGACAGTATTTTTCTTTATTTTATTCTTTAGTTTTAAACCAGTCTGAGGAAGTCTAAACTGTTTAGATCAACTCTTTACAATGTAACTGTTCAAATAATTAGGATTTGAATTGACGTAAGATCCTCCCTCCTCATTTTTCTAATTATACAGATAAACTGGTAGCTGCTCATTCTATCTTGTAGAACCTAATTGTTTGTAAGTGCCTAAAGATTAAAGCTAAATGTCCAATTAAAAAGGCATTAAAGTATTGTGAGAGTTTATGGAAAGATAGGCAAATTTTGAATTAAATGGTCACAGAGGAATGCAGTACTACAAAATTCAGTTGGCTCTTTCCATTTCTTTATTGCTTTGCTGCTTTGTCTGGTGTAACACTGTCAAGGATTACAGTTAAAACCATGGGTGTTTTTAACTTGGGAAGGGAATTAAAGAAGCATGGAATGGCTTCAGTGGAGCATTTGACAGGCAGTAGTAAGATAAGGATTTATTATACTTTGAAAAAATTACAAGAAAATCACATTTATATTTTTCACCTTGACATTCTGAAGCACATATGTTACACTACTTAACCCAACATTGCCTGCACATCTGTGTAATGTCTAGTCTTAACAGGATATCTGTTATCTTTGAAATACATTACAGCTATATATATATATATATATATATATATATATATATATATATAAATTGTATACATATTTACATGGGAGAAAGTCTTATTGAGCTAATCAGATCTTATTTTTTTAGTAGAAATGCATAGGATTGCACAGATAGTTTAAGAGACTTAACACACTGTACTGTTATAGTGCTATTATTCCATTTTGTAGCACTGTTCTCCCATTTAAATTGCATCCTATGGCATCCTGGGATTTGCAGTTTAGAGAGGGAGGAAGTTTAGCTTTTGGTCTCACTAAACTTACAAAGCCCAGAATTCCCCAGGATGTTGCCATGGAAGTTAAAGTGGAGCAAAGCACTATAACAATGTTGTGTGATAAAGATCTAAGAGTGTGTGTGCTGCAATATTTTGAAAAGCAAAGACAGGCTTGTTGCTGTATGAAAGGAAAAAAGAGCCACATCAAAATCTACAGTTAGTCAGTGCTTAAGACCAACCAAACAGTAGCAAAAGAGTCTTCAAACTTTCAAGTCACCTAGAAGTCTTCATCAAGCTGTGCTGGTAGGCTGCTCTACCTACAAAAGCCCAAGACACCCTGCCCAGGATTCCCAGTATTATCACTACTGTGCCTTTAAATAAATATGTGGTATGATTTATTTACTCTGTGCTGTCTGTACAATATGTTATGTGACCCAAATTCAGTGCAAGCCCTGATGGCAGTGTTGGGTTGTATCCAGTACAATTTGGGTCATCTGACACAATGGTCATGGAGCAAAGTTGAATAGTGTCCCAGTTCTTAATTAAAATGCTTCTGCTGCTACTTATTGAGATAATTTGACAGGTGATGATGAAGAAGAAATGTCTTTGATGATTGTGGTGGATAGTGGTAGTGGATAAAACTGTACAAGGGGCATCCTCAAAATTCAGCTTGTGAAAGGGAAGGTGAGGCCTCAACAACAGCACTATACCAGAAGTTCATTGGAGTCTGCAAGCATTGGAGTCTATTTCTGGGCCTTCACTGAATGTCTGAAAAGGAATTCTATTTCTGCTTGCTTCAGTATCTAATTTTCCACTGTAGACAAACCTGGGCTGTGTACATGTTCAGGTGTTGTTAGGGTAACCAATAATTTAAACATGACTTGATGTCTCTCTCGGTAACTGTGCCAATAACCATGATGTTTAGTTCTTTTGAAATCTAGGTCATTTCATTCTCTATTAGTAAGCTTGTGTCTTTTAGGGTCAGCATATCTGAATGTATTGCTATAATTCACACTGCACTTTTGGACCTGCTGCCTTCTACTTCACAGTCATATAGTTGTCGAGCCTGAATTTTTAAGGTGATTCTGGATAAAACAATGTGGCTTATCACATGGTCAAAACCCCCAGCTGGTCCCCAATGGGATACAGCCAGGTGGTGGGATTACTGCACACAAGTTGCCACCAATTCCACTGGGCGAGTGCAACCTGGCTGCATCCCAGGTCCCAGGCATACTTCAGAGGCTGTTTTTCACATCCTGGCTGTGAAAAACAGCCTCTGAAGTGTTCCTGGGACCTGGGATACAGCCAGTTTGCACTCATTGGCGGAATCAGTGACAACTTGTGTGCAATAACATCTGCCTGCATCCCACCACTTGGCTGTATCCCATTGGGGACCAGCTGGGTTTTTTGACAGTGTGATAAGCCCCAATGTTGCTTTTTGCCACCATGAAAGAAAAGAATCTGTGGACAAAAATAATTATTTACAAGGAACATATTCCAGGAGCTTTGGTATTTTTGAAGAGTTGTGAGGAAAGATAATCTGGGGCAATGTAATAGAGATTTCACAGTTCTGGGAAAGACATATTAAGGGTCTTTAGAGTTTTTGTTTGTTTGTTTATTTGTTTGTTTGTTTTTTGGTCAGAGGAAGCAAGTCAGAGACTTGCCTCCAGAATGAGGTACCCAGGAGCTCTCTATAGAGTTATAAACCCAGTTTATTGAGCTCGCTGACAGAACCTGGTGAAAGGTCCAACCCAACAGGGGCCCTTTTCATGTGTCTTTACTGGGGAACTTTTTGAGGGAGAAGCCCACGATCCTGTTTCACTGCTTACTTAAGAAGTTTCAATATGGACACTGAGGGAGTTGCTGCAGTCAACTGCAACACTTGTGGAATTATTGTCTTCTTGCGTAGAGATGTGGTGAACTTCATCTGCACCTGGAAGAGAAAGTTCAGCAGCTGGAGGCCCGGGTAGCTACACTTCAGCATATTAGGGAGCAAGAGGTGTTCCTGGACAGAACGGAATGGACTTGGATGGGGACCACACAGAGGATATTGTTGGAGAGGAAGTCACTTCACACACAGGAAGTAGACAGCTGGAGAAATGTCACAAACAGAAGTAGGGAAACCAGGGATCATTCTGGGAGCTTGAAGCTACAGAATCGATTTGAAGCTCTCTCCCTTATCAAGGATGAAGAGGAAGAGCAGCAGGGACAGTCCTCAGGGACAGTGCAGGGGACCCTTAGAGTACCACTGCAGGGAACAGCCATTGTTTAGCCTCAGAGGAGGTGTGTGGTGGTGGTGGACTCGTTGTGGGGTACAGAAGCAGTGATTTGTAGGCCTGACAAGATGTCCCTGGAGGTATGTTGTCTCCCTGGGGCAAAAATCCATGATGTGACAGTCAGGATGACAAGATTTGTCAAGCCTACTAACCATTACCCCTTCCTCTTCATCCATGTGGGAACCAATGATACTGCAAGGCATAGCTTTCAGAATATCAGACGGGATTATGAGGCTTTGGGTAGGAAGCTGAAAGAGCTGGATGCACAGGTTGTTATCTCATCTCTTCTTCCAGTTGAAGGGCATGGTCCAGGAAGGGAGAGGAAAACAGAAGATGTGAATAACTGGCTCCATAGATGGTGCCGCTAAGAACAATTTAGATTCTTCGATCATGGGCTCCGGTTCCATGAGGGTGGACTTCTGGCAAGAGATGGGCTGCATCTCAGCCCAATTAGCAGAAACATTTTTGCCAATAGCCTCAAACATTTGATCATGAGGGCTTTAAACTGAGTCATGTGGGGGAGGGAGACAGTATCTTGGAAGGTATCTTGAAAGGAAGGAGTATATAATGGGCTGGAGATAATAATCAAAATGTTATAGACGGAACAAGGCAAATGATGCAAGGGCCTAACAATGGAAGGCAAAAAAACAAAAAAAAAAACACCCTCACACAGGCAGCAAGTGGGGAAGACCCATGCTCTTAGATGTCTCTATATTAATGTACATAGTATGAGAAATAAACAAGATGAACTTGAACTCCTAGCACAACAAAGCAAATACGATATAATAGGCATCACTGAAACCTGGTGGGGTGAGTCTCATAATTGGAATGTAGGGATAGAGAGGTATAACCTTTTTAAGAGAAATAGATCAAACAGGAAAAGAGGAGGAATAGCATTATATGTCAGAGATGTTTACACCTGTGAAGAGATCCAGGACTTAAATCCTGGAAATCAGATGGAGAGCATCTGGATAAAAATTAAAGGGGAAGGAAACAGGGATGTTATTGCAGGAGTCTACTACAGACCCCCAAGTCAGACTGAGGAACTGGATGATGCCTTTCTAGAACAGATGACCACACATTCAGAAAGGAGAGATGAGGTAGTGACTCATGAGGTAGTGACTGGAAGTCAAACTCAACCAATACTTCAAGGTCTAGCAAATTCCTCACTTGTCTCGAAGACAATTTCATTGTCCAAAAGGTGGAAGAAGCAACAAGGGGATCAGCTATTTTAGATCTGATCCTAATGAACAGGGATGACCTGGTCAATGGGGTGCAAGTGGTGGTCTACTTAGGTAGGAGTGATCATGTTATCCCGAAGTTTCTTATACAGTGGAAAGGAGAAGCTAGGCATAGTCAAACACTCATTCTAGACTTTAGGAGAGCTGATTTCAATAAACTTAGGAAAATACTGGGAGTGATCCCGTGGTCAGGAATACTAAAGGAGAAGGGAGTTCAGAATGGATGGGAGTTTCTCAAAAGGGAGATACTGAAGGCACAATCTCAAACTGTTCCAATGAGAAGGAAAAAATGGGAGGTGTCTCAAGAAACTGGGTTGGATGACAAAAGAACTTTCAACTGAACTAAGTTTTAAATGGAAGATGTATAAGAAATGGAAAAGGGGCAAAATCACTAAAGAGGAATTCAAACAAATAGCTAGCACGTGTAGGGGTAAAGTCTTGGAAGCCAAAGCACAGAATGAGCTCAGGCTTGCTAGAGGGGTTAAGAGCAACAAAAAAGGCTTTTTGGGGTATGTTCATAGGAAAAGAAAGGAGAAAGAAATTGTAGGACCACTGTGTAGAGAAGATGGAGAAATTCTAACAGGGGATAGAGAAGAGGCAGAACTACTCAACACCTTCTTTGCCTCAGTCTTTTCACAAAAGGAAAAGGGTGTTCAACCTGAGAAAAATGGAGCAGAGGACACAATAGGGGAAATGCAGCACAGAATAAGTAAAGAGGTAGTACAGGAATACCTGGTTAACCTAAATGAATTTAAATCTTCAGGATCAGATGAACTACATCCAAGAATATTAAAAGAATTGGCAAATATAATTTCAGAGCCACTGGCAATAATCTTTGAGAACTCCTGGAGAACAGGAGAAGTCCCAGCAGACTGGAGGAGGGCAATCATTGTCCCCATCATCAAAAAAGGGGAAAAACACCTAGCTACATATCCTACTTACATCCATCATAACAATAACAACAACTCTTAATGCATCACTTTTCATTCCTTGGTGCTTAGTTTTAGCTCAAATAAAAGATATAATGATGTCCTTGATTAATATTTACCTTTTTTCCTTTTACAATGGTAACTTAATTTGTTCCTTCACAAAAGTTCATTCATTGCTACAAAACATAATATAATATAATATAATATAATATAATATAATATAATATAATATAAATACAATATACTTTAAACTTCAGACACTGGCCACTCTTGATAAACTATTATTTCTAGCTTATTAGATTTTTAGTACTTTAAACCTTCATATTTGTTGTTTTCCCAGTTTCTAATTCCCAATATTGTTTGAAATACTTCCAATCATCTTTCACATATTCTTCTGTTTTCCCATTCAATAATGCTGTTAGTATATCCATCTCCACTGCCTACTACATTTTTACTTTCCATTCTTTATTACTTGGGATAATCATTTGTTTCCACATTCTTGCGTATATTATTCTGGCTGTCAAAACCATATATAAAATGACACGTTTGTGTTTTTTTCTTATTTTTACCATCAAATCCCTTAATCATACTCAGTAAAAATAATGTTGGCTCATATTCAATATTCAATTTCAATATTGCAGAAATAAGGTTATGTATCATTTTCCAATAATTCTGTGCCTCTTTCCATTCCCACCAAAGGTGGAAAAAAGTTCCACCTTGTTTTCCACACTTCCAACAATTGTCCTTACCCGTTTTGTACAACTTGTTTATTTTATCTAGGGCTAAATACCATAGGATATGTAGTTAGATGTTTAATGATGTTTTTGTAGGTTTAGGTGTATGTGTATGTGAAATATGTGTGGTAAGTGTATGTATGTTTTGTAGTAATATCTTATTAATAAAATGTAATTAAAAAAAAAAGAAAACAAAAAGGGGGAAAAAGAGAATCCGAACAACTATCATTCAGTTAGTCTGACATCAATACCGGGAAAGATTCTAGAGCAGATCATTAAACAGAGAGTCTGTGAACATTTAGAAACGAATGTCATAATCACAAAAGGTCAACATGGGTTTCTCAAAAACAAACCATGCCAGACTAATCTGATCTCTTTTTTTGGTAAAATTACCAGCTTGGTAGATGAAGGGAATATAGTAGACATAGCATATCTTGATTTCAGTAAAGCTTTTGACAAGGTCCCCCATGATATTCTTGCAAACAAGATAATAAAATGCAGGCTAGAAAATACAACTGTTAGATGGATTAATAATTGGTTGACTGACCAAACCCAAAGGGTGCTCAACAATGGCTCCTCTTCATCCTAGAGAGAAGTGACCAGTGAGGTGCCACAGGGTTCTGTCCTGGGCCCAGTGCTATTCAACATCATTATCAATAACTTGGATGGAAGAATAGGGGGCATGCTTACCAAATTTGCAGATGACACCAAATTAGG
>CM034708.1:50957924-50970845 GCA_020142125.1 Phrynosoma platyrhinos | reverse complement strand
CCTCTGGGAGGAATCTGCTACAGCTGATGAAAACTAGGCTGTCGGTGATGTCCCAGAGGGCCTTCTCTGCCGTCGCTTCCAGATTATGGAATGACCTGCCAGATGAGATCTGTCTCATTACCACTCTAAGCTGTCAAGATGGATCTCTTCCGGCAGGCCTTCCCTGAGTAGCTTTCCCGGTCCTAGGATTCAGCCCCCAGCCCCCGGAGAGGCCATCGAACCACTTAACCCGCTGTGTTACTCCTCTTTGTATGATTTTATTTTATTGTATCATGTGTTTTAAAAATTGACTAGTTTAATACTTTTTTAAGGGGAGGGTGGGTTAGGGAATTGTTGTATTGGACGTTTTTTAATGTGTAAGCTGCCCCGATTGTGTTGCAGAGGGGCAGGATAAAAATAATTTATTATTATTATTATTATTATTATTATTATTATTATTATTATTATTATTATTATTATTATTATTATTATTATTATTATTATTCCAATCAAGATCACTAGGCTAGATGCAAAATCACACCAAGGCACTGACGTTTCTGAAGTCCTGGGGTGAGATGAGGTAGAGAAACTGCCCATATGCATTATCTCATATTCTAAACTTGATTTGTGACATGCTCTTGGCAGAAGTTTCCCTATCAATGATTTAATACATCTAGTCTCTTTGTGTGCCATAATTCAGTTTATCATTTAAATATCAGAAGCAGGTTTGAGAACACTATAATGAATGTATATGATGTCATACTGTATTAGTTTTCCCCTATCATTTTGTGGATTCTCAGAGATCTATATGTTGTTTTTCTCCCTGTACTCTCTGTAGTGTAAAAAAGAGAAACGTGTTCTGTAAAATTAACCACCAACTAATTTTCTTTGCATTATTAATCATATCCCCCATCTCACAGTCAGATTACACATTTATAGTGCTATGATTCTGCTTTAACGGCTTTGGCTGCTTCCTATGGAATCCTGGGCTTGTAGTCTGGTGAGGCACTAGAGCAGGGGTAGGCAACCTTTCCCCTTTAAGGGCCGAGGGACTTCAGCTCCCAGAAGCCTCAGCCATGTTGGCAAATAGTCCCATGTTGGCCAATAGCTCCCGGAATTCTGGGAGCTGAAGTCCCTCAGCCCTTAAAGGAGAAAGGTTGCCTACCCCTGCGCTAGAGCTTTTGACCTTCCTAAGCTAAAAACTCTAGGATTCCGTAGGATGTTATCACACAGGTTAAGAATAGAACCAAAGCACTATAACTATGTAGTATGAAAGGCCTTAGACTGATGAAATAAAGGGTTGATACTATGCTATTTATTAAGGTGAGGAATGTATGTTTATTCAAAAGTCATTTACACTGTGTCCAATGAGTCTTATTTTCATGTAACTGTAACATTTGTTCCTTTTTGGCTTGTTATACAGAGCTCCAGCATGCAAAATGTTCATCTTACATAAAAACAAACTCTTAAGTGAAAAATTCAGTTTCATTCACCACTTTTTTGCCTCAAGGACATTAACAGTATGGTGTTTTTTAAAGGCTTCATTTCTAACTATATTTGTGTGCCAATATAGGCTAAGTCTCCCTTATTCAGAATTCTGAAATTAAAAATAATCCAAAATCTAAAATTGTCCACCTGGATGGCTGAGATAGTTCAGTGTACACAAACTTTGTTTTGTGCACAATTTATTAAAAATATTATCTATAAAATACCTTCGGGCTATGTTTATAAGGTGTATATGAAACAAAAATGAATTACATGTTTAGATTTGGATCCCTCTCCAAGTTATCTCATTATGTATATGTAAATATTCCAAAATCTGAAAATTTCCAAACTCCCAAAGCCTTCTGGTACCAACCATTATGGATAAGGGAAACTCAACATGTATTCCAAAACAGCTTGAAGTGTTTCCTTCTTATCTTCCTTTACAATGGAAAGCAGAGCACAGTTCTGGTACCTCCATGGATGTTGAATGGACAGGTTAGGGTCAGCATGGTACAGTGTAATCTGACTATGAGATGGGGGGACAGGATTATTAATGTGCTGACTGAGAGCTACATCTGGTGGCTACTGACTGCACTGGTGGCTGTTTAGTTTTTGTGCCTTTCCTTCATTTTTTTTTTACTCCTTTTATGCTAGATGAAATGAACAAGAGCTTTACTTAGGCACAAGAGGCATAAAATGCTTCTCCTTTTCTTTCAAAAGGGAGTGTGTGTATTGCGTGCCTTCAAGTCATTTCTGACTGAAGATAACCATAAGACAGACCTGTTATGGGATCTTCTTGGAATTTCTTAGTAAGATTTGTGCAGTAGAGTTTTGCTTTTGCCAGAAAGCATTCTGATTTCTAAAAAGTGCCATCTGAGCCTGGCTGGGACCTGGGCTGATGGTGGCTGGTGACTCGGTGGTAATTTAGCATGCAATAATCTCCGCCTCCATCTTGCCTCCCAGCTGCAGCCTGGGAGGCTTGATTTGATTTAAAACCTCAAGTGATAAGCTCCTTAGAATCACACAAGCCATATATATGGATGTGAGAGCTGGACAGTTAAGAAAGAAGATATGAGAAAATCAATTCATTTGCAATGTGATGCTGGAGAAGAGTGCTGAGGATTCTGCGGACAGCCAAAAAGACAAACAAATGGGTTCTAGAACAGATCAAATCTGAACTCTCTCTAGAAGCCATGATGATAAAATTGAGACTGTTGTACTTTGGCCTCATCATGAGAAGGCACAACTCATTAAAAAACCACAATAATGCTGGGAAAAGTGGACAACAACAACAAATGCAATGTAAGATAATGTATGCTCCTTAGAAATCCACGCTATCTCAACAACTCTGTGTTTTCACTTTCCTCTTTTTATGGCCTCCTATGTCATTCACAAACCTGATGTCCTCCAGATATGCTGGGAGTTTTACTCCAATAGAACTGGGAGGGGCACCAAATTGGAAAGGCCCAACTATCTCCTTGGTGGCTTACACTATTATCTGTTGTTGTATTAAGTGTGACTATGCATTTTTCAAACAACACAGCAAGTTTCCTTTTTTAAAAAAAGGCCACCAAAAGAGACATTCCATTTTAGAATTATAACTGTTCTCAGTAGATTTGCCACCCATATACCAAAGACAGTTATGAGTGAAAATAACAGAAGTTCTGCTTCAAGGTCGCTGCACAGCAAGAAGCAGCTTCTTGGCTTAATAGAATAGAATACCAGCCAACTCAAAGCAAATTGCAATTACACCAGAAATTACATTTGGACAAATTAGGAAGGCTGGGCCTGTTAAAGGAGGCAGAATATTTGCTTTGAGAGAATATGGGTTGGTAGGTGATTGGATAGGGAGGAGGCAGACATCTGATCTTGAACTTGGCAACCCCTCCAGCTGGTTTAGTCACATATTTTCAGCTCAAAATCTATTTGGCCTTTACAACAGCCAAAATAAATGTCCCTTAATCACTTCCAACCTATTAACAGATGGGTAAACAGCTTTTATAAATGGGGCATACAAAATACTTCAATATCAGCCAAAAGTAATTAGTGGCAGTATCTGAACTAAAAAGTATAATTCAGATAATATATATTAATGTAAGCAAAAGTGTGACCTGTCCTTTTAAATTTCTCCAAATAATATCACTGGGTTTTTTAAAATTATGATGGGTTAAATTTAAAGCTAAGGAATTTAAAGTCCTAATGTACTTTTTCTCTATCACGGCTGCAATCCTATACAGAAGACCCTCCACCTTAGAGGCTGTAAGATTTTGGTGGAAGGCAAATTGTGTTGATAGAGCACCAGATTTTGTTACCAGTATGTCAGAAAAACCACGGAACACCTCAGAAGCACTGTTGGAAAATGCCTTTGGCAAAGTTATTCTGTTGGCAAAGATGCATTGATAAAACAATTTAAAAATGAGAGAGGCATGGATAGGATGTGGGTGGGGGGAGGTGGAAGAATACACTCCTGTTATATCTGTATTCCTTCAGTCCACAGTCACACCCCTGTCAGTGGTGCAACTTTACATCAATTGCAGGCCTGCTGCAGGAATTGTCTCTTCCACTGACTTCAATGGGAGAAAAATAATCAAGAAAATAGCTGTTCAAAGCATCTTTCTCTATATACTCTTTCATCCAGATGATGTGCCAAAAAGAGTGTCTGTGTATATGTGTGTGTGTGTGCCTTTGAGTCGCATGTTGACCTATGGTGACCCCATTAATTTCATAGGGTTTTCTTAGGCAAGGAATACTAGGAGATGGTTTTTCTAGTTGCTTCCTGTGAAATATAGACTACAGCACATGATATTTGTTGATGTTTTCCTATCCAAGTATTAAAAAGGTAGACTTCTTCTTGCTTTTCAATAAAGCATGTGACAATCTCTGAAGTATTCTATACATGTTATATATAAACAACACAGTATGTAAATGCATACAGGACTATATCCTAAAATAGCTTCCTTTCTGACAAAATAGTGTACCGGTAAATACATTTTTGCTGTTAGCCACAGGGCCATCTTTCATGAGTATATCATAGAAAAAAATGCATTTATATTAATGTAATGGTAACTTCTTGATTAGATTATAATAATGCACTCTATATAGTGCTGCCCAGACAACTATAAAGTGGTAACCAGAACAAAATGCAGCATCTATGGGGGGAAGCAGACCAGGGTGTTCGGGATGCCCTGGGACGGTGCTCCGTGGGACCGTGGCATCCGCACCGCGGCACACCGGCGGCATCCCTGAAAGGAGCGCTAAATTGGCGCTCCTTTCAGAAGTCAGGGAAAGTGCGCCCTAAATGTGTAGGGTGCACTTTCCCTGACTTTTCTGCCGCAGCGTGTGCGGACGCTGCGGCGGGAGGTTGCCCCCGGAGCGCCGGCCGTGCAGAGGGCCAGCAGCTCCGAGGGCAACCTCAGGAGGAGGAAGGGGCGCCACGCGTGCAGCTGCCCCTCCTCTTCCCTGCCTCGGAGACGACTTTATTAGTTGTCTGCCGAGGCCCTACGTTCCACTGGCTGCTAATATATTTCCAATCCAAACTCAAGGAATTAGTGATAACATTTAAAGCCCTAAATGGCCTCTTTCTGTGCAGGCCTGTCCAAGACTGAGCTGTGCTGGAAAGGCCTTTCGTGTTCCAGCAGTGACAGCAATACAATGAGGAAGTATATGGGAAAATGCTTTCTCTGTTGTAGCACCTTGGTTGTGGAATGCACTCTTCTTAAAGGACTGATTGACACCAATGTTGTCTTCAGCTCCACTTCAAATTAAAACATGGCTTTTTATTAAAGCCTTTGAATTCTAACAATGTCACTCTGTTTGTAACTGTATATGGCTTTAACTGCTTTAACTAGTATTTGTTGTATAGTTTAATATGATTTTAGACCATACATTATCGCTTACTGTTTAAAATTTTAAATTGTTTTAAATGGTTTAAATTGATTTTATTTTATATTGCTTTGGATACAGGGCAGGATGTAAATATTTTAATAAATAAACAGATACTTTTATATTGATCAATTTGCAAGATTTGATTCCCACTGTTTCAAAGAAATCTGTAACACAACTTTCAAACAACACATCAAAATAGCATCTCTCCCCAACTGATATGTCATTTAAAATTTGATACAAGTGCAAAAGTCATAAGAGCTGTAGAACCAATAAATGAAAAACAATAAAACAATATAGAAGTTAAAGGCCAAAATCAACAATAATAAAATGCATGGAGAAATAAAATGGTTACCTTCTAAGACTTAACAAAGTACTATATTTGGGAGAAAAGATGTTGCATTGCCAGGTTGCTGAAACAGAAAATGCCTCCTTACTAGTCAACATCCAGTCTTATGAAAGTTGGGGTATCTGGGCAAGGACTCCCAAATAAGATTTTAATAATTGTTCATGTTCATAAGACAGGAGGCGTTCTTTCATATAATTGGATCTCAAGCTTTAAAGGTCAAACTTCAGATACTATGGAAAATATCTTATGCAGCTCTTCCTTCCCATGAGCAAGCAGTTCATCTTTTCCACACTTTTGAAATTTGTTCATGACCTTACCCAAACATGAGCTTATTGAAAAGTTTCATGCAAAATAATATGTACAGAATGTTACTGATTGAAACATAGGGCCTTTACAGATTGCCAGATATAGTGCAAATTGAGGCCACTTTAACTGTCCTGGCTCAGTGCTAAGGAATCATGGGAACTGTAGTTTATTGTGGCATCAGAGCTCTCTGGCAGAGAAGGCTCAATGTCCCAGAAAAAAAAATACAATTCCCATGATTCCCTAGCACTGAGCCAGGACAGTTAAAGTGGCCTCAATTTGCACTATTTCTGGCAGTCTGTAAATTTGTCAACATCAGTCACATTAGTTGATGCATTTTTAGAATGCTGCTAAACCAGTATTCATCTCACTTTCTGCATTTGTTCATTGTAGGAAAAAAGATGCTATTAGTTTAGTTAATGAGAAAGTCAAAAGGATTGGGCCACACCTTGAAATCTTTGAAGCTTTTGCTCAGGCGCGAAAAACACCTACAAAGGATAAAATAATTTCTGCTGCCATTTGTATTCAGAAACTTATCAGAGGATGGCTTGATCGTTGCCGATTAACCAGATTAAGGATAAAGGTAATGTTATGTTAGAATATCTCATGTAGCAGTGATCAATACTATGCTTAGCTTCTAAGTGAAACTTCCATTAAGCAGTTCCCTAAGCAAATCGAACATGGATGATTTTTATGTATGGGTATTAGTATTCGTTCAGCAGTTTACTCAGGAAATGATTTGAGAGGGTAGTGGTGTGTTCATTTCTACTCCTGTTCCTCAGGTCTAGCCCAAGAGAGTGGAAACTTTTTCCTCCTAATGACTAAATTCAATTTCAAAGAAGTTCTCAGAGATTCTTATTCCAGTGGTGGATGGTGCCAAAGGCAAAAGATTAGGACAAACAGTACTGGTATATTTTAGCAAAAAAATTAAAAATCCACAGGTGAGCAAGACCTTTGTTATGATGACCTACAGTTCTGCCACAGTCTGCAAGCCTTTGAGTCATTCAGAACTTTAAAGTTTTTTTTAATATTAACATATTAAAAAATAGAGGTTTAAAGAAATAGAAGGGGTAAGAAAGAAGCATGTAAGTCTAAAATTTGGCCATATGTTTTAAATAATAGGGTCTGTGATTAAATTCCCAAAGAGGTTTGCTGAGTTACTGGTAAGCATGCAGATGTCATATGACATCTTGCAATCTAGCTGGGATGAAAACAAAATGGTGGATCCTTGCCTTTGGAAATAAAAGGCTAGTCACAGATGAGGCATCTGCCTCTTTCCTTCAGATGTGCCTTAGACATCATACAGCAGAAACATATTTTAGATCCTTTGGAGAATAAATAAGGACTTTATCACACCAGTATGATGCACATAATAGCAGATTGGCATGCTATGGTTGCACAGTCTGTTTTCCATACTGCCAAATGTTGCCCTCTGGGAGGAAGGTGGGGATAAGATGTCATGAAAGTCAACCACCTCCAGAAGGTGGCTACTGTGAAGGTGTTGGTAGCCAGTATCACTTGCCCACTGCTTCCTCTCAAAGCAAAGGGCTTCTGTGTGAATGTGCACAGCCCCACAGTTTGGGAGGAAGGGGTGAGAACAAGCAACCCTGGCTGCCAACTGCCTTCCCAAGCCAGCTGCTGTGTGAATGTGTACACAGCAGCCAGCTTCAGGAAAGTGATGGCAGCCAAGGCCACTTGTCCTACCCCCCCCCCAAAAAAAATTCGATGTTGCTGTATGCACACAACAGCCAGTTTTGGGAAGGTATTGACAGCTGCTGTCACTGCAAGGGAGAGGTGGGGAGAAGGAAGAGAGGAGTAGAATCTCACCCACTCATACCATGTGACTGCCTGAGAAGTAGAACTGAAGGGATCTATTTCACAAAGGGAGTAACAGAATAGCAGTGAGACTGAGAGCCTATTGATAAGTTTTGGCCATCAATGCAAAGGTGTACAACAGTAAAGAATGGAATATAAGGCAGCAGCAGGAGAGACATGATATTGTGTGATAAGCACCAGCCAACAATGCTTTTATTCCTTTAACATTCCACTTGTTAGCCTTGCTTGATAAAATCCTAAGCCATAGGGGCAACATTTCAACTTTATAGAGTGGAGGAAAAGTCATTAAAAATCTCGGAAGCCACCAAATGGGCAGCAGTGTCCCTGCACCTGGTGTCACTTGATGTGGGGGGTTGTGGCTTTTGGGGAGAGCTTCTGGGGCAACACATGCTCACTCCCCCTGTGCGGCCTCCTGTTGCTGCTGGAGAAACCAACATCCCCCAACCTTGTCCAGGCCCTCAATGGCCACCTGGCAGTGTCTCAAAAGGTGAGTGAAAGGCTACCAGATGCCCCCACCTTTTCTCTGGCCCAGGTCCAAGAGGACCATATCCTCCCAGAATCCAAGAATGGGTAGCCCCAGGTCCCAGCGGCCACTGTGGCCTGCAGGCCTGAGTGACAGCTCTCACCCAGGTCACCTGGCCACTAGTCACCTGAGGCTCCTCGTGAACACCAGGTGCTCACAGGTGCCCCATCCATTCACCAGCCCTGCCTGTTCTCTGCTCACCCCAGCCAAGTTCTCACCCCAAAGGAGAGCCGAGGGAGGGGGAAGGCCATGCTGAAGGCTGGGAGGTTCTTGGGAGGGAACAGACCCTCCAGTAGCAATGACAGAGCAGGGTGTGTGTGTGCATATGGGCAGCCTCCCTCAGTGAGGAAAAGAATGGGAAGGACCCTGTGGGGAGTACTGTGTGTGGGGACAGCATGGGGGTGGGGACACCTTTCTTCTGGGGTGTCACCCAGTGTGGGCCACATGTGTGCACCCCCTAATGATGCCACTGATCATAGGGTGAAGATATCACCATATGGAAAAGCCCTGAGACCTGGATTTGGCTCCAAGGCCTGAGGTTCCATATCTCTGCTCTATCCTGTGCTTCATCAATATGTACACTTTCCATGCAGAGTGTTGTGGTATCCTAATCCAAATCTACATTAAATATAGTAAGCTACCACAGACTTTAATCAGATCCATTGATATGAGGAGAGCAAATGCACACTTGGTTTTACATTACCAGCTGCTCCAGACTCTACTGGAACTGCCTTGGTGTCAAAACTCTGTTGGGAATAAGGTCAAGCTCCTGAATGGCTTCTTTACAACCAGGAGCAAGTGTGAGAGGATTGGTCATAAAAAAGAGAGAGGATTCACTGCACTGGTGGCAATGGGTCCACCAACAACTGCAGTTTTGTTCTCTTTTGAGTAAAAGTATTCTGTGCAATAAATGTAGTCACTCAATCTTTGTTACATTTACCTGAGCTGTAGATTGTTTTGCACCCCAGACTTTGTTTTTTCCCCCTTCTTTTCAGTGCCTAAAATAGTTTCTTGCTTAACACATCTATCATTTCTACTCCTCATTTGCTTTCTTCTGACACCCTTTACTTATTTCCCCCAAAATAAATTAAAATGATATATATCTGTAATTACAGGCTAAGAACCATGGGCCAACTTTATTAGCTGTTGTAAAAGAATACCGTAAAATGATGGCTCGCATTAAACGCCGATGTGGAATTTTGGACCTAAGTACACCACTAATATTTGAACAATTAGAAGACTGGCTTGACCAGAAGCATTGTAGGTATTAGTAATATTTTTTACAGGACAAATTTTTATCAATATTATAATTACAATATCTGATTATTATTATTATTTTGAACTGACATGGCACAGATTGCTTGCAAACAACTGCAAGTTCAGTATCTATCATTTCCAGTTAAAATGATTAGGTGCTGAGAAAGATCTTAAGGTGTGGTGAAGCCATTGTTTGTTGAAATAGACAACATTGGACTTGATGGAGAAATATTTTGACTTGGTATAGAGCACCTTCCTATTTTGTTCAGTTCTGAGATGTAGAATTGTTTGCCATCGTTCACAAAAGCTTGAAAATCACTAGTCTTGTTTAAAATGACACAAGACTTATTTTGCTGCAAGAGACTAGCACAGCTATCCACAGTTCCTGGAAAAAAAAAAATCTGTCAGACTTCTATGGAGGGACAGCATTTGATAGTGACAGTCTTATGTTTTGAGTTCAGTTCACCACCAAATACCAAATCACCAAATAAAGTGAATGTGGAAGTTTCAATCAATTCACACAAAAAACTGGAACATGGGGAGGGCAGAACCAAAACTCTTGCCAAATGTTTTCCCTCTTCCAGTGCCTCCTTTCCCTCAAATGATTCCACCTCCCAATTGGACTCCAAAACAGAAAATGAGAAAATGATCCAGCATTCACCAGTGTCTTGAGCTTCTCCACTGAAAATTATTGAGTTGCCATTGGGAAGCATTAAGAGAGAGAGAGGTCTGCCACAATGCCATTGTACTTGGTACATCACTAGTTACAAGTATTGACAAGAAAGCTTTTCCATGTGGTAGACACAACTCATTGTGTGCATCATCACAAATTCGTGCAACATTTGCTTAACATTGCTGATTATCCTTGAAGGCAATGGCAATGGCTCATAGAAACCCCATGTGACTTAGGAGACACATGCACTAGAAAACCTTTTTACATGACACAGAGTGTGTGGAGGGCTGCCAAAAGCTTCTTGGCAGCCTCCACGTGCACCTTGTAATGTTGAAATGGACCCTGAGAAAGGAAGCAATGGAGCAAATTGGCAAGTAGCATTACACATACTAAGATTGCTTGAGAAACATATAAAACCTTCCACAAAGGAAAATGAGATCTTGGCAGACATATTTAGGCTCAGAATATGGAGTGAACATATGGTCAATATGGCAAAGCAAAAGTCTAGTTTTGATATAGTAGAATCCACCACACTCGTGATGCTAAATGTTAAGAAGTGATAGTTGTTAAATATAAACTATTACTTAGCTGTTAAGCAGTAACATTAACATTTTTGTTAACCACTCTCAAGTCGATCTTGACCCATGGTAACCCTGTGGATGACACATCTCCAAGACTCCCTATTATTTACTGCTCCAGTTCCTGCAAAGTCATATCCGTGATCTCCTTAATAGAGTTCATCCATCTAGCATGCGGCCTTCCATTCCA
The DNA here is from genome assembly GCA_020142125.1 of Phrynosoma platyrhinos. Taxonomy (NCBI): domain Eukaryota; kingdom Metazoa; phylum Chordata; class Lepidosauria; order Squamata; family Phrynosomatidae; genus Phrynosoma; species Phrynosoma platyrhinos. Next base: position 50,959,790 of record CM034708.1, on the reverse strand, counting down.
TTTCCCTCCATCTTTCCTAGCATTATTGTTTTTTCCAATGAGCCATGCCTTCTCATGATGTGTCCAAAGTATGACAGTCTCAGTTTAGCCATCTTGGCTTTCAGGGAGATTTCTGGCTTGATCTGCCCTAGGACCCATTTGTTTTTCTTTATGACTTTCCACAGAATCCTCAGTGCTCTTCTCCACCACCACAACTTGAATGAGTTGATTTCCTTCCTATCTTCTTTCTTAACTGTCCAGCTCTCACATCCATACATGGTAATAAGGAATATAAAGGCTTATATAATTCTAATATTTGTCCTTAGTTGTATATCTTTGCATTTCAGGATCTTTTCTAGTTCTCCCCATTATGTTTTTAAAAAAGCATACTTCCAGCCATCTTGATGTAGTATGTGGTAGTGGAGGAATCAGACCACTGATGGTATTTATTTATGGAAAAAAAATGTGGGTTTGGCAAGACATGAGGTTGTAGAATACTTGGTGTGCCATCTTTTTAGGATAGATTATTGAGGCTAAATGCAACTATTAGTCCCAAATAGAGTAGTCCTATTGAATAAATTGGTTCAATGAGTCCACTTTTGACCCACTATTGACTAGCCTATAACCTCTAACATTTTTCAAAAGATAATGACCTAAATCTAATTATTAGTTTCAAAAAAAGAGATCAACAAATCAGTGGGGTTTACATATGTGTTCCTTCACCATTGATTTGTAATTTATTTGATGGGTCTACTTGACTTGGAACTAGCAGCTGGATTTAGGGCAGTGGGGACAGACTTTAAGCCTCTTTTGATGTTACAAAAGCTGTAAATGGCTGTCATAGGCTAGGATAAAGAAATCTTAATATATCTGCACATATTACAGTTGTCCCTCCATTTTCATGGGGGATCCATTTCTGACTCCCCTGCAAAAATGAAAAAAATGCAAATATTCAAGCCCCATTGTCTTGAATGGGTGTGTGGTCCTGTGTGCGGTCCTGTGCACACGCCTCAGGTGCACACATTATTATTTCCCTCCTGGCTTCCTGTCCATGGAAATTCATGACCATTTATGGGAAATCTGCAAAATAGGAGGGACGACTGGGGGGGGGGTATTGAGCAAAAATTCCTCACAAAATTGACAGAAAATTACCCAATGTCAGTTCAGTATAACACAACAATGCCCCCTAAACAGATTAAATGTTTGGTGAAGTTGTGACTAGTAATGAGTAGTCTAGCGAGCTCTCATGACACAACAACCTGACAACATATGATCATTTCATTTAAATTTCTTAAGTGAGTCTTGATGTGTGTTAGAGCCACAGAATGCAAGCTACAGAAGAGGCCACAATTATTTCTGACATCCATAATTTCTAATTGTGGAGCCTCAATCCTGTGATCAAAGGCCATTCTCCATTCTTTCTTTATAAGAAGGGGAATATTTCACATGCTAGAGGGAAAAAAAGTAAACATACAGGGTGACCTCTAACTATAAGCATAAAAGTTCTCTGCTGTATTGTTGCAGCCTTTCTTTTCCTCATTACTTGAATGCGGCTGAGCCAAGTACAGGAAACCACAGGCACACAGGCACACTAGAAACTGTATAACTGAGAGGTATCATCAAACCTCTGTGATTACTTCACTCCTGGCCAAGAGGTTTACCATCAAGGCTGGTAGTACTTACATATCCCGTATACCATGTTAAGTTCCAATCTTCAGGTCTACTCGGGATTTGCTCAGCTCAGCTCAGCTCAAAGAACTGTCATGTTAAAATCATAACAGCACTGTGAACCATCTTCATGAATCACATTGTAAGGGTAGATTCTTGTTTATGCATTATGCCAGCATAACCATGCATGATGTTAGTGGTTACACTTTGGACGTTATC
>CM034708.1:50928493-50947476 GCA_020142125.1 Phrynosoma platyrhinos | reverse complement strand
AGTGTTGGGTTCTGACAGCTGGGGTTCTGGGTGTATACCAAGCATAGAATATCATTTTGATAAAAACTGACCTTTTGCATCTCCTGTCATGCTATTGTCAACAAGAAAATTCTTTGTAACCTGAGCCGCCTACATAGACTTAGCACTTTTTCTCATTTTATGACAGAGGAAAAACATGTTTAACTAAAAGGGGAAGCATACTGAAATGTCTTGAATTTAACTTTTACTTGTAGAGTATAAGGCAAGACACTGGTAGTCTTGAAGCAGGAATTCTAAAATGGAGTTCCAAGTCTCTTTTCCCCAGCATCATTGTGGCAACCTGCAGGTTTAGAGCATAGCTAGCTGATCTTTGCAGAAGGTCAGAGGGTGCAGTATATTTTTCATCCAAGCAGAGCTTGGAATTTAATGGAATTAGTTACAGTGATAATTCTAGGTCCCTCAGAAACAGATAGTTATCATGGAGCTATAACTCTTTTCCCTGATTTTAAAGTTACTAATCTTGACTTCAAATTATTTAAAAAAGTCTAAGTGTAGCAAACTACTGGCCTGTGGTACAAAGTATACTTCCTTGACATCCACCTCATATCTAGAACAGAGCATAATGGACTGGAATAAGGTATATCATTAGCCAGCATTTGAACCACATGAACCTTCTTTCTCCCATTACTTTGTGAGGCCATAACTACAAAAATAACTAAAATGTACAGTTATACCACAAAAAGAGTAATGTTATTGCTCTACAAATTGAAATTGCAATGCAATATAGTTATGTCTTGTGTTAACTGTGGGGGGGAAGCAGACGGGTGGCACGGGGCCGCCCCAGGAAGCTGCGCCACGGGGCTGAGGTATCCGCACACCTCGGCCCCATGGTGCAGCTTCACCGTCTCCTTCCACAAATCGCTGAAGGTGTGCCGCAAAAGGCTGCCGGCGCACTTTCGGCGACTCTTCTGCTGCAGCGTGTGTGGACGCTGCAGCGGGAGGTCATCCTCGGAGCGCCAGCCGTGCGGAGGGCTGGCTGCACTGAGGATGTTTTGGGGAAGGGGTTGGGGTGCCCAGCGTGTGGCTGCCCCTCCCCTTCCTTGCTCTGAAGACGGTGCTTTGCGCCGTCTGCTTAGCCCCTGTGTAAAGGAATTGATTATGTATTATGTTATACCAGTTATTATAACTAGTGGCTTCTGTGACTTGGGAATAGATCGAGAAGCCAATAGGGTTCCATCAGCCTTTTGATTTGGTCTAGCTCTAGCTGTGAATAATTTGTTGCTTTATAGTAGGCTAAGCCGACTTTTTTCCTTGAAAGCAAGTCCCTGTGTTGGCACAGGCTGGTTCAATATTACAGTGGAATGAATGCAGAGGTGTTTTTTCTTTCTGTTTTTCTTGGCTTTTTGATTCAGAATAAATTTTGTAATGCAGGACATGGTGCCTGGAAGAAAACATGCAAATTGAAGAGCGTGGATTTTTGTACACCACCAGTACTCCATTTCCTGTAAAGACCACACTGTCACTACATTACACATGAGTCACTACTTCTGTGAAATGTCAGGGAGGTAATTTGTGTGCGTTGTGCATAGGTCCAAATGAAGTGACCACAGACATGTGCTGAATGACTGTCATTGGTTTTAGTGATTGCCTTCAGTCAAGCCAATGTGAATAAAGGTAGTGCCATTAACAATGTAAATCTCATATGCTGCCAGTGGTAATTCTCTGTTAAATCAAATTTCACCAGGCAAAGAATCATAGAATCATAGAGTTGGAAGAGACCACAAGGGCCATCCAGTCCAACCCCCTGCTATGCAGGAACACAGAATCAAAGTATCCCTGACAGATGGCCATCCAGCTTCTGCTTAAAGACCTCCAAAGAAGGAAACCCCACCACACTCTGAGGGAGTTGAACAGCTCTCACTGTTGGGAAGTTCCTCCTAATGTTGAGGTTGAATCTCTTTCCTGTAGCTTGCATCTGTTGTTCTGAGTCCTGTTCTCTAGAGCAGCAAAAAACAAACTAGCTCCCTCCTTAATATGACATCCCTTCAAATATTTAAACAGGGCTATCATATCAGCTCTTAACCTTCTCTTCTCCATACCCAACTCCCTAAGTCATTCCTCATAGGGCATGATTTCCAGACCCTTCATTATTTTAGTCGCCCTCCTCTGGACACGCTCCAGTTTTTCAACATCCTTTTTGAATTGTGGTGCCCAGAACTGGACACAGTTGAAAATTCAGTTGTAATTTACAGCAGAGCCTTGATATCTGTGGGGGTTTAATTCTAGGACTTCCCATGGATACCAAAATCAGTGGATGCTCAAGTCCCATTAAATACACTGACATAGTAAAAAGGTGTCCCTTATATAAAATGGCAAAATCACGGTTTTCTTTTTGGATTTTATATATTTTAAAAATATTTTTAAGCTGTGGATGATTGAATCTATGGATAAAGAATCTGTGGATGAGGAAGGTCGATAGTAGTTGTATGCTGTTCTTTTGAGATCATATTAAAAGGACAATAAAGGGCCTATAGATGGCAGTCCCCTTTCCCCTTCACAATAGAAGCAGATGTCCAGAGAGTGTTCTTATGAAACACTGTTTTGTTTTTATTCTTTGTAAGGTAGTACCAGTGAGACACTTACTGTATGAGGTACAGTGAAAAGGTAATGAATTGTATCTGGCCTAACAAAATGTTGAGATGAAAAAGGAACAAAATCACTACCACAGATATTATCATGATCTATGTCATTGTTCTTGGGAAAGGGTAAAAGCAAATATACTGTAGTAAGGCTGCAGCAAAATTCTAAAAGAGAAAGAAAGGAATAATTGCTGTGGAGGAGAGATTCCACAAGAATGACCATAACACATATCAATTGAAAGGAAAGGCCACAACTTTATTGACAACAGCTGTAATGCAGAGTTGGCCCACAAAACGTAAGGTCTGGATTTATCATCAACCAATTCCTGATTGGTCGATGAACCCATTTGTTTGGTCATGGTCAAGGTTCAGGTGACAAAAGGGGTTACTGGTTAATCACCCATTTGGATATCAGGTAATCAATTAACATGTGTGCATCTCTACCCCTTGTCACTGAGGGACGTTGAATCAGTGTTGCCCCCATAGTGAGAACCCCACAACACCCCCAAGTCTCCATTAGACTCCTGATCTGGTGCTATGCAGCACGGGAAACCATGCCCACCAAATCCAAGACCTATGCTACCGCCCCTGGAAAGTTGTGACAATACAACCTTAACTGTAAATAGAGGGAGGGAAGGTGGGAAGAGCCGAGCTGGAATGGCACCGTCCCTGTTTGCCACATGGCCTTATATAGGCCCTTTAACCAATCTGAGGCTGGTAGGGTTGGAGGTTCCTCCCCTCCAGGACCCCCACCAATCATAGGCACCACTTTCCTGTGGCACCAGCCAATTGGTCTGCATTTCTGTGATCTCTCCCCCCCTCTAGCTCTTGCTGTCTGGCCGCTTGTTTGCATTTGTTGTTTTTATTGTATTTTATTGCCATATTGTCATTGTTTTAATATAATTTAAGTTTAATCCTGTTTTAAGGGGTGTGGGAGGGAAGTGGGAGGAGGGATTGGGATTTGGATCGTTTTAACTGTTGTATTTTAATTGTTGTACGCCGCCCCGATTGCGACGCAGAGGGGCGGGTTAGAAATAAAACTTATTATTATTATTATTATTATTATTATTATTATTCTGTCCCCGGTGCCTGCTGGGAAATGTAGTCCTGGTGCCAGGGCAGAAGTACCACCCCCTCCAGCCCCCACAGGCCAATCCTGGCCCAGCCAGCCTGGCACAAGGCCTGCCAGGCGTCCAGTGGGCGGAAAACACCCTCAGTCAGCAGTTCTCCCCCCAGCAGCAACCGACCTGGTGAGTTGGGTGGCTTAATTTCTCTGTGTAAGGAACTGGATCTTCAGCAGTGGCCCATATTTTCATATGCTTTTGTAGGATGAAGAGATATGCATTTTAAGTGTTTCATTAGTTACTGCCTGCAGTGTACACAGCTGTGAACTTGAATAATAAATAAGGATTATTTCCATGAAGGAATATTTGTGTGTGTGTGTGTGTGTGTGTGTGCATTGGTGAGGTAAGCTATTAGTCATTTGCCAGCAAATGATAATAATAGGAACTTAAATATTGTTATATTTCTCATATATTGTTATATTTCTATTGTAGGTTTGAATAGCTAATAAAAATGTACTCTGTGTCATACCAGAGCTGTTGAATATTAACATGCATGGATGCAACTTGCTACAAGAGAAGTAATATAAACTATAATATATATATGATGCTTATTGTGAAAAACATAATTCAGAAACACAAAAATTACCATCTAGAAAATGGCAAATGATATATCTGCATAGGTGAACATCTGATCAAGCTCTAATTATGGTAGATAGGTAGACACCATCTTCAATACCTGATTCTATGGAGCTGCAATAATCAGCTATGTAGCTGCAATAATCAGAAGTTTATGCTAGTTTAGTTAAAGTGGCATAAAAAAATGATGTGGAACCACCATGACTTCTTTGCCAGTTAAGTGGTGGTGGTGGTGGGGGATTGATCCTAGAAACTAGACTGTTGAATTAAATCACAGGGAATGGAGCCCACTCCAAGCTCTCTTTCCTGATTTCATGTATACAACCCTGCCCATACATAAATTAAAATGGAGTGCTGTGCTTTTCTCTGCATAGAACATATGATATTTTTTATCTCAGACCAGAGATCACAGAGGAAATATTTCCACCACAAGGTGTCAACAAGGAATTTGTGGCATTGACTTTTAAAGCAAAATTTCCTGTTTAATCATTTTCCACTTTCAGAAATCTTGAGACTGTACCTGGCTAACATATCTGATTAGGCCCTGAGGTTTGGGTAAACTGAACTGATTTTAATATACTGTACCTTGTACACTTATGAGGCAGCAAAAAATGTCACTAAAGGCTTTATGAAAATGCAAGAAGTGAAAAAGTGTCTACAGTACTTATTTAAATATTATTACATATTAGATCATATTAGCAGAAAATAGTAAACATCAAACAGGGATACAGTTGAATATTAAGAAAACTAAAATACAGACCAAAAAAGAGTTGCATAATTTTAATGTGAGAAATTCATGAAGAAATTTCAAGGAAGACTTTGACATGACCCTAAACTTTGACTGATTTTATGAATGGATACCTGAAAATGTGTATCAGTTATTGCACTTAATGTTGGTAAGGGTGTGAATGGCTGGGTGGGATTATGTCTGAATGGAAGCATGGTGGTATGAGATCGTTGTGAATGGAGATGGGTGAATTAGGGATATAAAGAATAATAACAAATTGTCTCTTTCTTACTAGCCAACTACTGTAGAAATGGTCAACTGCTGTGAGATTTTTTTCAGAATTTCAAATCTTTGAAGTATAAAAACTTTTGTGTGTGTGTGTGTGCGTGTGGTTTTTTTTTTTTTTTTGCAGAAAAATACCCAATGTTCTATGTGGAAAATAAATGTTTGTCCTAACAACTCTGTTATCTGCACAAAAATATGGGGTTTTATGCAAAATCAAGTCCCTCCCCCCACAATTTTTCACAAGTCATAAAACATGAAAAATAGTTGAAAATTGGAAGGGCTGTGTGTCTCATAATCTCACAAAGGAAAGAAAAAATTCTGAAATTCTTCATTCTTGTGTGTGATTATAAAATAAATGTAGATATACATTTCTAGTGTGAATGGGTTGGAGCACATATGAATAAATGAACGCAAATCTATTCTCTCAGACTGCTTGCTTGGCTTAACTCTCTTTCCACCAATAGTGCAGGTCTTGACAAATTTCTTTCTAAGCCAAGGGGTAGGTAAGTATGGTGGCTCCAGAGCCCAGTTCCCTCTCTAAAACCTGGGAGGGGGATGCTCTTCACCTGTGTTGCTGTGGCAGCCATAGAAGCCAGCCAGCCAGCCAGCCAATTAATTAATTAATTAGCTTGCAAATTCCAAGATATGTACTCCCTATGGGCCTTGCTTATCAAAAGTTGAAGGTTACATGTTATGACTCAATGCTGAATGTTCTCAATGTGTTATAAATCCTAAGTCTAGGCAATAAATAAAACACTGGAGCAGAATTTGAATTCATGATGGGCACTGGAAGAGAATTTAACACATGGCTAGAGTAAAAATCCTTGATTACTTGTGCTCTCCCTTGTTGAGAGTATTTTGTAAAATTAAAACTGCATGTTCAGCCTGAAGGACAATTTCATATAAAAATATTATTTTACTTTGTTTATAATGATTTCAGAACTCCCTGAGGCTACATTATGTTTACATGGAATTTGCAAGCTAATCGAATTCATTTATTGTTATGCAAAAAGACCCAAAGCTACAGCAACCTTGAAAACAGCTTAATCTTTAGAAAAAGTTAAATTCAAACCTCCAATAACTGTAGTGCTTTTGCTATTCAAAGCAGCCAAAGGAATGAGTCAGAGGCTTGGTAAAAGAGGCTGCAGAGTTTAAACAGCTGGATATTGAAAGGATATCAGGAGGCAAAAGTTGAGGCAGCTTAATATGTTTTTGTACTGGTAGGAATTGTACTAGGTGGTGGAGGAAATGACATGCTATGGCATACTGAGGCAGTTCTGTGGCATCTTTTACAATAATATATTCATTTGGCTTCTTTAGTGCCAAGAAAATCAATCCACTGCTGTGTTTGTATGGGACAATTCATATTACTCCATATAAACCAACAGTAGAGAGTGCATGCTTCCTTAGGGAAATATTTACAGTTAAATATGAATAGTGGTAATGTGAGTAAACCTGATATTGTTTCCTCAGGGACCCCTGAGTTTCCCTGTAGCCAACGGCATCTGAGAATAATGTAAATCAGGAGCTGCTAGCAGTGGCCAATTGGAGGAAGTAAAATTAGAGAGCCATGTATTAAAAACATGGATACATGCCATCACTATACTAATAACGTGCAGGTATACCTGCATTTTACCTTGCTAGTAACAAAGAAACTTGAAACAGGTGTCTAGAGAGCAGTTTGAGAGAGATGAAAGTTAGCAAGCTGCAACTTAGTGCTGAGGTACAGGGAATGGGAAAGATGACAAACTTGGACTGAGGTGTTCTCTCAATCTTGGATGGGGTTACATTCTTTCTGAAAGGCCAAATTCACAGCTTGAAGATTTGTCCTGGACTGGATATTTGAACACGTGCAGTAGCCAAAAATGACTTTTTCCAGCTAAGGATACATCAGGTTTAATTCTCTCTGTATTTGTTAAATCTTTCCTCGGTTACCCATGTGCTAGTTACATCTAGACTAGATTGCAACAATGCAGTTTACATGACAGTGCCTTTGAAGGCTGGTTAGAAAATTCAGTTATTGCAGAATGTTGTGGCCCAGATGCTGGGGGCAAGATGTTTAAACAACAATGCATTGTTTTTGTATCAGCTGTGCTTCTGAGCTCAAATTAAGCGCATCTGAACTAGCATTGGTATTTAAACTGTAAATTGTTTGGGGTCAAGTTACTTGAAAAACCACTTGCACCCATACTGTCTGAGTATCCAGATCTGCTACTTGTCTGCATACTGGAAGAAGAAATTCAAGTGGCAGGTAAGTGTGAGGATAGGGCCTGTTCAGGTGGACCTTTTTCTGTTTCTGGCACTCCTTCCATTGGGTTATATGTATTCCTTCTTTCTCTATTATGGTCCACTTTGAGTTGAATAGGAGTTTAAGACTGTTATGTTATTTTATCTTCTCTGTTTGGCTTTGGGATGCGTAAATATTTTATTTGTTTCATTGCTGACATGCATTTTATTGAATTTTGTTGCTAATTTGTTTATATTTATTTTATGCTGTTTTCAAAATGTTTTATTTTGATAAGCATTTTCTAAATAAATAAATTACTGTATTTTAGTTGTGCTAAAATGCAGTACAGTTTGATATGTTGGAAGTTTTCTTGATGATAGAAAAATATAATAACAGTGCTGTGTATGATTTTATATTAATCTATACTTTCTTTCCATGGACAATTACCTGCTTACATAACAAATTCAGTCTTAGCCTTCTGTATAATGGTAAAGTGAGCATCAGGACATAAAACATTGTTTATCAATTATATGATGCCAAAAACAAGAGAAGAATTATTCACCTTGGAGGGTTGATTTTCTGTACTGTACATTTTTGAAAGCCTTAAAAAATAACATTTATGTCTAAAGATATAGAATTGATTCCAGACAAAGTTATCCATGCTTTAGTGTTTTGAGCTGAATCCAGGTTGTCTTGATGTGCTTTACTTTTTCCACATAATCCACCCTGGGTCCTGAGATCTTTGGGAGGGCCTTTGTCTCATTCCTACCATTCTTATAGACAAGTCTGGTAGAAAGGCTTTTCAGTGACTTTCTAGACTCTGGAACTCCCTTCCTAGATCCCATTCCTGTCCTGTTGCCAGACGTTATTTATTTATTTATTTCATCTGTATGCCACCTTTTCCCCAGGGTGGCAAAGCCAGTTAAATAATTCCAAAAAAGTCAATAAAAAACCACCTTAACAATATTAAAAAACAATTAAAAAAACTCACACATTAACCTATATAAAATAATTTAAAAGATATGCAAAAATGGATGAATGAATAAAGCACATCACAGTAAGAAATCCATATTTACTTATAAAAGACTACTTGAAATAATAAGTCTTTGCCTTTTGGTGAAAGGAAGGAAGGGAGGACGCTAGCCTAGAGTTGTGTGGAAGGGAGTTCCAGAGGGTAGGAGCAGCCATCGAGAAGGTATTATCTCATGTCCTCATCAAGTGAGCCTGTGATGGTGGTTTGACCAAGATATCAATGGCAAAGACTTGAAATAAATTTAAGAGGAGTTTGGGCATTGGCTTTATAAAGAATTGGCTTGTAATAGGCTGCTGTACTGCTTTATCATTTTCATTTTATAATGTTTTCAATTGTTCTCCATGTTACAAATAGCTTAATTACATTTTAATGATACTCTTTTGTACACTTACATTTATACTGTATCTGTTTTAATTTTGTAAGCTGTTTTAAGTCTCTGGGGGTTTTTTTTGGGGGGGGGGAGGTAGGATATAAATAAAATGAATAACAATAATTATAATGAGCCCTGGTGGTGCAGTGATTAACTGCCTATACTGCAGCCACTCACTCACAAAGCACAAGGTTGGGAGTTCAATACCAGCCAGGGGCTCAGGGTCAACACAGGGTTGCATCCTTCTGAGGTCACTAAAATGAGTACCCAGCTTGTTGGGGGCAATTAGCTTACAGCTGTAAACTGCTTAGAAATTGCGTAGTGCTATACGAAATGGTATATAAATGAAGAGGTATATAAATGACATCAATGGGATACAAGGCCAAAACTCAGTCAGCAGTCAAAACTAATGTAGATCCATTAAATCAAAATGAATTTGGTAAATCAGGAAATATTTCATTGATCCAATGGGTCTAGTAGTTGGGATGAACAATTGTATTAAAGCCTTAGGGCCTTTGCAGACTGCCAGAAATAATCCAGCTTGAGACCACTTTAACTGCCCTGGTTCAGTGCTAGTGAATCATAGAAACTAGTTTATTGTGACACCAGAGCTCTCTGACAGAGAAGGCTCAATATTTCCGAAAAAAACTACAATTCCCATGATTCCCTAGCATTGAACCAGGACAGTTAAAGTGGTCTCAAGCTAGATTATTTCTGGTGGTCTGTTCAAGCCCTTAGTCACACCACCGATTTCAACAGGACTAACTTAGTATGTTCTCAGAACATTATATTGCCTGAAAACTAGTGAGGTTATAATGGTGTCAAATACCAAAAACTTGGGAAAATCTTATTGTTAGTTTTGATGCCTCTTAATCTTTTGGCTGTGTGTGGGAGAAACATGGGAGAAATTCCTAAAACTCCTGGTTTTTTTATGGCTAAGGGTAAAAAATCCCTTTCTATTCGGTACCCGCCTGGTGGGTAATTAACATTTCCGTTCAGTTCTAATTATAGTTCTTGTATCTCAGCCATTATGCTAATAGTGTTATTCCGTAGTATGTGAGATTGCATTCATTATCACTGGTGAGTTAAACCTTTATTAAAGAAAAATTCCCTCGAGCCCCATTCTAGAGTTAAGTAATTATTCATTTGGTTTTATCCGTGCAATTAGCTTATATACTGTAGCGCATATTATTGAGCTTCTATACCTCCCTGAACAAGATTAACCCACCATGGTAAATAAATGCCTAATAGCTCCCAATGTGTTGCTTTTGAAGTACTTTATTATGTAATGAAATAAGGAACTGCAATGCACTGGTGCAGCATCCTGCTTCTCAGCACAGTCAAAGACGAGAAATTATAGTTCTGTTGGGCATCTGAGACTCAAGTTAAGCTGCAGCAGAGAAACAGAATCCTAGTGTGCGGTCATATTGTTCTGTTGACTGAAGGCTGCTTTCTATCAGAAGCCCTATTATCCAGCATTAGATGTTGGGCAAGGAGCACTGAAATATGCAAAGTAGGATAAATGCTGGTAATTCTAGGATTTCAGAAGCAGAAGTGACCTCAAATAAGTTCAATTCTTGCTTCAAATATTTCTTTGTAATGGATAATCCCACCAATGTCTCCTCTAGATGTCACAGAGTGAAAAGTGGCAGCTGGTTTCCTAATGCTTGGTTCTTTCCCTTCCTCTCAGTTTACACATGCTTTCCATTTGCTGTTTTTAAACTCATTTTTGCCTTTATATATTTAACTATAATGTATTGTTATGCTAATTAGTAGTAAATAGAGATAAGTGATTGATACAGAAATGATGAGTTCTCTCTCTGTAGTTGTGTTTTCCCCATATTTGAAAAATGGAAGAGAAATAATATTATATTAATTTATTTTAATTACTCATTTTCCCCTACTCTATCTCTCTCCTGTGGAATCAGCAGAAGGGGGATGGCTTGGAATAGAGAAAAATGGGCTGCTTGGTAATCCTGTGCCTGTACAGATTGGAAAAAGTGCTGTCTCAATAGAGCTGCACAACTTGTTAAGCTGACTGCAGTCTGCCAGCCATGTATTGTTGCTGGGCAAGAGCTTGATAAAGTTCAAGTTTGAACAGTGCATCTTTATTTTTACATTCCTTCATTATTTCTGTCAATTAAGTAAATATATACCACTACAAATATGCACTTGAACTAGCAATGACACAAGACAGGCAGGTTTTTATGTCAGGATTTGTATGCTTCTTCATAGGAGACTGCTTTACTTAATATCTGTAAAGTGACTTGGAAAAGCAGCATGATATTTAAGTACCAAATATCCCATAAAAATAATTATTGCAATTGATTTAGGTGTATTTGTGTATTTGTAAGGTTTACACAGCTGCAGGCATTATAGTTTGCTTTATATGTTAATGAGCTCCTCAGTACTGGGATCTCTGTGTTACCACCCACATTTTATTTAATGACCACTGTTTAGGCTATTTCCAGTGCCTGTCGTTTTTTGTATTTCTATTTCATCTGCCCTTTCTAATTACAGTCCCTTATTCACTAGAGCTGGGGTGAGTAAACTGTTCTAGATTCTCCAGGATACCCCTTTTCTGGTTAAAAAAAGCATGAATTATCTCCAGGAAAAGCAATTCCCTCTTTAAATAGGTTTCAGAATCAGGCCCCACCCCAATGCTGTTTAGCATAGAATGCAAAATTTTCAAACTCAGAAGTGGATTTCTGGCCACAGATGGGTACTTCTATTTTGCTTTTGTCCACAGCCTGTAGCTAACAAGCCCTTTGCAGCAGCCAGGGCACTAATAAATCTGTTGAGCTACCTCTTGCTTGGCTCTGGGATAACACAAGGACAGGTTTTATGGCTAAAAGGATATTTTGCAACTCCTCCCAGACCTCCAGAGATCTTTTTAAAAACGGGAGAAGTTGAGAAGCACTATGAAAAAGAATAATAGAGTAGCAAGATTTCAACAGAGTTTCTACTCCTATCCAAAGATCCTGAAGTGTTCAGGAGGAATTTTCTCTGCATGATGACACTTTTTGTTGTTGTTGAAAAACTCCATATTTTCTATGTATCGGATATATTCCTTGCACAGGAAACAGTTTCTGTATAGAAATGCAGGAAGGAAAGAGGTGGGTGCAAACTGTCTGTATGTTTAAAAACAGCTATCTGCAATTTGAGGGGAAAGAGACAGAAAAGAACAATGAGTTAGCTAAAGATACCTCTGGAGTTGAAAGGCTCTCATTGGGAATCTGATGTGAGTCACTGATTTACTGCCCTGTCGACTACTTGCTCTTTGCTTCTATTTATGTCTACCTACATATTTGTAGAGACAGCATGGTGCAATGATTTGAGCACTGGAATCTAGGAGACCATGATTTGAATCCCCAATGAGCCATAAAAACACCGGGTGACTTTGGCCAAATCACATTCTTTCAGCCTCAGAGAAAGGCTATGGGAAACCTTGTTAGAACAAATCTTGCTGAGGAACCTCTGTGATAGGCTTAGGGTCACCATAAGTCAGAAGTGACTTGAAGGCACACAGCAACATTACAGAAAAGTCATGTATAAATAAAGGAAAATATTACAGAACAGTCACATGATTCTAGCGCTTTCTCATACAAAGGGAACCAAACACAGGTAGTAACTGTTCTCAAACTTATCACTCAGGTGTGGAGGCTGTAATACTATGTTGTGCTTAACAGAAATACAGTCAGCCCTTTCTATACACAGGCTTACCTTGATTGCCCCACCCCATTTTTCCAATGGTGGCCATGCACATGGCCATGCCAATGCAGGCGAGTGCACACCATGCCACTATTGAAAGCACCAGAACTTGAGGTCCTGAAACTTTTGACATCTGTTGGTGTGTGTGTCCAGAAATGAAAGTCTGAGTTTGGTTTCCTTTGTTATTACCTGAGTTTGGTTCCTTTTGTATGAGAAAGTGCTAGAATCACATGACTTTTCTGTAATGTTTTACTCTATTGCAAAAAGTAAAAACAAAATATTAGCTATAATATATGTAGCTGAGCACAGAAGAGGCATTGGTGGTCTCACCCATATTTTCTATATATTATTTTATACTCACATAGTTAATCTATTAATCTTTTTTGTGACTGGACATTTAATGATAAATCAAGGTGAACAATGGGCCCTTGGTATCTACTGTGGTTTGGTTTCAGGACACCCCATGGATATCGAAATTCATGGATGCTCAAGTCCCATTAAATACAATGGCACAGTGAAATGGTGCCCCTTATATAAAATGGAAAAAATAAGGTTTACTTTTGGAATTTATATTATTTTAAAAATATTTTCCGAATGTGGATATTTGAATCTGTAAATCAGGCCTGCACAACATATGGCCCGGTGGCCGTATGCGGCCCGCCAAAGGATGTGCAACAACTTCAAGACTCCTCCACTGCTTGGCCTCTTCCCAAGGAGAGGGCCATGTGCAGGAGGAAGGGCAAACACTCACCCTGTAAGGTTCCTTTGCTGCTCACCTTTTTCCTGAGGAGAAGACTATATGGTGGTGCTGATGGAGGATGGGTAAATGCTTGCCCCTCACTGCCTGGTTTTGTCCTGAGGAGAATTCCAAGCAGCAGAGGAAGGGGGTGGGCAAATGCTTGCCCTTTGAGGCTCTGCCACCACCCAGTTTTCTCGCCACATCATGGTGGTGGAAGAGGACAGGCGAACACCCGCACTGCAAGGCTCCTTGGCTTCTCAGCTTTTTCCTAGGGAGAAGGACAGGTGGAGGAGGACGGGCAAACACTCTCTCTGCAAGGCTCCTCCTTTGCCTGGCTTTCTCCTGAGAAAGCTGGCTGACAGAGGAAGAAGAAGGGCAAATGTTCACCCCTCAAGGCTCCTCTGCTGTTAAGCTTTCTCCTGAGGAGGGGGCCAGGCAGAGGAGGATGAGGATGGAATTAATATTAATAATATTCATTACCAATAATGATTAATGAATATATAATTAATTAATATTTAATTAAAACCTATTTGTGCCCCAAATAAATTTAGCCTGTTTTAATTTTGGCCCCTATCTCCTGCCAAGTTGTGCAGGTCTGCTGTAGATGAAAAATCCATGGATACAGAGGGCCAAATGTAATTTCCCCCCCAATAGTTTTGACTGCAACAATGACAGAAGCTTTTTTTCTTTCATTCCTTTGAATACTGTTGCTTACAATATCAGTTAGTCTTCAAGTTTTGCAAAAGATTGGTAAGTTACAATTTTTGATGGGGGGTAAATATACAAAGTTGAGAGAATAATAGAGTCTTTGACTCTATTATTTGTTAAGTGGTTCCCTCAGTTAAAAATGAATGCCAGATTGCATAGAGACAATAAAAATCAATGTAACTTATTTGTATAAGCATTTTTTTGACAAAAGTATTGTACTGAAAGGGATGCAGTGGCTCAAGTGGTTAAGACGCCGACTCTGTTGATTGCAAGATTGGCAGGTTGGCAGTTTGAGCCCCGAGTACTGCATGATGGAGTGAGCTCCTGTCACTAGTCCCAGCTTCTGCCAACCTAGCAGTTCGAAAGCATGCAAATGCAAGTAAATAAATAGGTACCACTTCGATGGGAAGGTAAACAGCATTCTATGCAATCATGCTGGCCACATGATCACAGAGTAGTCTCTGACAATGCTGGCTCTTCAGCTTAGTAAAGGAGATGAGCATTGTCCCCTACAGCCAGACATGACTTGATAACCTTGTCAACAGGGAATACCTTTACCTTTTTATTGTACTGAAATCATTTCAATTCACTTAAAGCTGTTTCAAACTAAAATACAGTAAATGTTTCTCCTTCATCAGTGTAGCAGTAGAAAGCAGGGCTGACAATCAAAGACACATTACTGGCTAATCATATAAAGGTTATTAACTTGCATTTTAATACATTACTTTGTAGATGACTATTTACTTTTATTTCAATATATTGCTATTTCTCATGGCAATTTAATACTTAGCTACTAGACAGCTGGTCATTTATTTATTTAAACTGTTCTATCATTTTATGGAAAATATGAGTATTTTCAACATCCAGGATTGCCATGGGAACCAAAAAATTTAAGTCCATAAGGGACAGAGAAAAAAATGGTTATGAAATATGGATGGCTCAGTAACAAGTCTAGAAGAACTAACTAGTTAGGCTCCAGTTAGAAAAAGGCTGAAAATAAACTCTTTACAGTAAACTCTTTAGCAGTTTTTGCAAGTGTATGCGGTGGCCTAGCTAGCCTACAAAAATCAAGTGTTCTGAAACAAAGTTTACAAAGTCAGGACTAAATCACTGGCCAATCCCTTTACTAGTGGTGTTCTAACCTTTAGCTAAAAGGATGAATAGCTTTTAAGATGCCATATTGGATGAGAGTTATATGCATCCAAGAAAGTCTCCCTTAAAATTGGCCACTGGAATGCTGGTTTTAAAAAAGAGATTCAGGTTAGATCCAGGAAATTGCATGAATTTACATGAGTTAGTTTAATGTCCTACTGTTGTCCCAGCAAACTGAGGAAAACATTATTAAAGTGATTACACATATAGGGCAAAACGTCCTGAAGGTGAATCAAAATGGCTTCTGCAAACAAAAGTACATCCTCATTTTTTTTTAATTAAGACACAGTTTACTTGAACTTTCAAAAGGCTTTTGACAAAGTACCTCACCAAAAATTGGTAAAAGAACTTTAAAATCATGGGATAAGAAGAAAGGTACTCATATGTATTAATACCAGGTAGCTGACAGCAGGAATAGACAGTTCTCACTATGGTATATAAACAGAGGGTTCCAAGAATTTGTAGTGGGATTGGTTCTTTTTAGCTTTATAAATCAATTGGAGTTAGAGGTGAAAACACAAAAGAGTACTATGACATTTTGTGAACAATTTGATAATGGGACTCTGAATTGGGTCTGAGTTTGGGCATTCCCCCACTAATACAAACTCTTGTGATCACTGAAAAAAAATATACAAAATGATTAAACCCATGCCAGCATGGAATCAAATGCTGAATGAAAAGTTATGGAAGTTCTGTGGATTCACTCATTGTCCTTATTGACTGACAGAAATAATGCAGCTTGAACCACTTTAACTGCCCTGGTTCAGTGCTAGGGAATCATGGGAACTGTAGTTTATTGTGTTACCACAGCTCCTTGACAGAGAAGGTTCAATGTCTCAGAAAAAAACTACAATTTGACCATAGTGTGCCATTAGGAATCCTGCCGTTGTTGTTAACTGCCTTCAAGTTCATCTTAACTCAATGTAACCCTGTGTATGAGACATCTTCAAGTGCCCCCTATTCTCCACTGCCTTCCTTAGGTACTGCAGATTCTCCTTGATTGAGTCTAGCCATCAAGAATGCAGTCTTCCTTTCTTTCCACTGTCTTCTACTTTTCCTGGCATTGTCTTTTCTAATGAATCATGTCTTCTCATGATGTGGCCAAAGTATGATAGTCTCAGCTTTGTCATCTTGGCTTCCGAGAGTTCAGGCTTGAACTGTTCTAGGATCATTTCTTTGTCTTTTTGGCCATCCATGGTATCCTCAGTACTCTTCTCCAGCACCTCATCTCAAAAGAGTTAACCTTCTTTCTGTCCGCTTTCTTCACCATCCAGCTCTCACATCAATACATGCGAATTGATTGCAAATTGCATGGTTTGGATGATTTTGGCTTTAGTGCTCAGTTATATATCTTTACACTTTATGATCTTGTCCAGTTCGTTCATGGTTACTCTTCCCATTCCTAGTTTTATAGTTTATGGCAAATCCTTTGACTGTGTAGGTCACAAAAAGTTGTGTAATGCTTTTAAAGAAATGGGAGTGCCATTACATTTGATTGTCCTGATGAGAAATCAGTGCTGAGGACAAGAGGCTACTGTTAGAACAGAATATGGAGAAACAGAATGGTTCTCAATTGACAAAGGACTCAGACAACTCTGCATCCTAATACTCTATTTGTTCAACTTGTATGCAGTAAATATCATACAAAGGGCAGGTTTAGACTCAAAAGAGTAAAGATAGGAGGAACATCAACAATCTAAGATATGCAGATGAAACTATAATATTAGCAAAAATATCATAGACTTGGAAAAATTACTTTGGAAAGTTAAAGAAGAAAGTGCAAAGGCAGGCTTATTGCTGAAGAAAACAAAAAGAAAAGATAAAAAATAAAGGAAACAAAGGAAACAAATAATAACTACAGAGGATTTACATAAATTCAACCTAGATAATGAGGAAATTGAAATAGTTAAAGATTTCCTATACCTTGGATCAAACATTGATCAGAACAGAGGCTGCAGTGAAAAGACATCCAGAGGCATGGAGATGTGGTAAGAATCTCTGGAGCGAGGCTCGTGAGGAACCTCGCTCATCATGGTGATAGATCGGGTTAAAAGTTCCATTGCCTGATAACAGTATTCCTCCAGGTTAAGGCTTGGGTGTTCCAAATTTACAGCTTTATTTTGAGGCTAGCTGCTTAACTTGGAAAAACATGAATAAAATTAAATGATAAAAGATTGCTGGAGCTAGAAGGTAATGGTCTGCGATTTGGCTGGGTTTTGTATTTGGAATATGATAAGGATCAAATTAATAGAGACTTCAATAACCACTGTGTAAGAAGATCATTGTTAAAAATATAGAAGAAATATAAGTATAGGCTAGCTCTCCAGATACCATTATGAGTTTACCCTTTGGAAGCATTACATTAAAAATATCAAATAATTGGATAACATGTGAAGACATACTGAAGAAACATGAGGGAAGTTACATAATAAAATCTTATTTAGAATTTGAAGAGGAAGAGATGAAGTTCTAACAGTATACATACAGACAGGTATATGAAAATTATAAAATGGATGATAGAATATGAGGAATAATAAAAGAAAAAACTGAATTGAGGAAAATATTATATGATAATGCAGGTAATACACATTCTGGAATTTACAAAGCATTATTTAATATTGGGATGGAGGATGAGGTTATAAAAGACCAAATGATAATGTGGGTTAGAAATATTGGTCACCCAATATTCTTAACCAAGTAGGAAAAAATATGGAAGAAAGGATTAAAATATTCAGTGTCGTATAAATTAAGAGATGACAAAAGGGATGACAAAATGAAGGGCACATGAAATGAAGAGCCATATGAAGATGAACCCCAAATTCTAAAAAGTGAAGTGGAAACTGCAAGAAGAGAAATAGTGAAAAACAAATCACCAGGAACAGATGATATTCCAACTGAACTGCTGCAATCCACATTGACAGAGTCAACTCTAGTGCTAACCAACATATGTTCTGCAACATAGGCTCCAACCATATATGGAGAGAGAAATTCCAGAGGTTCAAGTGGGGTTCAGGAAAGGAAGAGGCACCAGGAACCACATTGCAAACATACGATGGCTAGTGGAGTGCACCAGGGAATTCCAAAAGAAAATCAGCATGTGCTTTATAGACTATAGCAAAGCCTTTGACTGCATAGACCATGAAAGGCTATGGAACACTCTTAAAGACATGGGAGTGCCAACACTTTTGATAGTCTGATGAGGACTCTGTACTAAGGCAAGAGGCTACTCTCAGAACAGAATGTGGAGAAACAGAATGCTTCCTAATTGGCAGGGAGTCATACTTTCACCCTATCTGTTCAAATGGTATGCAGAACATATTATAAGAAAAGCAGGCTTGGACAGAGAAGAAGGAGGAGTGAAAATAGAAGGGAGGAATATCAACAATCTAATACATGCATATAACACCATAATACTAGCAGAAAAGCTCACAGACCTGGAACTCCTACTAAGGAAGGTCAAGGAAGAAAGTGCAAAGGCAGGCTTAATGTTGAACATTAAGCACACAAAAATAATGATCACCGAGGAGCTTCACAAGTTCAACCTAGACAATGAAGAAATAGAAATAGTAAAAGAATTCCCATACTTGGCATCAAACATTTATAAAAATAGGGACTGCAGTCAGGAAATCAGAAGAAGATTAAAAATGGGGAGGGTGGCTATAAAAAACTAGAAAAGATTCTAAAATGCAAAGAGATACAACTCAGCACAAAAG
>CM034708.1:50914427-50928393 GCA_020142125.1 Phrynosoma platyrhinos | reverse complement strand
AGTGCTGAGGATCCCATGAACAGCCAAAAGGACAAACAAATGAGTCCTGGAGCAGATCAAGCAGAAACCTCCCTGGAAGCCAAGATTACCAAACTGAAGCTGCCTTACTTCGGACACATCATGAGAAGGGAAGACTCTCTGGATAAGACAATAATGCTGGGAAAGGTGGAGGGAAGTAGGAAGGCCACTTGCTAGATGGATGAACTGTATTAAGGAGGTCACGGGTATTAAGGGGCTGCAGGAATTAAGCAGAGCAGTGGAGGACAGAGGGTCTTGGGGATGTCTCATCCATAGGGTCACCATGAGTCAGGATTGCCTTAAGGGCAGTTAACAACAACAAATAAATTAAGAATAAACGTGTATAAGATGTCCTACCGATGGTATATGACCCCTGAAAAAAATTGCAAAGATATATATAAAAATTGGAAGGTACATGTTGGAAATGTGGAGGAGTTCAGGGGTCTTTTTACCATTGCTGCTGGACTTGTAAATTAGCTAAAAGATTTTGGACAATAGTCAATGTGGTAATAAGTACTATATTAATATTAAAGCTTCAATTGTCTCCTGAGTTTTATTTATTAGGTGTTATGGAGGAAGAACTCAAAAATAAATATGGAAAAATCCTATTTTATTTGATTACAATAGGGAGAATGGCCTTTGCCCCAAAATGGAAAAGTACAGACATGCCAGAGGAAGATGAGTGATTATACAAAGTGTATGAGGCAATAGAAATGGATAAATTAACACAACCATTAAAGAATAGCCCAATAGATGAAATAAATAAAGAATGGAGGTTAATATTGGATTTTCTTGAAAAGAAGTGGGGGAAAATTGTAGTGATAGGGTTCCCAATATAAATAAAATAAGGTGATAAACTAGGGTATATTTTACTACCTCTTCTTTTTGTTTTTGTTTTTTCCTCTTTTCTTTTCGAAAAAGTGAGAGGGGATATGGGGGGGTAAGTAAATAAGATTTATAGGAAATGGTTATACAGATTATGTGAATATTGGGTTTATTAGACAGGAAATATGAAAAGTAAGGAAGTCATTTATGTCTTGTTTATGAACCAGAGGAATCAAAAGAGGAAATCTGGGTATGGAAGGATAAGCGTATATAAGAAGGTACAGTAAGTGATAGAAGGTTTGAGTATGTTTGAAGAGTTGGAAAGAAGATAGAAGAAGGTGGTAGTAGGGAGACATTGGAAGAAATACAGGGATGAATGATAGAAGTGGAGGAAAGGTAGAGTGGAAGAAGGAGAGAAGGGAGGAAAGAGAAAGAATTGGATGGGAGGTAGTTAAAGGAGAAGAATGAAGTGAGATTGGAGAGTTATGGATGAGATGGGGCATCTAGATATAAAAACAAGACTAAATAGAGTGAAAAATGGAAGCAAATGAATAGGAAGTAAGATTGTGATGAGGCAAAGTGAATATACGTAGAAAGTAGGTTAGTTTATTTGTAGAAAGGATTGTGAGTTTTTATCAAATCTTTCAAGTAGGCTTCTAATTAGATTTATGTATGATAAGTATTGTATGTTTGTTTTATAATGTTTTAGAATATTTAGAATGTTGTGACTGAGTTGTATTATGTATTTTATATATAGTGAATTACAATAAAGAATATTTAATAAAACAGAACAGAGACTGCAGTTAAGAACCTTAAGATATATGAATAGTGTGCTATTAAGCAATATTTGGCCACGTGTCTTTGAATACATATTGTTATACATTACAGGAAAACTATAAAAAGTAAATGATGACTCATTCAGATGTTCTTAGGCAAGTGTCATAATCATAACATTAAGAATGTATATTACTATGGGTTAGATGAGTTGATCTGTGAGATTCCAGCTTTGAACAAAAGCTATAGCTGTGGTGCACATACATTTTTGAATCTGGGGCCTGAAAAGTACTTGCCACAGATTTCTTTTTAAATCTTCCTTAAGCTGAAGTGAGTATAAATTTTTGACAGCCTTCTGCAGACAGATTTGTGAGAATGTGCTTTTAGAAAGCAATGTTTGTTTCTACAATCCTTATTTTATATGACTACTGTCTTTCATCTTCTTCATAGTTTCTATATTATATTTTTGCAATTTGCCATATCGCCCAGCTTCCTTTTTTTGCCCTCTTTTAGATAAATAATATGATACTTTTTAAAAATCTTTTCCTCTCTTTTTTAACTGTGCATTCTTAGTATTTCATAGTTTTATAGCTTGTAATTTTGGTAGAACTGGTGCTACCAAAGATACAGATATTAGAATTCTGGATTATTATTATTTTTTGCCTTTCGTTAGGGTTGTTCAGTTATCATATGACTTATTTAACCATGGCAGGTTATTCACAATTTTACTTATATCTTAAATAATATCTTAGCTGAAACAATGCAATATGAACACTAAAAACTATGACTGGCAATATAGATTAAAGTATTGATGCATTACTGCTATTATTTTAAGAAGGATTAAAATAATACCACTATTATTTAAAGAGGTTCTCTAAAATCAAGTCACCCAGAGTCATCATATACCTTTGTTTAGAAAAATTAAGAACCAGACAACACTATTCCAGCAATGCTGCTGTCTGAACAAAAGTATCTAGATGGATCCTTCAAATAGTCTTGCAAGGTGAGTCGATAATTTGTAACAGCATGTAGCTAGCATGTATTCTACCATCTAAGACTGATTTGATGCAGCTTAGCTACCTTTTTACAGTTGCCATAATGCTGTAAATTAGCAGAGACTTCTAAGTACCTCACAAAAATACAGATCCCAGAATTCCATGTAATGGGAGTTATGGCAATGAAAGCTGTATCAAACTGCTATGCCTGTATCGCATGGATACCTTCAAGGATGATTGAATCTATATTTCTCCTAGCCTGCAACGTCAACATAGTTGTGTGAGTGTACTTACAAAACTTCAGTTGTATGGTGTCCAACAAGCAAGCTCTGGAAAATCTTTCTTGGCATTCCCTTCTGCACCAGGGTGAGATGGGATTATGCAGCCTGTGGGTCACATGCAGCACTTGAGGAATAACATGTGGTCCTTCACCTCCCAGGTAAACTTTTGCCTAAAAAACACGTTGTTGGCTGAAAATAGCCTCTGCTTTTCCTAATAAAACTGCCCCTGCCCCTGAAACAGCCAAAAACAGCATCTAAAAAATAGCATCTGGCAATGTAACTTCTGGTTGCTGATGATCCTGACAGTGCAGTCCACTGAGGGTGAGGAGATGTTGAAGATAGGGAAAGGCAGTCACTGGAGGAAGTCTCCCTGAATTGGAATAGCAGCTTGGAGTCTCTTTGTGTCTGAAAATGCATCTCTTTCCTGTTGCAGAATCAAGGAACTTCTTGTGTTGCCCATGATTTTCCCAAAGGAACAAAGATAAACTTCTCATTGTTTTCTTTCAGTGGAGCAACCCCACCAGTCACTTTCCATGTTCTGGGAAGTCTCCTGTATTTCCTGTGTCTCTTCTTTCCTACTCCATGGACAGCAGTTATATATACCAATTGATGTATCTATGTAAGTGTGTGTCCATATGCTGTTTGAGACATTTTGTTTGTATTATACACATCAAAACAGCCAGTGTGAAAGTTGGATTAGGACCTTGGAAGATCAGGGTTCAAATCCCTGCTCAGTCATGGAAGCCACTAGGTGACCTTAGATAAATCACAGTCTCTCAGGCTTAGGAGAAGGCAATAGCACACCTCTTCTGAATAAATCTTGTCAATTAAAACTTGTGACAGGGTTGCCGTAAACCGGAGTCAAGTTGAAAAAACATAATAATAACACATTATCCAGCAAAAAGTGTTGCGTGCAGTACTCCTTCGTTTAGGCCTGCACTGGAACATTACAGAAAGTAGGCTTTCATAGTTCAGTGCCTTTGCACAAATTCTTGTTCCATAACTAGTCATTACTCATATGCAGGCATATTAAGACTACATGTGAAAAGCAAAAATAAATATTTTCTTGTCTGTCATTATTTTGTGGCATATTTGATAGTCAGTGTTAATGGAAACTTAAAAAAACAACACCTCCCTCCCAACAATATTTTTGAGGTTATTTGAGGACTTTTGGTAGAAGCATTTTCATTTAATGATTTGTTTCTAAATTTTCAAACTTATATAAAGAAAAAGTGAGTGGGATGCTTTTATTCCTTTGGAATATTTATTATGACCTATTAAGGCAATATTATGACCACATAGAGGAGGGCTACATGCCAGATGGATGGACTCTGTTAAGGAGGTCACAGGTATTAAAGGGTTGCAGGAATTAAACAGAGCAGCAGAGGACAGGGAGTCTTGGAGATGTCTCATCTGTAGGGTCGCCATGGGTCGAGATCAACTCAAGGACAGTTAACAACAACAAATTAAGGCAATACCAAGACCTACCCTCCCAGTTTACTGGACAATCCTTCAGTTATTCAAGCAGTCCACATTGTAGTATGTGTGACAGTATCCTACAAATGGTTAAAATGGTTTTGGGAAAAGGAGGGAATTGTTAGCTCTTGCATAACATGTTCACATATTGCTGTACCATCCCTTCCCTTCTGTTACAGAATCAGAAAGGGGATTATATTTTGGCAGAAGAAAAGGGCTGTATGACTGGTGTTCTCAAATCAGTAGTTCTAGCTTCTTTTTATTTATTTCCACAAACTCTCGTTGACCTGTTTTTGATTTTATTTTTTAGTTTCACCTTTCATCTGTTGAAATTGTGACCTTTCAAATTGTCATTAATGAGTTTATAGTTATATTCCTGTTTAAGTAGAAAACATTGTAGCTAAGCAACAGATGCTCCATTAATTTAAGAATAAAGACAGCCTATTTTGACTCCCCTTTTCTTGGTATACAAGCACAACATTCTTCACTTTGATGAATGAATTACCATGTTTATAATTTTTATTACTAATGAACAGAAGTGTTCTATAAAAATGACATGACAAAAATGTGAGACGTTCACTTATTTCATGGTGAAGAAAATGAACTGTCTTGCTGAAGTGGTTTGGGTGATAATAACATTCAGAGTTTACATTTAGGTGTTCTAGAAATTAGTTTGAGAACTAGTTGAAGCCAAAATGTTGGGTGCTGAATTCAAATGTAGTGCAGTTTTACTCAGCCTTCCCAATCAGTGATGTACTCCAGATCTGGTGGACTACAGCTCTGAAAGGCCATGATGCCTGAAAAAGATGAGGAGGGCTGCCTGAGAATTATGTTTTAATCTGACATGCCCAGAGGGCATGAAGTTAGGGTATGTTGATTTAATTAGAACAGAGAAGGGATATGAGTTAGAATGGATATGTCAGAAGACCATATTTATACATTCTTTTTCGTTTAATGACATAAAAAAGAAAGGTGAGCATATAATGGTACACTCAGTGAATAAAATCATCATATTATAATAATAAAATCAATATCATGATTTTTTCTTAAGGATCTGGGCCAAATCCACAAGATTTGTCTCCCTTATTGTGAGAGTTTGTTATCATAATAACTGACCAGACTCTTAAGATGGGATTGAGGTGGTCTCACAATTTGAAACATTATATTCATGAATTCAATAAATGGATTCACAAATTCAATATTTATAGATTTTAAATAGAGAGCTTTGTGTTTGGTGTGGCAGTGGAACAGATTTGTTCCTAAGTTCAAATGGAGTGATGTGAATTGAGATCTTAATGGTGTTTTTTTTGTGTATTCTTTTTATTGGGCTGTACATATCCTGCCTTGGAACTGTAAGGTGAAGATAGGGCTATGCATTTTACAAATAAATAAATAAGTATTTTATATTTAGAAATGCTATCTAAGAATCTGTGATTATAGAGAATAAGAGCTCTTTTTATTCATTTATTTATGAATAAAACTTCCTAGAATGTTGCCCCTGTCAATTGCAATCATCTGCCTTCTACAGCGAAGCAAGCATGCCTATTCATCTCAACATGCTCATCTTAATCAACCACTTCTTATGAAATAACTCCTCCTATTATGCCTCTTATAGTTACTAAGCAACTCTCTGTGAGTCCAAAGCTTTGTGTGAAGCAAAACCATCCTAGTAGAAAATTGGTTGTCATAAATTTCTGGCATCCTTGGGGTAACAGAAGGGTCAGAAATCACCATGACAAAATGCTCTTTCCAGTTTACCCAATGATAGTGATCTTCAAATATCTGAAGGATTGCTGGTATGTAGAAGAAAGAGCAGATGAGATTTCCTTTACTGGAGAGCAAAGGCTGGACAGCACTGTATTTGGGATATGTAGCTAATGTGGCATAGTGGTTTGAGTGTTGGACCAACTCTGGATACCAGAGTGTGATTCCCTGCTCAAGTTACACTTAGGCAAGTTACACTCAGCCTCAGGAGAAAGCAATGGCAAACCTCTTCTGGACAAATCTTGCCAAGAAAATCCCATGATAGGTTTGCCTTAGGGTCACCATAAGTTGGAAATGACTTGAAGGCACACAACAACAATTATACACCATATTGCAAATCATGCAGTCTCTCTCTCTTTGTACTGAACTAGATAACCACTGGGATGCATTCCAAATCGATGGTTTTATATGACTTTTACTTTGACCCATGTTTTGACCCATGACAACTAGTTGTGAATGAAAACATGGGAGCATCAGTTACAGAGTTTAAATCACATATTCTGGGCCCAGATATTGCTCAGTCCTCTGATTTGAGCTCTAAGGATTATAATAGCTTCAGGAAGGCAGTAAGCCTTATTACTCTACAGCAGGGACCGGCAACCTACGGCCTGGGGGCCGGTTAAGGCCCCGGGCCCTGGACTTACCGGCCGAGGCTGAAGGTTGCCGCTGTCGCCGCGCGCCACCATTGGGGCACGTTTTCAGCCACGCTTGTCGCGGCCGCCATTTTGGAAGTCAAATTGGCAGTCGCGACATGTTTGCGCATGCACAGTACTCTTGCGCATGTGCAAACGCGTTGCGGCTGCTATTTTGACTTCCAAAATGGCGGCCGCAACATGCACCGTGGCGGCTGTGGCCGTGCGCACTACGGCAGCGTGCGCGAGGGGGTCGCGCATTGCAGAGGAGGGTGCGCGCACGCACGTGTGAGCGTGCGCGCCGCCATTCCCCCCCCTCGGCCCAGCCGAGAGGCAACCCTTTTGAGACCGGCCCAGGTCTCAAAAAGGTTGCCTGTCCCTGCTCTACAGAGTTTACCCTTTTCTGCCCAGAGCCAATCTAACTTTCGTTTGTTTCCCTTGTAACATCACAAATCCGCTATCCATTCTTTTTTATCTGAATGTATACCTATCAATAATATTATTATTTTTATTTGTGTGTTTTGCAATTATGGTTTTGGTTATTACAGTTGATAATTCTTGATTTAAGGCTAATTGTGACTTGTTTGAGCAGCCCTTTAGCAGGAAAAATATGATTAAAACTTGTAAATAAAAAAATATTTTTTCCTGCCAGAAATGCAAGTTTGATGTCATCAAGGTTGGAGTAGAATTCAAGGACTAGGTTCTCACTGGCAGAGCTTTCTGTCTTTTGGCCAGTAACCCCATTCTGGCATTATCGCCATACTGTGTATAATATAAAGGTAGGATTAAAACAGTATGTATTTTTTCTCGAATACAGAGCTTGGAAAAGTTATTTTTTGGACTACAACTAACAGAACTCACCTAGTAAGGAGATTCTAGGAGTTACAATGAATAGAATAACTTTTCCAAGCTTTGCTCAAGTACAATAATTCAACAATAGCCCTCTCATGCTGCTGTTTTCTTGTAGCTGGTGTTCAGTGTTGTACTGTGTCTTCAATCTGGAATAGCAATGTGAAAAACATTTCTCCAATTTTTAAACATCTCAATGAGACAGGATGTCTTGATGGACTGAGACACCCTGTCAAGAAATCAACAACCCCTGTGAGATTTCTTGCTTCCTGAATGAAAGTGAGACAACACACCCTTGTTTTTGTCAAGGTTTTTGCAATTTATGCAAGATGTCTCTGACTAAAACCAGTCTTCTTTTCCTTTGTGAAGCAAAGCATACACACACACACACACACACACACACAACACAAAAGAGTGGACTAATTCACCAAAAAGGCAAAAATAATCTATCCAATCCTAATTTTTAAAACTCCATGCAAGAAGATAGCAGTAATCATAGTTTTACACAAGGATCACTCATGCAGTTTTTGCCAAAAGTGGTCTTCCAATATATATGCCCATCACAAGACTATATAAAAAGGGGTTCTTATTGTTCTCATGAATGATGAGAATGAGATCAACAAGGTGAGGGTGTCTCAGTCTGAAAGTCACATGTAGCCATTATAGATATTTGCCATTGCTAGGTTTGTCTTTCATGAATACGACTTACCCCTTGAAAGCTATTTAAGGCAATAGCCATTCTGATAAGAAAATCAAAGAGCAGACCAAAGTTCTATCTAGTTGAGCATTCATTTTCACAGTGGCTAACCTGATGCTTATAGGAAACCCACAAGTAGGACGTAAGTGCAATTGTGTCCACCCCTGCTGCTTGTGTTCCTGAGGGTCTGATATATAGAGGAATTCTTGTCAATGTTACTGGAAAGAATATCCATCATGACTAGTGGGGAAATATATCTCACCTTATTGCATGAGCTCCATAAATTAATTAGACATTGAACGCTTAAAAGGTTGTTTGTCACATAGCAGATCCTTTATCTTTTTTAGACTCTGATTCGAAGTTAGTAAAGATCAGTAAGACTCAAGCAGTTGAAATGGCCTTCATGTTGTACCCTCCTCGTGGTTTCAAACTAATAACTGCAGCTGTTGCTAGATCAACCTGGCTGAAACCAATCGTTGATGGGGAAGATGGTGCCAGATATTTAAGTAAGTTGTTGTTAATAATCTTTTAACAAAATCTGAGTATCAAAATATGTTTTAGATTGTTTTCTCCCCATGCTTAAGGAGTATTGATTACACAGTACATCTGTGTTTACATCTGTTGGGGATTTTGGAAATTAAGTATGCTGATCCTTCTAGGAAGACAGATACATGTCTATGATCTTTATTGTTTTATGACCCCTTCAATTTCCTCCTTCTCTAAGAGAGCACAATTCTTCTTTGTCTCTGGAGGAATTGCCATTATGTTTCTTCCTTTATTCCTTTGACCAGGACAGCATGATTTTCTAGCATGTTGATAAGAAACTTTCTCAGCAAGCATGTAGACTATTTTCTATCTCATTTCTCAGGTAATTTCAAACATGTAGATTGCAAAATTATTAAAATGATCAAACTTTTCACCATGTAAGGTAATAAAAAAGGAGAGGTATTAGTCATGGAGATTTAGAAAATGGGTTGGACAGTAGGGATAGTCACAGCAATAAAGGCTACATTCATAGATGTTTCCCTTTTACAACCTTTGTGTTTAGTATTGACACGATCATTTGTTCATGAGACAACATCCCTTCATTTGCTTCTCCCAAAATCTAGGGTCAGGGTTCATGAGGTAACATCCATCCCTTCCTTTGCTTCTCCCAAAATGTAGGTTTTCAGGTTAGTCTGACTCTTCTCACATCCTGCTTCCATGGTTCACATTGACCCAGCCAGACAGGAACTGATGAATAGGAATAGCTATATACAATCCAAAATACACTTTAGAAGCTATAATTTGTTGTTTGTTGTTGTGCCATAATAATAATTATCCCTCCCCTCTGTGAAATGCAACCGGGGAGGCTTACAACATTAAAAATATACATTTCATATCCAGCAATCCCACCCACCCCTTAAAATACTATTCAAGTTGTTTCTGACTGATGGCAACCCTAAGGCAACCCTATCATCAGATTTTGCAAGATTTGCTCAGAGGAAGGATCTGCCTTTGCCTTCCTCTGAGGCTGACTGTTTGACTTGGCCAGGTTCACCAGGTGGGTTTACGTGGCTGAGTGGGGATTTAAATCCTGGTCTCCAGATTCATAGTCCAATAAAACTGCTACACCAAACTGGCTTTCAACTGTAATATAATAGGAAAAAATAAAGAAGTTGTAGCTAAACTAGAGGAAAAGGGAACACAAGAGACTGAAGCAACTATAGGACCATAGCACTAATCTCCCATGCAAGTAAAATTATGCTCAAAATACTGCAACACAGAGTCTAGCCACATATGGAGAGTGAAATCCCAGAGGTACAAGCAGGATTCAGCAAAGGAAGAGGCACTAGGGACCACAGTGGAAACATACGATGGCTAACAGAGTGCACCAAGGAATTCTAAAATAAAATCACCATGTGCTTTATAGACTATAGTAAAGCCTTTGATTGCAACAATCATGAAAAGCTATGGAATGCTCTCAAACACATGGGAGTGTCAATATACTTGATAGTTCTACTAAGAAATCTATACTCAAGATAAGAGGCCAATGTTGGAACAGAATATGGAGACACAGAATGGTTCCCAATAGGCAAAGAAGGGCCGAAGGGCCTTTGCAGACTGCTAGAAATAGTGCAAATTGAGTCCACTTTAAGGGGTAGGGTTAGTGAATCATGGGAACTGTATTTTATTGTGGCACCAGAGCTCTCTGATAGAGAAGGCTCAATGTCTCAGAAAAAAACACAAAAACAATTCCCATGATTCCCTAGCACTAACCCTAACTCTTAAAGTGGACTCAATTTGCACTATTTCTGGCAGTCTGCAAAGGCCCAAGTTAGGCAAGGCTGCATATTATCACCATACTTGTTTAACTTGTATGCAGAAAATAACATATGAACAAAAGGGCTAGACTCAGAAGGAGGAGTGAAGACAGAAGGAAGGTTCACCAACAATCTAAGATATGTGGATGACACAGTATTAATAGTGGAAAACATCAGTGACTTGGAACAATTACTAAGGAAGGTGAAGTAAGAAAGTGCAAAGGCAGGCTTGCTGCTGAACACAAAGAAAATAAAAATAATGACCATAGAGAACCTTCATAAATTCAAATTAGACAATGAGGAAATTGTAAGATTTCTTGTACCTGGGATCAAACATTGCCCAGAATGGAGAATGGAGTCAAGAGATAAGAAGAAGCCATGAAAGAGCTAGAGCAGGGGTAGGCAAACTTTTTGAGCCAGGTGCCGGGTTGCTGTCCCTCAGACAATTGGGGGGGGGGGGCAAAGCACCATAAATAAATAAATAATAAATAAATAAATAAAAATTAAAAAAATTAAAAAAAATATGCTGCACACTCTCTCAGGCCCAGAAAAGCCATGGCAAAATCCCTGTGGAGATTTTGCCAAGAAAACCCCAAGAAGTAATAACAACAATAATCAATATCATCATGGCGGATGGTGGCCCCCGGGCCTTAGGTTGCCTACCCCTGAGCTAGAGAATATCGTAAAAAGTAAAGATATACAACTGAGCAGCAAAGTCAGAATCATCCAAGCCATAGTATTCCCAATCACTATGTATGGATGAGAGAGCTGAACTGTGAAAAAAGCAGATAAAAAGAAAATCAACTCATTTGAGATGTGGTGTTGGAGAAGAGTACTGAGGATACCATAGACATCCAGAAAGACAAACAAATGGGTCCTTGAATGAATCAGGCCAGAAATACCCCTGAAGACCAAGATGATTAAATTGAGGCTGTTGTATTTTGGCCACATCATGAGAAGGCATGACTTATTTAAAAAGACAATAATGCTGGGAAAGGTTGAGGGTAGAAGAAGGAGAGGTTGACTGCACACCAGATGGCTAGACTCAATTAGGGTGGATGCAGTCATGAGTCTGCAGGAAATGAGCAGAGCAGTGGAAGACAGGGAGACTTGGAAATGTCTCATTCACAGGGTCACCATGCAGTGAAGTTGACTCAAGGGCAGCTAATAACAACAACAAGCTAAACTAGCTATACATATCAATACACTACACAGAATGTCACAGAAACAAAGTATATACAGAATGTGACACTCACCAGATCAAACAAGTGAAATGGCAAATACAAAATACATGGTATAAAAACAGTTTATGAAAGCATAATGTAATAAGCATGGGCAAAATGAGGATTTTAATATCTTTTACCCTGAGTAGCCATGTTGGACCTAAACCAGTCAAGAGGCTGAAGACTTAAATAATCCAGCACTTGCGAACATGTAACTTTCCATAACTATCTCTGTTGTCTCAGATTGCCTTCACCTGGGAAATTCAACTCTGACATTGACTAGGTCACAGCACAGCCTCAAGGAGATACTGAGGTTGGACTCATCTGGTTGCAAAAGAAACAAAAGCCTGCTTTAACTCATGAAATCTAAAGGTGATATATATATATATATATATATATATATATATATATATATATATATATATATATATATATATATCAGCATTGCTGTCGACATCTTAAAAACTGCACTTATTTGAACACTTTCCCTCATTGACTAGAACATGTTAAAGCAGTGTTTGCATGCCTTTGAAATATGTACGGTACATTTATTTAAGCACACTATTTAAAGATGTGCCTATTCTCTTTGGGCATGTCTCTGTCCATCCATCAATGTAATATATGCCACTGTTGCAACTAGCAGTTTATGTACAAGCCTTACCTTATCAGTAGAAAAAAAAAAAGACCTAATTCTTGTGCAATAACAATGTCAGGTCCAGTGGTGATAGGATTGCAGGTTTCCTTCCAAGACTGTTTCTTGGAGAACATCATGGATGGACAAAAGTGCATGAAGTAGATAGTCTTGGCTTCAAATGACATAGGACTTCAAAATGAAAATAAGTACTGTGAACTGGGTTTGGAGATATATCAGATGTCCAAGTAGCTGAATAACAATAGTGTCACCGATTTGAATAGCCATCCCCTGTTAACAACCTGGCAGCAGCATTTTGACTGGAAATATGATGTTAATAAATTTCATTCAAAAGCAGCCTTCCCCATCTTCTAAGACTGTTGCAATTGTCCAACCTGGATGTTTGTGTGTTAGTGGCCAGAACTGTATGCTGTGGTACTGCACTATTATTTCGATTTCATCTTATTGTACCTAGCTTCAGGCAACTAAATGATGAAGGAAGCAATACCTATAACATGGCTTTCTTCTATATTCAGTATTCTCCTCTTTTACCCCACCATTAATGCTAATGTTGCAGATATAAGTTTCATAATAAAGTATTCCTTTGCAGATGAAATATTAGATTACTAAAGAAAAAAGTACAAAACAAGCCAGTTCTTGTATTTGCAGTCATCTCTCCCTAGACTTTGATTCTGCAAATAAAAAAGGCCAATTGAGATTTACATTTATATTGAGACAGTATTGGAACCAACTTTCTGCCTTTGTTATTACTTTGTTACTACCAAATTCCTACTGATAGGCTGATACAAAAATAAGTAAACAAATGAATATTGTGAAAATAACTTCATGTCTTACTTGAGTCATTCAGTTCACCCACACTGCATTCCATTAATTTAATGTCTTTATTTTTTTCATAAGAGTAATGATCTGTAACTGCTACCAGATTTGTTATAGTACAGCGTAGATTAAACCTGAGGGGAGACAGGTATTATATTGTTACTCATGCAGCTAATTCATGGGGAAATGGCAGCTGCATTATCAAAACAAAGAATGCTGCCCCGCAATTTAAAATTATACCATTATAAAATGAATTTTATTTTGTAAAATAAAGAAATTCCTCATTAGCGATATTGCCTAGTCTCATTATTATTCAATTTAGAATGCAAGTTTGATACATTCTGTATTGTTAAGCATGAGCAGTTATTCATGATAGTTCTGCTCTGGTTCCAACTTTAATTCTTAATGTGGAAACCAGACATTCTGGAAAAATCATGACCAGTTTTCTATATCAGCCACTTAGTTAATTATACTTAACTAAGGGGCTTTGCCCCAAGAAGGGAGGATTAGGGCCGCTAACACACGCAGTGGCCCCAATCCACCCCTCTGCTAACCCTGGAAGGAGCTGTGCCGAAAGGACATCATCAAAGCACTTGCTGTGTGCAACAGTGGGCACTCTGATGATGTCCTTGGGACGGGGTTGGGGTGTCCAGAGTCCAGC
>CM034708.1:50863856-50888633 GCA_020142125.1 Phrynosoma platyrhinos | reverse complement strand
GTGCATTGAATGTCCACACACAAGAGAAAAAAAACCCGTAAATGTAGTGGAAATGTAGTGGAAATGAGCCTCTTGCACATGCACAGATAGAGGAATGCTCGCTGGAACCATGGCAACAGCAGGGAAATGCTCCCCAATGTGCATTTGGCAATCACATTACGGTAAATATGTAATTACTGTAATTACGTATTTGCATTTCCTCCAGACAACTGGATTACAAAAGATCGCGGTTAACACCAGTTTCTGTCCACTTTCTGTCCAGTTTCTGTGTGATGTTGTGTGAAAACACGGGGCACTAATCTAGTTTCGGTCTGGATTTTGTGTGGATTAACCAGCAGATTTGCCCCCGTGTGATAACGTCCTATGACTTCCTCAATTTAGTCATCCTGGCTTCCAGGGAGAATTCAAGTTTTGATCTATTCTCGGACCCATATGTCTGTCTTTATTGCCTATCCACAATATCCTTAGCAATCTAAACCAGCACCACATCTCAAATGAGTTGCTTTTCTTTCTATTGGTTCTCTTCATGGTTCAGCTGTCAAATCCATACATTGTGATGGGGAATACAGTGGCTTGAATGATCTTAACTTTCATATTCAGTATTATATCTGTGCACTTTAGGATCTTGTCTAGTTCTTTCATGGCTACCCTTCCCATTCTTAGGAGCTTATTGCATTAGTTATTAAAGTGACTTTTCTCTCCCGGCTTAAATTTTAAATTGGGCAGCATCCAAACCCTATTGCAGGGATTTTCCCACCAAATCTGTTGCTGGGGTCCATCTCAGGCCCATCCCTGTTCCCAGGGGCACTCAGCATGCCTCTTTTCAAAACTGAGGGTTTTCCAGCTCTTTTTGAAACCGGGAGTTTTCTGGCTTACTGGCCACCAGAGCACTCCTGGGAGTGAGGATGGACCCAGGATGGACCCAGGCAGCAGATTTGGTGCCTGGGTCCATCCTGGGTCCATCCTCACTCCCAGGAGTGCTCTGGTGGCCAGTAAGCCAGAAAACTCCCAGTTTCAAAAAGAGCTGGAAAACCCTCAGTTTTGAAAAGAGGCATGCTGAGTGCCCCTGGGAACATGGATGGGCCCGAGATGGACCCCAGCAACAGATTTGGTGGCAAAATCCCTGAGATAGGGTCTAGATGCTGCCCGATTTAAAAGTTAAGCTGGGAGATGTAAGTCACTTTAATAACCAATACGATAATCTCCTTAGCCTTCTGATTTCTTCACTGTAGTCTTCATTCTGATCAGTGCTTGATCTAAGGTATGGGAACTCTGACTATTTTCAGTTTCTCATTATCTAGGATGAATTCATGTAGATCTTCTGTTGTTATTATTTTTGTTTTGTTTTCTGCATACAGCTTGAACAAATAGGGTGATAGAATGCCAGACCCCTTTGCAATTAAGAATCAATCTGTTTCTCCACATTCTGTTCTGATGGAAGCCTCTCGTCCTGAGTACAGGATATGCATCAAGTGTAGATGCCAGTTTATTATTACTGCTTAAGTCACATTTTTAATTTAAAAGTGATCTAAATCTGCCTAATTCCCACTTGTTAGTCTAATACATATGTGAGGCAGAGAAAGTTGTGCATGCTTTTTAGTGTATATTTAATTGCTTAAGTAGATGTTATTCATTTGAATATGATGGAGCCATATTTAAACATTTATGGACTGAGACCAATGTCCCTTATCCTTGGTTGCATGCATGCCAGGCCTACCTTTACATACCCTTTACCTTTGTGCTTGCTATGAAGTAACTTCCACTATCCAGTGGTGTTCCAACACCTGGTGACAATCACATAAAATTCCTGAGTTAGCACTTAAGGACAAAAAAGCAAGCATTTTTTAAATAAGCAAAGCAAAGTAAGGCTTTGGAAAAAGATATGTGATATTAGCGCAATACTCTTGTCAATATCCCATAAATATTGCATGATAATGCCATGATTTTCACACAATGTTGAATGATGTTGTCATTATTGTGTAATTATCCTGTGAATAAAGCAGCAAAATCACACCGCTTTTTATTTTCAGGAAAATTCCTCCCCCCCCCAAAAAAAGCAGCACAATTTTGCCTCTCTATTATGAGATAACTGTGTAATGATGATGATGTCATGTGAAAACCATGGTGTTATTGTGTGATATTCATGGAACATTGCAGGAGTATTGCACTAATATCCATTTCTTTTCCTAGTGTGATAAACTCCTAAGTGGTGCATTATATTTTGAAAAATGACAGTTGAAGCCAAAGTATTGTACCTTTTGGTGGAGACTGAGTCCTTGGAGAGCTTTCTGGTGGAAGAGAGACACTGAGAGACACTTTATTGTAAATGTGTGGATTAATTTATTATGGCTTTTTATTGCCCAGGATAATCCAATCCTTATTTGTTTTGTTCTTGCCAAAACAAAATGCTCCCCAGCTATGTTTCTAGTTCTGATTTCTTGGTCTGGGACATTGTCTCTTTAGTCATATAGTCATTTTGTGAAAACAGAAATATCTAAGTTATTAATCACTCTTGATTCTCCTACTGTTCAGTTTGTAGAGAGATCTTGTAACAACTTTGAGACTAATTGAAAGAAAGAAGTTGGCAGCATGAGCTTTCATAGAATCAGTTATATCTTGATTACTGTTCAGTTGTTATTACTGCCACCACTCTGCTTCCTGTGTGCTGTATTCTCTTGGCTAGTCTGGAAGCACTCTTGATCTTTATAAATTTGAACATAGCATGCAGAACTAAAGATAAGACATCATGAGGGAGATCTCATGGAAGGCATTTTTGGAAATCACTCAAGAGAATGCTCTAAAATGCTGTATAATTATTTGTGGGCAAATAGGGAGGGTTTACAGATGGAAAAGATAGATCAACATACAGAATATATACTGAAGAACCAAAGAAACAAACTTGCTGCAGTTCCTAGCTACAATAATTCTAAGCCTGGGGTAAAGTCAATACTAGTGAATATATAGGTCAGGGAAAAATCTTAAAGGAATCTATCACCATCCCTCTCGGGTGCTTTCTCTACTCAGTGCCTTTTTTCTTTCTCTTAGGGGGGAAGCAGACCGGCGGCTCTGGGCCGCTGTGGGAAGGAGCGCCGCAGGACCGAGGCATCCCCACGCCTCGATCCTGCGGTGCTCCTTCCCCGTCCCTGAAAGGAGCACAAAAATAGCGCTCCTTTCACAAGTCAGCGAAAGTGTGCCTCAAAAGCGTGAGGCGCACTTTCGCTGACTTATCCGCCGCAGCGTGTCAGGACGCTGCGGCGGGAGGTTGCCCCCAGAGCGCTGGCCATGTGGAGGGCCGGCAGCTCTGAGGACAACCTCGAGAGGAGGAAGGGGCGCCGAGCGTGCGGCTGCCCCTCCTCTTCCCTGCCTCGAGGATGGCTTAATAAGCTGTCTGCCGAGGCCCTTAGTTTCTTTCTCACTTTAGTGCCTTTTCTCCTTCCTTGACTGTGTAATAACATAAAGCCCTAGACTGGTAGCAAACCTACAAGACCACTTTGTTAACACTACCAAATTGGGAAGGGGGGACCATTAAGAAAAATCAGTTCCAATTAGAACTAATGCGAGGAGATTTCTTTCAGTTCTTTTCACCCTTCCTGAACAATTTGTGTGAGAAAACCAGAGGCCTAATATTTAGCAGAAGTCAGAACACAGTGGTAGAAATAGAGGAGGTCCCACATACGATCTCTGACATTCCTGAGAAAAACATCTGTCCAAGACCCAGACATCTATGGCCAAATACAAGTCAGAGGAGACAATATTAAGTCACACTAGATGAAGAACATGGAGAAACAGAATAGTTCCCAATTGGTAAAGGGGTCAGACAAGGCTGCATCTTTTCACCCTATCTGTTCAACATGTATGCAGAACATATTATAAGAAAAACACACTTGGATACAGAAGAAAGAGAAGTGAAAATAGGAGGAAGGAGTATCAACAATCTGATATGCGGATGACACCATAATACTAGCAGAAAACCTCACAGACCTGGAACACCTACTAAGGAAGGTCAAGGAAGAAAGTGCAAAGGCAGACTTAATGCTGAACATAAAGAAAACAAAAATAATGACCACTGAGGACCTTCACAAGTTCAACCTAGACAATGAAGAAATAGAAATAGTAAAAGAATTCCTATACCTGGCATCAAACATTGATAGAAATGGGGGCTGCAGTCAGGAAATCAGAAAAAGATTAAGAATGGGGAAGGTGGCTATAAGAGAATAGAAAAGATTCTAAAATGCAGAGATATACAACTCAGCACAAAAGTTAGAATCATACAAGCCATTGTATTCCCTATTACCATGTATGGATGTGAGAGCTGGACAGTTAAGAAAGATGATAGGAAGAAAATCAATGCATTTAAGATGTGGTGCTGGAGAAGAGTGCTGAGGATCCCATGGACAGACAAAAGGACAAACTAGTTGTCCTAGAACAGATCAAACTGGAAACCTCCCTGGAAGCCAAGATGATCAAACTGAGACTGTCGTACTTTGGACACATCATGAGAAGAGAGCACTCTTTGGAAAAAACAATAATGCTGGGAAAGGTGGAAGGAAGTTGGAAGAGAGGAGGGCAACATGTCATATGGATGAACTCTATTAACAAGATCACAGATATTAAGAGGTTGCAGGAATTAAGCAGAGCAGTGGAGGACAGAGGATCTTGGAGATGTCTCATCCATAGGGTCACCATGAGTCAAGATCGACTCGAGGGCACTTAACAAAAAGATGAGGAATGGGCACATTGCATCCTGCAGTGCTCTCAGTTTTTTAAAAAATAAAGCTGATATCACAATTTGCCATCAAAATTCAGTAAACATCTGAATGTACTGCAGTCAATATGAAAAGGAATTGAATCTCACTAATTACAGTGCAGTTAGTTGTCAATGAGAAAATCAATATCACACTCTATAGCATGTTCAGTACTCAAAAACATAGTGTCATATTCAGAAACCAATATTAATTAAAATCAGTTTAAGAACATTTTTTCATTTATATATGAATATAAATTTAATACTAATTAATAAAGAGTGAATGGTGGATTTAATTTGTTAATGTAATTAATATTTTCTGATAGTTAAAAAATCACAAAGAGTTTTGTTTCTGTTAATGACAGGAATTCTATTTGTTAGTGATTAGACATTGTTTTGTTTTAATTGCTGTAACCCGCCTTGATTGCCTTGCAGAGAGGCGGGCTATAAATAAACATTATTATTATTATTATTATTAGACCAGGGGTAGGCAACCTTTCCCCTTTAAGGGCCGAGGGACTTTAGCTCCCAGAATCCCAGGAGCTATTGGCCAACATGGGACTATTGGCCAACATAGCTGAGGCTTCTGGGAGCTGAAGTCCCTCGGCCCTTAAAGGGGAAAGGTTGCCTACCCCTGGATTAGACAGACAAAAAACAGACAGATATAAAAGTGCAGTATGACCCTCATAAATGTGGGTCTGATAATCTCAGTTTCAGTTATTCACATCCAGGGTAAAATCATCTCTCTAGGCATCTGGATGTTCTCCACTGCAACTATATGGGCAAATATAGGGATAACCATCATCCGCGATTTTTGCTAACTGTGGTAAGTCTAGGAACATATCCTGCAGGCATACAGGGGGTTGCACTCTAGTTTAATCTTATTTTTATTTAGAAAGTCTGCTAAGCTTCCCATCATCCTATGCTCCTTGGGTGTGAAGTCCTCAAGCACTTCCTAAAGCCCAAAATGGGTCTCTCAGAGGTTGCCCATCCTGTACCAGACCATGTGACTTGAGATGGGGCAACTTCCTATGCTTTAATTTGTAGCATTCTATAGCAACAACAACTTTATTACAGTCAAAGAACAGCAAACCAAATATAAAGTTGTTGTTGTTATTGTAGCATTCTAGAGCAGAGCATCTGTTTCAGGATGAAATAAATGTGAGGATTGTATGTTTTGCTTATGGAAGGCAAGGGCATTAAATACTGTATATCTTCTACTGAACTTGTACAGTTGGTATGTAAAAATGTTATGACTGAACATTAAAAGATCATAACATTCACTCATAACTTTTTTTAATCATACTAAGCTCACAAATTCACAAGATAAGGTGTGAAGTAGTTAGTGCTAGTGTTGACAACATCTTAATAATGACACTGTAAATGACTTGATTGTGATTTTTATTACCTTGGATCAAAATAGACATTTTCTACATTAAAAACATTATGAAATGTATGGGAAAGTTTTAAACTCTGAAAAAGAGAAAATACTCATCTTCAAGTTATCAGTGTAGCTAATCAGAGTTTTATTAGTGAAATGTCTGTGTTAATGGATGCTCAGTGACAATATTGCAGTAACTTGTTTCTGTTGCTACATGACAGCCCAAAGGAAGCATGAAACTCTTAGCAATGCAGCCATATAAATACTAATTCTTATGCACTTTACATTTATATAAGGGTGACACAGAGCTGTTTGTGCAGAGCATCACAATGTAAGGAACAATCAAGATCAGTCATCCACTGCTTTGTATCACCAGCTGAGTGGCCTCAATGATAATGCAGTTTGGGATTATTGTTCTTTTTAAAAAGTGCTAATATTAGAACAAAATGTAATCACAATTATTTCAAATACTAATTGCATGCTCTCTTTTTGGTAACTGAATGTTGTCTTTGCAACAGGCTTTATATAGGTTTTGGATAAAGCCAGTTAATAAATAGTTTGGGAGGGCAAGCGTCTTTATATGTGTTTCTAGCACAGTAGGTTATGATGCTCACCACCCTTCTGAGCCCTCACTGATCCAGAGCAGAATGTTGATACCAGCTTGGAACCAGTTTGAGTTGCAAAGTAGCCTAAAACTTCAGCTGGAACAAGGAAACTGGTCAACTCTTCAACATTTATTGAGTTAGGATGAACTACTGTTTTGGGATGGATAAATCTTCCTGTATCATCTGCCATATCATCCATAATTTCCAAATTTATTCTCCTCTGTTTCTGCATCAGTAGTGAATATTTTTTTAAGTTGGATTAAAAACACAAACACATTTTTGTATACAATTTCCCTCAATACTTGCATTTTTGTAAACATATGGTGATATCCTACATAGCAGTTACAGTTTGTAACCTAGAGTTATGGATCCATAATTACCTTATTTTCTGGCGTATAAGACTACTTTTTAACCTGCAAAATCTGGGGTTAAAGTGGGGGGTTTGTCTTATACGCTGGCTATAAGGAGGTTCATGAAGGTTTGCCTTAGTGTCAGCATCAGTTGGAAATGACTTGAAGGTGCACAACAACAACAACAACAACAGTTTTGGAAGTCATGCTCTTTCCAAACTCTATATTTTAACTGGAAAAGTGGGGGGTCATCTTATACGCCCAGTCGTCTTATATGCTGGAAAATACGGTACTATATATTCAGATATGCTATGTATATAGTGCCATGATCCTAAATAACCACCTTAAGCAAACCACTGCAAGCAATGGAGATCTACAGAGACCTGCTGAGTGGCTTGAGGTGGGAAGGGGATAGCCACATCATCCTGAAGTGCTTACCCATGCTGCAGTCCTCCATTGCTTGGAGTGGCTCTCTTTAGTTTAAGGTGGGTTCTGAGGGTTGATCCTTTAGGTCATTTATGACTATCCATTGATATAAATGCAATGTAAGCTCTCAGCCATTTTCTCCCAATGTATTATTTATTTCTTTGTTGTTGTTGTGTGCCTTTAAGTAATTTCCGACTGTTGGCGACCCTAAGGTGATCCATCTCATCACTACTCTTGCTGCTTTCAAAAAGGCAGCGAAGACGGATCTTTTCTGGTAGGCCTTCCCAGAATAATAGCTGTCCTTAGGGAGATGAGTTTTCATCTTGTTTTTATATCACTGATTCCTGTTTTATTGTTTTATCATTTATTGTTTTGCAGTATTTTAATTTTTCTTAGTTTAATTCTGTTTTAAGGGGATGGGAGGGTTGGACTGTGGGATGAGGGAATGTTTTAACTTTGTCTGTTTTAAATGTTGTAACCCACCCCAATTTCCGCACAGAGGGGCAGGCTATACATAAAAAATTATTATTATTATTATTATTATTATTATTATTATTATTATTATCCTTTTACAGGGGTTTCTTGGCTAGATTTGTTCAGAGGGGGTTTCTCTTTGCCTTTCTTTGAGCCTGGGAGAATGCAATTTGCCCAAAGTCACCCAGTAGGTTTCCATGGCTGAGCAGGCATTTGAACTCTAGTCTCCCAGTGTCCTAGTCTGACACTAAAACCATACACCATGCTAGCTCATTTTTTATTTCCTTACTCAATTTTTTTTCCTGCTGCACCATGATTAAGTAAAAGATAAAGTTAAAAACATAATAAGTAGAATTACATTGATTTTCATGTTAAAACAACCAAATTAAAATAAAAATTTTAAAACACGCACAAATACACTAAAAATATAGCATCCTCTGTTGAAAGCACCTTCCTCTATAGCCACTCATCTGCCAGAAAGCTTGCTTACAGAAAATGGTGTTTATTTTGGCAGCAGATGGACAATAGGAAAGCCTAATCTCTCTTGAAAGAGAGTTCCACAATCTGGCTGCACCCCCAAGAAGACACTCACTCATGTCTTCATCAAACTTAAATACATATGGGTATGAGATATGTGCCTGTCTTGAAGATCTCAAAAAGCCAGGCAGGCTGATAAGGGGAAATGCTGCATACAATATTCTTTAATGTGTCTTTTTAAAAATGTATTTTCCCCCTAATATGCATTTTTTGATCAGAAAACTGAATGGCACAATTCAAAGAAATCAAAGGATAATTGTTGAGGAGAATTAGCATGGTCTAATGAGAAATTTGAGTGTTGGACTAGAATGTTGGAAAAACAAGATTCAAATTTCTGCTCAGCTCTGGAAACCCATTGGGTGACCTTGGGCAAATTACACTCTTTCTTCCTAAGAGGAAGGCAAATGCAACCCTCCTTTTAAGAAATCTTGACCACCCCCCCCCAAAAAAAACCCCAAACCCTCTGTAGGGTCATCAATAGTTGGAGTCAAACTGAAGGCACCTAACAACAGTGGTTTTACAAATAAAAATATACATACACACAATTAAAAATAATCTATTCAGACATGACAGCAACACTATATGGGAAAGTGCAAATTAGGTTAGACCATGTAAAAATATCTAACAAACAGTTGTTGCACCTATCTGTTCTACTGGCCCTAAGCTAAGATTGGGGAATGAGGTGTGCACTGATAATTGGGTATTATATAGAAGCAAACCTTGTTCAGAGCTAGAAGTGATCTGTTGAAGTTAGCCCTGACATTTAATTTACTATCCTTATTGCATCAAAATCTTGGCAGCCACATTTATAAATTAGCAAGTCTCAAAAGCAGGCAGTAGTTCAAAACTGACCTTTTAGATGACAGTTTCATATTGCTCATCTATAGATCTGTTAATCCAGCAATCCAAAACACCTTTTGTTTGTTTTGCTTTTTTTTTAAAAAAAAATCTAGCAAAGAATGCATTATTCATCCTCTGTGTTTTTCACTGGAAAAATAAAGAAATGTGGGAAATACTGAAAACAGTATGCATATGTTTGCATTTTAACTGGTTTTATTTTTTCCCCCTGGGTAGCAAACCAGCTAGTAACAGTCATAATATACTTTTACATAAGAACTACAGTATAGAGATAGAAAGAATATTCATGTTTTATTAGCTGAGGCAAGGCATTTCAAGAAACCCTGTCAGGT
The DNA here is from genome assembly GCA_020142125.1 of Phrynosoma platyrhinos. Lineage (NCBI taxonomy): Eukaryota > Metazoa > Chordata > Lepidosauria > Squamata > Phrynosomatidae > Phrynosoma > Phrynosoma platyrhinos. The sequence goes on along the minus strand of CM034708.1, from coordinate 50,878,926 downwards.
AGAATAATGAGAGCAGCAAGATTCTTTGCACTTAACAAAGCCTGTTATGAAATCTTCATCAGTGCAAAATACACAGGGCTTTTTGTGCAGAAAATGTGTTTCCTGTGCAGGAAATGTTGTCTGTGAAGAAAACGTATTTTAAGTGCAATGCTCACATGTATTTCCAAATTCCTGAAGCACAAACAGTGTTTGATGTTCCTGAAGCACAAATAAAGCTGTGCAAAAATATGCATATTCTTGGGGGCGGGCAGGAGGGGAAATAGTGGAAGAATTATTTAGTCCTGCTTACAAGAACGAGGGACATAGAGGTTTACATCCTTGTTACAGTTACAGCAAACCACCTGTTTTCTGTTCTAGTCTCACATAATTGCTTACTAGCTTTGTACAAATACTTCCATTTTTCTTGATAAAGAGGTAGCTTATCTTTCATCGTAGCTGCTTAAAGAGTGAGTCTTTACTTTCTTTTCTTGCTAATACATTTTAAATGCTGTGCTGAATCCATATTAAGTGTGATTTCCCATGTATTAAGGCTAATAGAATTTTAGCTTTATTCCTTAATACATATTCAAATGGATTATCTTTTCAGACATAAACTGCTCCATTTAGGGCTTAAGGATCAATTCACAATACCTAAATGTGTGAGAACTGATCAGAACATGTGCATTTTATTTAAATTTCATTTTCTCTCCCTGTGTGTTTTATTTAAACAAAGTTCACCAAGAGAGAGAGACAGACAGGAAATGAAAATTGCAAATTTGTTTTCTTGCTGTTCTTAAGCGAAAAATCATTATATCTAAATTGAGTGGTTATGTATAGTTAAGATACTAAATATGTGTCATAAGTATCTCTGGAGCCATGTGTTGATACAAAGTTTTAAAAATGAATAAATACAAGGTGGTGGTTTTTTTTGTGGGGAGGGGATATGGCATATAAATCCTGAAGCGTATAAATCCATCATAGCTACATTTTGTAAAACAACTCTTTTTTTTAAAAAAAAAGTCATGTCTTTTGAGAACAATCTACATAGTTACTAAAAGAGTTTTTTAAAACTGAATCATACAATTCACAATCATATGGTACAAAGATGTCTGGCTTAATCCTAAGGGACAATTGGCCTTTGAAGACTGCCAGAAATAGTGCACATTAAATTGAGGCACTGCCCTGGCTCAGTGCTAGGGAATCATGGGAACTGTAATTTATTATGGCACCAGAGCTCTCTGGCAGAGAAGGCTCAATGTCTCAGAAAAAACTACAATTCCCATGATTCCCTAGCACTGAGCCAGGGCAATGCCTCAATTTAATGTGCACTATTTCTGGCAGTCTGCAAAGGCTCAATGAGGCAGCTGCCTCAGGCAGAAGGGTTTTGGTGTCATGAAACAATTGCAATTGTTAATTATTTAATTTGTCTTCATTGATTTTTTTACTGTCAGTGAAGGCATATTCTCCATCATCTCATAGAAGAAAACTGGGATATATGTGTCTGAACAACTTCAGAGTGTGGCCAAAAGGGCAAAAAATTGGTAAACATTATTAACACCCAAACTACAGTCACCCCTCCATTCTTGCAGACTTGAAATCTGCGATTTTCCGCCAATTTCGCACCAGGTGGGTCTGGAACAGATCTCCTGCAAAAACGGATGGCCGGCTGTAACTATTTTATGTTGAACTTCGGAAAACCTGAAAAAAAACCCAACAGCTGGATAATAAATATTCTCTCCCTCTCTGTCTGTGCAGATAATACAATAAATATAATATCCATAATACATTATTTAAAAATGAAATGCTTTTATCAGACTTTGCTCAAAATTACAACTCACTTGGCACATATTGAGCTTTGTATTCACACCCACCCTTTATGCTCAGTGTCCATTATGGGTCAGGTCAAATCCCAATTCCCCCTGTAGCTCTCCTGTGTTCACTTCAAGCCAATCATCCTCTCAGTCAAATTATTTTACAGGTCTGTTCTTAGGATAAAAATGGGAGTGGAGAACGTGTTATGATAATTTCACTTGCAGAAGATAAATGGAATGCAATTGGTTAAGAAATATATAATTGAAAAAATGATTGTCATAATGCATTTCCATGGCATTTTTTACTGTCTCAGATGAAAATCCGTATATCTGTTTAGGAGTGAGTCCATTGAACTCATTGAGGCATACATAAATGAATGCATTGTTAATATGAATAGACTATTCATCTATAGAAGAAGAATAACAATAATCAAAAATCCAGATTTGCAGAACTTGAAAGGGGAGGAAAATATTTTTATTAGGAATGCTTTTCTGCAATATTGATCCTGTTTTAAGAACGTGGGTGAAGAATAAATCTAAAAGTATTCTAAGATGAAAAATCTGTGTATCTGTTTGAGAAAGGGATGCAATTCTTCAGTAAGGGCCTTTGCACACTGCCAGAAATAGTGCACATTAAATTGAGGCACTGCCCTGGCTCAGTGGTAGGGAGTCAGGGGAATTGTATTTTTTTCTGGGACATTGAGCCTTCTCTGTCAGAGAGCTCTGGTGCCACAATAAATTACAGTTCCCATGATTCCCTAGCACTGAGCCAGGGCAGTGCCTCAATTTAATGTGCACTATTTCTGGCAGTCTGCAAAGGCCTTGAGTTTCTTTCTGAAGTTAGAAATCAATAATTTTGGCAGTGTTCTTCCCACTTTCTTCCCATGCAATTTTTGAAGGCTATTAGCAATTCAGCACTTATTCTGCACAAGATTCACCCATGGTTGTTTTGTGTAGAAGACAGAATTTTCTGTTCAGGTAACAGTATTCTGTGCATGGAAAATAATATTTCAATAGAGAAATATTAATTCCTGTGCAAAAGGTGTTTCTGCACAAAAAGAAAAGCTGTAATTAGCAATTTGTTCTTGGTAAACCATGGTTGATTTGCATAAAAAACAGATTTTTCTGTGCAAGACAAAGCACTTTCTATGTGGAAAATAATATTTCATTGAAGAACTATTAATTCCTGCACCGGAAATGCTGGGTTTTTAAAAATACAAATCCACCACGTGCAGAGCAAATTCCTAATTACAGCTTTTTTCTGTGCAAAAAAGAACATTTTCTGTGTAAGAATTAATATTTCTACAATGATGAAACCTTTCCTCCCTAATTTCTCAGATGAAGAACCCCTCCCTTTTCTTTTTACTCCTCCCTCTCCCTGTTCTTAACTGGTCTGGGTGAGGAGGATCAAGCTCAGCTTGACCCCCTTACAAAGAACACACATTATTCTTCAATAGCCACCCATCCAATCTGCCCACATATGTTTGCAGAACCTCATGCCATGATCTCCCATTTGAGGGAAAGTTATATAATTCCTGTCAAGATCTGCTAAAGGTATAATGATTTTGTATTCACAAATCCTTCTAGAATCATAGAATCAGAAGAGATCTCAAGAGCCTTCCAGTCCAATCCCCTGCCATGCAAGAACACATAATCAAAGCACCCCTGACAGATGGCCATCCAGCCTCTGTTTAAAAGCTTCCAAAGAAGGAGACTCCACCACAGTCTGAGGGAGTGTGCGCCACTGTTGAACAGCTCTTGCTGTCAGGAAGTTCCTCCTATGTTTAGGTTGAATCTCTTTTCTTGTAGCTTGCATCAATTGCTCCATGTCCTAGTCTCTTGAGCTGCAGAAAACAAGCTAGCTCCATCACCAACATGACATCCCTTCAAATATTTAAGTAGGGGTATCATATAATTTCTTAACCTTCTCCAGGCCAAACATACCCAGCTCTCTAAGTCACTCCTCATAGGGCATGGTTTCCAAAACTTTCATCATTTTGGTTGCCCTCCCCTGGACACGCTCCAGCTTGTCAACATCCATTTTGAATTGTGATGCCCAGATTTGGACACAGTATTCCAGGTGAGGCCTGACCAAAGCAGAATAAAGTGGCATTATTATTTCCCTTGATCTAGATACTATACTTCTATTGATGCAGCCTAGAATCACAATGACTATTTTAGATGCCACATCACACTGTTGACTCATGCTTGTAATTTACTAGGACTCTTACATCCCTTTCACATGTACTGTTGTCAAGCCATGTGTGCTATATCTGTACATTTCATTTTTGTCGCTAAATGTAGTATCAGACTCTCTGTTTAATAACCTGCTCTAGAATATTTCCTGGTGTTGATGTCATTAATATTATTATTGCAATATTATTACTATCTTGACCAAAAGGATAAAAAAATATGGCAAGCTTTTGCAGTCTCCAGATCTTTTCACCAGGAAAGTTGCAAAGTAATTTGAGAGATAATTTCTGGTGGAATTTGGTAAAATTTGTTGCAGCATCAGTGTGAGTCCAAGGTATGTCATCTGTTTTGCAGCATTTGCAGCATGCTGGGGAAATAAATATTGTTAGTGGTCATGCTGCAAAGAGAAAAACAAAACTCTGGGGCAGATAGCAATATTATAAAAAAAAAACCCACTTTCTTTTTCATCATAGTAATGGGGGTTGGCTGTGAGTACCAGAAAACTGAAAGCAACCTCACTAATAATGACAGATTCAAATTGGTTAGGGAATGTGAGGGGCAAAATATATCTTGCCCAAGGGTCTGTATCAAATTATGACTACCACTGCCTATCCCTCTGAGCAGATTGGTGTGTGTGTTTGTGGGGGGATATTGGAGAAAAGACTGGTGTGCAGACTCATGTCCCCTTCCCACTTTTAGTCCTTCTATGACCAGCCTCAAAGCCTCCATAGAGCTGGAGTTGTTTCCGAGTTCATTGACAAAACAGCTTGGTTTCCAAGCTCATTGCAAGTTAAACAGTGTGTGCTCATTCTCTTGTCATTAACCAAGTCTCGTGAACAAACAATTCAAAAGAACCTTAAATATTTGATGAGAATTGTAATTGACTTTCTCACAGATGATTCCCTCCCAAACACTGAAAAGTCCAATTTTAAGTGGATAGAAGGTGATAACAGCTACTAGAATCCTTTGTACATTTGTTCAGTACTTTCACAGGAATTTCTAATCTGTGGCTTTTTGCAGTTATGCCATTATCTTTTTCCTTCCTTTATGTTTGTTATCATTCTGGCTTCCACTTTCCCCCTTTGATTTGCAATGGTTTTTCCCAGATTTACATTTTTCAAAAATAATCTCTTCTAGATTTGACTGGTGGTCCAAAGTATTGCCTTTAATAGTGGCCAGACAAGTCTGCCTTGAAGTTCACAAACAGAATATAATGGATGTAAATATATCACGTTATTTTCCCCAGGTATTTATTAAGCAAAAGTGGATTGATCCATAAAATTGAAGTCCATTTTTAAAAATATAATGGCTAATAGTTTTTGATAGACCAGTAGTGATAGACCACTGGCCATGTTGGCTGGCAGATTCTGGGAGTTGTATCCCAAAAAGTAACTTTTCCAAACTCTGTGATGGGCATCTCTTTCATGAATTTGTCCAACCTCATTTTAAAGCCACCTGGGCTACTTACTGGCCGACACAATACCTTGTGGAAATTAATCTCATTTTATTCCTGCTTTGCATGAAGAAATTCTTATTCTGCTAATTAGTTTTATTGCACAGCCTTGATTGATAGTGTTTAGGGGCAATGAACATTGATTTCTCCTTATTTACTCTTCCCACTTCTCTCATACATTTTTAACATGTCTCCCATGCCTTCCTTTATTTGTCTCTCTTCCCCTTAAATCAAAATAGTCCAGCCTTTTCACTCTTTTAAATGAGAGACACTCTGTCTTATTATTTTTTGGTCTTTCTGATCTCTTTCTTTTATTTTTTTTCTACAAATACAGAAAATACTGTTCTGTGATATCTTTTCTGATATCTTGTTACCAAACAAGATGCATGTAGTTTTGAAAATGTAGATATATCATAGATTATTATAGTAATATATGATGATCGTTGATTTATTTACATTCCTTTTTTCCCCCCACTTGCAGTTGCTAAACAGGTCTTTTTCACAGATTCAGCACCATATCCAAATGTTTCCAGTGATCATCTTAGCATGACTCCAAAGATTTCTTTCTGGAATAATTGCAGATAGTGCGAAACCAGCATATTTGTGAAATTAGAAGTGTTTGTTTGCATCAGTTTCCATTTCAGCTTCCATTTCATTATCCTGTCACTCAGCCTAGGCAAATCCATTTGGAATCCTTTACAGTCTGTGTGGAGATTTCTCCTGAATAAATTAGAACAATAAATCAACAAATTTGCCTATTTCATAGTTCACCTCTAAATCCTTACAGTGCAGCCTGCTTATTGCAGTGTGTGTGTGTGTGATTGGCCAACAGACCCTGGAGGAGACAGATCTTCTTATAATGGAAGGTGAAACCGAGTTTCTTTATGTGTGTGTTTGTGTGTGGGAGAACAGAACCTTTACTATAGTGTGTGTGGACGAAGCAGAGCCTTTGTGTTTGATTCTTCAAATAATCTGATGACATGGCAACCCTGTGAATTTCAAAAGATTTTCTTAGGCAAGGAATACTCAGAGGTGGTTTTGCCAGTTCCTTTCTTTGAAATATAGGGGGGAAGCAGATGGGTGGCCCTGGGCCACCCCCAAAAGTGGAAGATCAAGGCTGAGGCTGCCAGACACCTCGGCCTTGATCCTCCCTTTCACCACTTGTGAAAGAAGTGCTAGAATAGCGCCGTGAAAGGGGCTCTGCAAGAGGCATGGCGTGCCTCTTCGGCACCTCTTCTGGCTCAGCATGTCCGGATGCTGAGCTGGAAGGACGTCATCAGAGCGCCTGTCATGCGGATGGGCCATCACTTCGATGACGTCCTCAGGAAGGGGATGGGGCGCCCAGTGTCCGGCTGCCCCTCCCCTTCCTGGGATTGAAGGTGCTGTTTTTGGCTGTCTGCATCCCCCCATAGTCTACTGCACTTGGTATTCATTGGTGCTCTCCCATCCAAATACTAAATAGAGCTGACTCTGCTGAGGCCTCTTTATTTCAGAGGAAGTCTCCATTCCAGTGGAGGAGGTGTCTCCACAGAATGATAGAGGAGACAGGGACCCTGGGATTTTTAAAACTACAATATATATCATTAAAAAAAATCTCAGGGTAAATAAAAAGTTGCCGTAGGTGCCAGGAATTGCCAGCAAATAGCACAGGACAACATAAATGTTGGATTTTTTTTTAAAAGACAAGAAATACAACTACAAATAATAAAACCTTTAGCAACATTTGTTCATCATTTCCTCAGCCTAGTCTTCATGCTTATTACCAGTGCCAAAGTATTCCAAAATATTGATAAGCAAAAAAACAAAAACAAAAAAAATTCCCTTTTGTAGGCACTCTCTTCAACCAGGCTTGTTCTTTACATGGCACCAGTGTGAGTGCTGGAATCCCTTACCTGTGATTACTAAGACCTGTTAGATAAGAACCCTAACAAACTGCCACCCCACACTCTGCAAGGCTATGGTTATGCAGCATATACAATTATATAACACAATTCAACTCTGCATTCGTTTGCAACCTTTTTTGTCAGCAATAAATCTTGTAAACTTAGGGGGGAAGCACACGAAGGTGTCCGAGACGCCGCGGGACGGTGCGCCGCAGGACCGCGGCATCCGCACTGTGGCGCACCGTCGGCACCTCTGATGTGCCGTCGGCACCTCTGACGTGTGCGGACGCTGCGGCGGAAGGTTGCCCTCGGAGCGCCAGCCGTATGGAGGGCTGGCAACTCCGAGGGCAACCTTGGGACGAGGAAGGGGCGCTGATCGTGCGGCTCCTCCTCCTCTTCCTTGCCTCGGAGATGACTCTGTTAGTCATCTGCCGAGGCCCTTAGTGTATGAATTCATTTTAAATCTTTTAATCTTAGTGCATAAGCTGATGGACATCCTCTTTGTATGTATGTAGGTGTATCTAAGGGGTATAGATACAGCCTGGCTACGCTGACCATGGCTTTCCATCTACAGATTTAAGGATCCACAGATGGCAAGCTCCATCACCACTAATGATCACATGTGCACATGGCCACTGAAAACCATGGGACTGCAGGTCCTGCAATTTTTTTTGCATCCACAGGAGGTGGGTGGGTTCTGAAACAGAACCCCCAAGGATACTAAGGGTTGACTGTTTGTAAATATTTTATATTTATTTTTGTTGTTGTATGCCTTCAAGTTGTTACTGACTTTTGATGACCCTAAAAGGAACTTAGCACACATTTTTCCTAGCAGGATTATTTCAGAGGAGGTTTGTCTTTGCCTTCCTCTGAGTGTGAGAGTGTGTGATTTGCCCAAGGTCACTCATTTGATTTCCATGGCCAAGTAGGGATTTGAACCCTGGTCTCTAGAGTCCTAGTCTGATACTCAAATGACTGTACCACTCCAGGTCTCCATTTTTATAGTTATACATTATATAAAATATGAATAGAAAATATAAAGTCTTGTATATATAATTTACTGCAGTTAGAGACTAATAAATACTTCAATTAGAGGCTAATAAACACCACGAGGCATTTTTGGCTCTAACTGAAGTATATACTTCAGTCAGACCAATTGACCCATTGAATCCATGTGATTTGTGTAAGATTGAGTCGATGTGATTTGTGTAAGTATAAATAGAGCAGCCCCATTGACCCATTGAATCCACATGTGATTTGTGTGTTGATTCATTGAATAAGCAATTGAAACAATAATTCTGTTGTAAGTGGGAGCAGAAGTTGGATTTAGCCCTCTTTGTCTGATCAGCCAAATTTTTGTGTTGCTACATAATATTATCAGCAGAAATTACTGCTGTTTCCACATTTAGGAAAAGCATGTTTGTCTCAAAGCACTTTGAATATCTCTGTTCATGCTTATACTTAGAGTACACCAGACAAAGCACTAATGACAATCAAGTCAATTTTAAAATATTGTATATACAGGATTTTGTATATTTTACTAGATTAAACATAAAATATGAGATGCTTCAGTGTAAAATTTGAGTCAGCTGTGTTTCCATGCCAGGAAGTTTCATATGTTTATATAAAATCTCTTTCTCACTCACACACATTCATGCATTAAATTTAAATGATTCAAAATACAACCCCCAAAAATATTTTACATTATAATATTAAAATATCTTTATGTACATTTAACTGTGAAATGTAAATTGTTGCTTCTCCCCCTCTTTTTTTTTTTTTTTGGACTACTTAAATCAAATATTTATTTCCCCCCATTCCCCCCATGGATAATCAGATTCAAATTGTTCTGTTCTATTCTGCCCCAACCTAACCTAGTTTGTTTCCACATGTGTTTCAAGAAAGGTCATTTAAAATTTCCTGGTTTTTTCTCTCTTGCAAAGGGTTTTTGCTCTAAGGTGGCTCAGGTTAATTTTAGCTAATTATTCAGAGTTTGATCTCAGAAAGTGGGCTCAGCCAGTTCTCTATGTGTGGAGAATCTCTCCTGCCCTCTAGAGGAAGTTAGGGTCAACCACTTAGTTGCCTGCCTTTCTGCAGCATCAGTCTTTCCCCTTGATGTCCATCTAACAGTTGGTAGCCTTTGCTGTTCTGAAGTAACCATTTACTAGTATTATTAGGCGCTCACATCTCAGGTACATTTCTGCTGTTCTTGCAATAACACCAGCACTTTGTTGTTTGTCCATTTATCTTTCTCTCTCCATGATCTTATTTATACAAAATAGAGGACAAGGATGGTAAACTGTTTTGAATTGCATACCTGCCTTCGGCTGAGAGGATGAAAATGTTTACACAATTCTCCCTCCGTCCCAGAGGTATCAATTAAAGTATTTTAAAGATGTCACAAAAGGTCTGATTTTGTCACTTTGGTGTACCAGAAAACTTTATGGCAAAGTGGAACTCGAAAGCATAGCGACATTTTCTCAATGACTAAGCATCATCTTTTGACATTAGCATAATGACTTTTTTTTTTTTTTGCAATATCTTACATTAACTTTGCAATTGCGCACTCCATAATAGTTTGTATAGCACTTGGAATAATATAATCACAGAGTTGAAAGGGATCACAAAGGCCATACACAACTAAAAAACTGCTGAAAGATGGACATCCTGTCTCTGTTTAAATACCTCCAAAGAAGTAGAGTCCTTCATATAATCTATTACCCCAGTTGCCTTCATCCATAATAAATCCCAATTATACAGCACTTTGTTTGTGTAACATTAATCTAACAATGTCTCTGTTGATTTTTTGTTACAGTGCATGGACATCCAGCTTTAAAGACAGATGTTCGAGTTGCTGCAGCCTTAGTAGCTACATCAATACGAGAGAGGAAGGGTCAAGAACGTGAAATTAAAAAATAACACCATTTCCAGTTGACAGATATTAATACAGGATGAAGTAAATGGCACTATCTGATGGATTATAATGACCCTCCATTGCAACCTTATGTTTAAATTCAGTGTGATCTGAAGATATTTCAGAGTATGTACTGAAAAGTGATTCCTTTTTATAGAGTCTGATGTGGACAGAAGGCAACAGAAACATCACTCTTGAGTCTATGCTGAACACAGCATTCCTGCATGGTTAAAAACAATATAATTAGGATTTAGTAACCTCATGTGTAAAAAAACTGCTGCTCATATGTTTGTGGCAGTAGACGCTATTATTTTGCCTTTGGCTTACTGTATGGCAGTGTAAATAAAATAAATGTGTCAGTGCTTTGGGGGCAAAGCTTTACAGCCATATTTGTGCCTTTTGATCTCAAAATTCTTCTTTCTGCATGTTTCTTTTTTTTAAAAAAACACCCTAGTATTGTAGAATCATAGAGTTAGAAGTGACCACAAGGGCTGTCCAGTCCAACCACCTCCCATGCAGGATACACAATCAAAGCACTCCCAACAGATGGCCATCCAGCCTCTGTTTGAAAACCTCCAAAGAAGGAGACTCCACCACACTCCAAGGGAACGTGTTCCACTGTTGAACAGCTATTACCATCAAGAATTCTTCCTCATGTTTAAGTGGGATTTCTTTTCCTGTAGTTTGAAGTTTGCTCTGTCCTAGTCTCTGAAGCAGCAGAAAAATACTGTATTTTGCTTCATCCCCAATATGACATCCCTTCAAATATTTAAATATAGCTGTCATGTCATTCTTCAACTTCTCTTCTCCAGGCGAAACATAACCAGCTCCCTAAGCCTAAGCTCATAGGCATGGTTTCCACACCTTTCACCATATTGGTTGCCCTCCTATGGACATGCTCCAGATTCTCCATACCCTTCTATTTGGTTCTCCAACAGTATAAAGCATCCTGATGCACTCCCATTTATATTTAGTCAGTCGTAAGTCCACTCTCTCAGCACTAGTGTGCATGGGATTGTAGCCTGAGTCTGTAAAAAGACAGTGTAAGGTCAGTAAAGAGAAGTCTTTACCTTCCAGCAATCAGTTTTCTATAAATAAATTGGCACTTGATCCTCATCAAAGAGCAAGAAATATTGGATATGCTCTCTGGATGTCCACTGTAGTTTTTTGAGCCAACTACCTGATGGAAGTCATCACTTATATGTAAATGAACTGTCAATGGTTTGCCGTGGTTGGCAATCAATGGACTGTGAAGGGTATGTCTTAATAAGAACCAAAGCTCTTCACAGACTTTGATTTACTGGAAATAAAATAGAAAAGTCCTCTGGGATTACAAAGGACACTTGTTTCAGATAAAATGTCTAGACAGTAGCAATATATCTGGGACTTTTATTATAGCAACACTGCAAATTAGAATAGAGTGCAGAGAAAGTTCCTGTGACCCAGCTGAGTTCAAAAACACTGCTTCTGGTGATCATTTTTTAAAGCAGCTAAACTCATATTAATGTCATAAGGACTCCCTTCCAAATACAAAATAACAGAAAAAATTCTCTTCAAGTTTACACTCATCATATTTTGGATTCTTCTGACATTTTTCAAATGTTGTATCATTTCAGTTAGTTATATCCCAGTTTCTTGTTCTATCCTAAGTTGTTAATATCTGTATTAAATTTATAGTATTTTATTTTATTAATAAACTAAACAATTTTATTACATTCATGTTAACAGAAATTATTGTAGTTATCCCAGTATAAAAGCAATACTATATTGCCATAGACAGCAGATCATTGATTTTAAAATTTTGAAATCAGTTGATTTTTAGAACTTATTTATACAAAACAGTTATGTCTGACAAAAAAAGGGTGAGAGAATTATATTCCATTGATAACAATTTTCCTAAATTGCATTTTACAAAAACAAAAACAAAACAAACAAAAAAACATGCAAAAAACTCCTGCTAAATTGCCTAGAATTAAATTACAGGCCACTTTAAATACTCTTGATAAAATTAATGCATTTATTGCAAAAAAATAAAACAAAAATAGCCCTGATATTTTCATTAAAAATCATAATGATCTAGAATTGGAGCATAAACTAGCATATTGTGATTTAGCATGATGACCCATATGATGATAAAATTCTTGGCAAAAGTATTCTTATTTCAAATATGGTCATTATTTCTCTACTACTAAACTTCTACATCTTATGGCGAAAGACTGAATTCTGCCCCATAGAAAATTTGGCAATACATTTGGGTTGTTACTACATTCTTGAAATCAGTTTTGGTTAGACTCACAGCATACCAATGTGTTGGGATATTTGGGCAATGGACTCAAAATATCAAATAGAGGTTTATGTTGTCAGCTGCATCTGCACTGCAGAAATAATGCAACTTGATACCACTTTAACTGCTATGGCTCAAGGGTAAGAAATTCTGGTATTTGTAGGTTTAAAGTTAAAGGTATTCCACATTGACAGGGTTGTCAAGTCGTGTCTCACCATAAGGGGCAGTGCTCATCTCTGTTACTAAGCCAAAGAGCCAGGGTTGTCAGAGACTATTCTATTATCATATGGCCAGCATGATTACACAGAAAGCTATTTGTAGGTTTATGAGATATTCAGTCTTCTCTTTTAGAGAGCTCTGATGGCACAACTAACTGTTACCTCAAGATTCCATAGCATTGAACCATGGCAATTAAAATGGTGTTAAACTGCATTATTTCCACAGATGCAGCCGTGCTTGAAGGCCTCTATGCTTGAAGGCTTCTGTTGCAGCTTGCTTATTGGATTCTCTGTGCTACTCCCCACTACCATCACAATGTACCAAATAGGTACCCTGCCTTGGTCACACACAGACCTGGATCAAGAGTACATGAAGCTGCCCTATTAAAAACAACAATTTGGCTAAAAAATTTAAAAACCATTTGGCTAAATCCTTGGCAATACTAGGTCTTCAGCAATTCATGGGCCTGCTTTCTTAGGTCTTTGTATCTGCAATGTAGGAAATTGATCCCAGATCTTTCTACACATGAAGAATGTGCCACTCTAGAGATGTAGTCCTTCTCCATATTTTCTTCTCCCCATTAAAATGCACTTCTAAATTCACTTCTTAATCTTGTTGAGTACAGATACATTTCAATTCATGAAAAATACTGATATTCAGTGGAAACACAACTGGTGACTGATAGCAGAATATTTTTAGGAAAAGCAGAAATGCTGTCATCAAGATGGATCATTTTGCTAACTTTTAAATCAGTGGCTATATGAAAACAAATGTAGTAGCATTTTCTAAATATAGTTGCTTAACTCATGACATAATCCATCTTCCTCCCAATGAGAATATGTAAATTCTGCAGTGGTATCCAAGTCGGAATACTTCCTCTCATTTACTTTGCAGTTGGATAACTAAATGCATTAGTTATATGGGGCTTCTTATATTGACTGCAGATGTTATTCTTCCACGTTTCCATCTTGGCAGAGTTTCATGACTAAAATTGTATTTTTTAGGACTAGCTTGTTTTTCCTGCTTTTTCTCCATGGTTTTCAGATTTTGCTAGTTCAATTTGAATGCTCACAGGGTGTTGTTATTATTATTACATTTTATACTGCATAATTATTTCTTAAGGGCTTTAATTTTTTTAAGGTATTTGTGTGTCCTTAAAATACATTTATTAAACAAATCTGTAGTATTTAGTGTCTCTGAAGTTATTTGCAGCAGAAGTGGGCAGTGTATGTTTGTGTATGCTATTAATCTAGTTTTCAGTGTGTACTTTTACATTGGAATTCTATCCACATCTATTCACAAGTAAGTTCTACTGTGTTCATTGGGGATTACTCTCAGGTAAGTGGGTATAGGTTGCAGCTATTGTAATTGATTTTTACATTGCCTTTCCTTACTGCAGGACTTATATGCTTCTACCATTAGTGATTATTTTTGAAAGGAATACAAATAGGGGAAAATCTACTCCTTCATTTGCATGGAGAATGCAAGTGTATAATTTCAGTTATGCACAATAGGAACTTTTAAAACACTCCCATCTGTCACAGGTGTTCTGGCAATGCTATTTATTACAGCAAAACGTTAATGCCAGGATTTTTTTCAAAGCTATGTTTAAAAAGAGCAATCCACCCTCACAAAAAAGTCGGGAAAATGTTTTATTGAAAACATTACACTTCATATTTTGAAATCAATGCAAACAACTCTATTTCAGTATGAATTAATTTTTAATTTAGCAAGAACAGAATATATCACAATTCCACTTTTTTTTAAAAAAAGCATGAAAGTATGTGAAATGCTGAAGCAATGCATATGGGAATAAGTTGAACTACCAGCTTCATTACAGTGCAGACAGAACAAGGAAACAATATTGCATAGAATGCCCACAGACACAGAATAATGCAAAACCAACTACAGTGATCTGCAGCTCAGTATAATAAATAATAATAAATTTTTATTTATAGCCCACCCCTCTGCGTGGCAATCGGGGCGGGTAACAACATTTAAAACAGACAAAGTTAAAAACATTCCCTGGACCCACAGTCCAACCCTCCCATCCCCTTAAAACAAAATTAAACTAAGGAAGAGTTAAAATCAGCAGTACAATAAAATGATAAAACAATAAAACAGGAATCAGTGATATGAAACAAGATAAAAACCCATCTCCCAACAAACAGCTGTTATTATGGGAAGGCCTGCCAGAAGAGATCCATCTTTACTGCCTTTTTAAAAGCAGCAAGAGTTGTAATGAGACGGATCTCATCCGGCAGGTCATTCCAAAGTTTGGGAGCAGTTGCAGAGAAGGCCCTCTGGGAAGTCTGAGACAGCCTGGTTTTTATT
>CM034708.1:50838545-50861744 GCA_020142125.1 Phrynosoma platyrhinos | reverse complement strand
ATACACTCGATATGGGTCATTTTCCAGATAGGCTTTCTGATCACGGTTTCTGGACCAAGGCTATGCTGCCCCCCGCCCACTTTCCCTCACCTGCTCACTAACTGAGTACCCAGCTAGGAGAGCCTGTGCCCATATCGCGGAGCTGGCATCCCCCAGTCAGGTCTCAGTAAAGCATGCCAGGTCAGCCACCTCATCCACTAAAAGATCATGGATGATACGGGTCTTATTTTTGACTGACCTGGCATTGCAAAGGAACAGGTTGAGGGTCAGTAGAGGTGTTTTTCCCAGTTCCTTCATCTGAAATACAGCCTACAGCACCTAGTATTCATTGCCCATCTCCCATCCAAGTACTAACCAGAGCTGGCCCTACTTAGCTTTTAAGAGCAAACAGGATCTGGTGCCTACCCATTTAAGAAATGAGAACATCCCCACTTTTTCCTTATGGTATGTTGTTTGCTTGTAGTCAACTCACTATATAATATGTTTAAATTCGAATATTTAAATGTATCCACAGTTTATAAGACTATTGAAAGAACAATATTATATTCTGATTGCACCTTGTTTGAGAGATGTCATTGAGCCAGCTGCACCCATTCTTCAAGACATCAGATCTGGCCACAGTAGTACATGAGTCTTCAGAAACTTCAGCTGGTCCAAAGAGCTGCAGCTAGATTGTTAATTGGGGATGGTTGCAGAAACCATAGTACTGTTGAAAGAGCTCCACTGGCTGCCAGTTTGTTTCCAGGCACAATTCATAGTGCTAGTTTTGACCTAGCAAGCCCAGTATGAGCTCAGGTCCAGGCTATCTCACAAACTGTATCTCCCTGCATGAGCTGGCCCACATCAGGAGAGGTCCTTCCCTCAGTCCCATCGCCATCACATGCATGAGAATCCCTCTCAACAATGGAACTCTCTTCCCAGGAAGGTGAGAATGGCCCTCTTCTTGTTGTCCTTCCACCATTGGCAGGTTTCTTTTGTTTCCATCTCCAACCAATCTAACTCCCCTTTCTCTATAATTCCATCTATAATATATCTTAGTTGATTTGCATTATAGTACCATTTTAAATTTGGAAGACCCAAGCCTCCATCTTTTAGGGTTTTATACCAATATATTTTATTAATCCTCACTTTTTTATTCCTGTTACAAAAGTTATTTACAAATATTTGCCAGTTTTTTTATTTCTGCATCTGATATTTTTATTGGTAACATCCTGAACAAAAAAAATTATCTTAGATAAATTTTTTATTTTTACTAATGCTATTCTTCCAAACCATTATTATTTAATATTTTTATATTCTTCTATTTTCCTTTTAATTTATATTCTTAATTTATTATAAATTTGTTCCTCTATTTTTTGTAATTTTTTGGTAATATTTATTTCTAAATATCTAATTGTATCTTTTAATTTAATATCTATCATTTTATCCTTTAGGAAATCTTGTTCTTCTGTTTTTGTATAATTAAACAGCATTAACTCGGATTTATTCCAGTTTACTTGTAGGCCTGATATTTCCTCAAACTCCTTTAAGTGTCGTCTTGCTTTGTCCATTTTTTAAAGTGGATCTTCAATTGCCAATAGGGCATCATCTGCAAATAAGCTTATTTCATTTAATTTCTAATCACAATTCCTTCCAAATTTTCATCTTCCCTAACAGCATTTGCTAAGATTTCAATAATTATTGCAAATAAAATTGGGGAAAGAGGGCAGCCTTGCCTTGTACCTCTCGAAATTGGAATTAGATCTGTTAGTCCATCATTTATTGTTACTACTGCTGTGTTATTTGAATATAACTGATTTATTAATCCTCTAAACTTTTCTCCCATACCTAATTTGTTTAATGTTATTTTTAATGCTGGCCATTCCACACAATCAAAAGCTTTACATATATATCTAGTGCCATTATTCCTGCCTTTTGTTTACTCTTCCCTATTATATTTATTTTATTTAGTACTCTTCCTATTAGATTTGACATTTGTCTTCCTTGTATAAATCCACATTGATCGTTTTGAAGATATTTATATATAAACTTATTCATTCTTTTTGCCATTATTGCTGTTAATATTTTAGCATCTTGATTTATCAGTGATATAGGTCTATATGATCCTGGATCTGTTAAGTCTTTATCTTGTGTTGGAATCAGTATTATTAATGAATGATCCCATGATGATGGGATCCTTTCTCCATTTAAAATTTTATTATATAATACCTCAAATTTAGGTATTAATATCTTTTTGAAAGTTTTATAATATTCTTGTCCCAACCCATCCATTCCTGGTGATTTCCCTCCTTTTAATTTATCTATCACTTCTTCTATTTCTTTATTCGAAACTAGTTGCTCCGTTATTTCTTTATCCTCTTCCTCTATTTTTATTTTCAAATGTTTTTTCAATATATTCCTTAATTTTCCCATTGACTTATTCACTGCTGAATAAAATTCTTTATAATATTCTTCAAATATATTTATCTTTTCTTTCATCATCATCCACATTTCCCCTGTTTTATCCTTTATAACACCAATCATGTTTTTCTCTTTCTTCTTTTGTGTTGATCTCACCAACATTTTAGAATTTTTATTGCTATATTCAAAAAACTCCCTCCGTAAATATATTAAATTTTTCTGGACCTGTTCTATTTCTTAATTTCTCTAGTTCCTTTTTTTTAGCTTGTAATTCTATACATATGCTTTTACTTCTATCCTTTATATAATCATTATCTATTTTTTTAATATCCATTTCTAATTTTGTTTTCCTCTCTTCCTGTTGTCTCTTTAAATTATGTTTCCCTAATGCAAATTCCTCTTGTAACCGCTTTCAGAGTATCCCATAATAGAGCTTGAGAAGCCTTTCTATTATTAATATCCCAAATATTTTGCCATTCTTTTTCAATTTTACCCACTATATCTTTATTATTAAGTATTCTGGTGTCTAACCTCCATCTCTTTGCTTCTCTATAATCCTTTTTAACTATAAAATCCATATTTACTATTGCATGGTCTATAAATCTTATCCCTTCTATTTCTGTATTTAATACCTTTGAAACCATATTTTTAGATACAAAAATAGTCTATTCTAGAATAGTTTTTATAAACTGCTGAATAGTAACTATAGGCCTTTGCAGACTGCCAGAAATAGTGCAAATTGAGTCCACTTTAACTGCCCTGGCTCATTGCTAGGGTATCATGGGAAGTGTAGTTTATTGTGGCACCAGAGCTCTCTGACAGAGAAGGTTCAATGTCTCAGAAAAAACTACAATTCCCATGATTCCCTAGCACTGAGCCTGGGCAGTTAAAATGGACTCAATTTGCACTATTTCTGGTAGTCTGCAAAGGCCCTATAATTCTTGTCATCCCCTTAATCAATCTCCATATGTCTTTTAATTTTTTTCCATTCATTATCTTATTCGGGGGTGTAATATTACTTGATCTATCCTTTATTGTTGGATCTGATTTATCTTTGCATTTATCCATAACCATATTAAAATCTCCTGCCATAATTATATAGTCTCCCTGCATATCTTTCATTTCCTTAAATACTTTTTCATAAAATTCTTTTTGATTTTCATTTGGAGCATACACATTAACCAACAAATGTTTTCTCCCCCCCCATAATTCCTTGCATACGAATAAAACTTCCTTTTTCATCTATCTTCACTTTTAACACATCAAAACCACATTTCTTAGATATTGCTTTTGAAGTACCATATGCTTTTTCATAAGTGGCAACCCAATTCATCTTAAGTTCATTTGTTCCTGGTTTTGCTTGATGTGTTTCCTGAAGAAGAAGAATCTGCTTTCTCTTTCTTCAACAATAATTCTATCCTTTTCCTTTTAATTACAGACCCCAGTCCTTTCACATTTAATGTTGCTATCCTTTTTTATTATTTTATCAACCATGTTACTTTTCTAAATCTTCTACCTAGACTCTTCAATGTGCTGCTCCTATAACCTTCTTCCCTTTCCCTCTCTCCCTCCCTGTCCCTCCTACCCCTCCCTTCCATCCCACTACCCACATATGCATTTTTACCCCCCTCCTTCCCTAAGGTGCCAAACCTTGCTCAAAACTAGCCCTTCTGGAGGGTCTGGGAGAAGAAGCCATCCCTCCTGATGTGTGATCAAATTTCTCCTCCTGATTATTTATTAATTATCTCTCCTGTTATGTCTTTTTTTTTTTTAGTTTCATCATCTTTGTCCTTATTTTCTATGGTTCTTTGGCTCCTCCAGTTGCACCCTTATCACTATCTTCTTCTTGCTGGTTCAGGTCCAGTTGCTTCAACAAATCCAATCCTTGTTCCAAAGAATAAATCTTGTGTTGCTTCCCTTTCCATTGAAATTTCAAAAAAATAGGGTAACCCCAGCCGTATCTTATTCCATTCTTTTGCAAAACTGTAATGCAGGGTTTAATTCCTCTTCTCCAGCTGATAGTCTGTAGGCAAAAAGCATTGTAGATTTTGATTGTATTGGCTCCGTTTTTCAGTAATCCTGAGAGTTTCCTAATTTCTTTCATTAAAAGATCTTTCTTGTAGAAGCTTGTTACTCTCATGATTAGATCTCTGGGAACCAGTCCTCTCTTAAAAGTTAGTGCTCTTTGTAAGTGCTCCACTTCCTTCTCATCCCAAGTAATTTGAGGAACAATACTTTGCAACCATTTAAAAATCTCTATCTTTAGAGTTTTCAGTGTTTCATTTAATATCTCAGGAAAGATCCGAATATGAAGGTTATTCCTTCTATTACGATCCTGAAAGTCAATGATTTTTCTTTCAAGTTGATCCAATCTTGTTGAATGTTCCAAGGTTATCTTTTGCTGAGCTTTCTGTTCAATTTGTATTGCTTGTACTTTTTTTATCCACTTGTTCAATCTCTTTTCTTATTATCTGAA
The DNA here is from genome assembly GCA_020142125.1 of Phrynosoma platyrhinos. Lineage (NCBI taxonomy): Eukaryota > Metazoa > Chordata > Lepidosauria > Squamata > Phrynosomatidae > Phrynosoma > Phrynosoma platyrhinos. Next base: position 50,856,868 of record CM034708.1, on the reverse strand, counting down.
AAGATTTATGGATTTCATCCATAATATTCTTTGATATAGTTTCTGATAATGTGGCATTATTTTTTGTAATAGTGTCTTTTAGAATCTCAGTGTTTTTGTTTTGATGTTTGGCTAGAAGCTGAACAAGCCATGTTTTCATTCCTTCATCAGCTTCTGGCGATGTTCCCAGAACTGCTCCATGTTTTCTTTAGGTCTGGCTCCAGTTCCAGTTTTCTGCATTGTCTCCAAAGATTTTTTTTTCATTTCTATATTATGAGTTTCAGAATTCTCTTGTAAGTTTGCTTTTTGCAAACAAGAATAAGCTTTATCTGAAGGGAGTTGTTTAGATTGTTGTTTAGATTCCCTCCAACTTAAAATTGTTTGTTTGAGACCTTTTTTTTTTTTTTTACTTTTGGACATCTGCCAACTTCTAATCAGTATTGTGTCTCCATTACAACACACAATTTTGTATTTTTTCTCTTTATTTATACTTTTACTAATATTTCTGTATTTCGATTCTTCAAAATCACTGTCCCATATATTTAGGCTCTTTTAATTTGCTTTTATTTTGTAAATCTTAACATCCATTTAGTGTAACAACCATCCGGCTGGCAGTGCTGCTTAAGAAAATGCTGTTTTATTTTTCTCTCTGCTCTTTAAAGCTTTATTTAAACAGTTCCATTCTATTCTCCTCTCCTTCCTATTTATTTATTTGTAATTACTCATAGTCTTTGTTCCATTTAGAAGAGAATATTTGAGTTATTTTCTGTAACTTTCAAGAGAAAATGATCTCAGCTGTTCACACCATCACTTGTGGCTCTTCCCCCCGGCACAAACACTTTCATAGCTTTTTCACTTAATGTTGGGTATTCTTGTTGAATACTAACCCAAAGCGCTGGCAAGGAGAGCTCTTTAATTTTTATTTTTAAAGAAGCATCAGTTTGTAGATTAATGGTCATGTTTAATGATCTTGGTGGTGGTATATTTTCAAATGGATTTTTTTTTTATCCAGCTCAGTGCCTTGAGGTTTTCATAAAAATACTTTTTAAAATGTTCTTGTAATGTGACTAGTTGATTGATCAAGTAACTTTCCAGATGTGAGGGATTAAGGTCCGTTTATTTAAGCATGCTGAGAAGACTAGGAAACGTTTCTAAATTGTTACTTTTCAAACCATTTGTCCAGAAATGTTGCTGTTTTCAAAGCTCCTGAACTTTATCATTCCAGTGAAGTATGGTTGCTTCAATTTTTTTGAAGGTAATTGGTCAAAATGTTTAATTTTTCAAACATATCTGCAAGATATGCCATTTTCAAAAGGAAATCTGTGTTGCAGTAAAGTTCTGCCATTGGATGATTTTACTTAAAAGCAGAATATGTCACATCTCAACTCAAAAATTCTGGTCAGCATCTTGCCTCTGAGTAACCATTGGTCTTTGGAATGAAAAAGTAAGGCAATGTGCCTGGACAATGGGAGAGTTATGTCCATCTTCAGAATCCTGCTGCATCATTGATGAAAGGGCCTCTAGCTTTTAAGCTCATGAAAAAGTATGCAAATCTAGAGTTGGTGGCTTCATCCAGTTCGACTATACCCAATCGCTAGTCTCACCTACATTAGATGTATTGTGACAATGTTATGTACATAAGTGTTGATTTATCATTCACAGTTGATTCAGTAGTTCTGTAAGGAAGACCTTGAACCTGGGGAATTACTATAGTCCAAGTCTTCTATGGGATCATTTATCCTATGTTTCTGGAGGTGGCTAGGGAATAGACCAGGGGTAGGCAACCTTTCCCCTTTAAGGGCCGAGGGACTTCAGCTCCCAGAATCCCAGGAGCTATTGGCTAACATGGGACTATTGGCCAATATGGCTGAGGCTTCTGGGAGCTGAAGTCCCTCGGCCCTTAAAGGGGAAAGGTTGCCTACCCCTGGAATAGACTGATAGAGATAAAGCTTTCCAAGGAACTGTAATTTATTTGAGGGTTCGAACATACAAAGACACTCTAACATATACACATACACACAAGAACTCAGGAGTAAAGTAGTTAGCTTGGATAGGAAACACAAGGCTTTCTAATGGTGATAATTACCTGAAAGAGGCTGCTCCAATGATGAATGAAGATGGATAGATTCAACCATTATGAAAGGAAAGGACAACGGACAGAGCCAGGATTCTAGCCAGAATTCACAGTGGTGCAACGTCACCATGAAATCTAGCCAGATCCCAATGTGCCTGAGATTTTGGAGAGCATTTATACCCTTAAACCTAGCCTGAGGCAAAGAGTTGCTATTGTATATCAAAGGATTCTGATTGCTATGCTTTGAAGTAGACAATTTCCAAGGAGAGGAGATAGAATGTTAATGTTATCTCATCTTCAGCTGGACACATCCTGGCTAGCATTCATAAATCCTCTAGGTGTGTATATCCTGCTTAGCAGCTCCTAAGCCTGGCCCTTTTGATCTGCAAATTGTTGTAAATGCAGATGTAACCTTTCAAGTGCCTACGCACACCTTGAGTTCATGGTGGTAGAGGCTCATCCCGCCCAGGGCTATGGCAAGGACACAAGAAGGGGTCTTTATATCAAATTAGTTGTTGTAACAGTTCTATAGTAGCTGGGACTTGCAACTGAAGCCATTAATAGTTGCTTCCACCATATTTCTGAGTATTAATGATGTACCGTGAAAAATAGTCCTTCCTGTGATCCACACATTTGGTTCAATGTGTTCACATTGGTTCACAGTTGGTTTCTAAACTTCAGTAACTTGTTGATACATATGTAAATTTCTTCATTACATGTGTATATAAACAGCCATACATAGTTTAATTGCATGAAATAACTGCATTTGTGGTTTGTTACTGATTGAGTAAGAGGCTTTCTGTGGTTTGTGTTTGTTTGTGTCCTCCTGTGATCCTTTCACAGTAAAAATTGGCCTAAATGAAATTGTTAGTCTCAACTAGTGGAAACCTTTTGAATCAATGGGAACCTTGGTACATCAGTACTTCCATAGTTAAGTGAGTCTCCTCTAGTGGGAATATGCAGTTGGATTTAGGCTGCTTGTGTATTTACTGGAATCCATTCAGTTCATAGAACTTTTAGTTCATTATGCTACCTGAGCATGAATAACAATAGTGGAAAAGATGCTATTTTTATGCATAATACAAATCCATTATCTTATTCTGAATTCACCTCTTGCTTACTCTTTTCATGGATATTTCATCCCAGGATGTAAGAAATAGCCATAATGCCTGCCTTACATACAAGTGCGGTTAGTTTATTTCAGCCTGTGGGGCAGAAATCTAGTTTAATCTTTCAGCACTTCCAAGCCTTGTCTCTCCTGTACTGCAAAGAGTTGTACATGCTCATGTTCTGCGGCAGTACATGATCCTTTAATAAACTACCTATAAAAGATATTTTCTTTTGAACTGCCTGTTGCAGAATTCTGTCCTTATTTTGAAATATCCCTTGAGCTATTTTACTGTCTTGTGCAGATGGTATCCTTATACTGAGATATACCTTGAGCTGTTTGCTTTTCTGTGTAGATGTAATTCTATCCCTCCCTCAAGATATCATCTCCCAATATTCTCCTCACTTGCCCATTGTTTAGTTTTTCAGCAAAGCTGTTATTTTTCTGCTGTGAAGAACTCAAATAGTCTTAAAAACAAAACAAAAATGATTCTCTTAAAACTATTTTTAGATTGAGTCCATGTGGTATACAAATAGAGGCGCTCCTATTTTTTCCTTTTTAAATAATATAACTGTTTGATATGTACCCCAGTAACTGAAAGAAACTTAAGTACATTGTTGTACAGGATGTCATTGTTTTGTCTGGACTAATAGGGCCCATACCCAAAACTATTTCCCAGGCCTGAAGCTATTTCCCAGAGTTCAGGTTATTCATTAGTAAAAATGGAAATATGTGTTTCACTTTTTTCAATTGCTGTGCAGGGAATGGGGGGAAAGGGTGGGAGAATTAATTCTGCCTTCTTCCTAAGCTTGTTACTTTTTAAGGACTACAGCTCTCAGAATGCCTTGGGCTATGTTAACTGGGAGATTCTAGGAGCTGTAGGGGAAAAGACTGTCCCAGCTCTGCTCTCCTCACATGCTGCAAATCCACTTCCACTTTACAGAAGTAACTTTCCACAAGCAGTTTTGAGGAGCAAGGAAGTTGCCATTAGCCTTCATTTTTAGAACAAAAGACAAATAAATAACCCTTCTAGCAACAAGACAAACATGAGGGTTTTTAAAATAACAAATGTGGCTCCTTAGTTGTTGCATCTGATATCTGCTATCATGAATGGAGAATGCAACAGATGATACCAAAAGTCATATACATGTATTTCAGTTTTAAGTCTCCAGTCTTAAAACACATGTAGTAAGTGAAGAATAAACCCTATTAATTTTAACAGGACTTCTTTGTTAAACATACCTAGGATAGTACTATGAATTAATCATACCACTTGGCAGTGGCTCACCACAGTGTTGGTGTAGTGGTTTGAATGTTGGACTACAGTTCTGAGAACCAGGTTTGAGTCTCTGATTGGCCATGGAAACCCAGTGGGTGAACTTGGCCAATTCACACACTCTCATCCCCAGAAAAAAATGTTATAGGTTCAATGTGAAGTTGAAGGCTTTCATGGCCAACATCCATTGGGTTTTTTGTGGGTTTTTCGGGCTATGTGGCCATGTCCTGGAAGAATTTATCCCTGACGTCTTGCCTACATCTTCAGAGAAGATGCCAGCCACAGATGCATGTGAAATGTCTGAGATAAATTCTTCCAGTGTCATGAACCAAGGTTCTCTGTTGTTCTTTTGATCCAGAGAGAAATTTAGCTACCGTAGAGTATAGGATTTTCAACAAAGACGTGGGAAACTAGATCTGGATTTAGACACTATGCATGGAACATTTATTATAACACATCAAATAAGACAATAAGACAATAAGAAATAAGAAATAAGGCAACCATTTTAAGTATTGAGAGCTCTCAATCACACACCCATTCATCCATTTTACTTACATACCAAGTGGCACTTGGTGGGAGTCCTGTTATCAGATCAGGAGCACACTGCTAGTTGGGAAAATCTCATCTTTAAGGTCTTTGCATAGTAGGCACCCTCCGTCCTTTTGGCTTCTGTCCACAAACTTTCAAACTAGCCTTTTCTGGTTCTTTTCCGTTGATGTAGAAAACATTCCAAGTCTTATCAGTCTTAGCCCAAACATCTGAATGACCTGCTCTTCCATAGATAACACAGGCATCTGCATCTCTTGTCCTTGCTTAGGGACAATGCCAACATCAGCAGTTTAGAATCCTCACTTCGCTTGCCAGGAACTCTCCCATATCATGCATTGCATTTCTCCATCTTCTTTTGCTTATATTCTTATTTAGTCCGTTAGTGCCACTAAAACAAGATCCATTCATTCCTCACACCAGAACACAGCCACATAGCCCGAAAAACCCACAAAAAACTATGTTATAGGTTCACCCTAGGGTTGCTATAAATTGGAAATGACTTGAAGGCACACAACAACAACGACATCTACAGTTCTTCATTTCCTGAATTCCAAGTGTGCTGTTCCCAGTGTGAACAGATATGTGACAGTTCTGCTAGGAAACATAACATTTATTCCTGTACATTTTTATAGAAAATAATCTTTAGAGTAAACAGTGCACTAAACAAGCAAAAATACTATTTTCAAAGTTATGATATTGTCAAGTTTCAAAAATGCTTTTCAATCATGAATTGTAATATTTGACATTTCAATGGGCAACTCAATGTGAATTTTCTTTTGTGAAGACTTCTGCTGTCATAGCACAATAGTTTTGATATTAATAGTATATGTGATCATTACCAGTGGGAAACACACACACACTCAAAACACATCCTCCATAAATGTAGCACTGTAGAGCTATGCGTGGAGACAGGTTAGAAGAAAGTCTTTATGCTTGTAAACAGGGGCCAGATGTATTGATTTTTCCAAGCACATGATTGGAATCATGACATTTGTTTCAACCTCAGAATTTTTGCCCTCTCCCTTCTGCAGTCTCTTTGACCCTTAAAGTCGACTAACCTCTTTTGGACCCAGAATGGTCCATTTTTTTGGGTTGGGTTTTAGTGTTGTTTTTTTTACAAAAGTGAAAGTCACCAAAAGTCACTTCCAGTTTTCAGAAGAATACCCCTGGCCTAAAATATTGTATCTTCAATTGTAACTCCCCAGCAACTGATGCTGAGAGATGTGCTGCTTGTGAAACCTGGAGACTTATTGCCCAAAGCTACTTATCTTTTTTTCTATGCAATACAATTCCCTTATCAGGGCTATAATCTAGTGGGAAGTGTTGTTTGATACAGATCATTAGCTATTATTTATAGTCCCAAGGATGCTTTCTACATTCTACTTGTTACCTCCACATTTTTCACTAACAGCCATTTTGATAACAATGGGAAATGGTTCTGTAATCTTAGTGGATCAGCATGGCACTGTTTGTCCTCTGTATCTGCACATAGACCAGCCTACATGTTTAAAATATAAAATAAGCATTGGGAAAGCAGATTTGTATCGTTTCAATTCTATATGACAAAGGAAGGTGAACCGGCATGACTAATGATACACATTTCAATTTAGGTTCCCATTTCAGTGCCCTTAACAGTATAAACTGTTGTCAGAAAAATTGCATCAAGAGATTTTTCTCACTGATTCTTTGACATTGCATCTTGCAGCTCTACACTATTCTGCAACATCCATCTTTTGTGTTGAAGTAGGTACTATATTTAGAACCTATTTTCACTCTGCTCAAAGTGCACAGTGCACTAGACCTTAATGTGTCCTTTATGTACATGCTACAGGAGAAAAAAAAAACTACTAAAATTTTTAATACCAAAAATACTTTTTAAAAAGCCTTCTGGATTGTCGTTCATTTTTAAAAAATATATATAAAGTTAAATACTTGCAAAGTGATTATCTTGTACCATGGCTCAGCAAGTCATCAACTATGGTAATTAACAAATTCTATTTATTGAAGCAGAAGTACATCCTGATGGATATATCTTGCTTTCTGCCCCCCCCCCCAACTTGCAGTGTATATTTGTTTTATGTGTCAGAACCAATTTTACACAGCTGACTTAGCCAGACCTCCATTTTAACATGCATTGACACTATCTGGGAATTGGGATTGCATGAAAACTCTATCCTGAAGGTCAACCTGTGCTATTTTCTAATCATTCCTTCTGATGTACTGTACTAAGAATGCATGTACAGACATAAATCCTGTTTACATGATGGTGCAGATATTACTGTAGTGTAGGACTTTGTTTTTTGTATCCCCCCCCCCCCCCCCATGGTCGTCTTCAATCTGGAAAAGGTCTAGGCCTGCTGTGAATTTTTCCTGGTAGCCCTTCTAATGGAAAGATGGATGGTTGGGTGGTCATTATCATCAAACAGGGATGTGCAGTTCTAGAGAAAGAGAGCCCTTGGATATGTGGCAAGAAGCAAATTATTGCCTAGTAAGTTCAGAATAACTTGCTTTAAGAAATCCTTCTGAGAATAGACTGGAAGGAGAACATGTGTGTTGTAAATACTGCAAAGAAGCGTCATACATAAACAGGGTCAGGCTCCCTTTAGTGAAATTATGCCTATAATGCTATAATTTGCAACATGAGTCTTGTACTACAGTCTTAAATTGCTTTTTTCTTGACATTTCAAGGCTTAACTTCTTGCAAAATGCTGCAATACATTTTCCCCAAGGTCCACTCAGTATTTATTTCTGCCACACAATATACCTGCACACATTCTAACATTATGTTTTTCTGTAATCTAATACATATATGCAAATATACATAGCTTCTTATAGTCCTAGGCTCTGTGAAAACATGCCTCTTGAACTTGTGGAGCTCAGGGCTAGCAACTGTGACTCTAATCGGCCCCACACGTATACATTTCAATACAAACAGGAGTTTGCCATGAGTACATTTTAAAAAAACTTCTAGTGATTGTTTTCAGTGGCAAAGAGATGGGAATCAAGTGAAAGGAAGAGTACAATGCAGGGGTCCCCAGACTTTTTGATCCAGGGGCCAGTTCGCTGGCCCCCAGATGTTCTGGGGGGCCAGAGGCACGTGTGCACATGCACGCAACTCCAGATGCCATTTTGTCTTCCAATTTAGGACTGTTGTACAAGACTCGTTGCATGCACAGGACTCTGGACGCCATTTTGGAAAACAAAATGGCGCCCGGCGGCAGGTGCGAGTGGCGGCAGCGGTGGTGGCGGGCCGGTAGGAAGGCCTCAGCAGGCCAGGTCCAGCATGCGGGCCGTAGTTTGAAAACCCCTGGTCTAATGAGACATATGTGAAGTTGTAGGCTTTCATGGCTAGCATCCATAGTTTTTTGTGGGTTTTTCAGGCTGTGTGGCCATGTTCTAGAAGAGTTTCTTTCTGACGTTTCGCCAGCATCTGTGGCTGGCATAATGAGACATATGTTTACTCAAACATAAGCCCCACAAAGTGCAGTTATATTTAATTTCCAAAATAAATGTACCCAAGTTTGTAGCCTACATAGTTTAAAACAGTGCTTCTTACACTATGGCCTTCCACATGTTTTTGACTTCAGTGCCCAGAAGCCCCAGCCAACATGGCCAGTGGTTGGGAATTCTAATAAAAACCCCAAATACATGAAACAGCAAAGTTTCAGAAGAAGTGGTTTAAAATAAATGAACTTTATAGCTGCCACTCTTTTCACAGACTCATTCTGGTTTAAATGGGAGGAGAAACACTAGTTTGGATCCTCCAAATAGAGAATTTGCTGTAATATAGTCCTCGAGTATATCAAAATTCACTTAATGGTGTTGCTTCTTTGCAAGTTCTCATATGCCTGTTATTCCAAATGTTTAAACTTTACATTAGAAAAAAACTATTCACCATATGGCAGAAATTGGGAAAGTGTAACTGGCAGGGTTCCATTTTGTGGCCCTGAAACTTCCCCAAAGCCCCACAAGGCTCCCTGAACAACAACAAAATAGGATATTTCCCCTTCAAAACCACTGTGGGATGCTTAAAATAGCTACAAAACAGCCAGTAGTTTCAATCCCCAAGATCTTCACATACCTTCAAAACACCTAGCCTAACCAAACAAACTAAAAACAAACAACAAAACCCACCCAAATTTGCCAGAAATGAATTTAGAAATGATGTGATATCATTTTCAGTTGCATTGGGTATGATGGTATGGCCTTTGTGAGGATGCAAAGGTGAAAATGATTCCTGGCCCTCTTTAGTTGCTCACCCCTGCCATATGGCTTTCCTCATGCTGCCACAAGCTACTGAACATGAAACATTTTATGTGGGCACAGACAGCAATGCTGCAATCAATTTATAAGCATCATGCTCCATAAAAACAGCTTGTGGTATGGAGCCACCATCCTTTGGATGTTTCTATTGCTCTCTCTCCATGTGTCTTTCTTTTTATGTATGTGTGTGAATCAAGTGGTGGTGGTGGTTGTGTGTCTTCAAGTTATTTCTGACATATGGTGCACCTATGATGGGGTTTTCTTGGCAAGATTTTTTTCAGGGCCTTTGCCTCCATCTGAGGCTGAAAGAGTGTGATTTGCTCAAGGTCACCCAGTGGGTTTCCATGGGTGAGGGGGGATTGAAACCCCCTCTTTTCAATCCCTGGTTTACACAGTCATAGATCAATGCTCAAATACCTACGGTATATCAAGCTGGTTTGAAGATGGTAAATTATAACAACTTAAAAGAACCATGCTGAATCAGACAAACAGCCTATTTAGGGCCTTTGCAGACTGCCAGAAATAGTGCAAACTGAGTCCACTTTAACTGCCCTGGCTCAGTGCTAGGGAATCATGGGAACTGTAGTTTTTCTGAGACATTGAGCCTTCTTTGTCAGAGAGCTCTGGTGCCACAATAAACTACAGTTCCCATGATTCCCTAGCACTGAGTCAGGGCAGTTAAAGTGGACTCAATTTGCACTATTTCTGGCAGTCTGCAAAGTTTTTTAGTTCAGCATTTAGGTCTAAATCCATTTGCTAAGCCCAACTACAGTACATCCATTGAATCAAAGAAAACTTAGTAAATCAACCCTTATGTACGTTTATTGATTTTGGAACTCATGGAAGTTTATTATTTATTGGCACCAGCAATTAGATTTAAGCCCTACTTCCTAGGAAGGCCAACCAGATGCTAATAAACTACTAGGAAGACATGCAAAAAATAAGACTCACTCCTCCCTCCCACATGTCCTCCATCATATTGTATTTGATACTGAAGATTACAATAGTAGTCTCAACTAGCTGCAACTGATAACTGCTAACAGCCCACTAGCACTATCTATGGGGGGAAGCACACGAGAGCTTCCCAGACGCCGCCGGATGGAGCGCCGCGGGACCGCAGCCTCCGCACCACGGCGCTCCTGAGGCGTCCCTAAAAGGAGCTCCAAATTGGCGCTCCTTTTAGAAGACAGGGAAAGTGCGCCCTAAATGCGTAGGGCGCACTTTCCCTGCTTTTTCCGCTGCAGCGCGTGCGGTCGCTGTGGCGGGAGGTTGCCCTGGGAGTGCCGGCCGTGCGGAGGGCCGGCAGCTCTGAGGGCAACCTTGGGAAGAGGAAGGGGCACTGCGCGTGTGGCTGCCCCTCCTCTTCCAGGGCTCGGAGACGACTCTATTAGTCGTCTGCTGAGGCCCTATGTCACAATCAAAAATTAATTTTCAACAGCATATATTGTATAAGACTATGAAATTGTTACTTGACAGCAGCTTTTCTATCTAGTTTTGCTTCTATGGGAAAAGCCAATACATGGACCATATTGATGAGATTTATAAAAACAAATTATTGTGTAAATAGTTATCTAATAATCTTTGTAGAACTGTTGCTTTCCTGGGTTGGATTTTCATCAGTTTGGATGTAATTTTCTAGCTTCTGTAGAACTCAAATGAAAAGTGTGTTATTTTATGACTAAGGCCAACTGAAAATCATTGGCATATCAAAACTACAGATTTTATAATTTCAGTGCAGCTGCTCCATGACTTTTAAGCAACTGTGAAAGCACATTGTTTAAAGTGCATTTATGAGGGCTGATATCTGGAGCTGTCTCTTCTCCTCACCATTTTTATACAAAAATCACAAACAAAGAAAAGGAAGCAATGCTAATCAGCCACATATCTTCTGTACAAGTTACTGATTTAAAAAAAATTAGTTAAATTTACTAGCAACAAGGTCAATGAGGTAAATATTTCTGTGCAAATGTTTACTGGCTAAAATGCAGAACTCTGCTGTTCTTAATATCTTAACACTTTTATGATCCTTGTGTGATTTCTGAAATTGAAATGTTAAATTGTCAACCACTGTTATGGTGGGTTACTTGCACAGTTTTGATTGTACTAAGGTTGTGAATCATAGAACTGAATCAACCATAAAGGGAACTTTGGCTTCTCTAAAATCTCACCTGTTTCTACCCCTAGATAAATTGGAAGAGGAAAAATTCAAATTACATATATCACTCAAGCTAACTGTAACCTTCCAGCCTGATGCTTCATGCCCCTCTTTATATAGTAAAGATGAGTCAATTTTTCACCTAGAGTCATGTTCCCATTTGCCTGGAATAATAGATTTAAATAGATCGTTTTTTACATTTTCTCCTCTACCCTCTTACACTGTCTTTTTTCTCCTTCTTCCCTACTTGAGAAAGAAACTTTACTTCAGATATTAATATGACATAATGTACAGTTGGCTCTCGGTATCCACAGGCTTGCCATCTGCAGATCCAAATATCTGTGGATGGCAAGCCTGCATTGTTCCCAATGGCAGTGTGTGCATGCAGCTACACCACCATCAAGTTCCGTTGGCCCCAATGGCAGCACAGCTGTGCTCACATGCCACCATTAGGGACAATGTGGGCTTGAGCATCCATAGATTTTGGTGTCTGTGGGGAGGGGGGTCCAGAACAGATCCCCTAAAGATTTCAAGGTTAACTGTAGTACTAGTGCTAACTGGCAGTACTAATACTAATTGCAGCAGGTAGTGATTTCCATCTTGATACATCATATCTTGATTAGAATAATTTATAATCTTCAGAGGCTGTTCCCTAAATCTGGAATATCCTAGTGAGGAAAGCTAAAAGCTCTCTTCTTCTTGAATAAGGCCTTTTTATTCAGGTGGGCTTTTGACAACTGATTTCCTTTACTGCCAAAAGTGCTTCTAACTAGATCAATTGGTATTTTCTTTTGTCATATATTTTAAATTGTGCTTTAAAATCTTACATCTTTATTCATTTTATATTTTAATTGTATTGGAACTGTTTAATTGTAAGCTACCTTGAGTCTCATTCTTGGGAGAAATGTGGGATAAGATTCTTAATTAATTGATTGATTAAAATGCAGGTACAAAGACCTAAGAACAATGACTATCGAGACTGTCCAGAAACCCCTATGGAATTGGAAATAGCCAGGGATGTGTAACTGCAGTTTGCCAAACTGGTGCTGATGTGGAGGAGCAGACAATATCTGAGACAGCAGTAGGCTATTGTCTTTGGCAACAGGGAACTGAAGAGGCTGGGATTTTGAAGGAATGGCGTCTACTGCTTGTTTTAGTATACACAGGTGGAACTGTGGTGTGGAGATATTTAAGTGAGACTTCATGTTACAAAAGCACAAAGCCTCAGCTAACTTTATTCAGAGCCCAAAGGATAAAAGTATGTGAACAAATAAGACAAACACAGCATAGGCCTTCTATTCCCTATCAGCGGCATACACAATTCACTTTCTCTAAAGGATGTCTAAATTTGTCAGTTTCATTTCAGTTCTCAGTATCTCATTACTTATATATGCTTATATTAAAGGGAAAATACTTATCTAATAGATTTCTATTCAGTATTATATTATATCCTTCATTGTAATATTTATTTTAAAAACAGCCTATAGGCTAACAGTGGGGAAACATTTAATGTATAAAAATTCATTGATGAGAAACACCAGAGGGCCCCACTCCCTTCCGTTCCCATAAAATTGAGTCCTGTATTTAAAATGTGCTTAGTAATAGCTGAGCTTAGATTTAAATGTTGAAATACATGCATATACTGATGAACACATTTTATACAAATATATTTTTAAAAGTCTAAAGTAACTTTTATACTGCAACAAAATACTGACAAGCTCTTACGAAGGCATAAACTGCATCCTGTATTTATCATACACAGTTGTAAGTTTGCTTATACATGCAGTTGTACATTCATACAATACACATGTTCAGTTCATGGATGCAAAAGTGGAGTTCTGCAAGTGTAACGATTTAAAATGAAATTGCATATTTTTGAACAATTTGTGAGTATTCAGCATTCTCTTAGTGCACCATTTGATTCACTGGGGTTGCAGAAACAGTCTTTGCACATTCCACATTGCATACTGAGGCAATAAGTAAACACACTGGCACATTTGTGCATTTGGTTCATATTCAGAAGAGAGGTGTAGAATAGTGCTCTTCAAAGTGGTGATCCATGGACTGGTGCCAGTCTATGAGTTATTGGCTTCTGGTCCCCAAGAAAGAAAAATTATAGGCAGTGGGCATAAATGTGGTACCAGTCTCTAGTACATTACAAAAACATAATTGCAGTTCCCCACATCAAGTAGCTTGAGGTGTAGGGCAGGTACTATATTGTATGTGAGTGTAGATATATTTTACATAAGCATAATGTAGGATTTTGGCTTGATGGTGACAGTTGTATTGATGATGATGATGATAATGATGATGATGATGATGATGACAATGACACTTATAGTTCCTGTTCCAAACATCTTACATTTTAAAGTGGAACAGGAAAGGAGCACAGAGTGAAAAAAGGAAAGAGAAAGAAGGAAGGAATGTTAGCAAATTCAGTTGCATGTATTTAGGCTTTATTTCAGAGCTGACTGTAGTTATATGTGAGTATATGTATTAGTGATGCTGGATAAGTATGTATTGTCCTCATTTTGGAAAGAATTGTTCCAATTTTCACTTCTCAAATTGTTGTAGTTGTTAATGGCTGTCTAGTCAGTCGAGACATAAATGCAAGCCATACACAGAGTGGGATAATAGGCAATGTGGTGTTTAGGTGCCTATGCTCGTGGCATAGTGCAGTGGTGTCCTACATAAATGCAAGCCATACACAGAGTGGGGATAATAGGCAATGTGGTGTTTAGATGCTTATGTTCATGGCATAATGCACTGGTGTGCTACATAAATGCAAGCCATACACAGAGTGGGGATAATAGGCAATGTGGTGTTTAGCTGCTTATGCTCATGACATAGTGCAGTGGTGTCCTACATAAATGCAAGTCATACACAGAGTGGGGATAATAGGCAATGTGGTGTTTTGGTGCTGATGCTCATGGCATAGTGCAGTGGTGACCTTGGGTTACAGATGGAGAAGAGGGGATATTTAGATCCTCCTGGTCTCAAAGAACTCTGCCTATTATCCCCTTCTCTCTGCCTCACAAGGTCATTGTCCTCCATGGGTGCCCCCAGGGTGGGCAGCACAAAGCGCTGCCTGTAGCGCCTTCCCTCATCCAGAACCCTTCCCTTGGTCTCGCAGATGTTGTGGAGGATGACACAGGAGGCAATGATGGGGACGACATTCTTCTCTGCCAAAAGAAGTAGGGCAGTGAGGAACCTCCACCGAGCCTTCAGCCGCCTGAAGGCCCTTTCCACCACATTCCTGGCACAATTCAGCCTCCTGTTGAATCCTTTCTGCCAGGCATGAGCCACTTCTGAATGGGGTAGGTGCTGTCAGCAAGGGGGGGCAATCTGCTGGCTCCTCAGGGTGATGGTGGGGTTCCCTGGCATGTAGATGCCAGCCTCCATGGCCTGAAAGATGATGGAATTATGGTGGCACGATCAGACAGTGGCATCCCTCTATGGCACCCACTACTTGGGGGAAGCCGAGGTCAGCGAATCCGTGCATTATCTGTGGGTGACAAAAAGTGGGAGAAGCAGAGGATGAATGATAAACACTCACTTCATTTGTCAACTGATGACGTTTTCCACATAGCTGCACAGGATCGACAGCACCAGCAGTCGAATCCATACAGTAGAACCCACACTGTATGTTGACTCATGACATTTTAGGCGAACCTGCGCAGAAACAATGGCCCCACCAGCTGAATCCATACAATAGAAGCCACACTGTATGCCGCGTCATGACGTTTTAGGCGAACCTGCACAGTTTCAATGGCTCTAGCAGCCGAGGATACAGTAGGAGCCACACTGCAGAGTCATGACGTTTTAGGCATTCCTGCGCAGGTTCAACGGCATACACTATGGAGTATACAATATGAACTATATTGTATGTCGATTCATAAGGGAACTCTAACCCTAACCCTAACCCTACTCTAACCCCTAACTCTTAACCCCTAACTCTAACCCTAACCCTGCACAGGTAGAATGGCCAAAGCTGCAATCTCCATACAGCAGGAGTACAGCACATAGTGCACAGGTCCTTAGCAATACCAACATTTCTGTTATAGGGGCCGTGTTGTATATGTGCACGTGCGCATGCACCGTAGAAAACGAAAAAAAAATTAAAGCCGCCGCTGCCGGCCCATGCAGTTACTGCATTCCTATTTGGGGCAACCTCAGGGCTGGCAGTGCAGTTGATGAGGTTTCAATACAGCCTCGGAAAAGCTGCATTAAATGGCCCCCAGTGCGGTTGCTGTGCCTCCATTTAGGGTAACCTCAGGGCATGCAATACGGTTGCTGCAGTTTCGGGAAAAGGCAAATTCAGGTCGCCCTTTCCTTCCCGTCTGCATAGCCCCTTAGGGCCTCGGCAGACGGCTTATTGAGCCATCTCCGAGGCAAGGAAGAGGAGAGGCAGCCGCACGCGCGGCACCCCTTCCTCTTCCCGAGGTCGTCCTCGGAGCCGCCGGCCCTCCGCACGGCCGGCGCTCCGGGGACAACCTCCCGCCGCAGCGTCCACACGCGCTGCAGCGGAAAAGGCAGGGGAAGTGCACCCTACGCGTTTAGGGCGCACTTTCACTGTCTTCTAAAAGGAGCGCCAATTTGGGGCTCCTTTTAGGGACGCCGCAGGAGCGCCGCGGTGCGGAGGCTGCGGTCCTGCCGCGCTCCATCCGGCGGCGTCTCTGGCGCTTCCATCTGCTTCCCCCCTTAGTTATCAGAACACTGTCAGCACTATTCCTCTCCCAGATTTCTTCAGAAAGTGAGCCAAGGCTTCTGCCAAATCATGAGATGCTGAAAATTACAATGAACTTGTGTTCTGTTTTTCTTCCACCTTGTGATTTGCCATTTTCTCACTTTCCTTCTTTCCCCACTGAAGGGACCAAATAGTGATTTAAGCTTGTCGTAATATGCTTCTTGTTCCATGGGAAATTTACTTGGATCTAAATGCTGAGTCATGCTTGAAATATTTTTGTGAAAGGCAAAGGCCAAAATTAAAACAAATGAATCTGTGTGTTTATGCATGGAAACCCACCCACCCCAAATCTCATTTTTAATACATCTGTCCTGTTCCTATTTTAAATACAGTTCCAGAGAGCAGTGTGGTGTAGTGGACTATGACTTCATGTTCAAACCCCTGTGTGACCATGCAAACCTACCTTGGACAAGTCACTTTCTCTCAGCCTCAGAGGATGGCAAATGCAAACCTTCTCTGAAAAAAATCTTGCCAAGAAAAAGCCATGATAGGATCACCTTAGATCTGCCATTTGTTGGAAACAATTTGAATGCACACAATACACATACAGCCACGGGTCCCTGAGCTGTGGCAAACAAAAGCCAATTAGTTTTACTAGAAAAAAAGAGAAGCGAAATGTATGTGCTGAGAACAGTTCAAGGCTGAGAGTCACGTAGTCAATCAACTTCACAATTCCAAAAGGTTCAGCAGCAAATCTAATTGTAAACAGCCTGAAGTTGAAGTTGAGGATTTCAAAAAGAGATATTCCCAAGAAACAGAGATATGTTTCCAATGCTTATCAGATCTATTTCCCTGATTATAATATTCAAGTTCTTAACCACAGCTACAGATGTGCCCTACCCAGGCAGACCTTGACTGTAGCCACACATTGGAGCTGAGGTGGAGGGTTTGGGCTAGCTGCTTTTGTCTACACTTGGTGGCTGGGGGCTGTTCATCTTGTTTGGAACCTGAGCTATCTTGTCCAGGAGGAGAAGGGTCTGGAATTTAGAGACAAAGCCCTGTTAGACTGGAATATCAATATGGAAAGGGATCTTGCAGCACCTTTGAGATCACCTGTGCAAAAGAAGTTGTTGCTTGAGCATGGTTGAATAAATCCCCATAGGAAACCTGAGAACATTTAGATGTTCCCCACAGTTGGTGTCACACAAGAGGGCCAGGAGGAAGTTCTTGCACTGGTGACAATGGTGAGGATAAGATAAAGTTTTCAGTCTTGACAACTGCAATGAGCACTGTGGAAATCTTCACATTTGGTAGGTTAGGGCCTCGGCAGACGGCTTAATTGAGCCGTCTCCGAGGCCAGGAAGAGGAGGGGCCACCGCACGCGCGGCGGCCCTTCCTCTTCCTGAGGTCGCCCTGAACGCTTCCGGGCCACCGGATGTCCGGCGCGTTCAGGGCGACCTCCTCCCGCAGCGTCCGGACGCGCTGCGGGGGATAAGTCAGAGAAAGGGCGCCCGCCGCTTTTAGGGCGCCCTTTCTCTGACTTATGAAAGGAGTGCCTTTTTGGTGCTCCTTTCAGGGTCGCTCTAGGAGCGCCGCGGTGGGGCTGCCATAGCCCCGCGGCGCTCCAGACCAGGGCGTCCCAAACGCCCTGGTCTGCAGAGGGGGTTAAAAAGGGTAGAAACCCCACATTTGCCTATAGTGGTGGGATTTCCTGAGGGAAACCCTCACAGTTGGTGGCAAGGAAGGGATCTCTAGAGTGTAATTAACCACATTTGGTGGCAGTGTGGTGGGATAAGGATTGGAAAATCCTCACAGGGGACATGGCCATATCCAGTTTAACCTCTAAGCCCCATTTTCAATTTCTTTGAGGTCTACAAAATATACATACAATATTTAAAAGATGATTGAACAAAAATACAACCACTAAGTTTTTTCTTAGTTCTTCAGTTACATTCAAACTAGCAAATTTTACAGCAATACTATCTTGAAGTAAATACAATATAGTCCTTTCATTAACATCAGATTAGCCCCTGGAGCCAATTCAGACTCTATAGCAGGGACCAGCAACTTACGGCCCATGGGCCGGTTAAGGCCCAGGTCCCCGTACTTACCGGCCCAGGTGGACCACCGCCGCCGCTGCGTGTTTTGGCCGCCGTGCGGCTGTGATGCATTTGTGCATGCGCAGGAGTACTGCGCATGTGCAAATGTGTTATAATAATAATAATAATAATA
>CM034708.1:50820945-50838291 GCA_020142125.1 Phrynosoma platyrhinos | reverse complement strand
CAGCCGCGACATGCGGGGAGGTGGCTGCGCGGCAGCGGTGGCACGCACATGGGGTCGCGCATGGGTGGTGGGGGTGTTTGCATGCACGTGTGCACGTGCGCCGCCATCCCCCCCTCGGCCCAGCAGCGGAGAGGACTTCAGGGGACCGGCCCCCGGCTCAAAAAGGTTGCCTACCCCTGCTCTATAGGATGTAAAAACTTGAGTTGTCTATTCATTCTGATCAGTTTCCAGTTTGTTTGTCAATGGAACTATTGTATAAGCAAAAGCTATCTATTATACAGTTTCTTCGTCCACACACTTTACTCTTTCCAAACATTCATATTCAGTTGCATTAGAGCCTCTCAGGATAAGCATATGAGAATAACATTCTTCTCTTAATTAATCCACATCTGCATTTCTGATCCACTTCAAGATGAAGAACAAGTCTGAGCATGCCATTAGGGAAAAGGAGGTGGTTGCTTCAGGCAGCAAATGTTATTGAAAGGGTAGCAAGTGGTTAGTTATTTCATTTGTTTTTATTGTATCTTTACTATCAATGAAAGGCAGAAGTACTTCTGGATTTTCTATCTCATTTGCCAGAATAACTTGCTTGGTCTTGTGTTGAATGACAATACTGCAGAACTAATGTGTAACCAAATGCACAACCAAATAGACGTGCATCAAGGAGCAATATGCATTCCGCATTTCTGCACAGTGTATACCCATGTTCAATGGGCATCAATGCAACACGGTGACACATTCACAACTTCACAATCTGACTGCCTCCCCAAACATAAACCAATACATATAAAAATGTCAAACTGCTTCTGTATACTGGTGGAACACACCAACAGGATTTCATCCAATGCACGTCCCCTGGCATTAGGTTTTTAAGCAGATCAATGCACTTTGAAATGCTGTATTTCTGGAAATAGAGGCAACCACAAAACCAAAAATGAATCTTGCTGTGCTTTTCCTTTCAAAATTGTTTGGAACAGAATAAAAACTTAGAGCTTGGCTATGTATGACAACAGACAGAAGTAGGTGCTGAATCCCAGCTAAAGTAAAACCACTTAATCCATTGTTGAAGGAAGGGTTAACACTTATGTAAATCCCATTGATTCAGTGGGTCTGCTGTAGCTGGGACTAGCTAATAGGATTCAAGCCCTTATCTTTAGATGTGATTAGTAGAGTTCTGAGTTGGTGAAATTAGGCCACATGGTGGTCACATTCTTAAATCATGACCCTGTTAAAGAAGAGCAACAATCATTGTCTGGACTCCTTGATGAGCTAGCCTTTTCTCCTGCTACAAATTGCTCACATTTAAAATAGAACCCATCACCTGAGATTTGTTGCCAGGTCTGTCACCTCAATCTGCTGTATGTATAGAACAGGCCTGATATTTGAGATACCTGGAGCTGCCCTGGAGGGAGGCAGAGAAGACAGAAGATGCTGCACAGCTACTGGCCTCTTTTCTCCATCAGTTAGGGTGGAAGACAGATTCACATTAAACTTTTAAAAATACATTTTTTACAAACTGTAGTCTGTGAGACTGTTAATGAAAGGACATGCATATCTATTTTGGTTTTTTCTCATTGAGAAGAGAGCATGAACACCAGATTCATCTTTCTCTCCCCCCCCTTTTTTTTTGAGTTATATGAAAATAAATATGCAGCACTAACATACAGATTTGGAAAAAGCAAGCAAACAAGTTTTAATCCATTGGGATAAATGCATAAAATGTGTAAATTAAGAAAAATCCTTTAAGGAGTATGTGCATATCAAAATATGCACACATTCCTATACAGAAACAAAAAGTGTTTTGATGCTTGTCTCAAAGTTGAAGGAATTTTCCTTTTATCTTATCTTAATGATTTACCCCATCCTTTTCACTGAATAACTTAACAGACAACCTATTTCACTGAATAACTTAACAGACAACCTACCTATTCAACACAGACAACACACAGTTCACCTGGGAACCACTCCTCCCTACCCAGGGTCTCACAGTATATATACACCCAGGCCTTTCCATTTCAGTTTTCTCTGAAGATGCTAGCCATAGATGCTGGCGAAACGTCAGAAAGAAACTCTTCTAGAACATGGCCACACAGCCCGAAAAAACCCACAAAAAACCTATGAGAGCTTTTTAAATTGTTAATAATAAACCATTGTAGATATATAGTGGGATAGGCAAAGCACTACAAAACTCTCTCCTTTTTTTGCACATTGGTTTAAATTTTAATTAGGAAAGTTGAAAAACTCAGATTTGGTTTGTCCTGTTGGCCAAAGTAGAATATGGTTTCTGTGCCTCTAGCTTCTCATATTTTTAAGGATTTTCATGGTAAGGGACTATTCAGTTGGGAGTGTCTTAGCCTCCCATGAAATATTATTTTAGGTGTACTGCTCCTATTTTATATGCAACTGTTATCTCATTGAATCCAGGTCTTCCGCTGCCACATTGACCATATTAGCAACTAATATGCTGCTCTCATAGGGTAGGGATTTGCATGTGGTAGGAATGCACAAACAGGGAAGACAGTCTGATTTAAACAAGATAGCAACTGTGTAGAATGTTGTATTAATACATTTTCCTTACATGCCCAGCGTTACTTTCAAACTGAGCCTGTGAAATGTAAAACTGAGAAAAGAATATTAATTTTTAATTCAAAACATTAATTTTGTAATGTCTGCAACTCAAAAGAGGAAATGATAAAACTTTGGAGCTTACTGCATTATTGGGGGAAAAAGCTTCTTATCTCTCCCAAACTGAATGCAGCCCAGGTCCCAGGAGCGCTTCAGCGGCCATTTTTCAAAGCTGGAAAACGCCCGACTTTGAAAAGCAGCTTGCTGAGTGTGCCCGAGACCCCGGATGCAGCTGGGCTGTTTTTGGCTGGCAAATTTGGCAGCAAAACTCATGCGATAGTTCCTGGCCACCTCCTGAATTAGATTCAACTTGGGAGAGGTAAGGCAGATTTTTTACAAGTGTGAAAATCTCCTTAATCTCAAAAAGGGAGTGATCTAAATCACAAGATTAATTTGAATAAGAGAGAGAGAAAGGAGGAGTTTCCAAGCAGGAATCCCTATCTATATAAGAAGGAGAAAAGCGAATGCAAAGATCTTCCAACAGTTTCCATAAGCCAAAGCTGACTTGATGCACATAATGACAACTTCAAGGGGAAGAATAAGTTTTGCTACTGAAAATATACAGAGAGACTCATTAAACAAAAAGGCAGATAGAAGATAAAGCTGTGCTATTCAACATGAAAAAGGGGATATTAGAAAGAGAAAGAGACCAATTCAGATGACATACAGTAACTACCCACTCCTCACACTACCTCTTTCACAATCTGTTACAGATAATATAACTGTCTGGAACACATACAGTTGGTCTGAATCAGTTTATTTCATTTTATTATTCAATATTTGACTGAACTGGTTGCAAAGCTCCTTTCCTATCAGAATGAAAGAAACTTCTTTTTCTTGAGAAAGCATGTAAGAAACATGGTACTGAGGTGGGAGGAGATGACTTTGGTTTCCTATTGTCCTTGTTATGCTCATTTCAGGAAACATGCAGGGCCACTGTGTTGGCCACTTAGCAAATTCAAACAAAAATCCACCAAACAGTGATACCTTTATTGGCCAACCAAAATGCACAATATAGTTGTTGCAAGCTTCTGAAGCTCCACTGGCTTCTTCATCAGGCAAAAAAAAAAAAAAATTGAGATGTTAGGCAGATGCCTGCATTTTTATATTTCTGTTCTTAGTTAAGATGGTAAGTGGAGGGTATCTTTTGCAGGCTGGCCCTTCCTGCTTCAGTCCATGTGGCTATTGGAGATTTGCAAAGACAAGGAAATTAAAATCCATTTGCATCTCAACAAGAATCCCTCTCTTGAAATTTAATATGCCTCCATTCCTATGAGGTCACAGGAATTTCTCTGCCTACAAAGAGGCCTGTGACCTCTTAGGAATGGAGGCATATTTTTGTTTGAATTTGCTCATTTCTGGAGTCTTTCATATGTCTGAAGTGGTTGGGAAGGGGAAGACAAATTGAAACTACAGAGGTATGCCCATGACAAGATTCCCTGTCAACATCTCTCTTAAACAGCCATTGGTGCATGATTTGGGGACCTAGGGAGAAGGCTAAGATGTTTTATAGTACAGAAGCTTTCATGGAATACATCTCACTTCATTTGTAGTATACTGTACAGCTGATAATCACAGGATAGTTGTGGATAATGTAAAAAGGTTTTATGGCCATGGCTTTCATTGTCCTGTCTTCATTTCATGTGGCATGAAATAACTCCAAACATAGGAGTTTTTTGAAGGCTTCTTTGTGACATGCATGTTTGGCTTTCATGAAAAAGACAGGAACTTTACCCATCCTTTACAATGAGAGAAGAATTCCAGTTGTGGTAGGTTTTGACCCCAAGCTTGCATACCAAGTATGCAAAATGCCATTGTGTCAAAATGAGTTTAGCAAATGGCTTTCATGGACCAGGGATTAAGAGAGCCACTTGGGACACCTTGGTTTTCAAATTTGGCTCATCTAGTCTTGTTCCTAATGCTGTCTTTGATTTAATATAGCTGGAATACTGTAGAAATCTAATTCAGATGTCATATGACTGAAATAGTTCCAACCAACAGATTGGTTTAAAAAATTACATGCTGAATTAAATAGGGCATACTATCTCCTCAGTGAGATTTTTATATCCTGTATAGCATTGCAAACAAACAAACAAACAAAAACAAACAAACAAAAAACCCATCCACAACACTGGTCCTTGCATTTCACCTTATGTATTTGAACTAACCATGAGGAATAGAACCAGCATGTCAGCTAAAACAGCTGCCATTCATCTTAGTTAATCCACTGACTGGGTGACATTTTGACTTACCAGTACCTTGATTGCACATACAGGATGCAAATATATCTGTCTGAGTTTTAAGCAATGCAAGATTACTGTGCTGTTTCAGAAAAGAGATGCTCAAAGATCTGAGCTATATTGGTAGTCTCAACTAGATCAGTTCCACAGAACAGTGAACTGATACTTATGTAAACCCCACTCATTATTTTAATTGGGTCTGCTATTAAATTCAGGCCAAAGTGTATCTACATTGCACAATTATATGTTCAGAGGAGTGAACTAAAGTTCTCCAACAGATTCCTCTAAGTATCTCACCAATTTACAAATCCCAGCATCCTTTGGCTGGAGCAAAGAGAGTTAAAGTGCTGTCAAACTTCTATAATTGTGTTGTTGGTATTAGCTGCCCTTGAATCAACCTTGACTCATGGTGATTCTGTGTATGAGACTTCTCCAAACCCCTAGCCTCCACTGCTCTGCTTAGGTCTTGTAGATTCAGGCCCGTGACCTCCCTAATTGAGTAGTCATCTGATGCATGGTCTTCCTCTCTTTCTATTGTCTTCTACCTTTTCTAGCATTATTCTCTTTTCTAATGAGTCATGCTTTCTCATGATGTGGCCAAAGTACAGCAGCCTCAGTTTGATCATCTTGGTTTCCAGGGAGAGTTCAGTCTTGATCTGTTCTACAACCCATTTGTTTGTCTTTCGGGTCATCCACATTATCCTCAGAACTATCCTCCAGCACCACATCTCAGATGAGTTTATTTTCTTTCTGTCAACTGTCTTCACTGTCCAGTGCTCACATCCATACATGTTAATGGGGAATACAATGGCTTGGGTGACTCTACCTTTAGTGCTCAGTTGTGTATCTTTAGGATCTTGTCTAGTTTTTTTATGGCTGCCCTTCCCATTCCTAGTCTTCTTCTGATTTCTTGACTGCAGCCTCCTTTCTGATCAGTGTTTGATCCAAGGTATGGGATTTTTTTAAAAACTATTTTGATTTCCTCATTGTATAGTTTGAATTTATGTAGAT
Source organism: Phrynosoma platyrhinos (assembly GCA_020142125.1). NCBI lineage: Eukaryota > Metazoa > Chordata > Lepidosauria > Squamata > Phrynosomatidae > Phrynosoma > Phrynosoma platyrhinos. The sequence goes on along the minus strand of CM034708.1, from coordinate 50,832,415 downwards.
CCTCTGTGGTCATAATTATGTAGTATAGATATTATAAATGTATATAGAAGGGATGTGGTGCCTTAGTGGTTAAGATGCCAGTTCTAATGATTGGAAGATCAGAAGGTTGGGAGTTCAAGTGCTGCATGATAGAGTTAGCTCCTGTCACTAGTCCCAGCTTCTGTTAACCTTTTCTGTTCAAAAGCATGCAAATGCAAGTAGATAAATCGGTACCACCTCAGTGGGAAGGTAACAATGTTTGGTGCAGTCATGCTGGCCACATGACCACTGGATTTGTCTTCAGACAACACTGGCTCTTTGGCTTAGTAACGGAGATGAGCACCACCCTCTACAGTTAGTTATGACTAAACAGTCATGTCAAGGGACTACCTTTACCTATAGACATTATATTACTGATTATCTGGAGAATGAAGCTTCATGAACAAATGGCACCTTAGCTGAATTGGAAAAGATATGAAATATGTACATCTGTCATACATAGATTAAATTGAGCTGGAGGCTGTATAAAGTTAATAACAAAATAAAACATGATAGGAATAATATATGCAGGTTTATTCTTGATGCATTGGACATATTATGACAATGGGATGAAGCTACATTTTGGCACAGGAGATTGGGAAAAGGGGACTTGCTTTCCACCCCTTTCCCAAAGCATTCCTCTAGTTCCCTAAAAATGCTACAGAAGGCACTGGAATGCCCTACTGAATGGGGCAGGCTGTGGTATGGGGAGAATGGGGGAAAATCTGAAAATAAAGCAGAGGTGCCTTCCAGGAACAGAATGTTATCAAAAGCTGAGCACTGATATCTGAAACTACCATATGCTCTTAAAAAAACTTCTTTAAAAAACTGAAATTTCAATTGCAGTTTAAAAAAATTAGCTCTAAAAAGTGGTTACAGATTGATTTTATACATACTTTCAAGGACTGAGGATTTCTCATCAAGATGATTTTTCTCTCTACTGCAACCTGGTATTCTGAATAGAAAACTGCAGAAATATTAAAGAAGAGGGGGAAAAATCAAATTTAAATAAGAATCAAAGCTTACAAAACGTAAGTATATGGTTAAGTGTAAATTACAACTTCTGTTACACCAGTTTACAACTTCTGTTACACCAGTTAGGTGACTTTAAGTGTTATAGTTAAAAAAAAAAAGGCTTTCCAAGGTGAGACAAGCACAAAAAGCACTTTTGTGCAACCAGCATCATATTACATTCTTAACCCATGCAGAGATTTCTCTTGGTGCACCATTTACTTACTGTAGTATAAAAGAAGCCAACCTGGTAGGACTGAATGACTAAAAGAAGATTGCAATTAATATATTATGCTAGAATAGATCATATGAACATGGCACTGAGGATGTGCTCCTGTTCCTGCTCTGGATATTTTTAAAGTGGTTTAAAATAAATATTCCATCAGAAAAGGTTTTTGCCTTGTGTTATTATTTTAGCACTGGACATGGCTGGCACAAGACAGTTTGAGCTGAAGGACAAGATGGTATCCACTCCACAATCTGCATAAACAATTGGACTGAAGTGGTAGTTAAACTCAGAGCTTGGAAGTAAGTGGCTAAAAACAATAAATAATGTTTAATTACTCTCTTTTCCCAATAGTGAAGGTATCACTACATTAAATTATGTTTGTAACTTAAGAACTAATTTCACTATTTTTATTGTGCAACTGGATTTTTTTTGTTACTTTTATAGTGATGTGATGTGGCCTCACTGAATGATGGAGGAATATCATATTGTCCAAGTGATGCTTCTTTAAGGACAACTTTTTTATTTACACAACAGAATCATATAGAGAATATATAACATTACATACACACACAAAATAACAACAGCTGCTTTGTGCTCTTATGTTCTGTTGTGGGTGCTGAGGTAGATTAGAGTAGAACATGTTTTGTACTATTGACTTTTTGTGTTTCTTTTTTTGCCTGGTGAGGAGTGTATTTATGCCAAAAATAGTTGGCATCCACCATACAAGTGTGATGAAGAATGGCAAATGTGTGTATGCAAAATAACTCTGTTTAAGCCAATGGTTTCTAAATAGACATTGGAACCTTACATACTTACATTCCATGCTCCATTTTCTCTTTTTTTCCTTCTATATTATATAACTGGATGATGTTATTGTAGAAAGAAAGGACAGTTTTTAAGGCTGGCCAAACTTTAGATTTCAGTCATGTCTACAGAAAGAAACAGAAATATTTATTTTCTTACTTCTGAACGGGAGATGAATACAAAGTGCTCTCCATATTTTCAGAAAGAGTTTATTGAGAGCTGGAAGTTTCTTTTATGGTACTGTGGGGCTAAAGAGCAGCTGTGACATCTTGAAATCTCTTTCTTGAATCCACATGGACATGTATTGAATCATATCAGCTTCTGGCTTGCCACCTGTCTTACGGTTTTTCTTATGTAAATCACTGATTACAAACTACCCTTCACTGTAATTCTGGAAATGAGGATAGGATCAGTGCAGAAATCTGACTCTGTCAATTGAGTTGCTAATGCACAATTGAGCTGCCAATTCAGTTTTTATTTGAAACGATGGTCTGAAGTTCAAAATGGCTTTTCAAGAGAGGTGGCTGTGTTCCTATGTTTTAGTCAAAACAATAAAGAATCTTTGAGAGCCTGAAAGATTAAACATATTTATTATTTATAAGTCAGGGATGAACAAAGTCCACTGTCATGTGGACTGCAGGGCCCCCAAGGCCTCTCAGGTGTCAAGCTTTTGCCTCAAAATGTCCCCAAATGCCACCTCGGGACATTTTTGCCATGTTTTTGGTCCTCATGGGCCAATGTTGGCCTAGGAGAAGAATTTTTTGAAACCAGTAAGTAACAGAATGTGCCATAAGCTTTTCTGGATACTTTTCACTTCATCAGATGCATTAAGTGTTATCTTAAATTCCCAGATTTATGAGCACATACTTAGTGAGCTGTAGATTGTAAGAAGGGAGATCCATTAAATTGTTAAAACTACAGATAAATCACCGTTGCTTGATAACACAGATACTTCATTGTTGAACTGATTAATGAAGTAGACCTGAATTTTATTGTTAGTTCTAACTAGTTTATACTAGTTATGTCTGGGATTTACATATTGACTCAGTGGGTTCATTCTTGTTGGATTAACCAACAGGTGTCAGGTCACATTTTTTCTTTTTCAATCTCAGGAAATAGGTAACAGTTTGTTACAGCCCATTATTATTTCTAGTTAAAGTATATTCATTGTTCGACGGTGGGGCATTTTTTAAAAAAGTGATGTTCAGCTTCTCTATACCATAACTAATCTGCTGAATGAACACTACTGAGATCAGTAAGGACATGAAAACACTGGTAGTTCCATTATTATTGTAATTGCTAATGTGACAGATGACACATGCATTCAAAGGTTATATTGGATCTGAATAGATACATCTTCCCAGTGATGTGAGTAAATAAGCTACATCAAACATTTTATTTTATTCATACATATATACAAACATAAGGCAGCAGTGTGGTGTAGTGGTTTAAGTGCTGGACTAAGACTCTAAACCCACTGGACAACCAGTGAGGTTCCATGGCTGAGAGGATATTTAAGCCACACACTCTCAATCACAGAGGAAGACAGTGGCAAACCTCCTCTGAATAAATCTTGCCAAGAAAATCCTATGATAGGATTATAATGAGCTGAGGTCAACTTAAAGGCAAATAACAACACAGCAACATACCTGCATATATCAATTTATAGTATACTTTATAGGATCTATACTTTTAAAACTGATTATCCCAAGGAACTTGCAGTTGACACTATAGTGGGCAATATAGGGAGGAAAGGGGAGGGAAAGGCAATAACAGTGAAACAGTAGAAAGGAATAAGGATAGCCAAGAAAGAATGGAAGAAAAAACAGCTGTACTTAAGCATCTTTTGAACTATGCATTCCAAATCCCTTCAGTTACACTGTTTACACCTGTTTCAGTATTAGGGGTATATTTTTGATACTTGATTGTTTTTATATTAATATTAGTATTCTATCATCATGGTTATGTTTGTTAGTATGTCATCAAACATTGACCAGAATGGAGACTGCAGTCAAGAAGACTAGGGAATGGGAAGAGCAGCTATTAAAGAACTGGAAAAGAGACTGAAGAGCAAAGACATACAACTGAGCACTAAATTCAGAATCATTCAGGCCATTATATTCCCAATTGCCATGTATAGATGCAAGAGCTGGACAGTGAGGGAAGAAAGAAAATCAACTCATTTGAAATGTGGTGCTGGAGAAGAGTACTTAGGATACCATGGACAGCCAAGAAGGCAAACAAATGGGTTCTTGAACAGACCTCAGACCAGGGCTCTCCTTGGAAGCAAAGATGATCAAGTTGAGACTATCATACCTTGGCCACATAATGAGAAGGCGTGGATCACTAGGAAAAAAATAATAAAGCTAGGATAGGTAGAGGGTAGAAGAAAGAGAGGAAGACCACAAACTAGCTGGATAGACTCGATCAGGGGGGTTATGGGGAAGGGCTTGCAGGATCTGGGCAAGGCAGTAGAAGATAGGGATTCTTGGAGATATCTCATCTATAGGGGCACCATGAGTCAGAACTGACTCGAATGCAGCTAACAGCAAACAACAACATTGATTACAGCTCTGGCTGCCATGTTCTCTCATAGTCAAATCTTGGGAACATTTTCAAGAGGAGCCCCACATAAAATGCATTATAATTGTCCATTACCACAGACATCTGTTTTTGCAGTTATCTCCATTATTGCTAGCTGGAGGGAGGCAATCTTGTTTTCCCATCATACTTTTGGGCCTAAATAAGTACCTTTCTTTCTTTTGCTCTATAACAATACCTTCTGAAACTGAAGATTCATGACTCAGTTATTTTTAGAGATATGTCATCATTATATCTCAGTTCAGACTCAAGTTCTCTTTTGTACTATTACTTGTGCACTCCAAAACATTCTTCTTCAAGCAGTTTCCTATGCTGTTCTACTGCTGTTATGTCCATTTATTTTAAAAATGGTGACAATTTAATATATTCTGCACCACAAGAAAAAGAGAATAATCAGTTTATTCACTTTCAGCTAACCAACATCTGGATTTAATGACAAGTGGAGTTTAAGATTTTCATTCTTTGGATGTGTGACAAACCCACTGAGGTTTCTACAATCTGAGTTTGTAGCCAGAGACAACAAACTTACCCATTCTCAGAAATGTCTATATTTCAGTTAAGCCATTTACTATCAGGAATATGTTATATCCATTCATTTTAGTAAAAAATTGTCTGCCAGGTATGTTTATCTCAGCCTTCAAATATTCCCTCCTCACCTCCTACAGTGCTAATGGTGATACACATGCTTTTTCTGTGAAGGTTCATAGCTTTAATCCCTGGAATGACCAAGCAGGGCTGGGGAAAAATGAAACCCTGAATAGCTGATATTACCACTTTGAGCAGACAAAGCTTAGCTATAAGAACTGATGTTCATTTAAGCCAAGTCCAGCTGACTTACCCAAAGCAGATTCCTGTGCTGTTTTCATAACAATGAAATCAGAACAGAAATCAGAACTGTGCTAGATAGTCAGAAGGAAACTGAGTTATTAAAACTGCCTTTCTATGTATTCCCCCCCCCGCCACCCAGAGTATGTTCTACTACTTCTGAGTAACCATTTAGAAGATAAACAAAGAACAAATAATTCCAAATGGAAACCAGCATGTTCTTCGCATCATCAGTGTCATGTTCATAAATTTAATGCTACAACCCATATTGTTGTCACTAAATGGTAAAAAGTAAGTTGATGTATCTGTGATCTAAGAGATAATAATTAGAAGAGTTTGAAAAGGAAGCATCTCCTGAAAACTCAGATAGGAATTCTGCCATACTAGTAGTCTGTAGTGTAGCACTGGGGATGGACAAACTATCTACGTTTTCCAAACATTCCTTGCAAATATCCCAAAGATACTCACTAGTTTGCAAAGTTTGCTGCAAAAACCAGATGATAGGATAGACTTGCCCATTGTTAAGTCAAACATACCCTAATTTTTTGCAGGAAGTCAATGAGACTTATCACAACTCACCATCCCCGATTGCTGAGCAGAGGGGCGGGGTAGAAATAAAATTTATTATTATTATTATTATCCCATATGTGATCAAGAAAGTTGTGTGAAAGGTATTCCAACCAGAAAAAAGGGAGTGAAGCTAAAAACAGTGTTCTTTAAAAAGTATATTGCTATGGGATGTCTAAGCAGTTTACAACTGTAAGCTCATTGCCCCCCCCAACAGTTGGGTACTATACCACTCAAGCAATGGGAAACTTCTTGTAAACATAGATTAAGGTATTCTCTAAGTTATGATCACAAGATACAACACCAGTGGTATTTAACCCTGGTGAGATTAGCGAAAATGTACAAGGGCACTAGTAAATTGTGTTGGAAATGTCACGAGGAAGAAGGCAGTTTTATTAGTATGTGGTGGCATTGTAAAATGGCAAAAAAATATTGGATGAACATAGACCAAATTGTTACTCAGATGATGCCTCTTAAGGCACAAATGGACCCTAAGCTTTACCTACTAGGAATATGTTCAAATTTGAAGTTGGAAAGCAAATATGGGAAACTCTTACTCTATATCAAAACAACTGTGAGAATGGTATATGCTGCAAAATGGAAAAGCAAGGTCCAGCCAAATGTTAAAGACTGGTTATACAAGTTGATAGACTGTACTGCTACAGATAAATTGACTTTACTTCTGAGAGGGGAATCTGTAAGAGACTGAAGCTGTGAGATTTAATTATTATGGTATATTTTCTAATGGAAACACTGGGGATGGAGGTTGTCTTTGGGGAAATCAGGTTGCTGATACTCAGGAAGTCATATATATTAGATTTGTTTATGTGAATTGTGTGATTTTTTAAATTTGTTTTGTTATGTTTTCTATGTTTGTTATATGTTAAATGTTCTTTTACGTCTTTTCTAATAAAGTTAATAAAAATGTATATTGCATTCATTAATTCACTTCAATGTGCTATTTTTATGAAGTCCTATCCCAAAACCTAGGTGATCGTGTAATTATGTATTTTGTATTTTACAAAATACAGAAGGAATGTTTGATGAAGTATGGTATAACAACTGCAAATAAATGTGTTTTGTGGACAAAATGTGCTTTTTGTTCAACACATGCTAAGGCTTGCTTCCATTCTTGGATAAGCAACCTCAGTTATGAGATGCAATCCAGATCTTCATGTTTCCCACACTTGATATGGGAAGAACATTTTGAGAACTTCTTTTAAACGTGCAGCAAGGAGGAAATACTGAGGTGGGAAAATCTATCACTTCCACTTTCTACCACAACTGAATTTTGCAAATTTTGACATATTGTTATCAAATGTACTGAAAGGAAATTCTCACCTATATTTAAAAGTGTACAGATTTTTGGTTCTACTTACATCCCTCCCATTTCACTTTCTCTCACATTCAAATTTTGTGAATTTGGATAAATCCAGATCAAAACCTGAAACAAAGTTCTTGCCCATCTTAAGCAAAGTACAGGTGCTTTCTACACATTAAGAACAGCCTCTGCTTTGTAGAAATGTTCTATTGCTCTGGCATCATAGAACACTGGTATCAAAAGATGACAAGACACACATGAAATGTTGTTATTGTAATCATTGGCTAGAGGAGGGGAATTTCTAGGGGTAGACAATTTCCCCTAAGATTGCAGAGTGCTAGTAGTATTTTTGTCTCAGACTCAGACAATGCTCTTGGGTATTAATTGTTAGGTATTAATTCACTGTCCCCAACTTTCTCCTTTCTCCCAATAATGCTAATTTTAGAATATTCTTTAGTGAGTTAGGTTAGAATTAATTAGCATTTGTTGGGGGAGAGCATTTTTCTATCACATTCTGTAAAACAGGAAGATCTGCCACATCAGGAGAAGAAATATTAGAATTGGAGGAAACAAATGGTATGTCTCTGTTGCTAAGAAGGTTAATTTCTAGTTTGTGAAGACAGCTGAGAGAAGAAAGGGGAAAAAAACTTTCTGGAGCCTATGTCTGAGCAGAAGTGATGGTGTAAACCATGGTAAATTTCATTCTTGCAGGCAAGAATTAAGAATTTGACCATTTCCCCCTTCTCTGCAAGAAAGATTTTGAAACCCGTACAGCTTTTGAAGACTATTAACAGTTTTGGACTTATTCTGTGGGGAAAAATAGCATATTTTTGTGTAGTAAAAAGAACACAAAATATTTCTATTGAGCTTCAATAAGAAGAAAATATTTGGGGGTAGGGATGCATTGTGACTCTTCAGTAACCACAGCTCCTCAATATTCTGGACTGGTTTCTATTACATATTACTATATAAATCATAATCATAATAGAATTCAAAGACAGCCTTGTTAGTCTGGAAAATCAGTATGCAAAGGGATTTTGTAGCACCTTTGAAACTAACTGAAAGAAAATAGCTGGTACCAGCTTTCATAGACTTGAGTCTGAGGAAGTGTAAATGGATCTGGCCCCATATGGTTGTCTCAATCATGATTTAATTAATAATAACCAATTACATTATTGATTTTATTAGTAGTATTTATAGTAGTGGATTTATTTTCCAATTTCTAACACTTAACATTATCAAAATGATTTCCAAACCTAATGTTCAAATCTCTGCTTTCTATGGATATTTACGTATGTGTGCATGCACGTGTATCCTTGGTGTTTAAACATCACAGGAGTGAGAAAGCGTAATGTCACATAATATCATGAGTATTAGCTTAATGATACTTGCACAACCTTAATACAGAGAACTGAGAAAAATACAGCTCCCAGAACCATCCAAAGGCCCAAATGTGCAGAAAAGTCCTGCAAAGTTCCACATTTTACAGATACAACTGTCAAATACAAAAAATCTAGAAATCGTTTACCATTTCTTCAATGTGTCAAGACACCCTTTATGATCAAGAGTGAGAAAATGTTGAGCATTCTTTACATCTCTACTGTGAAAATCATTATGTGCTGATGTGTAAATAAAACAGGTGTAAATAAAGTAAAAAACATATGAATGGATAATTCCTAATAAGATGAATCTAGTAGTTAATAAAAAGTACCAACAATGAGAGGGAGCTCTGAAACACTAGGCATATGACAAAATAAATAAATACTTTCATTTGATAATTTACTGCAGCCTTTTAGACACCATTGCCATGCAGTATTTGAGGTGGACAGGTAAAGATGAAACTCTTTGCTTAGAAGAAAAATCAACAGATTTTAATGTAAACTGTCTGTTAAGATAATTGTTGCCCCAGCTGTTCACAGTGCATTTTACTCAAAATACCAATGCTTAATGTCAACATCAAATTGAACTACAATAAATGTTCCCGCATTATCTATTTCACCACACACTTACGTAAGCTTCTCCACACCTTATTCTAATTGGACTATGTTATTACAGCCACTTTTTTTGTGAAGCTGATTGACTAGTTAAGAAATTAGAAAAGTGGGGGAAGAAGTTTGTTTCTGGAACATCATCACCTCCTGGAAACACATTGAAAGGTTAACTGAAATTTTAGCAAAACTGGAACAATCATTTAAGCAACTTCAACAAAAGGCACATTGTGTTCCCTCAGAAGCCCATTCAGTGAGGCCATCCATCTTGGTAAAGTGACCAAGCTTTTGCCAATGTACCTGGTTTAAATGAATTCCAATGTGTTAGAGAGAAAGAAAACAGTGAACAGCTGGGGTAACAAAAGGTGAGTAGTAACATTCACATTGACACAACTTTCTGACGTCCTATTTCTCTAATAACAGCTACAGGGAGGAATGAGATGAGGTGTCTTGAGAATGCTGCAGCCATCTGTGAAGGCAGGCAGGTGCACTGAGCAGTAGTCAATGATCTCTTTGGTCTGAACCCATGCTGGACATTATTGGAAATTCCTGCTTTGTGGCAACTGCAGAAGCTCCAGCCTACTTTCTTCTTCCATTTTCTCAGCAATACCTATGGATAAGCATGTGAAGTGGAAACACTTCCTGGTAAGTTATATTAACAGCAGCTGTTAAATATTGGTTTTCAAGAATTGCAGATGACATCTCCAGTGCCAACATAACTATTGGTTGAATCATAAGGCCACTGAGAACATGATAGTTGCTGAACTGCAATGACCAGCCAACTGTGCTAATCAGCACCGTGAGACACAGGGTTTCTGTATCAGAATCACATAAGATCTCTTCCACAGAGAAGGAGGACTCCTTTGCTGGCCCTAATGTCTCTGAGAATCAAGAGGTGTCAGAAGAATTGAACTATCATATATACTCGTATACAAGTCGACCTCATGTATAAGTCGAGGGAAGGTTTGTGGATTTTGATCTGACCTGATAGGTCAAAGGTAAAACTTAGGGGGCTATAATGAAAGATAGGGAGGGGGAAATACCACTTCCCTCCTCCTTCTCCTTCTCTGGACCTCTCCTAACCACCAAACACCAATTCCCAGGTGCTAGAAGAGAGGTTTCAATATTGGATTGAGAAGGGAAGCAAGTGGATTTATAGGCAGAGGTTTTTTCCACAGGAAGCAAGGTCTTGACACACAAATTGACACACAAAGTCTGCAGAAAAGTTGGCAAAAGAAGCATGCTGCTTTGACAAGATTAATCCATCAATTGGATGCATAATGGACAGTTCAATGCCATCTCAGCAGACAATCTCAAGTTTTAGGAATTAAAATAATTTTATAGCCTCAGATATCACACATCCTCTGCTACTCTGGGAATAAGAATACTTGCAACCAGACAGTAAAACCCAAGTGAGGTCAACCTGTAAAGTGATCATTGTCTGTTCCTCCATTCCCTAAACCAGAAAGAAACATGCCAGTTAATTAAATGTTATGTGTTCATTCACATCTTAAGATTTGTATTCTCCTTACCCAGACAGAAAGATATGCAAAAGTAAAGCTGCAGTTCCATTCACACTTCCTAGGGAGTAGGTCCTGTGTATTTCAGTGGGACTTACTTCTATGTAGACAAGCACAAGAGTAGACTGGAGTGCATATTAATTAGATGGCATTAGAAGATTTCACAATGGTAGCAAATGTTCCATCAGTGTTGATTGTGCCTTGTTGTTGTTAACTGCCTTCACGTCAGTCCTATGGATGAGACATCTCCAGGCCCTCCTGTCCTCTATTGCTCTGCCCAGCTCCTGCACACTCATATTCGTGGTCTCTTTAATAAAGTCGATCCATCTAGCATGTGGCCTCCCTCTCTTTCTACTTCCCTCCACCTTTCCAAACATTATTGTCTTTTCCAACAATTCATGCCTTCTCAAGATGTATCCAAAGTATGACAGTCTAACTTTTGTCATCTTGGCTTCTCGGGATATTTCTGGCTTGATCTGCTCTGGGACCCATTTATTCATCCTTTTGGCTGTCCATGGAATCCTCAGCACTCTTCTCAAGCACCACATCTCAAATAAGTTGATTTTCCTCCTATCTTCTTTCTTGA